>OY776279.1:38470684-38698184 GCA_963675445.1 Linnaemya vulpina | reverse complement strand
GTTAAAAAATTATTCATTGCTTAAATTTTCGAGTTATCGAAAATATTTTTATTGCATAGTTATATAAATAAAGTAATCTTTGCAAAACAAAGATATAAAAAGCTCTTCCCTAAAACAGTTTTTTTTGCTGGTTAAATAACATTGCAAAAATAATCATGCAATATGAGCATGTTTTATCGTTGTAGATTACTCCACAAAACTATAATTAACATCGATGGATACTAAAAAAAATTCTAAACATGGCTTAAGTATAAGGTCATCTCACTATTACTACAAAAACAACATGCATTTTGTTTGTGTAAAATTTTTCCACAGGCCACAGTTATCAACGTGGCTATTATATTACTCTTAAAGGTCATGTTTCAGGTTAATTAAACTTTTCTGTTTTAATACCTTAAGCTTTAGTCTCAGCAGAAAACCACACTTTTTCTAAGTTGATTTGTTAAGTAGGAATACCCGCATTCTTTTTTACGAGTAAAAGAATAATATATTTATTCTTACGTCTTTCATTTACATATTTTTGCGTCCGGACATGTGTTTGCCAATTGAAATGAGTTTAGTTTCTATAGGTTTATTTTTTGAGGAGGCGGCGATAAAAATAGTGAAATAAAAATTAAGAAAGACATGAAAGCATTTTAGTGTGTTAATAAGAAATTTACATTCATACGTTTGTTTACACATTTTCAGTACATACTCTATCCATACATACATATGTATATACTTGCAGTTGCAATGTTTGCCAAATTTTCATTCACTCATCTTGTGAACTACTATAAATTTTGTTGAATTTGGTACGTCATGAATATGTATACGTTGTGTGTATGTATCTAGACTACATATGATCAATCAAAGCAGTAACAAAATACCTTTGCATATGTATTTCCTCATATACATATGTATATAAATAATATATAAACATAAATTTAGAATCAACTATTTAGAATTATATTTCAAGACCAAATGGTACACGATAACCATATTGAATTCAAAATCAAAGTCATTTAAATGGTCTGCTCTAAATTTACATTAATCGTTTCTATGCTATGAAAAACAGTGTTAAGTATTTGATTTCAACTTTTATGCTTCCTCTGCTGTGTTGCACTTTGCTTAATAATAATGCCGATTGTAAAATGAATGAAAAGCAAAAAATGAAAATGTATTTTGAATTTTTGCACCTCAACAATTTTGGTTTCCTAATATATTTATAAAGAAAAAAATCGATTCCTGATTGCTGCTTTTAAACACTTCTCATATCGGAATCGTGCGAAAAATTAAACAATTCAAAATGTCCATTAGTAGTAAACAAAACGGGGATAGAATAATGGTGCTTGGTACGAAGATGCTTGTACTCCGAACTTGACATTCCTAATTGTTATTATTTGCGATATATTTTCATATATTTTTCGCTGTGAAGAAGTATTTTTGAGATTTGAAACGAAATAGAATTTATGGAGAAGAAATTAATTTGATATTGATATAATATGTATTGGATAACATCATATATTTTTTACTTTGAAACAGTAATAAATTCTTTTTACACAAACTAAATAAAATGAAGAACGAATAGTCTGAACTAGACATACTCGTATTTAAGTATTACTTGTTTTTTTTGTCATATAAAGCAAATTTTGTTGTAATACGTTAATGTGGAACGAGTCCAATGTGTACTAAGACAGCAAGAATAATTGAAAGTAACTCCATGTTAACAACGAGCTAGACGTGCATGATTTAGATTTAGATGAAATTTGAGTAACCATTCCCCTTAAGACCAAGGTTGGCAACCAATACCGTTATAAATGCCGATACCGTTTAAAAGTGAATACCAGTATGGATACCGATACCAAAATAATATATTTGCATTAAATATCGGTATTAATATACCGTTTCCCTTTATACCGGTATTTACTAGTTCTATACCGGTATTATTATTTCGGTATGAAATAAAAATAACTTTCGAACAGAACAGGAAGCGTTAAAAGATTCATATTTATGAGTAGTCAACACTTGCTCTAATGAAACATATTGCATTTTTTTGCAGTCATTGCAGATCAGTGTAAGTGGTTATTTTCAGGAGTAAAATACATTATAAACCCAAATCGCAATAAGTTAGACGAGGATACCTTAAATGCAGTTATATTCACTCGGTCTAACTTGGAAATGTTCTGAGAAAATTAATTTATTATTAGATATACTCCACAAATGAAAATCATACAAGATTAAAAAACTGTTATCCTTGAAAAATATTTTAAAAGTTTTGAAATTTTTGTTATTTGTCGTTATTTAAGATGAAGTCTTAAATTTTGAATTAAACTTTCATTGAACGAATTACTTTATTTACTTTGTTTAAATTTTTATCTCTCAATGCAAATATTGAATATTTGATATTACCTTTGTGTTCCTAGTGATTAGTATATGTTGATATAAATGCAAATATACAAAATAAATACAAATTGTTTATACCGGTATACAACTTTTTACAATTTTTAATACCGGTATGCCTATACCGATACAATTTCAATACCGTTTCCGATACCGAAATGAAAGTTTTTTCAATACCGATACCTTTGTCGAAATCGAAGTAAAAAATATTTTAATACCGATACCGAAATTCGTTTCGGTTGCCAACCTTGCTTAAGACGTTAACTACAAAATCGAAGGTCATGACTTGATACCGTTATCAGCCTGTCATGCATATGGGGTCTTACGTTTCTATTGATCTGCATTGAAATATTCCTAGTGGTGGTCTAAATAAAATATTTATACATGTCATGCCTAAACATAACACTTATTACATTTTCAATGGCGAGTGTTAAAGTAAAATGTTAAGATTAGCATTTTTTAAAACATTTTATACTAATTCTTTCGCGTTTAGAGAAGTGTGTCTGCGAATTTATAAGAAGAAGGAATTATGATCATTATTAAGTGGAGTATTAGGATGAATAGGTTCTGAAATATATTTACCTTAATAATTTCTACAAAGTTCCAATAATTACCCAGCCGATATGGCGTATAGCACAAAAATTTTAAATGAAAATCAGATATATATCAGATACGGTTCCAGAGCTGGAAATCTTTAACTAATTATTGGAATATAGATCTGAAAAAAAATTTTTTTTTTTTGTTAATCTATTGAAGATTGTTATTGAAATCAAACAAAATCAGAAGAACTATTCTAAGGTTTTACAACTGCAATTTTTTTTGGTGCAAATGTAAGTAAGAACTCCAAAAAACTCGTTTTCTTTATAAATTAACGATATTTGATAGTCCTGAAAGAAATAGAATAACTACTTGTTTGGGGTGCTTTATAGGCTAATATTGACTTTTTCGTTCATCAAATGAACAACCTGATGTGTAGGAATTATGGTTTCAACAAAACGTCGCAAAATGTAATACAACTCGTGCGAAAACTGATTTATTGAAGAAAACGATTGGTAACTGCATAATATCATGTTCCGAACCCGTGGATCGGCCTCCAACATCATTAGATAGGCACACTCCTATAAGCCTAAAACGGTTGACTACTTGGAGGACAACATTCACCGTATTGCTACCGGTATGTAGCCAAATATGTTATAAAGACTAATCGAGAATTGGACGTCAAGATTAGACTATGTACAGCTATTGCGATTATATTCCAAAAGTCATATTAAAATTATAAGCTTGCGATTGAAGTAACCTTAAAAATTTATCTTTTGTTAAATTAAATTTCAAAGTTCTATACCATTCAAAAACATCTGTATATTATCTAAAAGGTATATATTTATAAGTACCCCCACATATATTATTGGTAGACTTTTGAATAACATACATTTTCTTCAAAAACAAAATCTTTCAGCCATTTTGTTTTCCAATAGATATTATTATTCTTTCATGTTAGTAAAAAGTAGGACTTTATCGAACGAAATAAGAAGATTTATATATGACAAGTTTGCATAAACCTAAGGTCAGCTACAGGGTGAAGGCAGCTTCATCATATCTAGTGTGATAAATAAACTTTGCAATAGAGACAACGTTTTTATATGTACCGTAAAATCCCACTTTTAACTAACATTAAGTTGTAATAGTAACCTTAAGAGAGCCAAACAGTTTAGACATTTCTGTGTCAAATTTGATATATTTTATTGTTCGAAATTATATTAATAAAATTTTTATGTTAACAGAAAAGTAGTCTAAAGTTTTGACGCGATGGATGATTTCGTAAGTCTGTTTTAATCAAATTTGTCTCTTAAATCATTTGGCAATTCAAGCAATATTCCTTAATTTTTCAATGTTTACTTCCAGCAGAATTAATACAACTTGAGCGTGACTAAAATGCCTACGTAATGCGAAGCTATGTTCCAGTTAAATAACTGACCCTCCGCTGGTACAACAACAGAAGGCTTGACTTGATATTAACTTTTAATGAAATTTTATAAGAAACTAAAATACTATAATTGTATCTAAAAAATCAATTAACTATCGTCATAAATTGTTATCGGTTTCAAAAAGTTTTAGGAAAAAATTTTGTCTTAATTAAGATAAAAGCTTTGTTGCAATACCATATTTGTTTTAGTATAATTTCTTAAACATGTACATAAGTTTAATCACTTTACAGTAGTTTTGTATTTCTAGAATGTTAAGAAGTTCTAAAAAAACAAGTTTCCAATATTCTGATTTTTAAAATAGGGTAGGATATGGCGAATTATTGTCAATAAGTCTCTTTTAACAGAATTTTTGACGGATATATCCTGGCTGATAATGCTTCTGATTAAAATTAGCATACTCACATCATTATGCTTGGAATATACTTGATATGTAATTTTCTTGATGGTGCGCTTGAATGATCGGAAGTTAGCAGCACACTCTCATCTCAGCGTGAATCCATTAAGTTATTTACTAATAAAAAATAAGCTTTCATTTAACAGATATTAATTACTATTATAAAAATTTTATAAACATCAATTTCACCTAAAAAGCACGCCAAGTATTTCACTCAATTACGATTTGTATAGCAATATGCTTCCATAAGGAAAACTTTTTAAATAACCCCGGAGCAAGGAGCTAAAGAGATTTTACGTAATTGTTTATCTACCTGGATATTTTGTATGCACAGTAATTTATTATCTCATAAAAAACTACACAAAATACGGTTTTGTACACTTTTATTTTCTTTTATTTTTATATTATCTCTTATTACTTAAGTTTTACCCAACACTTCATACCATGTTATATTATGATATACATACTCACATACCTACATATGTATGCATGTATATCTGTCAAATGAAACTATGTAAATAGTAATAAACGAATTTATTTAAACTAAAATGCATAATAAATATTTTCTTTTATATTAAAGTTTTGGTAACACTATTTTTTGCACACTATTTTTGCATCCGTTACGAGAACTACAAGTTGAGTGACTGACTGTGTAAATGCGAATTTTAACACGAAACAATTATCAACACCCACCGGTTTCGAAACGCTTCTTCTCTATGTTGCAAATTTTTATTTTTGTTTATTGCTTCTTGCTGAGCTTTTTAGAAAATAACAATACGTATTCACTTCATAGCCTCTTGATCGGCTTTCCGTTTACACTTTACTTCCATTTATCTAAGAATATTTCTATTATATTTAATTAAACTATCTTTACACATACATATGTATGTATGTATAAAATTAATATTTTCACATTTTTTTGAAATTGATTTTAAACGTTTATGAGATTGCCGCTAAGCCCGTTCGCTGCATTTGGTAGTCAGATACAAACTGAATTTTTTGAAAAACCAAAATTCTTATTTACGTAAGAAGAAGGCAAATATCCATCCATCCATCTAACCAACAAGCAAACAAAAAAGCCAACAATCCATCGAATCCACTCATATATCGACTGACTGACTGCAGCAACTTTGTCAGCAGTACGAGTAACTGAAGACAAAAACGAATACAAAAAAGTACGTACGAAAGCACTAAACATGCTTAAGTTTCTTGCTCGTTTGTCGGTTTAAGCTGAATGGTTGCGAATATTACTAGGAAATTGTTGTTATTCTTTTTTGCTGCTGTTGAGTGTGACCAAGATATTAGCACTCGTAAATGCGATTTCGTATGGGAATGTGTACTCGTGTCTATGCATTTTGGATGCACATCACTGAGAAGACCTGCTGCACATGGTCTGAACAACCAACAGTTGCATATGCTTGCAACTTATTGACGCAACTTTTTTGTTTTGTTTTTTATGTACATATGACTCTTTAGTTGTATAAAAACATTTAGTTTATTTATAAATTTTATGGCGGGAAATATACTTCCGGCTACTATGCATTTGTTGCCTCTGCAACTTATTAATTGCAAAGTTGATTCAACATATTGCATAACAGCACGTGCCATTTTTGTATATCAACATGTTGGAATATGGAAATACCGCACCATTAGCCGACCGTAGAAACTGTATATCGTTAGCTGAAATACAAAACTGCATAACAAAGAATATGTGTAAAATTTTTAATTAATTTTTGATTGCAACGAGATTTATGTCACCTAGCATTTTTACTGTCATATTGTGTAGAATATGCTCATATATATATATACATATATATATATATATATATATATATATATATGGGTGATATGTATTTCGAATTATGCACTTTAATATATGTTTTTTGATTTTATTTTGGATATGAGGCCTAGACAATATTAAAGTGAATTTTAATATTTGTTAATTATTTGTTTATTCACCAATTTTTATTTTCTCCCATTTAAAATATGTGGTCTGGCAGCTTTTTTTCCAATCCCCGAGATACTTCTGATGTACAGTTTCTTAATGTCTTTGAAGATTATCCGCACTTCGGCTTTAATCTGCTGAATCTCAATCTCCCGCCCTTTCGATGACATTTTCTTAAGAAATTTGAGTCGACATTGACGTTATTATAAAAGTTCTAGGAGGTTTATTTTGTTGTTATCGAAACTCATCAGAATTGTGACCATTAACAGACAGAAAAATTCTGTCCGTTTCAAAAATTAAAAGTTTTATATATGTAATTTATTTATTATAAATAACATTTTGCAGAAATGCGTTAAAAACATGTTGATACAAATATAGAAATTCATATGTTAATATCTATTTTTAAAAATGTTTTAAATTTAAATCGTTACATTTCAAAATTTCATTATATGGTTGTTAGAAATTCTAAGGCTTCCAATTGCATTTGACATTTTTCTGACGACGAAATATTGTTAGATATTGAAAAAATTCCTCATGTTGTAGCATTAGAAGTAGGGAGAGCAAACGCAACATCTACTAATGCTAACATGGGAATGCTTTTAAAAGTAATATTTTCATATCCGAAATATACAAACATATTTTCGGTGCTTGCGTAATATATTACATATGTAAGTTCATCATGCATGTATATCATTATTGTTTATGTATAAGTCTATCATTTTTTATATTGTCACTTCAGTCTGTTATGTTTATATATAATCAAGTTAGTTCTAAAGTTAATATGGATTAAAAATAAAAAAAAAGTTTATTGGAATATTTAAAAAAAAATTATGATTGGTAGTATAGAAGCATTCCTCATTGCAAATGATTTTGTGGAGTACGAAATGAGACTTCAAAAATTTTTTATTATAATAATGTTGCTGAAGAAAGGAGAGTAGCATATATTTTAACTTATACCTGTTCCATATTAAGGAAATTATTTTTTCGAGTTGATCTGTCTATGAAAACACATTAGGAGTTAGTTTATGCTTTTCAAAAATATTTTGAACCATCAGTAAATGAAATTGCAGAGCAAGAACCGAAATCAATAAGAGAAGTAATAGTAAAATTAAAATCCTTGGCTCAAAATTCTCGGTAATTTCCTGAATCGAGTTTTAAGAGGTAAAATTGTTTGCGGTGTTCGAGACAATCAATCAAAGTCGAAGTTCTTGAAAGAATCAATGTTAGCGTTTACATCAGCATTTGAAATAGCATTACATTTGGAAATGGCTTTAAATTTATGAATAAGGAGAAATGAGTTTCAAAAGGGAGCATTATAATAGTTTTGCAGTAAGTCAACAGAACAACTATTGAAAATGATATAGTCAAGAATGTGTTCGAAAAATGTTTGTCAACAATGTGGGAAAATGAGGCTCGTTTTGATAATAGTCCTAGGAAATAAACTGGATTTATATTAAGTGCCATAAAAGAGGTGCAGAAATGTTAAATATTGGTAGAAAGGTTGACAAAGTTTCGGATGCTATCAGTTTAAAAAGCATAATGAGAAGAGAATCTTTTAAATTTTATAAGTAGAGATGATGAAGGTGTCAAAATTGTTGGTTCTACTAAAGATGGAAGCAGCTACTGCAGAATGTGTATCTGTATTTTCTGAAGCTAAGTAAGTGTTATATTTCTAAGTTTAAGTTAAGCCGTGTCATAAAAAATGTTATTTCGCTTACAGGTAATCAACTGAAGTGCACAGACGGGAGCGTTAATATTCATTAACGCTATTAATTCGAATTGACCTGAGTATTATACCCATTCTAATCCGCATTAGTTCTGATATAAATGCTCAAAATCAACGAGCATTTAAGCTGGATTTAGGTTTTGCAATGTGGCAACACAGTCAAAAACTATTAAGCTGTGTCAAATTGTTTAAATTGTCATTCGTTATGAATTTAAGTTTTGAAAAAGAAGAAAAAGTTTTATAAAACTAAAATGGATTTAAAGGCAGAAAAGATAAGTTAATTGAAATCTTAACTCTTTTTATATCATTCACAAAAAAGTGTAAGGGTATATTTAGGTTTGTCATTCCGTGTGTAATTTCTTGGATATTCATAAAGTATATATATATATATATATATATATATATATATATATATATATATATATATGTATATATATATATATATATATATATATATATATATGTATATATATATATATATATGTATATATATATATATATATATATATATATATATATATGTATATATATATATATATATATATATATATATATATTGTATCCTTATGAGTAGCGGTGAAGATTGAACGATGTCCGACTGTCCGTCTGTCTGCGCGTGAAATCGGTTTTCCCAAGCCCCCAGAAGAGCTAGAGACTTTGTTCTTGGACTGATGGATTAAAAATGAACTTAAATAGAATGGTAGTGAAATTTTAAGAAGTCCGAAATACGGTTCCAGAGCTGCGAAGCTTGCACCTATTTCTCGACGCAAAATTAACACTAAAAACCAGTTTTATTTTTGTTTGTTTTTGTAAATTGAACCTATTTTATGCTTTAGGAAGCTTTAATAGTCTATTAAAAACAAAATTAAAATATTATTTCAAGGAATGGGATATTAAGTTTTTTCGGCACATTCGAAATTTTGTAGTACATGTAATAACTTAAATGCTTAAAAAGGTTAAGTATTTCATAAATAAAACCGCTTTATACATCATGAAGATTTGCATTGATAAAAATATTTTAAAAATTAAAATATCGCTTCCAGGGTTGGAAAATTTATATTCTTTTATACGTAAACGTAACCAAAATTGCAACTGACATAGTTTTTTCCTTTTTTTTCTAACTAAAACTATTTTATAATATAGGAAGAAAAAATTTGGTATCAAAATTTAAAAAAAAATCTACATTTCGAATCCAAGGTTGGACAAGTGCAATATTTTATAGTACATGAAAGTAACTTAAAAATTTTTTTTAGTAAAAATACTTTATACCTCATGAAGAGTTGATAATAAAGTTTTTTTTTTTGGTACATCCAATATTTTGTAGTACATGAAAGTGATAAAAATTTTTATAAATTTTATGTTTTTCTTAAATAAAACTATTTTTTTTTCGTTGGTAAAAACACTACAAGAAAAATTAAATTTTTTTCTATATAAATTAAACAAAACGGCAACCAACGTCGCTTTTTTACTAATTGAAACTATTTTTTAATTCAGGAAAAACAAAATTAATATTAAATTTAAAAAAAATCAAAGTTTCCATTCCAGGGTTCGATAACTGCAATATTTTCTTGTACATGAAGGTGACCAAAGTGATTACATGTCTCATAATCAGTTGAATTAAAGAAAACGAAACAAATTAAAACTTCGTTTCCAGGGTTGGGAAATTTATTTATTTATTTATTTTTTGTCATTGACAGAAGTAAGCAAAAAGGCAAATGACGTTTTTTTTTTTTTGCTAACTAAAACTATTTTATCACTTAGGAAGAACAAAACTGGTACCTAAAAATATATGTAACGCCAGACGTACGTTGGTGAAGGGTATATAAAATTCGGCACAGCTGAATATATCACTTTTACTTGTTAATTATTTTAAGGTTTGCAAAGAAAAGAAAACAGTGTCTGGTCGGAAAACGATGCATTGGTTCTGCTGGACCAGTGGGAGAAACGTGCGAGTGAATTACGACGTACAAAAAAGAACGGCCAGATTTATAAAGAAATTTCTGTTCAAATGGACTATAAATTTAGTCTAAAAGAAGTGCACGTAAAAGTAAAAATTTTTTGTCAAACTTACAGGTATTTTTCATTTTGATTTCGTAACTCTTTTTGATAAAAAGTTAGAAAGAAGAAAAACGAAATGGTACCATTTGGTAGAATCCCATCAAAATAGAAGCATTTTTTTGCACTACACCGGATAATTGAGAGCAATGCCAATAGTGCTGAAATTTTTTAAAGTTTTTTATATATGTAAAAAATTACAACATATTTCATATATCTCATGACAGTTTCATTTTAAATAATTTTATGTTAGGTAAATACATCAAATGCAAGCTATAAGCAATCACCCGAGTCACAGCCATTACTATTGACGGAGTTACATCGCCAGTAATGACGTCGTCAACAGCCGCAGCTTCGTCTGAAAAAAAGAGAACCCATTTAGCCGAAGTGGTTAATATTACTAAAGAACAAAATATTATGCTAAGACATGTGGTAGAAGACAGATAACACTGTACAACAATATAAAATGTTTTCCAAAATTACAAGGTCCGACCTATAAATTTTGATAGAGGAGACAAAACAAAAACACACGCTCTGGCGGATCTGTTGTGGCTTAAAAGTCGTTAGTTTCCTTTTAGGTATGCAGGCCGGATGCGCTAAGTACGGATGCTTTTTATGCACTTGGAATAGCATATGGAAGGGCAACCAATATTCCAAAAAGCAATGGATATTGAGAACTGAAATAAGCTGGACAATGTATGATAATGAAGTGGAATTGCCCAAAAAGTCACATTCCCAAAAAGTGCTGTTTCGGGGCTTTAAAAAATGCAATTTGTGAATTATATCCTCTAGAAGAAGATTATAAACCTACAAACTTCTACAATTGCATTTCTCTTATTTCGGAGTGTCCTACTGCCATCCTAACTTGTAGAAGAGCATTTAGATTTATAGTTGCTAGTGTATGTACAATTTTAACATTATGGAGTAATCTCAGCAAAAGCAATTTAAGTTTTTTGTTAAATAAATAGGAATTTTTCACCAGCAGCATAGCTGCTAATTTTACTTTCTGTTTTCTTTCCACTTGAGGTTTTCAAAACAAAGAATTGTTTACAATCAAACAGCTATTTGCTGTCAAGGCAAAATTTAAATTTAATTTAAAGGTAATGGTAGCACGGATTTACCTTAAAAATGTTTGTAGTTGAATCGGTAATTGATTTTAAGCCACTCAATGGCAGAAATCGGTTAAACGTGTTTTACCGAAATTGGTGACTGACATTATATAATGAAATAGATAAAATAATGAATTTATATAAAAAAAGTATTTTGAGCGAAATTTAATTGTAGTGCATTTACACCTGAACGAAATCTAATACTTATGAGATTTCAAGCCAAATATAGTAAAATTTGATTAGATTTTCCATACAAAACTAAATCTATTTACTCACTAGATTTTGGCAAAATCTTGATCCTCGAGAAGATAAACATTTATCCGACATTGCAAATTGAGTGAGTTATTTTTAAAACGAGCCTAAGTTCATTGCGCTCCCTTGAGTTTAATAAAACGAGCTGCAAGACTCAAATATATGCACACTGGCAAGATTAATTTTAATAATGCTTTCTTTTAAAAATTTACATATTTATTGCTAAGATTCAACAATTTTACATGATTTTTATGTAACACATATTTTGAGTTGTGCAGGTTGAAGATAAAGGTGTTGGCAAATATGGCATGCATAATAGATCAAATTGATACGGCAGCAACCTGAAATTGGTTAGTTATTTAGCACTTCAACAAATTTTTTGCATTGTGAACAAATTTTTTGCTAAAATTCCATATTGTTTTTATACTCCAACTCCCAAATCCGACATTGTGCCAAAAATTGAATTATACCATCTGGAAGGGCATAAAAAGGGCTACAATTCGGCATCATTAGATTTATGGTATATAGTTACTGTTTCAAACTAAATGTTCAAAAAAACTGTTTTTACTAACATCAATTTTTTAATTTTCGACCCACAAATCGCAAACCAAAAATTGAATTGCACCATCTGAAAAGGCATAATGAGGGCTACAACTTGGCGTCATTAGATTTTTGCTGCATAAGTAGTTACCGTTTCAAACAAAATTTGTCTGGTCTCTATATACATACATGTGTTATTGAAGATCTCGTTATCGCTATTTAAAAGGTTGTGTAATACACAACAACATATGAGTAAGTCATTAACAATCTCAATTTTATTGTCTATATCCTTTCCCAGGCGACAAAATCGTGCTTTTAAATTACCGAAAGTCTCGCAAGTTACTTCTGTACAGTCAGCTGTAAATTTATTTTTAAAATGTTCTCGAAAAGTAAAAATTTTTTTAAAATAGGCTTACTTTAGAGTTAAAAAAAATTAAATTAGAAAAGAAAAGCAATAATTGTGGAAAGAGAAAAAAGATAGTGAATAGAAGGTATTGGTTGAAGACCCAACACCTGCTATTAAGCACATTTGATTAAAAGCTTACTATGGGAAGATGATGACAAGGACTTTAATAATTTTTGCCGGCTTCACAGAGATAAGTTTGAGGATATACTAAATCTGGTAAGTACATAAACGAACTTTGTATTAGCACTATTAAAATTACTTGGAGTCAAGAAAAACGTGCATTTGACTAGGCTCACCTGCTGAGTCTTGTCAAATATACAACCCATTTTGTTTATGTACCAGTGTTATTACATGTAAATTTGTAGATTCAACACAAAATTTCTGCTAAAACAAAATTGTTGATAGCTTTCTTTTAGTTCTCTGGAGTTTTTAACGAGAGTTTCCAGAGGCACAATATCTGTCTTAATGGCAAACCTGCTTCGTGCCATCTATGATGCTCTTTAATGTGATTATTTAAAGGAAAGCATTTCTCAATAAAAAATCTACATCAAATTAGAGCTCAAAATAAACTTATGTAATCATTTTAACAAACCTCGAATAATGCTACTGTTTCAAACTAAATGTTAAAAAAAATTGTTTTTATTAACATCAATTTTTCAATTTTCTTCATGAATTTTTTGTTCCCATTGCTATCTTATGCTTTTTATCAAAAGTTTTGGAAAAGTTACTTTATAAATAAATTATCACTTATATCAATAACCACAATTTGCTTGCATGCTATCAATCTGGATTTCGCGAGAGACATAGTTGCGTTACAACACTTGTGGAAGTCAGCGAAAACATACGACAGGGACTCGAAGACAGGTACATTAACTTTTTAGTGCTCTTAGACCACTCCAAGCCATTTGACATGGTAGACCATGAAATCCTTAACAAAAAACTAAAACACTTTTTCAATTTTGCGAATACGTCCATTAAACTTATATTATCTTACCTTTCAAATCGTACTCAATCTGTGTTTGTAAATGATATTTGGTCGAATATTATATCTGTTAACAGGGGAGTGCCACAGGGCTCTATTTTATAGAGCCACATTTACTATACGTAAATGATTTGCCACAACAATTAGAAAAATGCAAGATTCATTTATATGCAGATGACGTCGTTAAATGATGAAAAAATTGAAATTGTAAATTCAGCAAAAAATCTTGGTATTGTTTCCAATAATAATTTGACATGGACTGATCATATAAATTCTCTAGTTGGTCAAGTTTACATAAAGTTAAGAGCTCTTTGGTTCACACAATATTTTACTCCTTTAAAAATAAGAACATTAATTGCCAAAACGTACTTAATTCCTTCCTTACAATATGAATGTAAGTTATTTTCTAGTTGCGACTCAATTAGCAAAAGGAAACTCAATGTGTTATGTAACAACGTAATCAGATATGTGTATGGATTGAGAAGGTTTGATCATGTGTCTTCTTTTTCTAATATTCTTTACGGAGTATCTTTCGACAACCTATTAAAAATCCGTACTCTAATATTTCTGCATAAAATCATTCATTCTCAAACACCCTGATATATATTTGATAAAATAATTTTTTGTCATTCACAACGAAACCGAAACATTATAATACCTCGTCATCAATGCCTTGTTTCCGAATGGCAGTTTTATATTCATTCCGCTCGTCTTTGGATTAATCTTCCACCAAGTCAACAACTTAACAGCAATGCTAGTAGTTTCAAAAGATATTTATTTAAATCCTTTACATATTTTTTTTCTATTTTTTTCATGAACATTGTTATATCACACATTTTAAACATTATTATTGTTATTATTATTATTTCTTTTTAAACTAAATACTGTTGTAACCTTATGCGTTCCTGAACTCTAAATATAAGACTCAGTCTTGTTGTGCAGGAAATGAAAATAAAATAAATAAATAAGTAAAACTAAACAAATAAAGGAAAAACTATTTTCAAATTAAATTTATTGCACTGCGATACAAAATTTCAACAAAGTCGTGACCAAATGAATTTGACACATGAATTTTTCACTGAATCCGAATTTGAATGTTCAAAACTAGAACAGATTTCGAGATAATGCAAATTTACCGTTATTTGGGTTCTTAAAAATTATGATATCACTTTAATAAAAGAATCTTGGTAAGTATTATACAGATTTTTATTGTCTTTTTCTACTTGAAAGAAAATAGAATTATTAAAACAATCACGGGTTGCTTGTAAAAGTTGATCAAGAAATTAATAAACTACAGTGGAACAAAATTCAAATATTACAACAATTTTAATGATTTTTTGCAATATTAATTTTTTTAACTTGGTTTTTTAAGTCTTGTGACTTATCACGATAGCTTATTTTAATAGAAACATTTTGTGCTCAATAGAATACAGATCGGTGCAAAAATGATAAAGTTAAAGAAGATTAATTGAATAATCCCACTTTTATCAAATAAAAATACTCAAGTAAATATAGAAATATGTATGTATATTAACAATGATATTAAAAATGCCTTAAAACTATTAATTTGCTTTGTCTATATTAATTTTTTCCTACCTTTCGCATAAGGAACCAACAATAGTCGCCCAACATCGCCTCATCATTACGCTCCTTGAAACCGACGTTCCATTTCTTTTATTTGTGAACTGTCAATGCTTACAACACTTGCAGCGATCGTTTTAAAAATTTCGCATATTTACTTCCTTTGAGTCTTTGATTTAATAAAACCGAAAAGTGGGTTGATTCACAAAATTTTCTGTAGCTTTGTCATATTTGCACCAATCTCACTGGACCTTGTACGGCGCAAAATGTTTGTATTGAAACTAGCTAATGTCCTATGGAAAAAAGTTTTAAAATTTTTAATTGTTTGGTTAAGAAAAGAAAACTTAAAACAGCAAAATTTTTAAATATTATATTTTTCTTGAAGTTTGAAATTTTGTCCACTATGTCTCCATCATTTCTTCATATATATGACATGCGGTGTATGTTTACTTTAGCAATTTTATTATCTTTTAACAAAAAAAAGAGTGTATAAACCGAAGAATGTTTTTCCAAGATATTTAAGCCACATCATCTTTTTTAAAAACCTAAATAACGGTAATTTGGCTATATCTCGAAAACTGTTCTACTTTCGGCGATTTTGATTTGATATTCGGATTCATCAAGCAATTTTATGTTACGAGAGGGTCATTTGGTCAAAAAACTGTCACGTATTGTTATTAATTATGTTCATTAAATAAAAATTGGTATTACATATTCAACTTGCAATATCAGGTAAATATAAAGTAAATGTACAGGTAAATGCACATATTTGTTTATAGAATGATACAAGGATATATACAAATTTTGGTTTTATCTGTTGCAACAATAACTATTTGTGCAAACACTTCCATATGTATGCTGTAAAAATATAAACCACTTATTCAAATTCAACTTTTGCATTGCAAACAGCACAACTTACGGCGTTAAAGCACTTGCAGTTGAGCTTCTCAAAGGCGTAGAGCAACGTTCGATAATGGATGTGCTAGAAGCTCTGTCCTCTATTGAATTGCAACTCTCATATATTTTAACTTTCTTTTAACCAATAAGTTTTGCATTTCACCCCTTAAGTCATACGTATTCTCTTCAGGAAGCTTTTGCAATTGAAATGAAAGGCTTGTGGCAAAAGCAGTGAATTCATTTTCTTTATCACTGCTATCTATCAATTTTTTCAAAGCTGCATCAAATTTTATATTTCCTTCTTCTTTCCTTGCTTGCGCTGCATGGTTTTGTTAATTTAGAAGCCCTCGTTTAGTGTGTATGCCTCAAAGCAGTCTTCAAGGTGTAGGGTGTTTACTATATTCTGCAAAGTAGGTATAAACCAATTAACAAAATCTGATATAATTATATTTTCAAAGATATCACATCAAAATACAGAAGAAGGTAGCCAAAATTTTAATTAACAAAAGATATACTAACCTTCTCTGAATTATCACACGAGTTTCTTACGGCAGTACCACTGTTCAAAAATTGCATATCCTTGAACCAGAATAAGGAAGACTTCAGCTGGTGATCCGAATTTTTTATACTTTTTATTACTTTCTCCTGTATAAGTAGCTCGTAGGGAACGCATTTTTTTCTTTAATACATCAGCCTTCATACCCATCTGTGCAGCAATATCTTCATATGCTTTCATCTTTCATCAGCACGCTTAAGCGAATTGCTGCTCAAATTATAATTATTTGTAAAAATACGTGAAGATATTATTGCCGTGTTGTCAATATCGCAAAATTATTGAAAATAGTATTTCATTTACCATTTTATGAATAAAATTTATATATACGAGTATATAAAAATACAATTAAGATGCGTTGTTGTATAGTTGTGTTCTAATTTTTAGATTTATTTTTTATCAATAAGAGAAAAATCACCTATAAATATTACTTTTAGTTTACCGCTGTTTCTTCAGCTACCATTTTACATGAGGTAATTGTCAAAAATTTACTAACAAGGACATTCCCTTGCAATTTGAGCTGCAAGTACGAAAGATGTGACTGTGTTAGTGTAACACTTGCGTGTGGAAACGCTAACTTAAACAGTTTTTCTTTTTCGAGTGCATTAATATGGAATGGCTATAGTTTCATCTTACATCAAAACTGGAATTATCACTCCTTCGTAAAATACAACTTGTTGTTGAAATAAAGGATCTTGCATATTTTGTCTAAACAGAGGACTTTCAAATATACATACTTCAATCGTTGCATCGACCTGGACATCCAACATTTATATCTATATCGGTGATCAACAACAGCAAGCCAAATAGTTGAATATTTCAATATAGTTAACTAGTTTTTCCAGATTCTGAAATTTGTTTCAAATTATTGGAAACTTTTCTTGAAAGGTGTTTTTTTTATTAATTTTTAATATATTTTCCTTAAAAACGTTTTGGTTTGAAATTTCATACTTGATCTATTTTTTGTTTTAAATGAACCTATTATTAATATTTCTTAACCAAAAAGACAATTAAAAATTTTCAAAACTTCACTGTGAACTTTTTTGACCTTAGCGAAAAAAATATTCCCATTCCCATTAGTTTCTTATGCTCTATCGGACTGTGCTATGCCAATTTCGATATATAAAAAAATTAGTAAAGTAAATGTTTATTTCCCTAATGTATATATTACATGAAACGCAAACAACTTTTGTTTTGTTTTTATAAATTTTACACTATTATTTCACTAATGTAAATATTTTTTAGAAAGAGTGAGTAATTTCATCTCTGATTCTCCGGTCTTCATTTCGTAGAGATGAACTTGATGGTAACGTAACATCATCTTTGTTTTCATGTGATGATAAGGCTATATCTTCTTCATTGTTTTGCCAAATTGAATTTGTATTGTCTTGAGTTGTAGCGTGCATCTCTGTATGGTGTTCATAAAAAAGACTCAATGCCATATCCACAATTACATAATATTTTTGCTGACCTTTCTCCTGACTCATAGTTCCTAAGAAAATTATGTCTGGTTCTACTAATATTCCATACAAAAGAGTGATGGGTATAGCCGGGATACCGTGCATCTACCCGACGTATTATCATATCATGGTCAAAAATCTGTTACAGAATGTCTGTGTTTAAGATGAACTTAAAGTTTTAATACATTTGTTTAGATAATTAATCTAGTAGTTTGTTATTTGTATAACTTATTGGAATTCTCTGTTGGGATCCAAATATTATTCCGTTGTTATCAACATTGTTTGGCTGTAATATTTTCTTGGATTCCAACGAGTAAACCGCTAATGAATAGGTTAAACATTGTCTTCGCCATCTTCATATTTTACTAGTTATAGCACTTGTTTTGTGCACTTTTACAATATCGAATCGTTTATCCTATATGTTAAAGGTAAAATTAATCGAATCAATAAATTTTAATGAACATACCGTGTTCTTATTTTATTTCATAAATTTTATACTGTGCACACACCCAGTATCTATGTATATAATTATGTGAATTCATTAAAATGTGTTTCCCAAAACTACTAAATGTATACGCATGTGCTATACTTACAATCATGTCATTTATACTGAAATATTCTTTTCGGTTAGAGTATATATGTTCGTTAAAAATAAGCTTTATAATATTTATGTGCATCCCGTCGATGCAGCCAACTGTTGAGGAAATTTCGTATTTGTTGTAGAAATAATCCCTAGATCTCTGCTTCCCCTTTGAGTCCATTTCAAGTTCCACCGGTTGAGGGCAAATATATCGCTCTATAGCATTAATGACATCACACAAAATGATTAACACTGCGGTCCTACCCATACGTATGCTTGAGTCATTGCAAACAGCTCTTTGATATGACCCTTCAACTAAGAATCTCAACGAACTGCAAGCAGTAGCACTGGCTACTAGGACGAAACGAAAAGCATCTTTGTTTAGTCGGTAGTGTCCTATGAATCTACAAAGCAGTTTTAAATCCGAACGCACATATAAAAAATATGCTTACGCTATCTCCGTCAGCTCAAGCGAATTTCTGCAATCTCGCAACTTTTTTGAACACTCTTTTTCTAATAGCAAATATAAAACAACAGCACTATTCATTTTTCATTTCTTTTATTTTATTAAAACACCAAAATTGGAGTAACGTTCAATCGCCCCAGAAGACCCAGAATATATAAAAAAATTGCCAATGCAATCAAGTAGTATATTACAATTAAATTAAAAGAATACATTATTATAATAATTATTAAATTTTGCTCATCCTTGTTAAGTATTGATAATCAATAGTTAATTAAATGTAGATACAATATATTATATTTGCAAATTACCTTTACTTTCACAAGTTGATAGCATTGTTTGTGTGTCCAGCTCACACAACCTAAACGTATAGCATTTTGCTTACCATTTACTTCTTCGCTTTCCTCCGATTTCAGCTTTTATGCTAGAAATTAACCTATCCCAGATAATTATATCAAAGGATTAGGCTCGGAATGAATTTAATGAATTGTTATAATAATTTTTTTTAAGGGAATTTAGACTATCATCATTGGGAAAATCCATGAAAAGGGTGGTGTAATGTAAAAGCGGTATAAACGAAAACTTATTATTATACTGGGGAAAACAAAAGTATTTGAAATCTATATCCTGCCTTTTGTGTACTGTAGTTGCAACAATTATGGCAAGCGCACTAAATGAGTTTGTTCTAAATAATTCTCGGTATTCTTAAAAACTTTACACATAAGTTTTTTTGGTTCCGAAACTTGACTATTAATCATTTTAAGCGGTCCTAATATTTTGCTGAAACAGAAACTATCCTTTCCTTTTTATGGCAAAATCTGTCCTAACTCCGATCTCTCTTTTCCAACCTATGAAATATTTAGTGGACATTTTTATTCGGTTTCCAGTTTCTTTTGATATACTCTTTTCCTATAAATTCAGGTATGTGATGAGAAGGATGACATCGCAAATGTCCAACTTCCTTCGAAAAACATACTCTTCTCTCCTTATACAGTCCTCCCTGGCAACACTTGGTGCAACCGTTCTTACTGTTATTGGACATTACATCTCTTATAAAATGACCCAGCTGGGGAGTTACAAATAAATGACCCAACAACAAAACGGAATATCTTTATGTTCGCCTTTAAAGGTATTTTTGTAGTTGCATTTTTTCATATATATCTCTTAATCTTTTTGTTATATATTTTAGAAACTTTTTTCCGGGCAACAAATTTTATTTTAAGTTATATATATTTTAATTACAACTTATAATTTTATCAAATTAGCATAAATACAAGTGTTATGCCACTCTTCCGCTGAAAACTTTTTTCTTCATTCCTATTTATAGTACCGAAATTCCTTATATACCACCATAATTTTTAAAACTAGTGAAATACATATGTTTTTTACAATTACAAATAGTTTCCTGCAGAAGTTAACTAACAGCTACAGAGGTATGTATATAATTGGGGGATTCACACTGTAGTCATAGGGTCATAATTCATAAAGTAATAGCACGAAAATATATAAATAAATAAATTTGTATATATAAACTCTAACAGCTGCCGCCTTGTTATGAGCTGAATAAATTTTTTTTGCGGCGGCATATGGAAAAAAGTTCAGTGGCTGCCAGCTAGGTAAGTTAAACGAAAAAAATTTTTACTTGTATATATTTAGTTTTTGCAATTTAGTGCTCTTTTAATATTTTTATGTTATAAAAATGTGATTTATTATAGAGAAATACAGGTATGAATAATTTTTTAACCGTTTTTAGTCGTGAATCATATATAAGTAACGGCGGCAAACATATATTATCGCCGTCTCGCCTAAAAATTTTCAGCCGTTCGACTCAGATCTCTAGAGCATATCATGACAACACAAACACATACCTGGAAGAGTGCTATTTTTTATGATTTTTTATATGCAGCACAACAACAACTTTCTTAAACTGGTCTAAGATTTTATGACTTTATGACAAAATAGCACGAAGTGTGAATACCCCAAATATATATTATTGTTATCAAGAAAAGTAAACCTCAAAAATCAAGCACAACCCAATTCATAAAAGTTGGGTACGAAGAGTTCAAAAATGGTAACGTTGCCAGTGAAGAATTGTTGTAAACTACTTTTAAATCTGTTCGTACAAAATTTTGTGTTTATCATTCATTCATTTCTTGTAGGGATATTTACGAAGGAAAGAAGCTTGGCTGATAATAAAAAGTAACTAAAATATAGCGAATGTGTCATTAAGGAAACTGAAGACTGTTGAACATATTTATTGTTGAAGAAAGTATTCTTCTAAAGATACAAATAGTTCCAATATTCGGCTTAAAGCTGCATTAATGTCAACCAACGTATATTATTGTGCCCAAATAATATTTTGTATAAATTAACATCATCACAAATTTCTTTAAGCTTCTATACTGACATTGACTGGTAGAGTATCAGCTGCAGTTTGAATACTAGATTTTTATAAACTTCTGTTAATTATGTCATGAATTTCAAGAATGTCCAATGTTTCTCTGTCAGGTAACTACAAAACTGAACAAAGCTTAATGGATCTATGATTAGAACAGTCCAAATATACTGTTATGGAAAAACTGTATTCAACGATATGAAATATCCGAATTCCATCTCAAGGCCTTGTTGACTTTTACTTGATTTGAATTCAATTGTTTGGCAGAATGCAGTATCTTTTGGACGGCCACATTGTTCGATTACTGCCTCTTTGTGTTTCTTGGTAGAATATTGCTGAGGTCACTAGACGCTATTGATAAGCTAGTCGTACAAAATGTACATGTTATCTCACCATCGATACTTTCCTTTTGAAAGCTTGAATACTTTCATTGTAGATCATTTCATAATTCATAATTTCGTAGGTAGTAGCAGTTCCTTAGACATGTCAACTTATTAAACCCCATACAGAATGTAATTTGAGTATTTGTAATACAAATATTACAGAATAAGCACAATATTCTAAGCAGCTGCGGGATCAAGGGTACCTCGTAAATAAATATGCCCAGTCATTTAACTGATACTGCCAATTTCTTAATATCTCAAAGTCTGTAAAAAAAACTTTCTATATTTCTTTAGTCGTGGTCCACACGGTGAAACTTTTGTTTCAGCAGTCTTTATGTTGTGTGAGAGTGACGAAATTGAAATATATACTCACTGTATTCCTCTCTAGTTCTTTCTTACTAAAAACGGCTGCAACAAAAGTTTGACTGTATGGACGGGGTCTAAGTCGTGGTCCACACAATGATACTTTTGTTTCAGCAGTTGGGTTATTTAAATGGGCTTTGAATACCTGAAATGAAAAACAAATAATATTAAACCAATAATATATATGTAACTATAATAAATTATATGAAAGATTGTCCTCATTTATTGATTTTCGATGCGATAGTCTCCCAGGATCACAAAATTGCATTTTTTGCGCCTGAGTGGCGGCACATACATAGCTAAATTCTTCCACTAACCCAGAAATTTGGTAGGAAACTATTATTAATATAACTATTATATACAATGGCTTATAATATACATGCTTACATATCTTATGAGGGCATGTAAACTCCATATATTTATTAAACATTTATTTTGTTTAACAAATATATTACATATATAACTGAAATTAAAACAAAAAGTATTATCCAAAGTATTTTCAAGTATGTTAATAAAAAAGTTATATTTGTTTAGTTTTATTCATTCATTTCTTCCCTACAAGAATAGCAACGGTCATTTTACTGGTAATATGACTGTCACTGCTGATAAAGTTTCCATAAGCACGTAGGACAAAGTTCCTATCACTTTATTAAGGCCAAAATGAAAAAACTGATGGAAACATTTGTATACATGTGAATTTGCATGCCTCTCTAGCTTGTGAAAAATATCGCCTGTAAAACATATTCGAACTACTTACTCTAATGTTACTGTTCTATATAAATAATTTCACTAATGACTAGTATGGTGTGACCGGTCACCCTTGACGTGTATGGTGTCACTGGAAACTACAAACTGATGTAGTTTTTACTTACGCTTCCACTTTTTACTTAAGGCCCAACTATAATATGCTTACGCTAGCGCAGGCGAATTTGCGAATACATACAATCAAATGTGTGCGACCATAACTTGCTTTGCTAACTTTTCGTTGAATTTAATTTTCCTACGCATAGAGCGAAACTGATCGCATTTTCTTTAAAGGCCAACTGTTTTTTCGTTGTTATTGATAATTATTTTTAGATACACACATACCATAGACTGTGATACGTGCACACAAGAGAAGCTGCAATGTACGCCGAAATCAATTCTACACATAATTGAATAAGTAATGTCAAAAATTAATGGAAACATTAAATGTTTAGCGTTTGTTTATTGTATATATATTATAGTGTATTTGTGTATTTTCCTACCATTTATGATACGTTGCCAACCACTTGCACACATTGTTATACATTGTTGTACATTGTAGTACTTTCCAATTTATTTCTTAAATTACTTTCTAAATTGGTAATAACCTACTTGTGATAATATATTTATGTATGTATAAATTGAAAATATTTATACATGTATTTACATGTTATGTATATATCATAAATTAGTTTTTGTAAAAGTGCATTGCTTTACAACTGAGTGTAAGTATAATATAGCCACACAAATGTTCGCTTATGCATTGTTTGAAAGATCCTTCTTGTTTAGTGTTGTCATCTTTAATGTTTTATTATTATTAATAGCACTGGTTTACAGCCAACAAATACCAAGAACGCCACATGCCTAGATAAGTTAATTGGGACTTCCTGAACACGAAAAACGCTGTAATTTTTTTTCCTAAGTACCGTTTTTTAGATAACGGTACTTTTGTGTTTTTCGGTTTGTGTTCCCATTCAAACCCTTGTGGAGCCCAACCGAAAAGTTTGATCGAGATAAATCGCATATCACTTAAAAGTATCGCCGAATGGAAAAAGATATGAACTATTAAGTGGCAATAAATTGTCCTTTCAGAGCTACAAATGATAAATTTATTTTTCAGGTTTGGTGCGACCAAAAGAAATATGTATGCCATAAGGCGGCACAAAATTTACAATTTTCTCGGGTGGAGGCCCAAATATGGAGCAGGGGTTTTCTGCAAATGAGGAAGTTATTTACAACTTGATTTGTATAAGAGACTCTGTGGAGGGCGTTTCTAAGAAATTCGGGTTAGGCGTATCTGGTGTAGAAAAAACGCTTGAACTATTATTGGATTCTACACCCGATGATGAGCCAAAAACATTATTTATTTTCTTTAAGCTCTTTTTTCACTTCAAACACTTTTACTTTTGAAATTTATAAAATTAGATTAGTAAATTTACAAAATTTTTTGTAAACATTAGATAAAAGAAGTAAAACAGCTGACTCCGAATGTTTCGAATTCTCCCTCTCTTCCCAGACTGTTCAGAATTGGAGCATTTTATTTTTGGAATAAACTTATTCCCTGGGAGTTTTAAGAATTGGGCTAAAAATGATTTAAAAGTTGTAATAAAAGCGGAAATTTGTGAGAAAAAATTAACATAAGGCAATTTAATAAAGAATATTCACTATTGGCGCACACAAAAAGAATGGACAGTAGTTTAAAATACTGTACGATTGTTTACCGTGGGCATAGGCCAACTAATATGCTGACATCTTCAGCAACAACTCCAAGAAGTTTTCAAGGAATTTCCTTACGTTCTTACTCCATTAATTTTACGAAGATACAAAAACATATATAATGTTATCATAACCGCAAATGTGTATACGTACATAAAGGGAATTCAGTGTTTTCAATGGCTTCACAGTCCTGAACACTCAAGATGTATTTGTGTCTAAAGTGTGGCTTTATAGACAGGGCTAAAAATGTACAATATTTCGTTGTCTGGTCAGAACTTCATTTTGAGGTTACGTGAAAATCGCAGAATATAACAAATATAGAAGTGCTCAGAGAGTTTTGATATTTGGTATAACAATATGACATATACAGAGATGTTATATTAGGGAAACTCCATAAGTTTTTTAGCCTATACATGATATTGAACCGATTTCATTGCGAAATATGACTACCTATTGACACTAGAGATGAGGAAAGTCCTTCTAGTGGCGTTTCATGGCTGTATCGAACAGCAAAAGCTTTAGCGAATGGTTCGGCTCCAGAAGATCTAACAAACATGCAACCAGTTCTGCAACTAGTTTGCCTTCAACAATTTTAAAATAGTAGTTAATCTTATTATATATATATATCGTCAATGCAATTTTTACTACTGAATCTCAAAAAATTGTAAGCAAAACAATCGAAAACAACAAAAAAATTTTCATTTTCGAGATTCAATTGGACTCAAAATTCATAAAAACATTAAACTAATTTCGATTGCACCGATGATTCGAAGTAACTGATCCAGAAATACCATCCCATTCAGGGAACACAGCATATTTTATATTGCATATTATATGGCTTTACAAATGAAATTTCTGTATACGTATTGCAAATAAAAATTTCAAAGAAAAAAAGTACTCTCTTGAAGATTTCAAGAAAGTTTTCACGAAAGTCGAAAGTCCATTTTTAAAATGTCGTCGAAGCGAAAGGTTGTATATGTTATAGCAACGAACGATTTTTTTTACTGCTTCAGCCGAAATACCCATTTCATTTGCGATTTCCTTATACGCCTTACACTTCAAATCATTTCGCTTATAGGATTTATTGGTCATGCCGCATAAAATGGAGTACGATCGTAGTAATTAATTAATTTCATTGTGTTTTGATTAAATAATTTTGTCTCCATTCTGGTTGTTCTTATTACTACCAAATTACAGTTACCAAAAACTTCATACACACAAATTTATAGGGGAATAATAATTTTTGTAATTAATTTTATTTATTAATTTTATGACGAAAATTTTCGTTTGAAAAGACATCAACAGTCTTTTTTATATATACGTTATAAAATGTTTTTTACATTTATATATACTTAACATGTTGAATTTATAATTAGGTCTGTTTGTTTACGTGATATTTTGTAAAAAATTGTGCAAAATGTTACTGGATGTCGTTCGTTTGCTTTCTCCAGCAAGAAATTTTATTTAAATTGAGAGAAAGATAGTCAGAAAATTGAATAACTGAGAACTTGCAAAATCTTACTGGAGAAATTTTGTTCAGTAAAATTTTGCAAGATAGAACAGATGTTTTGACTGCTTCTTCTTACCAATTAAAAAGTAAACAAAAAAGTTTTATTTGTGAAATATTTTGCAAAAAGTTTTAAAATTGGGTTTTTGGTCAAAATGTGTATGTATGTATTTATGTATCTGTACTAGAAACCACAAAAACTTGAATTGAAGTTATAAAAATGTATTTATTTATTGAAAACTTTATTTTTAACACATATGAACATAAGTACACATGAACATTCTTTTGAATTAGCATTACCCATCAGCTGTTCAGCAAAATAACTGGCAAAATCTTGCAAAATGCTGTTCGCGCACTTTTTTGCTAATATTTATAATTGAGAGTAAATTTGCTTATTTTCTCTATCACAAACAGACCTGTTAATATATACCACCATCCTGAAGGTAAAATGAGTTTCCTGAAATCTTTATGACGATATACATATTTTAGATCGGCATATTTATGAATATAAACATATTGACATGGAATAATTTTATTAAAAACATTTTGGCCTGATTTTCTTCACCATAAGTAATTGTTTTATGCATATTTTTCTTTTTAAGCTTAATTTCTCTTATATATATTTCATTTAGAAAGTTTCTTAGCGTCTGGATTAACTTGAATTACGGCTCTTTTCAAAATGTGTGATTAAATTTTAATTGGCACTTTAACTGGCAGTTAGCTGAAATAGTGTTTTACAATGTATGATTAAAATTTAACTGACAGATGTCAACCGAAAAGTTGCTGTTAACTTTAAGTTAAGATTGTACGCCACAGGCAGTTGTGGTGTCTCAATAGCGACTGCTTGTCGTGTTGATAAAAATAGGTTCTGCATTTAATAAAAATGCCGCATTCTAAAGAGTACATGAGAAAAAAAGCCGCACAGTTTCAGTTCAAGTGACGAAGAAGAAATTAGTTCCGATGGAGTTTCGAAAATGTAACCATGTAGTTGCAATGTAATCATATGTAACTATATATGTATGCTGAATTAAATATGAGTGTAAATTCGAAATAAAATGAATGAAAAAAGTCCTCTAAAAAACGAAGATATTTGTGAGAGAAGTGTTTTCAATTTGAATTTCGAATATCGGATAACATTTAAGAAATCTGATTTTCCTAAAAAACTGAAGTCCGATTCTTTTACAAATGAAAAAACTAGAATTCATATATTTGAGTCTTTTATTACACTATTTTTCGTAAACACAAAATTCAAAAGTTGCTATATTAAATACAGAATGTGTTGGCTAATAGCCTATTTACACTTACTCACGTCTTAGAGATGTGTGTGGAAGATGTTGAAAATTAAAAAAAACCTGTTTACATTACATTTCCAACATCTTTCATCTGTCAATTATTACTTCACGTGTTTTGGTTTGAGCAAACAACGCAGTATTTTTTCTCTTTTACTATAAATAAATTTGTTGTATGTATTACTTTTATTGATTACATATTATTTTTAACTAAATTAAAATTTACTTACATTGTTCGGTCCCGCTCATTGTATTAATTTTTGACACTTTCATATTTTCTAGCGATTTTATGAATTTTTGACAGTTTCTTTCGATTTTCTTTAGTGATGACTCTAAAATAATCGAAAGATGTTGAGTTCAGCAAAATGAGATATGAACATTTTGTAAAGATGTTGAGTTTTTTTTCATATAGACTTTATACGGGAAGATTTTAACATCTTGCCAAAATAATGAAAGATGAAAGATGTGAGTAAGTGTAAATAGGCTATAAGTAACTAAATGATGGTGAAAAGTAAATGATTAACCATCGGTTAAAAAGTGCCGTTTAGAAAAATTAAAGTTAATATAATCATACATTGTGAAAAGGGCCGTTATAGTCATAATAATATAATTGTATATGTTTTCAGAATTGTTCATATTACTTTCTTTTGGTCTATGTCTTGTAAGATAAATTCGTCAGCCTTTTTCCAACGACAGTTTTTTATGTGTAGGACGAAAATTCAGATATGATCCCTACATATGCGCAATGCATTGCGCTGGATCCTGGATGATAGGTTTCGAAATGAGGAAACGAAGTTGTGTGTTCGTAGACGTTCGATTTAAACATTCTTAAATTGAAAGTGACGGGAAAGATCTCTGCAGGTATTTTGCTCCACATACGGACTGTTCGGTAAACAAATTAATCCACGGCGTATAGAACTACAGTATTTTTCCGAAAGTAGGGCCCATTGAGTGACTTCTACGCAATCTGCACTAACGTCCGTTAAGTAAATTCTTGGTTTCTAGATATTTCACAAGATATTAGCAAAGCATACATTCGCCAA
Organism: Linnaemya vulpina; assembly: GCA_963675445.1. Classification (NCBI taxonomy): domain Eukaryota; kingdom Metazoa; phylum Arthropoda; class Insecta; order Diptera; family Tachinidae; genus Linnaemya; species Linnaemya vulpina. The sequence continues at coordinate 38,669,437 of OY776279.1, read as the reverse complement.
CCTTCGAAATAGCAGCATATATTGCAATCGGTGAATAATTTTCCAGCTCTCTCTCCCTTTGGGGATTGTAGCTACATATTAGCAAACTTCCAGCAGATGAGAAATTTACCAGCGTGCTATAGTGTACCAAAGATCTTGGCTAAAGAACGCGCTAGCGCCGAAGAGCATTTTTTCAGGACCAGTGCTGGGATTCCGTAATTGCTTCATCAGTATGAAACCAACACATTTGTTGATTCAAGTCGGGTGTATATCCGAACTTGTTCCTATAATACTGATTGATTTTAAGGTTCTAGATTCTAGGTAGCTCTTAAATCCACAATATTCATGTATTATTAAGATGTTCAAAAAGTTCGTCATCTCAGTCAGAACCAGACTTCCATATTTTTCGCATTAACATTCTTGGAGTTATCATAAAGTCATAAAAGAACCCGAAACGGTTAAGACTTGACATTATTAGACACAGCAACTCTTTTTTAGTTCCCTGTTTTATACTTATAAACTACAGGGTTACTTTATTTAATATTAATTTGAATGTTAGGAGATCAGATATGCAGAGCCATTACATACTATTTTTGTAGTTCAAACCCGCCATAATGTCTTTAATTCTTCATTTTCAATATAAAGGTAATCAACATAATAAAGACTTACAATTTGTTCTGCAGTTCGAGATAAAGAATCCTTGAATTATCGAAGAGCAGGTCGCGCCAAAAATTAATCTCTGCACGTTACAGGTTTTCACCGACATAAAAGTATGTCCACTACGCTGTTGGATGAAGTAGCGAACACAAGACTACGACACCTCAGATAAGGTACATCCCCTGAGTGATACATAGGCTTGCCAGATTGAGAGTAACAAAAGGCTGAACATTTGAATTAAAAATGCAGGATTATTTAAAAAAACTGGACATTTTGATATAAGATTTTCACGAAAAAGTTTTTCTTTTTTGTCATACAAACAATTTTATTAAGAAATATGTTTACATTGTGCTTAAAATTTTTTATATAGTACTCCAATATAATATTAATATAACAATATATAACTGAAATTAAATTTTTTCAGTTTATATATCCATATCGATATATATGCACCTACGATCAATATAATAGCAGCATTTAACGTTATAATTTTATAACGAAAAAACAAAATCATACAAAAAAAAAACAAACAAAAAATGATCATTGTCTGCACATGAGTGTAAAAAATTATAATAAATTTAATAAAAATTTTATTTAAAGCAATAATTATTCAGAGAATTTTAAGGAAAATTGTTATAGGTGGACAAGTTTTATTTTAGCTTGAAGTTGGACAGGTACTTAAAAAGCTGTGCTACACCAAAATAAAATAAGTCCTTGAGAATGTTGATATTCCTCAATCGCATGTATCTTTTTTATATCTCCTGTAACTGCATACGATGTTTGTCAAAATTTCATTAAAATTGATACTAATGAATTATTAATATCGGGCCCTGATAAAAATTCATCACTAAAGGAATATCCAGCTATATTAAATACGAGTCTAATGGAGTTTTCTTTTCTGCACAAAAAATGTCGCCTTGTTAAAAGGTGCATGCATAAAATATCTTGCCAACCCTGTAATAAAGCAATTTGTTATGTCACTAGAACAAAACACAATTTGTGGAGAAATTTAAAATTTCAATAAATTAAAAATTTCATCCTCATCAGAAGAGGAGTATGAATCTAGCAATTGACTAATTGCCATTTCTTTACATATAATTGATGCGGCAATATTAATATTTTTAACTTTTATTAAACGGTTTAGAAATGTTAAAAATTTTCTTTTGTTTGTTTTCATAAACTATACAAACAGTAAAAATTGGTTGCCATACTGCCAGTTTATCGACCCGAAGCTTTAACGATTTTTTTATATAAAGACTTTTTGAGCGCAATTTCAAAACTCCAAATCCTGTAAAATTTAATATCACTTAATGTAATGTTTTCTCATAGTTGTTATATAAAATAGTAAAGATATTAAATTTTAACATGCAACTTTTTACTTAGTAATTCTAGGCGATTTCTTTCCAAATTCTTCTGGTAACACCATTAATAAACAAAAGTCAATTACTTTTCAGGGCACTATCAACACTGTCGATTTGTATGGGGCATAAATTGCAATGCCTTTCACCATTATTGAGGGGGATATTTTTTGAATCAAACACACTACCCTTTTATAGAGCAAAACACTTTTAAGAAACGAACACGAAAATACTCTTTTTACATGGAAATGTAGTATATTTTTGTAGAAAAGAAAACACCATAACTCTTGGTTTGTGTGGATTTATAACACCAAAGTGCAGCAGATAAAATATTTTTGGAGTAATAGTGTTTGCTTCTTTTGTCATCAAATAACGAGCATATCGGTTTTAAACATAATCTTGATTTTTATTTTTTATTTTTTTTTTGCTATATATTTTTATTTACATATTCTACATCTACAGTAAAATGTTGCTAACCATATGCCAAAGGAGAGCTGTTAGGAAATGAGACTTTATATACATATGTATGTACGTATATCATATTCTCTTTACTTATAGGATACACTTCTGTGTCAAAATACTCTCTCATCATATTTTTCATAGCTTCTTCATGTTTTTTTGTGTTATTATTTATTAAACAATTGGTCTTGGTACATACACAACCCAAACAAGATAGCTATTGAATCCTTGAGACTATTGCGACTTCCAGTATAGTGTTAAGATAAGGAAGAGCGAGGTTGAGCCTTGTTATAAAATTTTATAGGAAGTTTGCTGAGTTGAGATTTCAGAATTTCTAACAAATTCATATACTAAAAATTTTATATAATGTGGGTCATGGTATTACCAGACTCTACAACCATTACGATAATTTGTCCACTCACAAACATTGTTTCAATTCATCTATACGGCAAGCATGTTGCAGATATTGGAGTCATTTGAATGTTCGTTATAAAAGATGGATATACGATTCATTATAATATTTTTCTTATTTCACTCATGGTAAATTTTAATTATTTTCAAGAGGCTATTCAATTTTTTTAAAATCTGCTTTATTAAAGTCAACTACGTAGACTTACAAAATGGTAGCCAGTCAAAGAAATGGTACTAGCTTAAAGCTTCATTCCTCTGTAAAAAACACATTTTATATATCTAATTATTTCATATGTACATACAAGTATACTTATTGTTGTTATTATTAATTTTCAATTACCAACCACATATAATTTAATTTCAAACTTCCATAAATTTCTTTTTGTTTTGTTTGTGCTCAATGTCAAAATCATGTCTTGGTCGTAAAATAAATATCAATTTAATGTGCCTATTGTTTTGCAGCTTTGCTAATAATATCCATAAAAATGTATTGTTTGCATCTTATGGATGCAGAATTGGAACAGAAGAGTACCATATAATGTACATACATAAAAACAAATAACAAGTACTATTAGAAAAGACATGCCAACTATTAATACTAAAATTGCACAGTGGTCTCACGAAAACGTTAACTATTTTTATATCATATTGCTGAGCTTAAGTATTCGGCTATATTCATCACTTTTAGTAAACAAAAACGTAACAACATTTAAACCAAAGATTTTGATCCGTACTTTAAGTAACTAATATTTAACTAGGTAAATCAACTTTTAAATAATATAAAGTGGTTTTAGCTGCGGGTCAAAACTAAACAACTAATGTTGTACTAATTGTGTTTGTATCTTTTACACAAAATTAGACTTTTTATTATTCTTGGCTGTCACTTTTTACCAAGCATCTTATTGTAATGTGTAGCATGCGAATAAATTGCTGGAAAAATACCGTTGTCGCAAAAAGTTCTAAGCTTGAAATTTAAATTTATCCAAAAAGTCGCAAATTTTCCCGAAAGAAAAGCATTCCTAAATTTTTATGTAGTTAAAAATTTTATCATATATATTAAAATATTTGTTTTACACAGTGAAATTCAAAATATTATAGAAACATTTTTATGTCATAAAAATTTGACTCGATTAATTCGAAAAACTTTGATTTAATCCATCGATTATATATTAATGGAGTGAATACTTTGGTATAAACTCTTTTTGTTATATGCGTTCATTTTAAAAATGTTCGCAGATTCATAGATTATTACAGTTCAAACAGAGATAATTTTTGTATAGTGCTAGACACACTAGAAGAAAGTCTTTTTTTATATATAGTCTTGTTGATTTCACACAAGTGATCGTTTTCATTTAGATCTAAACAAATCTTCTTCAAAAAAATCCTCATACAATCTGATCCGATCCTATGTAATATAACCAATTACACAAATTGATTGCAAACTTGTTTGTGTCAGCTTTCGAGCAACCTTTTAAAAAGTTAACATTAACGGCGAACGTTGCGGAATTAAGATAATTAGTAACGTCTATACTCACACACAATTGATAATGTTAATGAATGCTTTAAATGCGGTTTACTATACAAAATTCATACTTTCAAGCAATCTTATATAATATATATTATAGTAAATAATACCGTAAGTGTATTATACCAGGTGGGAAAAAGTCTGCTCGCAAACACAATTTCAAATATATTTACTGGTCTTCAATTTTGTTTTCACCAAACTTAAAAAATAGAATTCGGAAAGAAATTTTTGTTGATACTAGATTTAATTCGATCTTTCAATGATATTATGCTATATATATATATATATATATATATATATATATATACAATAAATATATACATATATAAATATATATATATATATATATATATATATATATATATATTAATATATAATATATATATATATATATATATATATATATATATTATATATATATAATAAAGCTAAGTGAATATGATTTTGATGTGAAAAACATTTCGCGGAAATAAAACAGACCCAGGTGTAGGTACATCAAATAATAAACTCATTTCCTGTGGTAACTTTTCTTGAATATCTAATTTAGATCCATGTTACGGATTTTCCACTTTTAATTGGTAATCTGTACGCAATATGCAAAATGCACTCAAAACATCTTATCCAAGCGTGTAGTGCTGACATGCCATTTTCATATATATCTTTATATATGATATATATACATATATATATTTATATATATATATATATATATATATATATATATATATATATATATATTGGGTGGTGAATTTCAAATGTCTCTCAAGTTTACAATGATGGTTCTGCAATCACACTGAAAATTTTGCCATCGATCATATAAAATTGTTGGTGTTGATTTGGAAAGTCTCAAACTGTATTCGAATTATTTTAGATATTTTTTTTCACTTATTCAACTTCTGCACAAATCAATTCAGAAATTCGAAGATGACCGAGAATTCTCCTACAGAATAATGTCTATATCTTTCAACTGCAATCGCACAATGCACACTGCTAAAAAGTTTGCATCGATCTTGTTCTATTCAGGGTCAGAAAAAGTTTGCCAGTAAGTTGAATGTTCACTATTGCCATCACATCTCCATTTCTATATCGTAGGAATGGTATCTTCATTGTGGTTTACGTGTACTTCCTCTGCGATTCAACTATTCTAGTTGCAACCAAATAAATCGGTTGTTTTTCTCCATATTGGAGAGCGAAAATTTCAAATACGCTACTAGCGCAGTCGAATAAAGTAAAAATATAAAATAATAAAAAAATATATAAAAATATATAAGAAAATAAAAATGAACTGTGAAATTTTTGAAAGAAAAACTCGTGAAGAAATACAATTAAATTGAATAAGATAATTTTGAAAATTTATAAGTAAATGAAGATTTTATTTAAACCAAAGACATCGAACTTATGAACATAATTGAATAAATTAATTAAATTTGGAATATCTTACAAGCGAACAGGTGGATATAAAATCTTTTGAAAGTAACAAGTGAAGATTTTTAAGCCAAAGACTATTAGTATTAGTTTGCGAACGTGGTTGTGTGGATGTTTGTTACTCTTTCACGCAAAAACTACTGAATGGATTTTAATTAAACTTTAGAATAATATAGCAGATACACCAGAATAGCACATAGGCTATAATTTATAAAGATGTTGTGTAAATTGTCCAATATATAACGACATGTGTCAAGTAAGAAGGAAAAAATATAAAATTTTTTTTATTTGAAAAAATTATATTTGTCGTTACTAGGGAACGGTAAATGGACTCAGAAATCGATTTTCGATTTCTCGATCAACTTTTTTTGTTTCGATTTTCAAAATCGATTAATGGGACCTCGAAATCGATTTTAAAATCGAAAAAATACTATAATATATTTGAAAATTTTTAAACAAAAATCTTTATTCATAGAAATTCAATTAAACGTTAATAAACAAAAACATGCAATAAAACTACGCAAAAACTAAAATTACATTGAATTTAATAAGGTACATCAATATTATATAATAATTTCTTGAATTTTTTAAATAATTCTTTTGTCGTTTTATATAAAAAAAGAATTATTACAAATTATTCAACTACCTATATACATACATATGTAGTTATTTCGAGGAAATATTTCTAAAGCTCATTTATTAAAAACGCCTTTTACTAATGACATTAGTTATCAAACCAATCTTCTTCGCTAAGATTTTATAAAAAAAAGCTGTTGATTTATGTGATGACTGCTTAGTCTGTTTCTATGCTGAGTTTTTAGAAAACAAACATTTACACGGCACTGATGTCGCAAGGATTCACAAATATTCCCTCGCAATTTCATAAATGTTTGGATAAATTGCTTTGTATTTTTCCCACTCTTCTAGTGGATTTAAATTTCGATCACACACTGGTCTATTTAAGTATTGGCGTAATTTGATAGGGATGCCATTAATAAAATCATGATTTGAACTCGTTTTCTGTGTTTCTACAATGTTGTGAATCTCTCAAAAAAATCGATTTTAAAAGCGATTTCAGCATAAAATCGAAGACGTAAAGTCGATTGCGAAAAATCGATTTTTTATAACCCAAAATCGATTTTCGATTGGAATCGAAATCGATTTACCATTCCCTAGTCGTTACCTATTTTACTGATCTTTTTTTTTGTCAGGTTGTTTTTTTTGTGAAATTTGTGAATATTTCACAAAAATATTCATATTAAATTTTTCCAATATATCCTCTGATAATGCAGTTTTATACTTATGCAAGTTATGCTTAATTATAATTGCAAATCGTAAGGATAATGAAACTAATTATCATTAATATGTACTTCACTACTATTAAGGGAAAGTAGCCAACCTATTTTACTTTTGAAATCGTAATTATTAATAGCTGTAGACATACATATCTCCAGCTAGAGACAATATATCTCTCAACACATAGCCTACTTTTAACTCGACATTCCCACGGGATGTAGACTTACGCGGGTGAAACCACGGGGCGCACCTAGTATTGAATATATGAACGAAGTTGAAGATCGAAAAATATTAATTTATCAGTCAACATGGAAGCGATAAAGGAGAGGAGAGATGCTTTTCTGCAAAATGTTAAACTGTTGCAACCGTTTGATGGGAATTAGAGCAACTTGGTACTACTTGTAGACAGTGTTTCCGCAATGGTATCAGCAGATGCCGCACATCTTGAGGAAAGCTGTCCTATTCTAAGCTACCCTCAATGTAATGCCTATCGAAATTTAAACAGACAAGGAGAATATGGCTCCTCCCAATCGAGAATTAGACGTTATGGTCCTCTTGTGCCTATTAAATTTAACCCCGAAAATTTTCACGAAAGGGCCTCGGGACATATCCCAAAACAATATAAGTAATAGATAAAATATCTTACACAGTTTTGATAGATACAAGCCCCTCCGTAAGCCTGGTGTATTAAGAAATAAAATTAGGAAAGTAGAACCAATAACGGTATCTACTGTGGCAGGAAAGATAATATTAAGTACAAAACAAGATATATTTGATCAGCAATATTGAAAACAATTGGAATTCTATATGTATGATTGAGTAATTACGACGGGTTGATGGGATATGAAAATCTAGGGCAGTTAAACGCAGTAATTAACCAAGGAAAACAAACTGTAAAATGTAAGAAAGTTATCTATAAATTCATAAATGAAGAATTAGAAGTTTATAATGTCTTAGTAAAGAATTTCGGCATAACAAAATTAGGAGAGGAGCACACTGTCAATAAATTTAGGGCCGATCATTTAAATAATGACGAAAAAGCCGAATTATAGAATCTTTTAAACAAACATAAATCGCTTTTTCATTCAAATAATGATTAATTAAAGTTTACCAATGGAAAAAAAACACAAAATTTTAACTAAACATGAACATTGACATAAACATATGTCAAGTCGTATCGATACCCACAAGTGCATAAGGTAGAAGTTAACAGGAAAATTAAAGAAATACTTGAGCAAAATAACCAATCCCCTTATTCTGCTCCTTTATGCGTTGTTCCAAAGAAAATGGACGCTACTGGAGAAGCTAAGTGAAGAATTGTTTTAGATTATAGAAATCTAAATGATATAACAATTGATGTTCCATTTCTAATTCCAAAAAAAAACAAACCTTTTAAAAATTTTCTAATTCCAAATGAGAAACGAATTAAACAATTATGAAATATATTGTTACGTTTTTAGACCTTTTCGTAAAAACGGTTTTATTACTTATCCTTCAAGGATTCGTTTTATTGCATCAAATTAAAACACGGAATATAATGTGGAAAATTAATTTTAGAATATAATGCGGCAACACTTTATTTATCAACTTATTTACACGAGTATTTGTTCTACTCAACCCTCAGCGATGTCAACATGTCTATATTTGAAATCACACTCTGACTCTCGCTGGGCTCTGGCAGCGCCTTTATATAGCAAAAATGACGTCGTCTGGTAACCTCGCGAAAGTTCTGGGTATGGTGGTTGTATTTTACTTGACATGTGTGTGTTTGTATACATGACAATGCTGACTTGTTTGGCTTGCTTATGGTAACTATGTGTGGTTGAATGTATGAGTGTTCTGTGTGTTTTGCCTATGGTAACTATGAGTGGTTGTATGGATGAGTGTGTGGTTTTGTTTCTTCTACGTGTACATGGCTGTGTATACTTGTGAATCTGTTTAGCTTGATTAGCAGCGAATACTTGCATACAAGATCATTAAGAATAACATCTCTTAGCATTTATGTTGCTATGTTTGTTGTTGTTGTGGTTTACTCTTATTAGCACAGCCTTGAATGATCTTGTATATTCTGGAGTATTCCATTTCGTTAATTTGAATATTATCTATATAGTGTTAACCAGGGTTGTAACATTTTGACAACTATAGGTTAATTGGCAGTGCTGCCAAGTACATATAGCCACATTGTCGTTTTATTTAAATCTATTTCTAATCTTTGTAACACTGCCGCCCACTTAAGCCTGTTCGACCCGAATAGGCCTACAATCACCTCTTCCATAGCGCGCCAATCGTTCGAGATGTACAATCTTCATAGTAGACCTTGGGCTATTGTGCTTCTGAATCCGGTATACAACGTCATTCACTCTCTTAATCACTTTATACGGGCCATCCCAGTGAGTCTGTGATTTTGGGGATAATCCTCTCTTCCGTTGTGGGTTATACAGTAAAACCAATTGTCCTTCCATAAATCCCTCCGAGTTTGCTGCGCGGTCATACCTAGCCTTCATCTTGTCACTGACCATCTTGATTCTATTGCGCACGAACTCATGCAGTTCGTTTAAGTCCTCCTTCTACTGGGACGTAATAGCTCCTTCCTCTACAGTTGGCTTAACACCAAATTCCAAATCAACAGGTAGTTTTAATTCCGTCCCAAAGATAATTTTGGCTGGCGTTCTCGATGTTTAGTCGTGTACAGCTGACCTATATGCCATCAAAAATTTGGGGATGTGCTCGTCCCAATCCCTGTGATAGGTACTTACTACTTTTTGTAGGTACTCTTCTAAGGTGCGATTGAAACTTTCTACCATGCCATCAGACTGTGGATGCAGCGGCGTCGTTCTGGTTTTCTTTATCCCATACAACTCGCATATTTCCCTGAATATGGCAGACTCGAAATTCCTTCCTTGGTCGGAATGTAATTCTATTGGGACACCATAGCGACATACCCAGTTGTTGACGAAAGCATTTACAATTGTCTTTGCTTCCTGGTTAGGTATAGCATATACCTCTGGCCATTTACTGAAATAGTCCATTACCACAAGGACATAACGATTTCCGGCTTCGGTGACGGGAAAGGGACCTGCTACATCCATTGCGATCCGCTCGAATGGTGCTCCTGAGTTGTATTGTTGCAGCTGCCCCCGGCTTCTGCTTACTGGGCCTTTGGCTGCTATGCACTGTGGGCAGTTTGCTATCAAGTCAACTACGGCTTGTTGACATCCAACCCAATAAAAAGACTGTTTCAGTTTCTCAAGTGTTTTTGTTACTCCAAGATGACCGCCACTGGGTCCATTATGAAACTCCTGTAAAACTTTACTTATCTTGGAGTATGGCACAACTATTAAATTTGAAGTTGTTTTGCCATCTACACTTTCCCATACGCGGTATAAACACCCTTTTATTACCTTAAGGCTGTTCCACTGAGCCCAATAAGATTTGGCGAGTGGGCTTTCAGCCGAAATTTCATTCCGGGATGGTCGTCTGTCCTCTTCTTTGGCCGCTATAATTTTCCTTAGTATATCGTCGTCCCTCTGTGCCGCTGACCAGTCTTCATCAGGGCCGATGTGCATTAGCCGAACATCCACAACGCCTTCCTTTTGCTCGGTTCTAACACAATGTTTACACTCTAAACAGCACGGTCTTCTCGAAAGAGCATCCGCATTGTTATGCTTTGTGCCCCTTCTATGCTCAATGCTGAAGTCGTAGCTCTGCAGGCGCTCAATCCACCTTGACAGTTGCCCTTCAGGATTTTTAAACTGCAATAGCCATCTCAGTGCAGAATGATCGGTCCTTAATGTAAAGTGTTGACCATACAGGTACTTATGGTAATGTTTAATGCATTCCAATACCGCCAGAAGCTCACGTCGTGTCACACAGTACTTCCTCTCAGGTTTTGAGAGTACACGGCTATAGTACCCTATGACCTGCTCAGTGCCATTTACTACTTGGGATAGCACACCCCCTATGCCATGGCCGCTCGCATCAGTATCCGGCACAAATTTTTCTCCAGCTATGGGATACGCTAGCACTGGTGACGTACATAATAATTCTTTGAGTTTCTGGAAAGATTTTTCCTGTGGCTCGCCACAACGGTATGGTCTTGACTTCTTTGTCAGCTTATGCAAGCTTGCAGCTACACTGGCAAAATTCGGCACAAAACGTCTGTAATATGTGCAAAGGCCCAAAAAGCTGCGCAATTCATGAAGATTCTTAGGTTGATGCCAGTCCCTTACTGCTTTTATTTTATCTTCATCTGTTGAGATTCCGTCTGCTGTAACACGATGCTCCAAATAATCTACTTCTTTCTGGAACAATGCACATTTCTTCAAGCTGAGTTTCAATCCAGCTGATGATATCCGCTCAAGAGCTTCTGCCATGTTTTTGAGGTGTTCATCAAAAGTTTTCCCCATCACGATTATGTCATCGAGATATACCAAGCATGTCTTCCAGTGAAGTCCTATCAGTACCTTCTCCATTAGGCGTTCAAATGTGGCCGGAGCATTGCAGAGACCAAACGGCATGACTTTGAACTGCCATAACCCGTTGCCGACACTGAAGGCAGCTTTCTCCTTGTCTTTCTCTGCGATCTCCACTTGCCAATATCCGCTTCGCAAGTCCAGCGTAGAGAACCATTTGGTACCAGCTAGCGTGTCCAAAGTGTCATCGATCCTAGGGAGCGGATAACTGTCCTTCTTGGTTATGTCATTGAGCTTCCTGTAGTCTACGCAGAATCTAGTACTACCATCTTTCTTTTTAACTAAGACTACAGGCGAACTCCAAGGACCAGAAGATGACTCAATTACGCCATCACGCTCTATTTCACTTACAAGCTCTCTTACTTTATCTCGCTTTGCCAGGGGTACGCTTCTGGGTGGCTGTTTAATCGGCCTAGCTTCGCCCGTGTTAATTTCATGTTTAACCAATGCAGTTCTACCCTGGCTTTGGCTTCCCATGGCAAAGCTACTGGCATGCCTTTTTAGTAACTGTTTGGCTTTATTTTTATCTGTCGCTGATAGACCTGCTACCCATTTCTCTACGTATTCCTCAAATTGTTCACGTTCTTTTGCGGACAAATAAGTAGGCTCTATCTTCTTCTAGCAGTTTATTATTGCCTCTGCTGGAGTACACTGGCCAACATCGGAATTTTTTTGATGACTTTTTCATGGTCTGACAAGTTAAGCACTCTTATAGGGACTATTCCTCCTTTACTTGTTTTCACTAGAGCTTTCGCTGTTATAAGCTCTCTCTTTAGATCTGCTGGTTCTACAACCCACAACCGATTGTCCTCACAATCTCCCTTCATCCGTGCCCATATGACTGTTTCAGACTGCGACGATATTGTCGGACTCTCAATAGCAAATACTCTCGTTACTTGCGGTTTGTTGTCATATCCAACATCAAGGGGTATTTCCACATTACGCCAAATCATCAGCTGTTGTCCCATATGTAGATTAATGCCATGATTAATAATAAAATCGGCTCCAATAATAACCTCATCGACAATATCGGCAACAATAAACACATGTCTCACGTTGATGTTGGCTATAGTCACCTTCACTTCAATCTTACCATAGACAGTGGCAGGCTCTCCAGTAGCTGTACGTACCCGTACATTGCTTAACCGCTCGCATTTCCCCTTTACTATATCGGGCCTTATTATTGACTGCGATGCCCCTGCGTCTACGGTAAGTACGTGCTTTTCCCCGTTGATGTGTCCGGACGCAGTGAGGCTGCTATTTTTCTGCTGCATCACTGATATGGAGATTGTGGGGCCCTCGTTTGTGAGAGCTAGCTCTTGCCCCTTAGTGCTAGCTCGTTTTAGTTTAACGGGGACTCTTGTGATGTTGATTGGTTCACCCGTTTGCTGTTTCTTGGTGGCGAAACAGATCTACCTCTCTTAATTTGTGCTTTGCAGCTGCGCTGAAAATGACCGATCTTTCCGCAGTTAAAGCACTTAGGCTTTTCTTTGATAGCCTTCTCTGCCAGCAGTTGTCGCATTGCCGCCTTAACGCTAGCCACTAGGTTGTTATCCTCCTCAGACAAAACCTCCACATTCCGCACTTTACATATCTGTGGCTTGAAAACCATCCTGGCAGTCTCTTGAGCCAGCGCAAATGACACAGCTTCAGCGAAGGTGGATTTCTGCGAAGCGCACACCGCCAGTTTAACATCAGAGTCGCGAATGCCGTTAACGAAAGCCTCAGTTTTAAAATGGTCCAGGAACGGGTGACTCTCGCCTGGATATGTGAGCTGCACTAAACGCTCGATTTCCATTGCGAAATCTTGTAGAGATTCGTTAGGCTTCTGAACTCTACATTGCAATTCCATTCTGTATAAATCGCGCTTGTGCTCACCACCATACTTGCGCTGCAATGCTGCCATTATCTCATTGTAGTTGTTTCTGCTGCTTAATGGCACAGTCTCAAGTACCTCTGCGGCTGTACCCTTTAAGGACAAGATCAACTCTATGGCCTTTTCTTCAGCATCCCATCCATTTCTGCTAGCAACCGTCTCGAACTGGAATTTGACGATGCCTAATGGTACGCTGCCGTCGAAGCATGGCGCTTTTGCCCGCGCAGAAACCTCCGCAACTGCTCGTACTGGCCCACCACTACACTCCAAGTTATGCACTTTGTCCTCTAGAGCATGCAATTTTTCTTCGAACTCCTTTGCATGCAGTTCCAGGCCACCGCATTCTAGATGTTGGACTCTATTCGCCAGCTCTGAGAATTTATTCTCGATAGAATCCACCCTCCTGTTAATGGCTTCAGAAACCTCTACCAGGGTCTCGTTCATGGCTTTATTTGACTCCTGTATTTCGGCTACAAGTTTTTCCTGCATCTGCTGAGAATTCTGTTTTATTTCAGTTATTTCGACAACAAGCTTGTCCTGCATGTGCTGAGAGTTTTGTTTTATATCACTTATTTCGGCTACAAGCTTTTCCTGCATCTGCTGAGAGTTCTGTTTTATTTGGATCATCATAGCAGCGAACATTGAATTTATGTCCATGCTGCTGGTCGCGGCAGGAGGGCATACCTGCACATCGTCTTTGTCCTCAATCTCGTATGTCCCGATGTCCATGCCGCGATTCTTAAACTCATCTATCAGCCTCTTCTGCAGTTCAGCCTTATTACCGACAGTTGGCAATTCTAGCTTACTGAGCTCCTTTTTCAGCTGTTCAACTTTTAGCTTATCAAATTTCATGATTATTTATTTAAATTTTTAATGTCCTTTTTTTTAAATTGCAATGCCCTTTTAATTATTTTTGCGATCCCACTTCTGACACCAATTGTTACGTTTTTAGACCTTTTCGTAAAAACGGTTTTATTACTTATCCTTCAAGGATTCGTTTTATTGCATCAAATTAAAACACAGACAAATTAATTTCGAAATATAATGCGGCAACAATTTATTTATTACTTTATTTACACGAGTACTTGTACTACTCAACACTTAGCGATGTTAACACGTCTATGTCTGATATCACACTGATTATTGCTAAGCTCTGGCAGCGCCTTTATATAGCAAAAATGACATCGTCTGGTAACCTCGCGAAAGTTCTGGGTTTGGTGGTTGTTTTTTACTTGACATGTGTGTGTTTGTATACATGACAATGCTGACTGGTTTGGTTTGCTTATGGTAACTATGTGTGGTTGAATGTATGAGTGTTCTGTGTGTTTTGCCTATGGTAACTATGAGTGGTTGTATGAATGAGTGAGTGGTTTTGTTTCTTCTACGTGTATATGGCTGTGTATACTTGTGAATCTATTTAGCTTTATTAGCAGCGAATACTTGCATACAAGATCATTAAGAATAACATCTCTTAGCATTTATGTTGCTATGTTTGTTGTTGTTGTGGTTTACCCTTATTGGCACAGCCTTGAATGATCTTGTATATTCTGGAGTATTCCATATCCGTTAATTTGAATATTATATATATATAGTGTTGACCAGGGTTGTAACATTTTGACAACTATAGATTAATTGGTAGTGCTGCCAAGTACATATAGCCACATTGTCGTTTATTTTAAATCTATTTTTAATCTTTGTAACAATATATACAAATTCATTTAGCAGACCAAGTTATGACGGGTTGTTCACACTTGTCATATATTTAGTGCTATTATTTTATGACTTATGACTCTATGACTACAGTGTGAATACCCCAATTATGTATAACATTTCTAACATAGATCTACGTTTAGAATTATTTTTTGTGTCTAATGTTGAAACATTTTCAAAATTTGATTAAGTCTAGGACAATATAAAGATAATACTGTTTTCTGCAAATTTACATATATAGGACTAGTCCCACGTCCTGTAATTCTAGTTTTTAATTTATTCCTGGTTGTAACTACATATAAAGTTTATATTATAAACACAGTGTATATTCGTTTCGTGTTAATGCAACTCACCAGTATGCATTATTCACATTGCATTTCTTTCCTTGAAATTACTTATCGTGTCATTCAAATCGTTTGCATTATTCGAAATAATTTTTTAATTAAATAACAATAATAATATATTAATAATTTTGAATATATCATGCAATTTCAACTTAACTATTTTCAATTTTATATATAACAACAATTATATACTAATATATAACAACAATATTACAATAAAATTTAAGAACAATAATGTATATACTTATATTTAACAACATATTATATATACATATATAGCAACAATAATATATATTTAAAAATGAAAACTATTAGTAACTAAAAAGACAATATGTACGAAAAATTGTAATATAAAATATTGAAAATATTTTTATTGTACTTACCAAATATTAGTTTTGAAAATTTTTTGGAACCCATTATCCTTTGTTTTGCCTTTTGTATTTTTAGGCGTTTATTCAAACTGCGGATACGAAAGTAAGTCCGACATTAACTTGGTTGAATATAATTTCCAAGTTCTTCGCTTTAGCAAGGAAAGTGCTGTTTCGCTTTTTCAGCGAACATGTGGATATTTGATCCACCTACGTAAATGTGTCTTCACGGCATTGATACTTCTCAACATTTAGTTTTCTTAATATATAGTCGCATACATACTCCATCCCCATGTCATCAACGTCACCAATTTCTTCTGCGAATTGCGATTCCTCCACGCTTTCGATGGGCTGACTTCCATCATCTCCTATTCTTGGCTGCAAACATTCGACTGTATGTGAGGAATTCAGCTTTCCACGTTCTCGTTTCCATTTAAATGCTCCGTATTTCTTGCTAAAAACCATAAACAAATATTATTGATATATGTATAATGTTATGAGTATTTTATTTTGTTAATATTAAACTTACTTGAAATCCGTCGGCGATGGATGGTCATTCAACCCGCCTTTACTTATACAACCAAAGAAGTGTTCCAGAATATTTTGGTTGAGCCGAATTGTCACCAAATAGTTACTACCATATTTCGTAGTTATGAAGCATCGTGAAAGCATTGTTGGTGATTAATATTCCCTTTTGAAAAAGTTCCAAAGTTTTTTCCCCGGTATAATTGGGGATGCCATAATGGTATTAATTTTAAGGAGTATTTTGTTCTGCTCTTCTAACGCGAGTCCATGCGATTGCTGGGAAAAATATCAATATTTTGTTTTATATACATACATACATTTTACAGCTTACCTTGCATGGATATTTAACATTACTCAGTTTAGAGTCTCCCGTTTTTGTGTGATTATAGAGTTCCATGAGAGTAACATCTTATGGCATTGGCAGTAGTTTTTTAAAAATTGAGCTGCTAGCTTAACTTTTTGTCTCCCTAAATAACCGAATGTATCATCTGATATTACTTTTAGTCCAACAAAACGTACCTGCGCCTTTCGCCGACAAGTGTTCCTCAGTCAATTTAAATATGATTGACAAATCGGACTTTTGGGTCAGTGCCAAAAAATCCGCTATGGGTCGTACGCTCGCCATTGTATTATTTATTATTACACCACTATGAAATGGTTTTGGACCGATTTCAATAAATATGGTGCATCCACAAAAATAAAAATTTTATCTTCAATACAAGCTGGACTGGGAAACCAAGGTTTATCTGTTAAAATTCAATAAAAACATTTATTAGAAACTACAAAACTATTTAGTATCTTTACTAAATTTAAACATATGGATCTAAAGTGTAATTAACATATCTCATTATATATATATATATATATATATATATATATATATATACATATATATATATATATATATATATATATATATATATATGTCCTATATATTACCCCTTGTCATTAAAAATCTTATCATTAATTTTTTTTTTATCTTAATATTAAAAATGTTTTATAATTATGACTTCAATATCTTATTCCTTATTATTAAAAATATTATCCTATTTATTTTTTTTCTGTAATCTCAAACAAAATCAAAAGAAATACATATGTACATGTTAATTCCCCTTTTATTTACAATAAAAGATTTTGAGATGAAAACTCCTTTTATAAACGGTGGATGTGCGTAATTTAATTAGTATGTGTGTTTGGTGTTACCAATCGGTGTTGTAGCATTGAATAAACTTACCTGTCGTAACTTCTAAGTCTTTCCTTAACTTGCGATTGGTGGGTCCCACATCACGCACTATGGCTACCACTGGAAATCCTGCACTATATGAAAGTCGTATAAGGTCATGCAAGATGTCTTTGGACATTTTGCAATCGAAAAAACACAGGTTCTTTCCATGACTTCTTAAGCCCTCGCGCTATAGTAACCTGGCTTTTTTTTTTTGATGGCTTTTTTACGATGTTCCAAACTTGGTCATATTCAAAGACCTCCCCAACCTTCATCTCGTCAAAGGCGATCATACAAAGTTTATCTTCCAGTGGCATATCGTTGCTCTGCAGCATAAAATCAATGAGAGTTTGCAGTACGCCCTCATTCATTTTAATCTTCGAGCGCCACAGTTAAAGTGTTAGTGCATTCCTCCTGATGTAGTACGTCTTTTTACCTGTCCCTCTGTAAAAATCTTATTCACCTCTTTCACTAATTTGTTTGTTTTAGAAACCTGACGCTTCAGTTTAGCATTTTTAGCTTCCAACGCTAGAAATATGTAGCGACACGTCCTTATTGCATCTATTATATCTAAGTCACTAAAAATTTAAGAATTATTTAGGAATAAATTATCAAATTACTTCAAAATAATTCATATTTGTTTCTTATATATCTTCAACTTTCTTTATATCTTCAACTTAATTTTAAACAAACCCTCTTAGCAAATAGAGAATTAAACAGGCAACACAAAATACAATCTATTTCTTATGGGTTAACAGTATTATTTTAAATTATTTAAAAATATGTTGCATTATATATATATATATATATATATATATATATATATATGGACTTATGAGATTTTATAAAGAAGATCGGTGTTGGTTTCTTATATTTTATTAATTAACTGTATTAAATCAAACTTAAACTAAATAGAAATCAAATATTTACACGAAACTTGTTAATCTTTCATTTTATCGAATCATCCAGACGAAAGTTAAAATTGTAATGGCGGATATATAAAGATGCAAGCAAGCATATGCGTGCCATTACGGTGTCTCTACCGGTTACTGTAGGTATTTGATAATTAACCTATTTTAACAGGGTGCCACATCACTCCCCTCGCTGGTAGAAGGTCATCTAAACCTTACTGGAAGATTTATTTGTCTTCCTCTTGTTGTTGTTTTGGGATCTTCTTGAGGTAATTTGTTGGACTGTAAACTCGAAGTTTCTGCGGTTGGGCTTAGATCATGTTGGGATGATGCTTCAAAAGTTGGATTGGGAACATGTATGGAATCTTCAGCAGTATCAGTATGACTTGGGTTGAAATCACATGATGTAGGTAAAGATGTATTTGTTGCTACATTTGGACTGGTTGATTCAGATGATGGTAAAAAACATGGTTTTAGGCGGTCTATGCTGATGTTTGTTTTCCGGTTGCGCAGGAGTATCGTAAAATATTTAGGAAAGCGTTTTAAGACTTGATACGGGCCGTCATATGGATGTGTAAGTGAGGGACGAATTGAGTCGTTTCTGACGAAAACATGCGTTGATGTATTGAGATCTTTTGAAATAAACGTTGGTTTTGTAGAATGATGTGCGGTCTGCGCTGGTTTTAAACTTAACATCGAGCTGCGAAATTCTTTGACGAAATTGCTGGTGGCTTCCGTATTGTTACTTTTGAAGAAAAAATCACCAGGAACTTTCAAGGTTGTGCCGTAAACCAGTTCTGCGGGAGATGCTTGTATATCAGGCTTGTATACCACTCGAAGGCCTAGAAGAATTGTTGGAAGATGATAAACCCATTTAGATGAATCGTGACATAATATGGCTGACTTTAGCGTTCTGTGCCACCTCTCTATCAAACCATTTGCTTGCGGGTGATATGACGTTGTCCGCAAGTGTGTCGCACCAATTGTTTGCACTAGCTCAGCAAAAACAAGGGATTCAAATTGTCTACCTCTATCAGACGTGATTCGCTATAATTTTCCTTAGCATGCTGTCGTCCCTCTGTGCCGCTGGCCAGTCTTCATCAGGGCCGATGTGAATTAGCCGAACATCCACAACGCCTTCCTTTTGCTCGGTTCTAACACAATTTTTAGACTCTAAACAGCAGGGTCTTCTTGAAAGAGCATCCGCATTGTTATGCTTTGTACCTCTTCTATGCTCAATGCTCTTTCTTGGTGGCAAAACAGATCTACCTCTCTTCCTTGATGCTTTGCAGCTGCGCTGAAAATGACCGATCCTTCCGCAGTTGAAGCACTTAGGCTTTTCTTTGATATCACTTTCTGCCAGCAGTTGCCGCATTGCCTTTTTAAAGCTGGCAATTAGGTTGTTATCTTCCTCAGACAAAATCTCCATATTCCGCACTTTACATGTCTCCCTTGATGCTTTGCAGGTGCGCTGAAAATGACCGATCTTCCCGCAGTTAAAGCACTTAGGCTTTTCTTTGATAGCCTTCTCTGCCAGCAATTGTCGCATTGCCTCTTTAACGCTAGCCACTAGATTGTTATCCTCCTCAGACAAAACATCCACATTCCGCACTTTACATATCTGTGGCTTGAAAACCATCCTGGCAGTCTCTTGAGCCAGCGCAAATGACACAGCTTCAGCGAAGGTGGATTTCTGCGAAGCGCACACCGCCAGTTTAACATCAGAGTCGCGAATGCCGTTAACGAAAGCCTCAGTTTTAAAATGGTCCAGGAACGGGTGACTCTCGCCTGGATATGTGAGCTGCACTAAACGCTCGATTTCCATTGCGAAATCTTGTAGAGATTCGTTAGGCTTCTGAACTCTACATTGCAATTCCATTCTGTATAAATCGCGCTTGTGCTCACCACCATACTTGTGCTGCAATGCTGCCATTATCTCATTGTAGTTGTTTCTGCTGCTTAATGGCACAGTCTCAAGTACCTCTGCGGCTGTACCCTTTAAGGACAAGATCAACTCTATGGCCTTTTCTTCAGCATCCCATCCATTTCTGCTAGCAACCGTCTCGAACTGGAATTTGACGATGCCTAATGGTACGCTGCCGTCGAAGCATGGCGCTTTTGCCCGCGCAGAAACCTCCGCAACTGCTCGTACTGGCCCGCCACTACACTCCAAGTTATGCACTTTGTCCTCTAGAGCATGCAATTTTTCTTCGAACTCCTTTGCATGCAGTTCCAGGCCACCGCGTTCTAGATGTTGGACTCTATCCGCCAGCTCTGAGAATTTATTCGCAATAGAGTCCACCCTCCTGTTAATGGCTTCAGAAACCTCTACCAGGGTCAAGTTCATGGCTTTATTTGACTCCTGTATTTCGGCTACAAGTTCTTCCTGCATCTGCTGAGATTTCTGTTTTATTTCAGCTATTTTGGCTACAAGCTTGTCACTGTTGATCCTTGATGCCTCCTGCATCTGCTGAGAGTTTTGTTTTATTTCAGTTTGTGCATCGCTGATTGCTTTTATCTGCTGAGAGATCTATTTCATTTCGATCATCATAGCAGCGAACATTGAATTTATGTCCATGCTGCTGGTAGTGGCAGGAGGGCATACCTGCACATCGTCTTTGTCCTCAAACTCGTATGTCCCGATGTCCATACCGCGATTCTAAAACTCATCTATCAGCCTCTTCTGCAGTTCAGCCTTATTACCTGCAGTGGGCAATTCCAGCTTGCTGAGCTCCTTTTTCAGCTGTTAAACTTTTAGCTCATCGAATTTCATTATTTAAATTTTTTTTTTTCTTTTAATGTCCTTTTTTTCTCTTTTTCTTTAAATTGCAATGTCCTTTAATTATTTTTGCAATCCCACTTCTGACACCAATTGTTACGTTTTTAGACCTTTTCGTAAAAACGGGTTTATTACTTATCCTTCAAGGATTCGTTTTATTGCATCAAATTAAAATACGGACAAATTAATTTTAGAATATAATGCGTCAACACTTTATTTATCAACTTATTTACACGAGTATTTGTTCTACTCAACCCTCAGCGATGTTAACACGTCTATATTTGAAATCACACTCTGACTCTCGCTGAGATCTGGCAGTGCCTTTATATAGCAAAAATGACGTCGTCTGGTAACTTCACGAACGTTCTGGGTATGGTGGTTGTATTTTACTTGACATGTGTGTGTTTGTATACATGACAATGCTGACTTGTTTGGTTTGCTTAGGGTAACTATGTGTGGTTGAATGTATGAGTGTTCTGTGTATTTTGTAGAGCTGTACCGAACTGAATCAAACACTCTCAAACGCTCGTTTTTGACAAGAACCTCTAATCAAACCCATGTAATTTAAATGGGTTTGATTAGAGGTTCTTGTCAAAAACGAGCGTTTGAGAGTGTTTGAGAGCGTTTGATTCAGTTCGGTACAGCTCTAGTATTTTGCCTATGGTAACTATGAGTGGTTGTATGGATGAGTGTGTGGTTTTGTTTCTTCTACGTGTACATGGCTGTGTATACTTGTGAATCTGTTTAGCTTTATTAGCAGCGAATACTTGTATACAAGATCATTAAGAGTAACATCTCTTAGCATTTATGTTGCTAGGTTTGTTGTTGTTGTGGTTTACTCTTATTAGCACAGCCTTGAATGATCTTGTATATTCTTGAGTATTCCATTTCCGTTAATTTGAATATTATCTATATAGTGTTGACCAGGGTTGTGACATTTTGACAACTATAGATTAATTGGCAGTGCTGCCAAGTACATATAGCCACATTGTCCCTTTATTTAAATCTATTTCTAATCTTTGTAACAATATGTATGTATATATATTTCATTCATATGGCACTCGATATTATTTATTCGCCATATATATATATATATATATATATATATATATATGTATATATATATATTATATATATGTATACATATATATATATATATATATATATATATATATATACATATATATATATATATATATATATATATATAATAAAGTTAAATGAATATGATTTTGATGTGAAATACATTTCGCAGAAATAAAATAGAGTGGCTGATTCGATATCACGAATAAATAATATCGAGTGCCATATGAATGAAATAGATTCTGACATAGAAATAATACACTCAGGAGAAGAAGACAATTCTAACTTTATATACACAACAGAGAGATGTGGGCTTTTCAATATAGGGTCACTTGTTATTAGTAGTTTTATTGTTTCGAATGCCGTAACATATTCGCTGTTGTGACAGCTAACACTGTGGTTTTTTCAAACAAGCGGTTAGGGGTTACAATAATTTTGCAAAATCCTTCATAAAATTCGTTTTTCATTTTTTGGAATTATATGTATATATATATATATATATATATATATATATATATACATATATATATATATATATATATATATATATATATACATATATATATATATATATATATATATATATATACATATATATATATATATATATATATATATATATATATGATGAATTTTGCAATTTATTAAAACGAGTCTTGTTATATAAAATAATATTTATTTAAGAACAATTTATAAAAGTAAATATCTGACTACATTGAATAAAAATTTAAATGGGAATGAAAGAAAAAACTAAGGTATATATGTATGTATATAAATTAATAAAAAATTAAAATTCACAATGCAAAGTGTGATTTCCAATACTCCACCTCAATGTGTTTTTTTTTTTTTTTTTTTTTTTACTAATTTTTTTTTTTACAATTTAGTTTTAATGTATTAATGAAATTACTGTGTTTAACCTTCGGTAAGTTCTTTGTTAGTATATCTGCTACCATATCTGCTGTAGGACAATATTTTAGCTCCACCTCTTTGTTCTTCACTAGTTCCCAGATGTGATGAAATCTGATATCTAATGTTTGCTTCTTTTGTGTAGAATAGGGTTTTCGGCCAATTTTTGAGCGCCTGGGTTATCTATATACAATTTGCCAGGATCTTCTCGATATGAATCTACCTCCATTAAAAGACGTTTTAAGTAAACAGCTTCCTTTGCAGCGTCTGAAGCTGCCATATATTCAGCCTCTGTGCTGCTTAATGCCACTGAGGACTGCTTTCTCGATTCCCAGGTAATGGGACAACCATTGTAATAAAATACAAATCCTCCCCAATCAGCATCTACATATCCTTCAAGTACGGTATCATTTGATTCATAAATTAATTAAAAAGTTTTCGTACCACTTAAATATCTTAATATGTGCTCTACGTGAGGATCAGAATTACGTTGGGCCATCTTGCAAACAGAGTGCAAGATATCTGGTCTAGTAGTTATTGCCAAATACATTAGTGTTCCAATAAGCGATTGATATTCTTGTATATCATTTTTGTCACAATTTCCATTGCAATGTACTTGATATCCAGATTCTAATGGCACCATGACCGATTTACAATTTTCCATACCATATTGCTGCAAAATATCTTGTATATATTGAGTCTGGCTTAACTGTATTGAACCTGTGTCTCCATCACGTTTTATTTCCATTCCTAAGAAATGATTCAATATGCCTTTATCTTATACTTCAAAATTTTCTGCAATTCCTCTTTTGACCTGTTGAACAACTTCTATGTTACTGCACGCAACAATTAAATCGTCTACATATACTGCAATCAATACCAGATTACCCTTCTTTGTAGCCTTGTATAAACATGGTTCGTTTTTGCATGGAACAAAATCAAATTTTCGCAAAACATTATCAAGTTTGGAGTTCCATTCTTTTCCACTTTGCTTCAAACCATAAATCGCCATATGCAGATGTAAAACTTTTGTTGGATATTTTTCATTTAAAAAATGTTTCGGTTGTTTCAAGTAAACTTCATCATTTAGAGTGCTGTTTAAATATGCTGTACATATATCCATTTGATGTAAATGCATTTTATTTTTCACCGCCAATGCTAAAAGCAATCTTATTGATAAATATCGTATGACTGGAGAAAATGTTTCTTTGAAATCTATTCCAAATTTTTGATTGCAACCTTTCGCTACTAATCGTGCCTTATATCGATCAATATCTCCTTTTACATCTCGCTTTAAAGCAAAAACCCATTTACACGGTATAGCTTTTTTATCTTCAGGTAAGTCCGTTAATGTACACGTTTGATTTTTCTCTAAAGCAATCAATTCTTCCTCCATAGCTTTTCTCCAAAATTGTTTAGCTTCACTTGAAAAGGCTTCTTCAACTGTTTGTGGAACGATGTCGTTTCTTGCTGTACATAAATTATTCTCAGATTAAATGACATTATATTGTTTTTTCGGTCTTCCTCGCATACCATTTCGAACTATTTTTGGCCTTCCTGACCCAATAGTAGATTTTTTCTTTATATCTTGACTATCGGAACCACTATCTGCAGTATCAAAACTTTCATCATGACCAACTAAATCTGCAGAAGGACAGGAATTATTGTAATATTCATCTTCAATATAATCATGATTATCAGAATATACAGAAGATTCTCCCCTATAATCGTGATTATCAGGATATAATGTTAAATAGTCATCTGCTTTGCGATCGTTTTCAATCTCGTTAGCATTTGTAGCTGCATTAAACATATTTTCATCAAATATAACGTTACGTTGTTCTACAATACTACGTGTACTTGTATTAAAAAGACGATACGCTTTTGACGTACTTGAGTATCCAACCATTATGTATGAGATACCTTTGGCTCAAACTTACTGGGAGTATTCCCAGATTTGTTTAAGCTAACAGCATATGCACCAAATGTTTTAAAATGTTGAACATGCGGGTTCCTACCGAACCATATTTCATGCGGTGTTTTGTTTTGTATTTATAGCTTCCGTCCACAAGCTTTCATAAACGCCAGCATGTACCATCATTGACCTAGGCATTTCAATAAGCGTACGGTTGACTCTTTCTGCTACACCATTCTGCTGAGGGGAATAAGGCACTGTTAACTGCCTACTAATACCTTCCGCTGACAAAAACGAGTCAAACTGTGAGTTAACATACTCTCGACCTTTGTCTGAACGAAATGCTTTTATTTTGTTACCTGTTTGATTCTCAACATATTTTTTGAACATTTAAAATTTTTCAAAAACTTCATTTTTTCGTTTAATAAAATAGACAAAAATTCCTCTTGACTTGTCATCAATGAACGTCACAAAGTATTTTGCTCCGCCTACAGAATTTACTCTAAACGGCCCGCAAACATCTGAATAAACTACTTCCAGTAATTCATTGGTTTTTGTAAGACTTTCTTGTATTTTACTTAACATACATGTTTTACATTTAAAAGAACTATCGACTTTATTGCCATTCACTCCAATCACCATTCTTTCTTTGCTTAAGTCATATAGACTTCTGAAGTTTAAGTGACCATATCTATTGTGCCAAATTTCATTTTTATTATTTGCAAAACAAACCCTTTGTGTTTCATCATCGCTTATAGTAACAAACATATATTGTTTGCGATGTGCTTTCAATACAATTCCACCATCTGCTCTTTTTACAACTGCTCCCTTTCTAGTAAAAACTACAGTTAAACCGCAATAAACGGCTTTATTAACGGAAATAAAATTCGCTTGTAACTCCGGCGAAAACAAAACATTTTGAAACAAAATTTTAAAATTATTGTTATAAATCGCAATGTCACCTTTTCCGCTGGCATTAATAAATTTGTTGCCAGCCAATGCAATAACTTCATGATGGTCTTGAAAATTAATAAACATACCTTTGTTATTGCACATATGCGATGTGGCTCCACTATCAATGTACCAATTCTGAAAATCTAATGACCGTGTATCCGCTGAAGCTAACATCGTCATTGCTTGAGATTTATTGTTCTTTTGGTTTTTCTCACATGTATTAGCGCAATGTCCAACCACACCACACGAAAAACACTTTCCTTTCAAATTATATTGTTTCCAATTATTCTTTTTATATGAATGCGTGGGTTTTGCAATTAATGCTTGTTGTGTTGCACTTGATATTGCATTATCGTTGTTGAACTTTTCTTTTCGACGCTTACCTTCTTCAAGCAATTTTTGTTTCAACAGTGCGAATGTCGACAATTCATCTCTTGTTTCCATTGCAATTACAAAATTATCAAAATTATCAAAATTATCTGGCAAACTAGATAATAGCATTATCACCAACAGCTCATCTTGAATCTGAATACAAATTTCTGTTAATTTTTCAGCAACCTCAGAAAATTCATTCAAATGATGTGACACATCTGCATCTTCAAGCATTGACAAATTTATCAACCTCTTATATAATGAAACCTTTTGCAATGGTCCCTTTGGCATGTATACTTGTTGTAATCTTATCCAGGCTTCATTTGAAGACTTGCAGTTCTTTATATACATCAATTGCGTTGATTTTACACCCAAATAAATAGAAGCAAGTGCCTTCTCATCGTCTGATTGCCACTTCGCTTTTTCCGCACCATCAGGCCTCTGCGATTCTCCATTGACAATGTTCCAAACACCTCCATGGATTAAAACGCTTCTCATATGTATGAACCAGCTATCATAATTTGTAGCATCCAATTTTTCAACTTGAATTAACGGCGCACTCATTTTGTTTTCTTCTACGAAAATTGTCTTCTTAATATTTTTAAAAATACCACGTTTAAATCTTATTGCAATCTTCTAGTCTTCTGGTTAAATCTGGGCCCACAACCTGATGAATTTTGCAATTTATTAAAACGAGTCTTGTTATATAAAATAATATTTATTTAAGAACAATTTATAAAATAAATTTCTGACTACATTGAATAAAAGTTTAAATGGGAATGAAAGAAAAAACTAAGGTATATATGTATGTATATAAATTTATATAAAATTAAAATTCACAATGCAAAGTGTGTTTTCCAATAATATATATATAACATATATATATATATATATATATATATATATATATATATATAAATATGTATATATATATATATGTATATACACCAGGCAACTTGAAGCCAGTTTTTCATTCCACCAGGCAATGTTAAGACATTTTGGACTTCTGAGGACTGTCCTTAAAAGTTTACGGTTTTTGCGAACCCTTTGAAGCCATTTCCCTTTGAAGCCAGTTTTCGATAGTTTTTGTTTTATTATTTCACAATGATTATTTGGTCCTCTGCATTGATTTTTCTTTATAATTTTATTGGTATATAGGTTTTAAGTGTAGAATTTGTTAATTACAAACAGTATACCAACATTTTAGCGTTGCCATGCATTCGTTAAAATTTGTTGTGTGAGCGACGAAAAGTATAACGTGCCGGCCAACGCCGTTCAAAATATTGACAAACGGCGATTCAAAACTAGTGGCAATGGAAACTAAAATCGTTGGTTCCCATTGCCAAAAAGCAAGACAATTAATATGCGGTGGTGTGGAGAGAACATGTGATGTTTTCCGACAGTCCCTTTAGTTAGGATATATCTTTGCAAATTATTACAATATAAAACTACTAAGGTTTAAATTACTGCAACTTTTGACAATAATTACAATTATAAATAATTGTGTTTGTTACTAAAATTATTTTTAATAAAACGACAGATATTCAAAAAACCCAATGCTTCTCTGATGGTTTAAGATTGACACCACCTCATAAAAATTCAATTTCAAAAAAATATGTGTAATCACCTTGAATGCATTTGACATAAAAAATGTTTGGTTTGCTATCAGGGATGAGTATTGTATATATATAAATACCAGTTTCCCGTAAGAGTGTAAAAAGAATCGTAATTAACATCAGTCAATGATATATAAGCAGTACATTTCGAAAGCGTTTTAAGCAAAATGACAAAAAGTTTTATATATTTTTACATTCTGTATGCATGTACTAAAACAAAATAATTAACTTTGTCCTAATTTGTTTGTTATAATATACCTTTAAAATCGAACAACTGAGAGCAAAAAATATGAAGAAACGTATTATATTGATGCTGTAATTTCACAATGTGCTTTTTATTATTATACTTTAAAATATTCCCTGCTGTAATGAAATATGTAAATCTCTTTTGCAAAATGTTTTACTTTGCTATAGCTGTTTTTCTTCCAGCTGTGTATATTTAGTTAAGTATACTAGTTTTGCTCAAATTCAAAACAATACGCAATGAAATGACGCAAACATGTATATTGTTTTGATACGTTTTTTTACAAAGAGTATGTTTAAGCATAGAGTTCAAAAGCAAATTTAAAACAAATGGCAGAATCGCGAGGTCAGTTCCTAATTTTCTTATTTGAATATGTTGATGGTGAATAAGTATAGCTATTTTAAAATAACGACACCAATTTTCTGACAGCTAACATGAATAAAAATGCAGACTTGCATGGAAGCCAGTATATCATTAAATGTACCTTGATGCGATATAAGACTGCGCTAAGTAATGAATTTTAACATATTGTTGATTACATTAATTAAGAATACAATATATATATATATATATATATATATATATATATATATATATATTTATTTATTTTAAGAAAAATAAAATATATATATATATATATATATATATATATATATTTATTTTAAGAAAAATAAAGGTACCATCCCTGAATAAAAACAGATCGATCAGGGAAAGTACATGGCTACTTTTGTTTTCCATCGCTACCAAATTCATGATTTGCACAATTAAACATAGAAGTGTTACCATTTAAGCGATTTTACGTTTCTGAAAAGCAAGTCATATGTTTTTATTTTTTTTTAATTTGAAATTATTCTTATATAAATTATTCGTTTGTTTTCTGTACAAACGGGCTCTCAGAAGTAATTATCAAACTTGTTTATTCTTATG
This sequence comes from Linnaemya vulpina, assembly GCA_963675445.1. Classification (NCBI taxonomy): domain Eukaryota; kingdom Metazoa; phylum Arthropoda; class Insecta; order Diptera; family Tachinidae; genus Linnaemya; species Linnaemya vulpina. The sequence goes on along the minus strand of OY776279.1, from coordinate 38,640,103 downwards.
GGACATTACAATATACATACATTGAATTTCTAGTATGTGTAGTTATATGCAGCATTAAAAGGAGGGTAGAAGTTGCTGATTGATGCGTAGAAAAAATTGGGACTGATTGCCAGCAAATAAAATTAGCTAAACTATAATTAGTTTATCAGCATTAACTGATAATATATACTCAAATTTTCTCTCCAATAGGATTTCAATGGTTATATAACATTGTGATACATACATACATATGTACGTACAATCTTATAAGTATATATACATCATATACCTAGATTAACTGGCATAAGTTTTTCTAAAAAGAGCATTGAATTTAAAATATTTCAGTGTTATTGAAAAATAATATTGAACCTTTTATTATATTTTTAGATATCTAACAACATATACATCCATGTCTCAGACTTCAATTCGGTTAGAAAACACAATTGATTCCATATTTTAGTTCTTAAGAAAAATTCGTTTGTTAGATTGGTACAGGATTTTTAAAAGAAAGTTGAAGCCAAATTGAATAGCTAACTTTTCATGTATTTAAAAAATATGTGTTAGTTGTTTTGGTTGATTGCGATAACAGTTCTTGTTTATGCAATTTTGATAATATCTTTTCTTCATTTTTTATAAAAATGTTTGAATTCTGGGTTCAATGCCGCCGTCACAAAGAGGAAAGCATCAAAAGTAATTTAAGAAAGGGACCGAGCACTAGATTAAAAAAATTTCGCGTCGAGAGTTCAAAAAGCACTAAAAAGGGGACGAAAAGCACCGAATTGACAACGCTTATCATAAGGTAGCATTACTACGAAATAAAATACAACAACCAAGGGTGTGGTTGCTTGTGTAAAGTCATGGCAATCTTGCGTATTTAATGTAGCTTGGGTGATATCTTTCGGCGTTTTTAATCATTTGACATGCAAAGCATATCAACACTGGGTAGCCGTAAGATAATGTGTATTCAACTAAAATATATTTGTGATGTCAAACATATTTTGGGAAATAGTTAAAAAAATGAAAGGGAAGAATAGAATAAGTGAAACCACAGTTATTATTAGTAATTTTATATCACATTTTTGATAAAAAGCTTTAATATTTTAATATGTTTTATTGATATCTTTTAATTATATAAAAATAAACGAACGTCGTCAAGTTTTTTTTAATCATGTACTGATAGGGTAAACATAAAGGGAATTGTTGCCACCTGAGCTCTCGAGGGCACCTGTTGTTAATGCGTCCTGGCTGCCATTTGGTTAGTTGTACCTGCTTTTACAATTTTTTTCAGAAGCAGAACCTTTTAAGCTTTTTAGAAATTTAAGTTACATGAGTTTAGATAAAATTTATCTAAAATAAAGCTTTACTAAATTAAATTAGTGTACTTAAATTAATTTTAATATAAGTAAACCTTCCCATATATTAAGCAGTTATAAAAGTTTTAAGTTGTAAAAGCTTTTTATTGGAATTATTTGTAAAAGCTCTTTATTTGGCGTACATACATACATATGTATGTATATGGCTAACATATGATATATTTAAATATATACATATAACACATAAATATGTGGATTGTCCATTGGTTTTGAAAATAATTTGTTTCTTTATCGCATGGTTAATTTCTCCACGTCACATATTAACATATTAAAATTTAAAATGTTAAAACATAAAAATTGTTAATATAAAAAAATTTGTTGGCAATTAAAGCAAAATGTTGGAATTAAAAAAGTACACGCAAATTTTTGTAGTTAGTGTATAATTTTGCAGAAAAAGCCAATATGTCTTTTCATATAAACAAGTTTTATGCTTCACATATTAAACTTTTTTATATGAAGTATGGGATCAATATGTATGTAAATATATATTCATGACAACAAGCCAATAGTCAATAAATTTTTTATAATTGCATAAATTATCGGTATGGAATATGAGAAGATGGAATATATGAATTTGCATGCATATAAGTATGTATGAACAAACGTTAAGACGCAGACTTAAGGGTGAAAAACGTTTACCTTTTATTATCGCTTTATTCTAAGTCGATGGATTAACGAAATATATTGGCAGCACTTGTATAACGGTAAATTTTATATGAGATTCATGCTTAAAATTTTAAAATTAAATTTCATTAGAAGAAAAGAAGTGCTTGGAGTAGTTTATGCAAAAGCAAACGGCTGGTGTTTTTTAAAGTACAGTTTTTTTTAACAACTTTAAAATAATTGCTTAAAGTTTAATTATAGTGTGGTTTTCCTGCGAAAAGTAAACTAAAACACATAAAGAAATGGATTTATATAAGAAAGGTAAGGATCATGAAAAATTTGCCAATTTTTTTCTTCATTTGAAAATTTTTATGTTGCTACAGCTAAAGTTTCAAGGAATGTATCGAAATTGCAGCCGAAAGATGGGTAAGTTTACATTTTTACATTACTCATATCTAATATAAAATCTTTGCATTTATGTTGAAGGTGCTATTATCTAATTAAGTATGAGAATGGAGATCTTTGCGTAACACCATCAACTAGTGTGAGCTTGAAAAATGCATCCGAATGCGTTGCAAAAGTTAAGGGTGGAAGGTATGCCGCAAGAATTATTAAAATAAGTGGTAAGTGGAAATAGTTGTTATATTATTTATTTACTTTTTCATATATAATTAATTTTATGAAATTTTTTATTTGACACATAGTTGTCACTATACTATTATATACAAATGAAATTTACTTGTTGGAGGTTAAGCAATGTCTATATGCATTTCATTGGTGCTTTACCAAATTTACCACAGTTTTGAAAAGTCACAAACCTCTTATCTTATGCATATACTTTTAAAAACAATTTGAGAATCTACAAATTATTTTTAAATATCACACTATGCATATGCTAGTGTGATTTTTGAAAACAATTTGTAGATTCTCATATAAAATTCTCAAATTGTTTTTAAAAGTATATGCATAAGATAAGAGGTTTGTGACTTTTCCAAACTGGTTAAAGTCTACTGAAGATTTGGTAAAGAATCAATGAAATGCATATAGACATTGCTTAACCACCTAGAAAATACATTTTACTTAAATCCCTAATTATGGTCAGCAAAGTTGACTGAAATATCGGAATAGATTTGTAATGTAAGAATTAAAAGTCAGCATTTTTAATTAATAATTTTTACATATGACCTTAAGCAGAAAAAGAAAGTACCCTGCAATATATTAATTTTTTTTTTAATCACAAATTTTAAAAAGCCTCTTCTCCAAAGGGCTGCTTCAGAAATATATTTTTCCAAAAAGTGCTTTTTCTAAAAAAGTATGTATTAAGACAGTAACTTTTCTGCAAAATACTTTTCATAAGCTCGTTTGTATTATTGTATTTTATACTTTGATAATATTTCAATTGGGACCAAAAATTTCAATATTTTGATTTCGGGGTTAGACAGTTGAATGTTATTTGGTTCATACAATTAACCAAACAACTGTTTTTATTCATTTTGTTGGTATTAGAAATTCAAAAGAAATCCTAAAGACTAAACTAAACTTTTCTTTGTTACATAAAATAAACAACTAACGCAAAGTCTTTCTGTTTGCTTATAAAATAGACATATTTCATATTTTTAAAGTTGGCATTAGAAATCAGAAAAGCCAAAAAGACAGCTTAAGAGTTGTAAATTTATAATTTTTTTTGGAAATGTTAGAGTAAGAAACTAACACAAATTTATTTCTTTTTAATCAAACATATTTTATGTTTAAAAAAGAAAGAAATTAATAGTAAAAATTAGAAATATCAAAAAGATGGGTTTAGCATTGAAACGAATGTGTATACATATGTGTCCGTCATTCTAACAGTGTAATTAAATTTCGAGAAGACGAGACGACTTTAGAGCATATTGCGTAGGAAAAATATACAATTTTCTTTTTTAGTGTTTCTGTATTATATATTCTATGGGATTTTGGTCCAAATATTGGAGTTGCTTCACTGTTACTTCGAAATATATGACTAAGTGTGATATTACTTTAGAAGAATATGGAGTTACACATCAGATATATACTCCAGATATACATCGGTGAGAGGTATATAAGATTCGGCATAGCCGACTACAGCACTTTTACTTGTTTTGACATAACGGTATATGTGGAAAACTACAGCTGATAAAAAAGGAGTGCAGATTAGCGTTCAGCGTTAAAAATAGTTGAAGAAATTACTTCCATTTCTGACGACAGAAACATTTTTCGAAATTTTGTAAACATTTAAATGTACATTTGAACATGGCAACCGCAACCTGTTGCAACTCAATTATGTGTCTTGAAAAAGTTAGCTAGTTATTTTGCTCACAAGTTATTTGAATTTATGTATTTGATTCTTTCTAATTAATACTAGTTAATTATACTACAATGAACTATATTTGGTAATAATTATACAAGCGCTTTGTTAAACAAGAAGCTTGCATATCCGTTTAAATACTTTATAATTCAAAAAAGATCAAATACATCAGCTCTGAAGCTGTCTTTTTTGGATTTCTTTTAAAAATATTAAGTATGGTATCACCTTAGCATGTTTTTTTATTTTTAATACTAACTTAATTTTTCTTGAACTGTAAAATAAGTTTTAACAAAAATAAAAAAAAACAAAAACTAGTTTGATTTAGTTACTTTTATATACCAAAACCATACGAAACAAGAAAAAGTACTATATAGTAAATTTCATTATTATTTAATTACTTTAATATATCAAAATAAGTTAAATTTTTACATCTCCGAAGTTGTCTCTTTTTGCTTTCTTGGTTACTAATACCAATAAACTTCTTTCCAATGTCAAATATGTGTAGTTTATAAACAAACATTATTTTTTTCAGTTTGTTACATGTATGTAACAAAAAAAATTAAATTCTCCTATTTTATTTGTTTTAAATCCCAATTATATTCTTCCTGAAGCAAAAAGTAGTTAAAGATAACAAAAAACGAAAACTAATAACACCAGAAAAATAATAAATTTTTTTTTTAAATTGCCTTTTTATTGTTTAATAGAATTGTATAATTTCATTACAAAAATATTCAAATCACATACAAACACATTTTGTAATTCTTTATAAACACTATTGTCGGAAATTTTTAAGCATTGGAATAAAAGAAATATCTGCTATGTATATATTATAAATTTTTACATATCCCTGTGTAGCTTTTTTAGAAAATTTGGATTATTAATATATATTATATACTGTATATATGTATAATGCAAGTTTTCTAAAAAGGATGCACATGGATATGCAACGCGGGGAAAATTCATATGTTAAGATAAATCGGTTGAACTCTGAATACATTCCTATACATAGTATATATTTCTTTTCTTCCAATACTTAAAAATTTCAGACAATGAAGTTTATAAAGAATTACACAATGTGTTTGCATGTGATTTGAATATTTTTTGTAATGAAATTATACAATTCTATTAGACAACTTCGGAGATGTAAAAATTTAACTTATTTTGATATATTGAAGTAATTAAATAATAATAATAATATAATAATAATATAATTAAGTATATAAACAACTTAATTAAGTATATAAATATACATCTAAATATACTTTTTTATACAAATACTTTCACATCAAAAGTTTATTTTTAACGCCAATAGTTATAGGTTATTCCGGCTATTAATTACTGTTTTGTTTTAACTTTTTGTTTTTATCTACTGTGTGTCTGTACAATTGGTCGAATTTGTCTGTGTGGTTTTTGTAATTTAATCGTTTAGTTAGTGTTAATTCAATTATTTTGAACTCCCAGCAGTTGTTTTTTTTAAAGTTCTGCTTAGAATCTCTGATGTATTAAATTCAAAGGTTAAGAAAACTCACTGTTAAATAAGCATTTGACAACTATGTATATCTAATATTCGAATTTCAGATAAAAAGCAAGATCTTATCGAATGTAAACACAAGTTGATGAACATAGTGCCTTTAACTTCATCTGAAAAAGAAAAAGAAATCAACAATTCTGTTGAATCCAGTAAAGTTTTAAGATCATTACGATCTACGACAAGAAATAATCTTCGTGATAGAAACAAGAAACCATTTCAAAAAAATAAACAATCGACAAACGGCCTTAATAATTCTGCAAGTACTAACCTACGGTTGTCGTCTGAAGAACCTGTATCATCTCCAGTTGCGTTGTTTGTGGAAAACAACACGAAAAAAAAGCTATTATCAGATTTTTGTGCCAACATTACATCTTCTTGTAGCGTATCTTTTGTAACTATACCACTTGAGCCAGAACTCTACTTAAGCTCTATCTCGAAAAAACCTGATTTACATCAAACTGCAGCTATTATAAATACAAAAAGCGAATGTTACAAAAAATCGACGTCTCGTATCTGTAATACAAACCCGGAATCACAAATAAACACTGAAATAACCGAAAAATATACAGTTAACTGTGTCGAAAATTTCGAACGAAATGATGTTTCAAATATAACATCTATGCAATTCTTTGTACAAGACTCGAATTTAACCCTACAGGCACAAACTACTCCTGACGTTAATAATTCAAACATATCATTAAACTCTGCTTCTCCTGTCATAAGTTGTGCATCGACATATATTATAACGCCCAATGTATCACCTTATAGCAACGCTTTGGCCACAATAGTCGATGAACATACCGAGTCCGAATATAATACTTCTCCTAAATTTGGCTCATCTTCTACGCCAAATGTTTCGAACGTGTCTCCCCCGCAAATACCGATTGAATCAGATCGCACATTTTCGGTAGCAACACCAAACACATCAAACTTTTCGGCAACTTGCATTAAAACAGATAAAACTCCTATTTTCCACAGCAACGAATCAGATTCAGTACCGTCACCCACTTTGGCAATTGTAGACCCTCTCTTTCATATAGTAGGAAAAACTTCTGCAATCAACTTGGATCACTTAAAAGGGAAAAACGATTTTTTAAAACCACGAAATCCTGTAATATCAAGACCATCTTTTACTGAAAGCATGCTTAACAGTACAAAAGAAACAACCATATCGAATAATAACACAGTTTCAGAATATTTTCCTGAATCTACAGCAGACACAACTAATGCAAATATCTCTGACAATAGCCTCACACATCAAGAGCAGAGTGTAGAAATAATTGAAAATCCTGTGGAATTGCCTAAGATCACAGTCCCGCACAGAAACGCCATTTCAAAGAAACATTTCTGCATATACTGTAAATCTCTGCAGACTAAAATAGCTAGACATTTGTACTTGAAGCACAAGTCTGAGAAGTTAGTTAAAGAAGCTCTACAGTTACCAACAAAATCAAAAGAGCGATTTGTTATTATTGATAAATTAAGAAAAGAAGGTGATTTCCTTCATAATACTTCAACAGATCACAATAGCGGGATTTTAATTGTTAGCAGGCAACAGCAGATTAATAAAAAAAATACGGCTGATGACTACAGTTGCTGCCATGTATGTAAAGGATTTTATTCAAAAGTTACGCTACGTAAGCACTTGCGAAGATGCAATAAAAGTAACGAAAAAAACTCAAGGTATAACCTAGTAAACGCCAGGAAATTAACCCAATCTATTCACAAATTAGCAAATCCCACATTAAGAAAAGACATATTTCCAGTTTTCGTAAGTGATGAAGTGGCAAAAGTTTTGCGTTATGATGAGCTCGTCATAATATACGCTAATAAACTGACAGAGAAATATACACTAAGTCATCAAACCGACTTGATCAGGTCGGAGTTAAGATTACTGGGACGATTTCTACTTGAGCTGAAGTCACTAGATAGTAACATTACGCAATTAAAAGATATCTTTAAGCCAAGATTATTTGATACATGTGTTAAAGCTTTAAGAAAAACTGCGAAGTGGGATGATACTTTAAAGTGGTTTCGAACACCTGCTGTTGCAACACACTTAACAACTCTAGTTAAAAAAATCGGCAAAACACAACAAGCAGAACTAATAAAAACGCAATCAGAAGAGGCAATTAAGGAACTTAAATATTTCTTGGATCTCTGGGAAGAAGATATACGAGTTATAAACAAAAAGGCGTTAGAGGACCAAATCACTCAAAAGCGAACGAAAAAACAAAAATTTCCATCACTGCGTGATATAAAGAAACTGTATGTATTCTTAAAAAATAAAATATTTGATGCTATTGCGGTACTAGACAAAAAATTTAGTTTACAGTTGTGGAAAGAACTAGTAAAATCGACACTAACTTTTATACAAATATTCAATAGGCGTCGGGCTGGCGAAATCGAGCGCCTTACTATTGACAATTATTTAAATAAAGATAGTATACTAGAAACTATTGGAAGTGATGTTTTGGGTAAAGTGTCGCAAGAGTCTGTAGCATTCGCAAAACAATATGTTCGCTTGACAATGCGAGGAAAATTGGGAAGAACGGTAAGCGTTTTGCTGAGCCCATTATGCACAAAGGCGATAGACCTAATTATTAAATATAGGTCCGATGCAGAAATATCTAATAATAATAAATATATTTTCGCTAAGTTTATAACATCAAAATTCGCTAAACCATATTATAGAGCGTGCACCCTCCTCAAAAAATTTTCCGAAGAGTGTGGGGCTGAAATTCCAAGTAGTTTGAGGGGCACGTCTTTAAGAAAACACATTGCTACGTATACATCCTTGTTAAACGTGGAGGATGCGACGGTAGACAAGTTGGCGAATTTTATGGGCCATAACAAAGATATTCATAAATCAATTTATAGGTTGTCAGTTCCAGTAGCGGAAGTAACATGTGTATCAAAGATATTAACTGCTGCAGTGGGGGACGGCGAAGAAAGCGATAACGACGTTCAGCACTGTAACAAATCAAACCCACAGCGAAACATAACCGCAAATCAAAGCACAATCTCAAATCCAAACACCAGCTCGAATTTAGTCATAAGTTCCAGCTCAAACACAAGCTCATTTCTTAACACAAGTTCGTCCTCAAGGAAAATACGAAGTAGTAAGTACTATTCTTTCCCAATAATTCAAACATAGTCTTCTAAGGTGTTTGAGGTATATTCACTTGCTAATATATGTGTTACGACATTTCAAAAGATTCTGTAGAACGAAAAAATCTTAAGATGAAACATTAAATTGTATTGAGTAGGAGAGAATATGTAAGTAAGAATATATTGTCATCACACTTTTTAGCGAGAATAAAAATTTTTTTGTTATTAATAAAACTCGTTATCAAAATTCATGCTTTCTTTTACGTTTTAAAATATTTACCCCGGTATTCATTAAAAATTAAAACGTATTTGAAATCTGTTTTAAGAAAATTTTGTATTTAAAATTTTGATTAAAATATACTTCAAACTCATTTTAAATTTTATGAATACCGAAGTTAGTATTTGTATAAAAAAATTAATCTCAATTTAGTAATATGATTTACAAAGTTAGGCCCTAGATGCGCATAAATGGTTATACGCTTGCCTTCCTGGATATTGTTTAACTTACAGTAGAGAATGACATATTAGGATCACTTTATTTTTTGCGTTGGTTTTATTTTCGACATGTACCAATTTCTGAAAGTAGTTTGACCTCTAAAAATACTAATAATTATTATGGGTCCAGTTAAAGTATTTTTTTCGTTTATATTGGAAATTTCCTTGTTCTTTAATTTACTTTCATAACCAAATAAAACTTGTATTAGGAAACTTTTAAGAAAAAGCTTTTCTCATATAATTTACTATACGCAAGAAATTCCTTTCGTATAATATAACAAAGTAACTAATTACTGAACATTCGATAAATCAAAAGCTTTGTTTTGTTATTTTCACTACGAAGTAAGATATCTTTTACTATACTTTTACTATTTCTTATTAAATAATATCAAGGACTTTTAGAAAGGGTATATTTTTAGTACTGCGGCATTATTAAACCATTCTTTCTTCGCATACAAAACGGTTGATGGTATAAACATCAACCAGTCCTACTAAAAATAAAAATACGATATTGTTAGAAAGAACTTCTTTTGAAGTCTTTCAGAATTAATGTTTAAACGCACATTTATACGAGTATATTATGTAAGACGTTATTAATGAAAACCATAGTAAAATACCTCAAACAGTTTTCCGTTCACCATACGAGTGAAAAATATTCGCCGTATGTAAATATGTATACTAATATGTATACAAATAATGTTCATCTGAGTTATATATTTGCAAAATTATAATTTAAATAATAAAAAAAAGAATTTTATTAAACAAATAATAATACTCCTTATAAAAGCTTCTCCTTATGGAAAAACAAAGCGTCAACAATGGACTCAACAGGAGAGGGATGCTATTTTTGCCAATTTTGGAGACATAAAACATCTTAAGAAGCTTCCAAGTATGATGGAGTGTGTGAATGCTATCAATTCTCAAATTGCGTTAAGGAATAGAACACCTCAGCAAGTCAAATCATGGATCGATAATCAGATAAGATACAAATAGAAGGTAAGAAATCATAAAAACTTGTTATAAAAGTTTATGAAATATTCAAAATAGAAGAATATTTTTGTATTAACTTCATTGTATAAGATTTATTTACTATTTATCTTTTCATGTACTCCAAAAATGTTAAAATGTCATCGTTGCTGCACATCTGCAATTAAAGAACAACTAATGAAAATATCTGCATATGTATGTCACCGTCTACTACCGTAAGAGAATATATTACTCCTCCACAAGAGGCTTTAGTGAAGCTTTTTTCCTGTCAAAGATTTTTTCCGCAAAATTATGTACAATATCATATTTTTTTATTCATATATTGAACTTAAAAATATGTGTTATAACTATATGCTTGACGTCAATTTTTATAATATAACAACAAACATTTTCTTCAGAATAAAATTGCAATTATAAATTAGGGAAATTAAAATTAAATTTTTGGGTTTTCCTGTTTTTTTAATGATATTGAATAAAATATTTAAATTACTTGAAAAATAATTTCTGTATCCTGTCTTATTTTGAAATCAAAAACATTGCAATATGAGGAAATGAAATTTAATTTAAATTCTTATATTGTATTAGTTCTTTACTATATACAAAAATTTTAAATGAATTATTAAACTAAGAATTAAATTAATCATAAAAATCATATACTGAAATATATAACTTCAGTTGTTATCCTAAAGAATACATCCAGAGGATGTACAAATATAGATAAAGTAATGTGTATTGGTTTTTGTTTAATTCTTAGCAAGTCATTTAAATCAAAATACACTTCTATTGATTTTAAATTTTAATGTGCGACATATTGCTAACAAGATAATTTGTCATCTTTAGATTCTGCTAATATTTATTTGCTTTGATAATTAATCATCTTTATTCTGCGTTTCGATTCGAATCGAAGTTTTCTCCGTTTGGCAATTTTGGTATTCTGCGTTGCATTGTCCGTATAATTCCGATTTGCTTTTCGATCGCAGCTACTTTTTTTTCAAGTTGTTTGTTCACTGACGCAGATTTTCTCGATGTATGTTTGCGTATTTCAAAAATGTATTATAACACAAAATATAAGTAGAAAATAATATAATTTTATTTTGTAATAAATTCTTATTTTTTGTGAAATTTGGAAGCTAAACTAATAATGGAATAATTTGTCCACAAATACTACTAGCTACATTTAAGAGTATTTGTCAAAAGTAAACTATTTTTGAATAAGAAACCAGATAATGTTATGTAAAACATTATTTTATAAATTTCTGTTAAGATTTTTCGTTTTTTTTATCTTTTTAGCTTTTTCACAACCTACTTAAATCGATTTATGTATTTTGTTCTTATATTTTATGTTCCTTAGTGTCAGAACTTTTATGAAAAATTTTTAATAGCTCCTTTCATATAATTTTCTCTTAATTTTTATTAATCAATTAATTGTTAAAGTTTATATTTTGGAAATGTAATTTAAAACTAAAATAAATGAAATTCGGTTACGAAGTGTATAAATCCTATAAAACCAATTTTATATTTTATTATCACAATAGTTCGATTAATATGAAAAATCATTCTTTTTAATTTGCTTCTTTACCTATCCATCCCAAGTTACTTTTCAGTTAGTAAACTACTTTATTTGAAGATTTATTTTGGTGTTTATTGATTTTGTATTATTTTTTTTTTATATATATTTTGTTTATTAAACAATTTTTCGGCTTAATTTAAGCTTTCGGACTTATAGCATTTTTTCCACTTGGTCACATCATACCTCTACCATCAACTTGAGAAGATTTTAACATCTTCCCATAATATGTACACAGTACTAAAAAACTACATCTCAGTTTGTTTCATTCAACATCTTTCAATAATTTGTGGGTCATCACTAACAATATGACTGCACATTGCAGTGCACAAATATGTTGTGTTCGTACTTTAAAAAGAGCCAGCTGCATAAGCATTTTTTTTATTTATTTGTGAATTTATTATTATTATTTCTGTTTAATTTGTATAAATCATGCTTTTTTTATGTATTACTTTTCTTTCGAAGATACTCTTTCAAATACATATGTACACAGAAAAAATTACGTAGTATAAAACCGAACTAATGTGCAGTTTTTCTGAACATTTCTTACGTTTTCTGCACCGTAAACGCTTGCAGGAGAAAACTAAATAAATCGTTCAGACTCGTGACAAACGTGCATTCAGTTTTTTATTTTCTAAAGTTCAGCTTACACAAATGTAAACGCGGTTTCAAAAATATACTATGGACGTTTAGTTATAGTATTACTAAATGTGTATTCAACAAAAACAATACACATTCAATTTTTTTTAAACTAAACGTGTGTTCAAAAATAAACTATGACCGTTCAATATCCTTATTACTAAACGCGAGTTTGGTTATTTATCAGACTCGTTCAGTGAATTAAATAAAAGAACCATTTGAATATTTTTAATTCATTCATTAATATTTTTTCATATTTTGAAAATATTTTGCTCCTCCACAGGAAAAGTTTTTCGCGAAATTCTGCTCTTGGGCCTACCTTTTTTATTGCATCAGCAATATCGCGTTCATTTAAGAACGGAAAGTGACGGTATTCTATTCTTGCTTCTAAAAAACAACAGATAAAATTTTATAACTATAAAATAATACGTACATACATACATATATGTGTGTATGTATGTACATAAATAATTATAAAAAAGCACAAATGACTTTTTTATAATTTTTTTATGAGTGGTAGGGCTACAACTTAAACCCCTTGTCGTACAAAATATTTAAACCAGACACAAGAAATTTATCGTTTTTTTATAAAATTCAAAGAGAAAGAGTCAGCTCGGATAAAATTAAAAGCTAGATGTTGTTATTTCCAAATTATGCGATAATGAACACAAATTTCTATTAGACCATTGTATAACGATATAGACTTCTGATTTTTAGATTAGCTATCAATAACCCCACAATTAAGCCACGTATAGCACGCTTGGGGATTCCTATCGAATCAAGTTCATCTACTATTACCTTTTAAAAAATTTTAAATATTCCAAAATATGAAGCTTCTAATATACAAACAATGTATTAAACATCATATACCCACTGTGGTGAAATTTCTAGGACGAAGTAGTTTTACCACCTTTATAACAACAAAAAGGTTTGGAATTTTTTAACTGGGTTAATGATTTGGTGTAAGAACCAATGAAATTCAGGCATATGGACGTACTTAACCTATAACAAAGAAATCACGGGTATTATTTTAATTTAATACAAAACTTAAACATAAATGCATCGTTTGTCTTAATGAAAGAGGCATTACTTTGATTTGAGCCTTTATTCGAGTTAAAAATAATGAAATTCTATTGTTTAAATTAGGCTGCACTTTGAGATGATACTGTTTTGTTAATAAAATTTTTTTAACTTATGGTCTTAATCCGAAATGTGGCTATGCAAAAATGGTTCAATTATATTATTGAAATCGATTTTTCTTGAAATAATTGCATAATTTTAGAAGAAAACCAGTGTGTTATTGCTCAATAATTACAATATGAAGCTAAATATCTTCAATTTGTATATTATTTAGAATACATATATAATAGTTTCTTTTGATTATATTATAAATAGATGTATGTAGGTGTACTCTGATAGGGTTGCAAATGAATTCACAATTTTTTTTATCTTCTCAAATACATTTGACACAAACAGTGTTGACTACTAATAACGTAATAGTTGGTTACTGCCCTTTGACAAACGCGAAATTGAAAGGCGAAGCTCAGCGTTCTTATTAGGTTCATCTAGAAGTTGTAGCGTATATAGTATAATACAATCTGTATCTGACATATTTTTATTTTCTTCTCAATATACGGTAATTTCTCGGTTAAAAAGTTTAATCAATACCAAAAGGGAACAAAAAAATTTCTGCCTTTCAATTTCAATTTTAAAAGCCGACCTAGTACTGAGGAGTTAGTGGTCACGCCAACATATCCAAACAAAAAAGATTCGCTTTGTCCTGCAGTATACGTCATATAAACTTCGACATATTCAACGGAATTCGAAAACACTGTTTTTTTATATATCATACATGTAGCTATAATACCCAATATTGAAATATGATAAAACAATGGCGACAGTAATACAAAAACTGCAAGAAGTTAAGCGGTACGAAGTTAATACTTTAACATATATTCAAAATTTTTCATATATGTACCTATATATATACTCGTATAGATATAGTGTAATTACTGCAACAGAATTACATTCTGTTACATAACTGAATTATAGAGAAAATTTCTCGCCTAAGCGGATTTAATATACTTAAAATGTATATTAAACCACGATCGCCAAAGCGCAGTTTTCATCATATTTAAAACTTTATATACGTGTATCCTAAAATTTACGCTAGCTATTAAATTTTTACTATTTTTTAAAGTAGATTTGTACACTAATAATTAATTGTTCAACTCCACTTTTATTACATGTACCATTTTACACTGCTTAAAATCCTTACCAGTTTTAAAAACTATAACACAAAAATTGTTTTATTTCGGATTAAGGTAGCAGTTACAGTAAAAAGACAGGTTTTAAGAAGCAAGATAATGCAATAATAGTGTCTGAATATTTAAACTATTTACTTAACCCGAAAATAAACAACATATGTACTAATATGCAAATGTATATATTTTAAATATACTTAGATAAAAGATTATATGTTATATATGATAAAACTATGTGTAAAGTTTTAACAATATTTAGCCAGAAAAGCGCTGCATTACCACCATTGAAATACCCCGCAGACAAAGTACATTAGAAAATACTGACGGCGGTAGAGATTTAACAGAAATATGTCAGAAAATCTGGCAATAAAATATTTCGTTGGGACAGCGTGCTTTTTGAGGTTCTGTCCTGTAAAGGACCGCGGAACATATAAGTGTCCGCAAAAGTCATGGTGAACTGAAGAATTAATATTTTTACAATATTATTTAAAATTTTGGAAAAAAAAGTTTAAGGGCCCACATTTCTAATCGGTCTTTGCTATATTCTGCGGTAAAAAACTGAATATTTTACAGACCTCAAAAGACCCGAGCCAAAAACATATATATATATATATATATATATATATATATATATATGTATATATTTAAGTATATATATATATATATATATATGTATATAGGTATATGTATATATATATATATATATATATATATATGACATATATGTATATATATATATATATATATATATATATATATATATATATATGTATATATATATATATATGTATATAGATATATGTATATATACATATATATATATATATATATATATATATATATATGTATATACATATATATACACATATATATATATATATATATATATATATAATTATGTATTTATATAGGTATATATATTATATATATATATATATATATATATATATATATACATATATATATATATATATATATATATATATATATGTGTATGTATAAATATATATATATATATATATATATATATATACAAGTATATATGTATGTATATATATATATATATATATATATATATATATAAATATATGAATATATGAATATATGAATATGGCATGTCAACACTACACGCTTGGATAAGATGTTTTGAGTGCATTTTACATATTGCGTACAGATTGCCAATTAAAAATAGTAAAATCCGTAGCACGGATAAATCTGTAGTACAGCAAACTAAATTAGATATTCAAGAAAAGTTAACAAAGGAAATGAGTTTATTAGTTGATGTTCCTAAACTTGGGTCGGGATATATTAGTAACAGAAATACCGCTGCTAGCAGATTTTTTCATCAACCTAAATTGGCTTCCATTTTAACTGGAGCTGGCTTGTGGGTATAAAGTTAAAACACATGCTTTCAAAATATTTTGCTGGCACAGTAGGATTTTTTGTGCAATAAGTAAATTTTTCGACATATAAAATTTAAAAATGTAATGATGCAGTTTTGTAGAAAATAGATGCAGTATGAAGAATCCATAAATTATATCCCAAAAAGACGTTCATTTGTCTTTGAAATAATGAAGAAAAGTCACATGTAAATTTTGGTTCAAAATGTTGAAAATTGTTTACGCACTTCTATAGTGTTTCTACGTAAAATAATTTTATTGCTTTGATTTAAATAGTGATTTTTTGCAAAAATATAGCCTTTTCTGCATATTACAAAAAAAAATTATGAAGTTCGCTCATATGGTTTAAAAGATATAATAAAATAAAATTTGTTCCATAAGGTGCCATGATTGCAAACTTTCTTGGAAGAAAAAAAGGGTTGCACTTGTTGCCGATGTGACTGGTGTAGAGGAGTAACTAATTGATCGATTTCGCATTATACTACAAATAATAACTTAAGGCAAAAAAATTAATTCCTTGAAGTTCAAGAATTTTGCTCAAAATACAGCAAAACTTTTTGTTGAAATATATAGATGGTATTATATGCCACTAACAGTACACAAAATACTGATACACGGAAAAGATATCATGGATGTGGCTATAATTGCTATTGATATGCTTTCTGAAGAAGCCGAAGAAGTCAGATATAAAGATTATAGAAATTATAGATTAAGGTTCTCCAGAAAGTGTGATAGAGCTTCAACAAATACAGATGTTTTTCATCGACTTCTAGTACTATATAAGTATATAAGTAGCATTAGATGTCAACCCCGTAAACAGGTTCTAGAACTTGATATAGTTACAGAAATGATAGATGATGAATAAAAGTGGTGGACGTTGATTGAGGTAATAAAGGCTCTGTGCCAAATTTCCAAAACTTTGGGCCAAAAATAAATATATATGGGTGGTGGATAATGGGCGTGGCCAATAGTAATGAAAGTTTATATATTTCTTAATTGAGCTAACCAAAGGCTCAGAGCGAAATTATAACATTCTACGAGCACTCCTTATATTTTTTGCCAAACATTGTATGAACAAATCCCACTGTGCAGCGAAATCTTTGTTGAAAAATAGCCATGGTTCTATATATCATCTTCCGTTGATAACACATTAACTCACGGTGCTGATATAATAAGTAACGTATCTCTCCCAACTGGCATGGTGTCACAAGAAGCCCAGGAATCGCGAAATAAGGATTTAAGGAAGGTTAAGGCGTCATACGAGCGAAAATTCAAGAGAAAACACAATGCAAGATTTATTGCACTCTCTTCTGACCCTTTCATATCCTCGCTCTCCAAAGGACCTTCAATGTTCTCTCGAAACAATTTCAAAACGTATACGGATGTTCTGAACTTGCTTTTAGAGCCAATTATTCCGGAAGATGCTGTTGGTTCTGATTCGGATTAGAAAAAAGTAGATTTGCATAAGCCATTTTTATTACTATTTATATTAAGGAGTGTCTTCTCTTTAATTATATATTTTACTGGATATTTCGATGCTTCGTTCTTTTCTCTATATGCTACATACAATTTAATAAAATAATAAAAATATTCGACGTTATTTTTATACATTTGCGAATTTAATGGCGCTGCATTAGATATTTCGGCCACTGTGCACTGTTAATATTAATTGTTACAGCTGCTCTCAAGGTTTGCAATTAGATATCAGTATCATGTTTATTTTCTGACATTTTTAACGTAAATACATACGTGCTAATTCAGAAAAGTTTGTTAAAGTTAATGAATGCTTTAAAAGTATTTTAAACATACAAAATCCTTACTTTTAACACCGATAATATTTTTTGTTAAATTACAGACACACTATTTTCAGACTTTTCGAGAAACTGTAGAATATTTTTATTGATAAATTTTAATGCAAGAAGTTCTCACTGAAGTCTGACTTGATGTTGCCCTTAACATAATTTCAAGGGAGAGCATGAAACTGCTGAAGGAGTGTAAGCACAGCACGATTTCTAGTGAAGGCGTAGGGTTATAAATGTGCTTTGAGGCACTCCCTGTTTTTGCTATAAATTGCCGTTTCTTACTTTATTGTCGGGTGTTGTGCTAATATTCTCTTTGTTTTACACTAACAAAACTATTGATATAAATCTTCGAATAATAACAGTTGTTTTCAAACAAAAAATACAAAGAACGCTATATGCCTAGAACACGAACACCGCTGTAATATTTTTTCTAAGTACCGTTTTTTGTGTTTTTCGGTGTATGGTTCCACTAAAACCCTTGTGGAGCCCAAAAGTCCGATTGAGATAAATCACATATCGTTGAAAAGGTAATTGAATGCCTCTTCCGCAATTTTCTATGAGACTAGAAATGGCTGGGTTATCACACCTCAAAGTTCAAAATTTGCCTATTTTTTACGTTTGTTGCAAAATTTTTAATTTTTGTTTCGTTTCTTTTTTCTACCTTGTAGTAAAATTTTGGAATGTTTTATTTTTTTACAAAATAGTTTATCTAGTAGCCAACATTTTAAGCGTAATTTGAAAAAACACGGATGAAAAATAAAGTTTTTATTAAGGATTTTGTGGAATATATTCATTTTCATATATTCATTTTCATTGCTCGCTCACACACTATATTCGGGGTAAACTCAAAAAATTTAAATTAAAATGACGAGCGACTCGAGCTTTTGCGTTTTTTTTTTCGGATGGATCTTCGCGATTGCGGAACCAATAATAGTCCGCCATCGAGATTTGTAACGTCTCTCGATTTCTTCCATTTCCTGGTAAAATCTTTCACCTAGTTGTTCACTTCGTGGGGAAAATATCCAAATGACTAAATAAAAAGTGTAATTTAGGTGTCATATTTGAACCTAAAAGTTAAAAAGAATAAATTTTCAAATGTTAACGGCCTTTTTGATATGCATGCTTTCACTCAACGCATTGGCAAAAGTTGCAAAAAAGACAAGTCTTGCCATGAATTACCTTAAACAAAAATTTTCGAGAGCCACAGCGAGCAAAATTGAAACTGGTATATTTGATGGACCTCAAATTCGGGTGCTTTACACTGACCAAGAATTTAATGAGCGTTTAGGTCCAGCTCATTTGGAGGCATGGGAAGCATTCCAGGACATCATTCACAACTTATTGGGAAACTACAGAAGTCCTGACTACTCTGAGAAGATCGATACATTACTGCAAAAATTCAATGCAATTGGCCTCTCGTCATTATACCCTTCAGAAAAAAAATTAAAGGGTATATCTAGGTTTGTCATTCCGTGTGTAATTTCTTCGATATATATATTCTGGATCCTTATAAATAGCGATGTCGACTGAATCATGTCCGTCTCTCCGTCTGTCTGTACGTGCAATCGGTTTTCCCATGCCCCCAGAAGAGCTAGAGACTTCGTTCTTTTACTAATCGTTTGGAAGTGAACTTAAATAGAGTGGTATTATTATTCAGAAAAATCGGAAGGACGGTTCCTAGCTGGGAAGTTTACATCTATTTCATGCTTTGGGACTCCTCAATTGTCTATTTAAAACTAAAAAAAAAAAAATTTCCAGGGATGGGATATTCAAAGTTTTTTTTATTAGCACATTCGGTGTTTTGTAGCACATGTAATAACTAAAATAGTTAAACATTTTAAGTGGTTAAACATTTTAAGTGTTTTAGCTAAAACCGCTTTATACACCATGAAGATTTGCACTTTAAAAATTAAAGTTTCTCTTCCAGGGTAGGGAAATTAAGATTTTTTTGTATAAATTAACGTAACCAAATGCAACTGACGTTGTTTTTTGCTTTCTGAAACTATTTGTCCTTTAGGAAGGACAAATTTAGTAATAATAACACTGCTGAGCAGCCAAATCCTTCTTTGAATATAACATTATGGACTATATGGATTTCGATGCGCTTAACTCTAATCCGTTTTCAGTTTTTTCCATCAGGTCCAGATTTTTTTATGGGCGTGGCAATTATTTGCCCTTAATTAGCTAGATACGTAGACATATTTCACCCTAAGTCGAGAAGGAGTCATCCGATTTAAAAAAAACACCAAAAAATGTGTAACAAAATTGTTTTTATTTTATTCTAACACAACTTTTCTTTATCTCTTATTGTTTTGGAATTATTCAGATATAAAACAAGAAAAAAACTTTTTTTTGTGCGAAATTCGTAATTTTTTGAAGCAAATATTCAACACTGCACTTTTGGCTAATAGCTACAGATCTTAGAAATAACAAAAAGCTGTAAACCATAAAAATCGGTTAGAAAACTTAGATTTTATTTTCCATTGCATATGTATAACGATAGCACTTCGTTAGGTGAGCAGGTAAACGGTAAAGTACAACGGTATTTATAATGGTTCTTAAATCTAAAAATTATAATATAGTATTAGTTATAATATGTATATAGATGGCAAACGAAAAGAAATCTAGGAACAAGAATAAACGAACATAAGAATGATATAAACAAAAACAAAGGGAATACTGCTCTCTGACAACACATAATACAAACCAGACTTTGACAATATACGAATACTGGATAAAGTAAACAACACTAAGAAGAGATATATAACAGAAAGCTTAAGAATTCAGTAAAAAATAAACGAAACAGTGAACATCAAAGAGGACACTGATAACTTAAGCGCCAGTTATAAGATTGCAATCACACAACATCTGTGATTTTAAACTTTTTTATGTGTTTGAATAACAAACACACAATTGTTAATATATTGTAAAAATATTTGAAATATCTTTTTTTTTAAATAGACGAAGATCCCTTGAAAAGTGAATATAAAATTCACGAAACATCGGGACAAATATGAAATAAATATTGTATTTTTATTTACATAGAACACGGTAGGCCAGTAGCTAACAAATTACTTTCAATAACTATAATATAGCATTTTTCATTAACCTGTAATTTTAAATCGAGAACAATAGGGTAGATTCTAATATATATATATATATATATATATATATATATATATATATAATATATATATTTATATATATATATATATATATATATATATATATTTATATATATATATATATATATATATATATATATATTTAGATATATATGTATATATATATATATATATAAATATATATATATATATATATATATATATATATATATTTATATATATATATATATATATATATATATATATATAAATTTATATATATATATATATATATATATATATATATATATGTATATATATATATATATATATATATATATATATATATTTATATATATATATATATATATATATATATATATACATTTATATATATGTATATATATATATATATATATATATATATATATAGATATATATATATATATATATATATATATATATATATATAGATATATATATATATATATATATATATATATATACATATTTTTTTTTTTTAATTTATTAATGTTTATAGAAAAATTCTTACAGACAACACATATGTAACAATAGTTGAAGAAAAACAAATATTAAATGACAGTTGGTTGACCAAGAACTCGGAAGAGATGTCACTATTTATGATTTTAATAACAAATATTACATTTAAAACTTTTCTCCGACTCTTTAATGTAGGGAGTTTTATCAGCCGCAGTCTGGATTCATAGGATGGGAAATTTGTTATACGATTGGGATACATCTTACGTAATGCGAAGAGAACTTGTTTCTGAATTGACTCTAGGCGCTCACAGTGGATACTATAATAAGGATCCCAAACGATGAAGCAATATTCCAGAATAGATCTGACGAGAGAAGTATAAAGATGCTTCGTTACTGAAGGATCATTAAAATCTTTAGCCCAGCGATTAATGAAAGCCCATATATACCACGGACCTTATTAATACATGTATTTGTGTGATTGGCAAAAATAAATTTCCGATCAAAAAACTCATCGATGGACTCCAATAAGTAACCTCCTAGAGTGAAACATCCACTTGAGCTAACTTTTCTGGAAAAATGCATATGTTTGCATTTTTGGAGATTTAAAGCCAGTAGTTTTTTATTACACCAACTGAAAAATGAATTCAGGTAACTTTGTAGATATGCTTGGGTAAGTTGACTATTTGAGCTCAAATAAATTTTGCGAACTCGTTGCTGTCGACCTTCTACGAATGAAATCCAATTTATGGTTCTGTTGGAGAATCCCATTATATGGAGCTTCTTCAACAAAAGGCAGTGATTAACTCTATCGAAAGCCTTACTAAAGTCAGTGTAAATCACATCTGTGTATTTTCTATTTCTAAATCCGTTATAAATTACGGTAGATTAGTATAGAACTTAACTTTGCTATACCTCTATAATATCATATAACTATATAACTATAACATCTAACTTACATCCTGATTTAAATAACGGAATAACAAATGAATCTTTCCATAGTTTTGGAAAAAAATTATTAGCACAGTTTATACGAATGCAACTAGGAACACCACCAGGTCCACTGAATGTTGAAAATTTAAGCTTCTTTATAAAATATATAACAGTAGATGTATTGGTGCAAGGAAGTAAAACTGGTTGTTGTTCTTGTATGGGAAAATTATAGTTGCGGGATGTGTTATATGTATCATCAGCATAAGTTGAGGAAGGGAAAAACAGCGAACATATTGCAAATTGAGGGCGTATCCGAACATTGTTTACCAGAGTAATTTATAGTAGAGGGGTAAATATTTGCTTTGCTTTTAATATTTTAGAGATGAGGTAGATTTGTATCTTTTATAATATTTGTTTTTATTTTAGAGCCCCAGGGAGGGCCAGATGATGAAGTGAAAAAGTGCCGAGGTATGCATTGATTCATGTAATTCTTCAAAATATTTTTGGCTCATTCTTTGCATTATGCTGAATTGTAAATTGTATTTTAATTCAATTGTTGAGTGGTAGCGGTCTTCAGGGCTGAAAATCGGACTGTGGCGAGTAAGATCACACACGGCATGTTCGTTAACGAATACCAGGTCAAGAAGTCTACTAAAACCATTGTAGATACCATTAACTTGAAATAATCCAAAATAAGATAAGTTGTTTAAAAAATCTTCAATAGAGTTGATTATGTTAATCGGAAAGTAACAGCAAGAATCAGGTAAGAATTTCCAAGTAAGAAACGGTAAATTGAAATCTTTAAGAACAAAAATGGAATCCACAGGATTTGAAAGCAAATAAATTGATTTAATGGCTTCCGAATATTGAGGAAATATTTCTTGGTCAGAATTTGGCGCATTTTTACGGCAATAAATTCAATATTATGTGAACAATGAAGATCAATTTCAAAAGAAGGAAAATGATTTAAAACAGCCATGTTGCGGTGAAAATGATTACATGATGATTGAACCCAAAACTTTGGATAAAAAAAGATGTAAGTTTAGATATAATTCCGTTTACGTTTTGGTAAACAATATTTAGCTGACTTTCCCAGGAATTTACTAGTGCAAAATACCGTTTTACTTAAATTCCATTACCTGCTCACCTAACGAAGTGCTATCGTTATACATATGTAAGCTTGGTTGCATTAAAATATTGGGTACCTGCTATGAGTGAAAAATAAAATCTAAATTTTCTAACCGATTTCTATAGTTTACAGCTTTTTTTTATTTTTAAGATCTGTAGCTATAAGACAAAAGTGCTAAGTGTTGAATATTTGCTTTAAGTTTTCTTAAATTTAAACTGAAAAAATTACGAATTTCGCATGAAAAAAAGTTTTTTTCTTGATTAATATCTGAATAATTCCAAAACGATAAGATAAAGAAAAGTTGTGATTGACTTAAATAAAAACAATTTCTGGTGTTTTACTTTTTAAAATCGGATGACTCGCTCCCGAGTTAGGGTGAAATATGTCTACGTACCTGGCTAATTTAGGGGCAAGAAATTTCCACGCTCATAAAAAACCCGAAAACGGATACGAGTTTAGCGGATCAAAATCCATATAGTGCTCATAGTTTTATTTAAAGGAGAGACAAAAACTACTTTTGTAGAGCAGTGTAATTTAAAAAAAAACAAAATTTCGAAACAAGGATTGGACAAGTGCAAATCAGATGAAAATCACCAAAATGGTTACAAATTTTAAGTTTTACTTAAATAGAACTATTTCATGCATCATTGAGAGTTACGTTGGTAAAAAACACAAAATAAATTAATATATTCGCTTCCAGGGATGGGATATTTAAATTTTGCTTATACATAAAAGAACCAAAAAAGGCAACTGATGTCGTTGTTTTACTAACTAAAACTATTTTTGAATTCAGGCAAAACAAAAGTAGTATCAAAAATTAAAGACAAATCAAAATTTCGATTCCAGGGTTGGATAACTGCAACTAACTTTTTTTTTATAATATAATCTATTTTTAATTCAGGAAAAAAAAATTAATATCATATATAAAGAAATATAGAATATAAAGAATTTTTATTCTAGGGTTGAATAACTGCAGTATTTTGTATAACATAAAAATAACCAAAATGGTTACAAATTTCAAGTTTTTCTTAAATATAACTATTTCATGCCTCATTAAGAGTTGCATTTGTAACAAAAACAAACAAAAAATAAATGTTCGGTACTAGAGATGGCAAGTTTGAATTTTTATACGTAAAAGGGACCAAAAAGACAACTAACGTCGTTTTCTTACTAATTAAAATCATTTTTTAAATCAGGTGAAACAAAATCGGCATCAGATATATAAAAAAATTAATATTCCATGGTTGGATAACTGCAATATTTTGTGTAACATGAAATTTGTAGTTCTTCTAAATAAAACCGCTTTATACATTATGAAGATTTGCATTGGCAAAAAAAATTTAAATTTCGTTTCCAGGTGTGGGAATTTTTTTTACAGTAACCAAAAAGGCAATTGTTGTATTTTTTTTTTTTGCTAACTTAAACTATCTTATAACTTAGGAAGAACAAAATCTGTACTTAAAAATATACATACATACATATGTTATACCAGATGCACGTTGGTAAAGGGTATATAAGATACGGCACAGCCGAATCTACCACTTTGACTTGTTTATGCTTACAATGAAGCCATTGTGCTTCAAAGTACATGAAATAGAACACCAACCTTCCAAAACATATTCCGCAGCTCTAATCATTATTATATGCGATGTAATGTAAAATTTCTAACATCACTTCTGTAACTTTATTACATCTAAATTTCCTTGTTGACTTTACTAAAATTACTTCACATTCATAATTTTGTGCGAATCTCCCACAACTACAATTTGAGTCGGAAAAAAAGCCAACCAGTTGTAGAATAAGACGTAAGAAAATAAAAAAGGAAAAGTGATCAGTGAGATATTGTTATGACTTTCATGTTTGCTTATATCTTTACTTATTCTAAGAAATGTTGCGTAAAGGTTCCCTGATGATCTGCATTAGCACCAGTGAAATGCGTATAGGAACTAGCTAAAAATGTAGTTTGTTTTCAATAAAAATAAAGATATATTTCAATTGATCATTTTGAATTTTTAGTAAGATTTTGGGAAAAAGGAAACAGCACATAATTAAAAGTAAAGAGTATAAAATAAGGTATTAATTTGAGGTATTTAAATATATTTACCTAAAGTACGGGTAAATTTTTCAGGCCTGGAACACCATTCTATTCAAGAGTATATTTTAATCAACATCACACAATATAAGAGTTCTTCTACGTCATCTGACCAACGTTGCCCATTTAGCGCTTTTTAATGTCTCTAAACGCCAAATTTTAAACTTATTTAATAATGCACTTGCGCTTTCTCAAAATATGCATTGTGCCTTCAATAAATTAACCTGCAGTGAACTATTAGTTCATCTGATAGCTCTTTTTTATGTAGGAACGTATGTACATGCATATGTGTATTTCATTGCATGTGTACTAATTAAAGCAGCTGAATGCAAAACCAATAAGGTTTCATTTACACGAACCGTCTAATTTCATAGAAAAAAATACAATTGGGGTTTCACCCTGTAGTCATAAAGTCATAAAATAATAGCACGAAATATATGACTAGTGTGAACAACTCGTCATAACTAATTCAAACATCGACCAGCTGATAACAAAAGATCATTAAGTTGATAAAATTGTTTGACAATGCCAAAAACAAATGAAAAAAGTTAAATTATTAAATTTCTCTTCTGGTGCGCAAGAATATCTAAATGAATTTGTATGTACAAACTAAAATGCTGCTGCCTATAAGCTGAATACATTTTTTTGCGGTGGCATACGGAAAAACGTTCAGGGGCTGCCGGCTATGTAAGTTAAACGAGGAATATTTTTCACTTGTAGATATTTAGCTTTTACTATTTAGTTCTCTTTTAATTTTATATATTATAAAAATGTGACTTAATGTTTAGACATATAAGTATAAATAGCTTTTTAGCCGTTTTTAGTCGTGAATCATATATAAGTAACGGCCGAAAACATATACTATCGCCGTCTTGCCTAAAGATTTTCAGCCGCTCGAATCATATCCCTAGAGTTATGTTATGACTAAGCTATGTTATGACTAAAAAAAAAACCTATCTAAAAGAGTGCTATTATCTTATGACAAAATAGCACACAGAGTGATTACGCCAAATATTGTTAGCATTTACCATTATCGCGCTATTAAAATGTAGCTTCAGAAGTTAATTATGCTTTCGTATTAGTGGTATACATTGTATAATATCTATATGATAATATTTTACCTTTTAGTGACTCAGAAAATCTTGTGAGAAGTAAGAGATAAAAATTATATTTGAAAAGCATTTGAAAGCCCAAATAACTGACAAATATTTTATGGATGAATGTAGTAACTTTTAATAAATAATGAAACAGCAGTTTTCTCTCATTTTCATCATCTCAGTTGATTTTAAAATCACGTTTTTTGTGTCTTTTTCAACTTTGAAGTGCTTTTCATTTGGAGAAGTTTAGCAGCACTGCTTTTGTTACTTCTACTTACAAGGTTTAATGGTGAGTTTGTGCTTGCATTGGCAAGCGACGAAATACTTATATGCATCGTTGGAAGTAAAATGGCTTTAACTTAAATAATAGTAGATTAACCGGGATAGGTAAGAGCATAAGTTAAAACTCCAAGTAAAATCGTTGTTTTCGGTACCATAGCTCTAAATTTTTGCGAAAAGGAATAGTTTTGTCAAATGTATTGGAATTACCGAAAACCCATACTTCGTGATGCAAATGAGTTAAGGCCTTTCGACTTGAGACCTTCGATATGTATCCAAATGTTCAAATTGATAGACAGGCAGGAATTTCAAATAAAAAGAACAGATTTGCATACAAACCTGCAAAAATTGTAGATACAGCAATCTTACCTGTTTGGAATTGTATTGAATCTGAACCTTAATTAAAACGTTTGTCAACAAAGAATTGTTCATCAATCTTATATTGCGTTTTTTAAAGTGTGTATGTTAGCCTGTGCACACAATATGTACATATGAACATATTTATGAACGTGGACGATTTGGTTTGTACAACTCACATTAATCCAAGATTGTAAATTCAGTAAATACTTTTCACAGACTTTATTGTGTGGATTGTTGTGTACATATTGAAATCTGCTGCTACAAAATCTATGTCTGGGACAGTAATTAAACATTGAACAGAATAAAAGTAACTTTAAAGCGTTAAATTATTTAGAAACTGAAATACATAAGTATTTTAGACAACAGGGAGACTGATGCTAAATATACGGTGGTTATGCAATTTATATAAACAATAATAACACTGTGCTACACTAAATAATTCGTGGATTGTTATGTACTTTAACTCTTTAATATTAGTTTTAGTCGTGCTGAATTACTTTTTCCGAACCTCACAAAAAATTCTATGGATTATTATTTTATCTGGTTGCTATCAAGCTGGGGCAATTTCAACTACATGTAATTTCTAAAAACATTTTCATTAAAGTCACATCTGATTGTAATATCCACATACCATGCAATAGGTGACTTGCATGGTGCAAGAAACGCCACTGTGTGCAGACTAGTAAAAAGCGTAGTAACTGCAATTAATTCCGCTTTGTTTGCAACGTATATACGGTGGCCAGAACACATGGATAAAATGAAGTCTAAATTCTTCGCCATGAAAGGCACGTCGTTAATTTGCGGCTATTTGGACGGCACCTTATCAAAATTAGAGCATGACGAAGCTTATGTCGATCGGCATGGTAATTACCCGATCTCCAATTCTATTAATTTTATGCAAATTGGCCTGGGAGTACTCACGACTTTCGCGTCTTGCGTAATAGTTGTTTGTTCGGCAGAATGGAAAACAGCTGGCGTCCAATTCAGAACGGAATCATTTTAAGTGATTCAGCATATCCGCTAAAAGATTGGCTAATTCCTCCATTATCAAATAACATAAGATTCCTCAACGCACACAAATCAACACGTGGGTTGTGGAAAATGCAATTGTCATTTTGAAGGAAAAATTTCCAGTCTTAAACTATTTGCGGGTGAGCCCCGAAATTGCCAGCGATATTTTTAATTGTGCGGTCACTCTTTGTAATTTTTCACACACTGAAGAAGATGAAAACTTCAGCATTACATATCCTAGCGACTTCGATAATGAAGAAGAAGCGAATGAAACCCTAGCAGACAGTAGAGGTAAAAAAAACCGCAAACAGTTTTAAGAGAGAGAGAGAGAGAAAGGGAGAGAAATGATATATGAGAAAAAAGAAATGATAAATAACAAAAAATTTATATTAAAAGAAAAATTTAACTAGAAAATTTTATGCGGCCCCTCACGCCGCATACATTTCTGATCAGATAATTGAAGCTGCAGAGCTGTATTTTTCAATTGAAAGTTTTCATTCTACAGCTTAAAATTTTCAATTTTCCTCTCCACCTTTTCTTCCTGCTTATATTTCTTATTTTGCTCTAAATAAAAAATAAAACACTTCTGTGTCTGGCAGCAATGAGAGTGTATCATTGCAGTCTTCTAAAGTGATACTCACTAACGTCTGCAGTGACACTTGCTCACTATTAGGCTCTTGTGATCGAATGCCACCACATGTTGGTGACTCCTTTCCAATAACCCCCAAGACTAGGGTGTCTAGCTCAGTGAACTTGTTGGCCCTTCCACCAGCCTCCCCTGGGTTTCGGGAGTTGTCCCTCTTGGCCCTAATTAAAATATATTATAATATAATGTTATCACATTATAAAACCAACTTATCACTGTCATCCTTTTTATGTTTACTCACAAAATATCACGCACGTATTTCTCGTCTTTTTAATTCGGCACCAGTTTAAGTGCAAGAACCTCACACACACATTTTCCCACTCTTCCATTTTTATCTCTTTGGTAAGTTTACAAGTCTAATTCTTACATGTGCTGATGAATTGTGTTTCATTAACATTTTCACAAGACTTGTAGCTTTTTTCACTTGTAAACTACAATTTCTATAATTATAACTTCCACAATTTCAATAAAATAAAATATTGTGGTAAATTATATATATGTATTAGAGTACTCATGAAATTTATAAAAATTTTAAAATTTATTTTAAATACTTTTGTCACTAGTATCTGTAATTCTGAAGTTTTCATCTTCTTCAGTGCGTGAAAAATTAAAAAGAATGGGTGCACAATTAAAAAAATCGTTTGCCATTTCGGGCTCACCCGCAAATAATTTAAAACTGAAAAGTTTTCCTTGAAATTGCCAATTGTATTTTCCACAACCCATGTGTTGATTTGTGTGCGTTGAGGAATCTTCTGTTTTTTGATAACGTAGGAATTAGCCAATCTTTTGCCGGATATGCTGAATCACTTAAAATGATTCCGTTCTGAATTGGACGCCAGCCGTTTTCCATTCTGCGGAACAAATAACTATTACGAAAGACGCGAGAGTCGTGAGTACTCCCAGGCCAATTTGCATAGGAGTAATTGAATTGGAGATCGGGTCCACAAACCACCATACATGAAATTATGCGATTACCATGTCGATCGACATAAGCGTGCCTTTCCTGGCGAAGAATTTAGACTCCAGTTTATCCATGTTATCTGGCCACCGTATATACGTTGCAAACAAAGCGTGGTCTAAATATTCTTCTTTTTTTGTGTTTATTAAACACAAAAAATAGTTAAAAATCAAATTTTTTCTATAATGCTACAAGTGTACAAGTGAAAATTTAGTTTAGTGAAACAAAACCACTTGTAGAAGTATGACTTGTAGACTTGTAAATTGTAAAAATCACTTCTAGCTCCAAACTTGTAATTGCAGTTTTATAAAACTCAATTTTTCACAAGTTCAAAATTTTACAGACAAAAACCCTTGTAATTGTAAACTTGTAGCTTAGTGAAATAGGGCTATGGATGTACATGAATTTAATTTAAAAATGTTCTCGCGAATGTAGATGTGTAACAGATTTTAATTTATGTACGTACAACATGCATTTGGAAATGAGAAAATAAAAATTTTGTAAATTATGGTTTTGGTACTTCCAAAATACTATTTTGGTTACAAGTCGAATACGATCATTTACTCACAGGCTTCAATAATTATGTACATTAAAACGATTCAACGTTCACTGATAACACTGCTCTAATAACTTTTTGTCGCGCCTTTAAATAAAACGTTTTCGGTTTTTTTCCATCAGGTTCAGATTTTTTTATGGGCGTGGCAATTTTTTGCCCCTAAATTAGCCAGGTACGTAGACATATTTCACCCTAACTCGGGAACGAATCATCCGATTTTAAAAAGTAAAACACCAGAAGATGTGTAACAAAATTGTTTTTATTTTAGTCAAATACAGTTTTTCTTTTTTCAGTTTTTGGAACTGAAATAAAAAAAGCTCTACCTTGAATAGTTATTTTTCAATGTAAAAACAAACGGTCGGATGAAACTATTAAAAAGAGAGTGTTATTTAAAATCATAAAATAAAACCAATTTGAGGAGTTTTATTTTTTCGTCAAAAATAAAATTTTCATTTTGTCAGAGCTTGTCATTTTGAAGAGCTTGATTTTTTCCGTCGGAGAGAAACTCATTTTGCATAAAAACAATCATTAAGAAAACACCTATTGGTTTTTATTCTTTTAACCATCAAGTGAATACCTGAAATGTGTTTTATTTTTGAAGAAATAAAACTCCTCAAATGAGTTTTCTATTATGCAGGTCAAATAAAACTCTATTTTCAACAGTCTCATTTGAAATTTGTTTTGTCGTTGAAAAATAACTGTTCACTGTGGAATTAATATCGTTTTTTTAAGATCACAAAATATTCTGAAAGAACTCGTTGAATCTATTGGTATATAGCTGTATAGGTGTATCTTGACTCTAACATAAAGAGTTTTTGGTTCACGTTTTCATGTACCACGGTTATTTACGGTCCCTATAAAATATTAACCGCCTTGTTGAGTTAAATAATGAACTCATTATGCCAAATATTAAACATAAGATCATTATCAGAGACGAAAAACATAATTTTCGAAATAACGGTTTTTATTGGCTACTTCTGTGAACTGATAAAAAGTAAATAAGCCATTGATGGCGAAGAGCGAAATTGTAAATATGCAACTGCAGGTTTTTCTTTTCCAATCAATGGAGGTGGGAATAATAAATATATTTATTAGCTTTAAAACTGTTTGATTGCAAACATGTTGCAATCTTTTTAGTGGCGCTAGCTGAGCAGTATGGACTTTATAATGCCAATATTGCCCACTTGCGACGTAGTAACTCTTCGGCTTCAAAAAACTAATAAGATGCAAGGAACGTTTTAATATTATATATCAGAACGTTCGTGGATTGAATACGAAACTATCTGCCCTGTTTCCTAATAGCTATGATTTTGTCTACGGTGTAATTATTTGCACTGAATCCTGGCTTAGTGATGATCTTTATAATTCAGAAATTCTTTGTGATAAATACCAAATATATAGATATAATCGCATTGGACGTAGAGGTGGTGGAGTTCGGATTGCTGTGTCTTGCTTTTACCCATCTGAAGTTATATTAACTGATGTTCCTGATGTTGAATTTGTTGCGGTTGTTGCCAAAGTGAAAAATAAAAACATATATTTGTATTGTTCCTATATTCCTCCTGGATCTGATTTATCTGTTTATTCTAGACATTTCAAGCCATTGAGTATGTTGCTTTACTTGTTGATACAAATGACTCGATTTTAGTGGTTGGTGATTTTAACATGCCGTTGATTTTATGGAAGCAGACATCTGATACGCCATATATAATTCCATTGAACAAAAAAAAATTGTGATGATTATTTTTTAAATGATATTTTTGGATTATCCCTTTATCAAATAAATCACTTCTTCAATGATTTTGGTAGAATACTCGATTTAGTATTTGTTAATGATGTTGACGATTGCAGTATTATTCGTTTCCAACCAATTTCACTGCCTGAGGATCGATATCATTATCGATTTTTCTTTAAGCTGAAGTCTTTCGATAATGTCCTACGTTTTTGTTTCAAACGAACACATTATAGCTTACTGAATGAATTAATAAAAAATACTTGCCGGAATGATACTCATTTTTTGAAATTTGTGTTCCTAAGAAAGCTTTTTAAAAACGTGTTGAACCCCCATGGAGTTCCAAGCAGCTGTTACGTCTGAAAAATATTAAAAACAAAAATTATAAAAAGTCTGCCTCGTTTGTTGACTATGGAAAGTATTCCATTAGTCGTTCGGAATATAACTTGCTCAACCAAGCTTTATATAAGAAATTTTTAATTAAAATTAAAAATAATTTCATAAGTGACCCTAAATCTTTCTACTTATTTGTGAATTCTAAGAGAAAAACCTGTGGATAACCATCAGAAATGAAATTTAATAATCGAGAATCCAGTAATATTGAAGTCACATGTGATTTGTTTGCCGATTTTTTCTCCAGTACTTATTCGGATGCTGTTTATGATCACGGAGTCTGTTACCCTAATGCTGTTGCTTCAAGTCAAGGGATCTCCTTCCCTGTATTTACTTGCAGTGATGTTTTGTTCTGCCTGAAAAATCTTAAAATGTCCCTCAGTCATGGTAATGATGGAGTTCCTAGTTGCGTGTTAAATCGATGTGGTGAAACAATCGTGGAACCATTAACTTTGCTGTTTATTGCATCAATTAAATTTGATTATTTTTCCACATTTTGAAAAGATTTGTTAATACCTTTATATACATTAGGCAACAAATCTGATATAAGGAATTATAGAGGTATTGCAAAATTAAGTGCCATTACGGAATTGTTTGAGGAACTAGTTGCTGATTTCCTCCGCCATTATGCTGCATCGTTAATTTCACCTTTTCAACATGGTTTTAGAAAGGGCTGCTCAACTACAACTAATGTCCTTCAATTTACTTCTGCAGTTAATCAAGCATTTACTCCAAAGAAGCAAACTGATGCTATTTACACCGACTTCAGTAAAGCATTTGATAAAGTTCTTCTTCTTGATTAATTGGATATATTGGGTGTAACTCATAACAGTTTAACCTGGTTAAGAACTTATTTAATAGGCAGAAAGCAAACTATTCGTTTCAACAATAGCACATCTAAATGCATATATGTTTCATCTGGTGTTCCGCAAGGCATCTTGGTCCAATTTTGTATTCTTTGTTCATTAATGTTCTTCGTGGCGTTATTAAGACCTCCAATATACTGATGTATGATGATGATATAAAAATTTTTCAATCCTTCTTGACCCTAACCTTCTTGACTTCAAACCTTGCTGACCATATTTATCTCCAAGCGGATTTTAAAAATTTTTTCCTATGGTGCAATTATAATTTAATGGAGTTTGATCTAAAGAAATGTAAATGTATGCGCTTTTCTAGTCATCAGTTGGAGTTAGTGAAGTCGTTTTCTGATCTTGGATTTTTGCTTGATTCATATTTAAATTTTGCTTTTCATATCACACTGACTGTAAACAAAGCTAGAGGTGATCGTGCCTTCATAAAACGTTGGGCAAAAGAGTTTTCTGACCCTTACATTACAAAGCAGTTATACGTATCCTTAGTGAGGCCTATTTTGGAATATGGTTCAATCATATGGGATCTCTATTATAATATCTACAATAATAGTCTGGAGTCTGTAAAAAAACAATTTTTATTGTTTTTCTTATTGAGCTCTTCCACAAATCTTCCATTCCACACTAGTAGACTAGCATTAATAAAATTACCAACTCTTTAAAGCCGTCGTACGATGTTATATGTTACTTTTATGATAAACCTTATGAATGGCAACATTCCGAATATTTGATAAATTCTGTCCAATTTAACATTCCTACTCGTACTACTCGTCATTATAACCCTATTGTTATTAATTTTTGTAGATCTAATTATGCTTTTGCTGATCCATTTTTGAGGTTATATCGTGAATATAATTATTTGTCTGAATTCGTTAATTATTCCTAAAGTTCCAATACTGTGAAACATAAAATTATTGTTTGTCTTAATTCATAAATGTTTTATTTTTTTTTTTTTTTCCAATATTATACTAATAGTCTGTAAGGATTATATCCAATGACTATATATTTAAATAAATAAATAAAGGGAGATATTTAGAAAGCAATATATGAGTCATAGTATAAATTAATATTTTATTCTCAAAGGAGCTAAAAATTTAAATCCCGTGCTTAGTAACAAAATGTAAATGAATTAGGGATATTATGTGCCCCGGCCTTTAAGCCGTGGCACGAAATTCGCCATTCGCGACGAATTTGAAATACATTTAATTCTATTTTGAACGACGACCAAATAACTTCAGGGTGGCCATGTTTGAATCTTACTAAATAAGTTAATTTTTACTTCAATAATTGTTTTATTTGTATTTTATAGTATTTAAAGCATATATACAAAATACTGAACTATAAAAATTGTTTTTAGTTGTGTTGTTGTTAATGTTTAATTTTTTAGGTATTATTATTTTCATATGGTCATCCTATCAGGTGGTAAATAAATAAAAATGTTATTAAAAAAATATTTGTGGAAGTGATAAAATAACTAAATAATGGATATAAGTGAAGTTATCACTGAGAACGTTAAAGAACATGAATGCCTGTACAATCTGGCATCAAAATATTATAAAAACGTTCAAAATAAAACTGAAATATGGGAGAAAATTTGTCTGGTAAGAAGAAATTGAAAAATTTTTATAAAAATATTGTTTAACTATCATATAAACTGAAATATTTAGGGGATGCATGCAGAAAGCGTTGGAAGGAACTCCGGGATACATATAAAATACGTAAGCGATTAGCTCAGCTTGCTTCTGGAAGTGGCGCAACAAGTCCATCAAAAAAAAAATGGAAGTACATGGAGCTGCTAAGATTTTTAGACAACTACAAAGAGGCAAGAGGATAGGTTGATTCTATAAATATGTTATACATATCTTATTTAATTATGTTTTTATTTCAATAGAATAATTGGAAGTATTGAAGAAGTCGACTTCCAAGAAATTTTTGATTGCTCGTCATCGACACTTTACGACCTGCCAAACACCGATAACAGCGCTATGGACGTTAATGACGTGCAGCCCAAAAAGCATACTGAAAAAACGTGCCGATGCAGAAGTCACCTCCGTTTTTAAGGAGGTTATGAAGGAATGTGCCAATTCTGTTAAAGAGCTGGCATCAGCAAGCTGTAGCGAAAGAGGCCGCGACTCAACATCGTTGTTTTTTGAAACCTAGGCGAAAAAAATTTCGGATGCAAATTTACCACCATCCGTGGTATCAAGCATCGAAGCAAAAGTTTTAAATTTACAATGAAATAGCACAAAACACAATATTTTAATTATTATTATTTCATTTATTTT
The DNA here is from genome assembly GCA_963675445.1 of Linnaemya vulpina. Lineage (NCBI taxonomy): Eukaryota > Metazoa > Arthropoda > Insecta > Diptera > Tachinidae > Linnaemya > Linnaemya vulpina. Next base: position 38,604,084 of record OY776279.1, on the reverse strand, counting down.
TTGATTGTTTAGTTTTGTTTTGCTTTCAGGGAAGTTGTGAATTAATGAAATTAGTTGAATTTTTGAGCATTTTTCTTTTTATTGTTTGAATGAAATATTTTGTTTTTTTGCTTTTAATGTTATTTTTTATTAGATAAATATTTTTATTGAATTTTAACTTTAATAAAAAGTTTCATTTATAAGTTGAAGTATTATTAACGTTATTGTTTAAATCGATTATTTATTGTATTTTTTTCGATGTTATTTCTTATTCATTTTCAGTTTTCATTGTTGATGAACGGTTGGCATGGGAAATGCGAACTGAAGGCATGCATTCAAATGACTGCCTCCAGGTTCGAGGTGTAGTTACTCCAGTTTCTTCGTGGTCAACCAAAGTTTCATCACAATATCCGCTGCTTTTATCTAACAGTAGATAATTATGCAGAACTGCCGTTGCCAATACTATTTCATCCACATTTTTAGGTGATGCTTGAAAATTTGTATGTAAAACTCTCCATCTATTCGTGGAAATTCCGAAAGAATTTTCAATGTATACGCGAGCGGCAAATAATTTTTTGTTAAAATTTTGCTTCTCGGCAGTCAAGCTTCGTCCAGAATATGGTCGCAATTAATTACGCAAAGCATTATCTCCCACAAAAAAACACGGAAATGATGTGTTGGTGCCTAGTTGCAGTGATGAAAAATTTAATTATTATAAATATACTTTTTTATGATCATACATATATACTTATTATCTGTTACCAGGATGTTTATTTTCGGGTGGAACATTAATTTGGTTTCTCAAAATCATTTTTCCAAATGCACTTTTAGCGAAGACTCCACAGTCACTTTCAGTACCAAATGCTCCAACATTCACAAAAGTAAAATTATAATCTGCGTCACATACCGCCATTAGCACAATGCTAAAAGTTTTTTTATAATTATAAAAAAGTGAACCACTATTTTTCGGGCAAAATATTTGGATATGTTTTCCATCAATAGCTCCAAGGCAATGTGGCATTCCTGTTTTCACGTAAAACCTATTAACCTAAAAAATATCATTTGGTGCAACGCTAGTAATGTGATTTTGCAAACCTGTCAGCAACAGTTTTCCATTCATGGCAATAAGGTTGGGAGACATACACATACCTCATGAATCTCACTCGAGATCGCATCGCAAGTTTCATAAATAATTTTTCTAACGGTCGATACACCCATTTTTAAAGTCCGTGCTAAAAAATTTGCACTGCAACCATGAGCTACGTACCTAAGAATAGATTATTAAATGCATACGTTTCTGTTTTGGATATACATACATACATACATATATTTATATACAAGAAATAATAAATTTTTTACAAGCACTTAACTTAAAGTTAATTCCTCCCAATCGTGTCTCCTCGTCAATAGCTTTTCTTCTTGAAAACTTTTGCAGCCGTTCTTTAAGCAAAGTTAGAAGAACATTAAATTTTTCTACTGTTGCTTTAACCCTTTCGCTACAAGTTTTCACTGGGTAGTTGAAAAATTCTGATTTTTTTCGATTTCCACTATTATTGATCCCGGGAACAAAATCAAACATTCAGTTTTTAAAAATTTGTACCCTAAACTTGTTTTTTGGAATGTATCCATATGGATACAAAATTCACTAGCGGTGAAGAAATATACAATAACTTTTTTTTTCCTATATAGAATTTTTGATTTATTGTTAAATTTTTACCTTTTTTATACATAAATAAAAATTTTTTAAAAAAAGCAAGCACAAGACTAAAACTTTATAAAAACTTAAATAGTAGACAAAATTCACATAATTACATTAATAATTAACCCATGTTCTTGTTATATGCTCATATTATATTTGTTTGTATAATTTGTACACTCTTCTTTTGTTTGGAATTGAATCGAAGTACAAGTTGATGGAGTTTATGTCCAGGGATTGACTAAACCATTTGGACGGTTGCGCTGTTGGCTGACATAGTAAGATACAAGACTGCGATGCCTGAGGCCCCGAGTTCGACTCAGCAAGCAGTCATCTATATGGTGTGGAATATTTCTGATCTGCATTAGTTCAGGATTGTGTTAATTATTGTCGGCTTGTCTCAATGACGAAGGGATAGCACTGGTCGCTGAAGATTACCGACAGCGGTTAACACCGTCATGTACTAAAAGAGCAGGATACAGCGGATCTTTCTGCACGGTAGTCGAAACTTCCACAACCTTCTTTTTTTATTATATATTTTAATTTATCGGAAATATCTGAATCTATAAATTTCGTAAGAATTTTTTCAATTTCATAATCTCTAATTTTTTATGACATTTAATATGTCTGCATTACAACAGTAACATGATTTAGTTTGTTATATCTTCACACTTTATATACACAACCCAAGTTTGTATCCATATGGATATATAGAATTTTCAAAAAATCCCAAACAAAAAATATAATAATTGAAGTAATTACAACGAATGTTTATCTTGATCTGGGATTTACTTGTTTTTTTTTTTTAATTTATCTGGAAGTGTGTGTAATTTAGAAACCAAAAATATGATTTTTTGATACAGAAACAAGAAACGAAAAACGTTTTTCTTAATTGCCATATTTTTAATACATTAAAAAAGTAAATGTAAAGAATTTAATTCTGATAATAGCCAAGACTTCAAAAAATCATAGTCCGTTTAAATATCAACCAGTATTATCAAGTGGCATTCGTAAGACGCTCTCTAAGATGAGTGTATCCATATGGATACATAGGAGCGAAAGGGTTAAGGAAGTGTTCTTCATCCTTCAACTTTAGCTCTGCAAAACCAACTTTTTGGAATCCAAGGTAGTTTCTGCTAATATTAACTGGCCGTACCCACCACCTCCTTAGTAAACATTTGCATACAAACAAATACGCTTTTGTTATAATAAACATAATATTTATTATTTTAATTATATTCACAATATTTGATAGTTTTTGATAAATTTTTTTTAATATTTCCCAATTTCGACAAACAGCAAGAAACTTTGTCAATATAAAAACAGCTGTTATTTATTCGTCGTTATTGTGTTTCATGCGACGAATTTATTTCAACGTATACGTCATGTTGGACGAAATTCGCCGTTCGTCGTTAAAATATTTTCCTCGTTGGATTTGTTCTATGATTTGTTTACCAATTCATTCAATAGAAGCAAGTGTTCCTTTAAAAATAAAAATAATAAATTAGTTATAACGGTACAGCAAATTTACAGCTGTCAGCTAAATTTATAATACTCAAAAGTCTGCACCTTACTTGAGATCATTAGTAAGGAAAGGGGAGCCCTTAAAATTTAATCTGAGATCTAAGTTTTTCTTTTCTAGTTTTCATCGCACTTAACAAATCTTCTGCGTACATATTAGAGGAAACAATTTCTTCTAGTTCTAATTCACATGTGAAAATGGCTCTAATAAAGTTTTGTATATATGGCCAATTTATATCAAAACTGTTCATATTATCCATTTTCTCGATATATCATTTGAGCGAATGGATTTTAGTTAACATTTCATAAGTTGCGTCATCTAAACACGGTAAAGTGATGTTATCATAGCCCGATCTTATGGAAGTATGTAAATGCTTAGCTATTGTCCTGCATTCGTCGATTTCACTCGATATTGTTTTTATAACGTCATTGGCTGCTGGTTGTATTATGTGAGCAGCGCAATGAACTACAGGCAAAATAGATTCGAGATTTGAATTTATTTTAATAGACTATGCAACGTTAACATTGTCCTCCTCTAAGTTTTCTTATTGCATATCCTGAAGTAGGTGCGATATTTTCAACACATTAGCTCCATTGTCAGTTGTATTGGAGTATAATTGACTCATATTAATATTATATTCTTGAAGGCATTTATGAATATCTCCAAATGAAAAGCAAACCACTATACAATTTAAAAATTTTATTGTTGTAATATATTAAGAATATTTTCTTACTTACTTTTCGTTTTTATATAAAATAAAAAAATAAAACCACTAGAACTTCTACTTTTTTACAAAATAAAAACTGAATCTGCCAAAAACAATGCACACAAAAAAAACAATGCACACAAATTATGCTCGTTATAATTTAACACAGTTATCTTTTAATTTAATCACAAGTAAACATTCAAGCTTTATTGAAATATATATTATATATTAAATTATAATATGAATAACAAAAGTTATAAAGTAAGAAACGTTACATGAATATGTAATCCCAGTAGGGCCGAAAGGGATAAATTACCTTTGAGAAGCACTGACTGCGTTTAAATAAAACCGGCACGCACAATATGTATGTACATATAAGTGCTTTTGTAATTTGTGAATCTCCAAACAATAAACACAGAAAAGCAAGTGGCAGCAATTTTTTAAGCACGTTGTGAATTCCCTAAGTAAATTATTTTGTCCGTGCAAAGACAGGATAACCTTACCTACAAAAATCATGTTAGTTCAAATTCGTGTTAAAAAGAAACCGTGTAAAAAACAGGATTGGGATTAATGAGTTTGTAGAGATTTACCAATCGTGTTAATACATATTGTTACAGAGATTAGAAATAGATTTAAATAAAACGACAACGTGGCTATATGTACTTGGCAGCACTGCCAATTAATTTCTAGTTGTCAAAATGTTACAACCCTGGTCAACACAATATAGATAATATTCAAATTAACGGAAATGGAATACTCCAGAATATAGAAGATCATTCGAGGCTGTGCCATAATAAGTGTAAACAACAACAACGAAAAACCTAGCAACATAAATGCTAAGAGATGTTATTCTTAATGATCTTGTATGCAAGTATTCGCTGCTAATAAAGCTAAACAGGTTCACAAGTATACACAGCCATATACACATAGGAGAAGAAGAAACAAAACCACACAACACACAGAACACTCATCCATACAACCACTCATAGTCACCATAAGCAAAACACACAAGTCAGCATTGTCATGTATACAAACACACGTATATAGCTACATGTTAAGTAAAGTACAACCAACAACAACCATGCCCAGAAGTTTCGCGAAGTTACCAGATGACGTCATTTTTGCTATATAAAGGCGCTGGCAGAGCTCAGTGATAGAGTGTGATTTCAAACATAGACGTGTTAACATCGCTAAGTGTTGAGTAGTACAAATACTCGTGTTAATAAAGTAGTAAATAAAGTGTTGCCGCATTATATTTCTAAAATTAATTTGTCCGTGTTTTAATTTAATGCAATAAAACGAATCCTTGAAGAATAAGTAATAAAACCGTTTTTACGAAAAGGTCTAAAAACGTAACAATATTGTGTAATCTCTTATGAACTGAATGTTGATAGCACTGGCAGTGTCTTTAAGCAGATCATTCTATTTTTTATTGTAGCAGCTATTTCACATTTTAGGTAGATACTCCTTTTTTCCAAAATTGTTAGAGCTGAAGTTGACATTGAAGTTTTGCTCGTACGGTGGTTATTACGTGTTGTTTAAACAAGAAGTATTCTTTGTGACTAGTCCAACACAACATTTCAGAAAATTGATCTTGTCCATGGTGGAGTTCATTATCACTTTCATGGTCGCTTTCAATGTTTAGCTTGTGAATGAGGTTATAATACCTCTTTATATTTGCTTTTAATATTCCGGGTAGTTCTTTTTTGCAAGTTTCAATTAAACAAGTACTTCTTTTGTAGATTCATTGTACGACATAAACTTCTCTATATTAAATTTCCTTTTAGCCATTTTTAGTCAAATATATATGAATCCAGAATATCACAAATTTTCACTGTAATCCAACAAGTTATCAATCCACTGTTGCCTAAAATAATGTATGGAAGTGCAACATCTTTATATTATAGTCTTTAGTGAAATGTTAGAAACATGTTTGCTATTATTCGATACATCTAATATTACAAAAATATTACATGTATTTTTATGTTATGTATTTAATCTACATGAACTTACCAACACTAGCAATACGTATAATTTTTATTATAAAAACATATCTAAAGCACAGGCACAAATTTATTTTCTGGAATTTTGAACTATTGCAATGAAAGAAACATTCAGATAAGAATAATTCTCGATCTTAAACGAATTATCTTATCTTGTTATTGATTTCACTATGATTTAGCGTAAGATCGCGGCGAATTTATTTTAATGTGAGATCTCGTCGAATCAACAATATGTTTGTTATTTTCTGAAACGAAGAATAGGTCAAAATATTTATCATTCTTACTTTTGTTAGATTTGGATAATAACAATATATATCATGCCAATTGCAATGATTTCTTCTTCTTTTCAGCCTTTTCACAAACTGCAGAAGCCAGGCACTGTGTAGAGCCAAAAATATACATATTTTGAGCGATAATATATTTGAATTTTTAAAAATCATTTATTTCATATGCAAATACATATGTTAAATAATTCCATTATCTACTGCTATTGTGTGAAGTATCTAGTGCTTCTAGTTTTTACAATCATTACATGTATCGAATAACAACAAACATGTTTCTAACATTTCACTAAAGACTATAATATAAAAATGTTGCACTTCCATACATTGATTTGCCGGTAGTAAAATTCGAATTGTATTTATCAAAGTGATCATTAAAGAGGTTAAAAAGTTTTTACTATGAGCCATATCGAAAGGGAGAATATTTTAAAGTATATTGATGTACATACATACATATGTATGTTTGTGCTTCTGTGCATTTTCATAAAACATTTATGTGAATAAGAAAATGAGCTCTACAATAGTTTCTATTAATGTCGGGTAAAGAATATGTATTTTATTTGTATAGAAACAAATATACATCGACTCGCAACGAAGAGTTAATACCTATATACGTATGCAATATTTGATGCAATTTTCGAGGACAATTTTCACCTCCATACTCGTAAAATAAAATATCCATAGTGTTTAAATTGAAATTACTCTATTGGCAATAACATACTTTACAAAAAAGTAGTTTCTTTTTTTAATTATAAAAAATTTTAACTTTCTGAGCACTGGATGATATGTACTGACATATGTATATGTAGGACTCCCATGAAGAATGCTTACGCATTCTTTCTTCTATGTTTGTAACATACATATGTACGTTGTTTTCATTGAACCGAAAGGAATATATAGTATTTTTTTGCATTCAATCCATTACTCAGCAATAAATTTCTTGATGTTTTTTATACTTTTGTTTTCCTTAAATATTTTTTTATATACTTTTATTTGTATTTTGCATATTTAAAAAAAAATGTCGGATGGTCCACGTAAACTGTCGAAATTTTGTATGAATATACATTTCTGATGGGTATGTCAATATTTCATCTCGTTTAATTATATAGTATACTTGACATTTTGCGCAAGTTATTCGATGTGATGTATGTACAATTTTTTAAAATAAATTTGTGTGTGGAATAATTTTTTATGTATATATATCAAAAACAGGAGAAAAATAATATTGAGCTTGAGGCTTATTTTTATAAAAAGATATATATATATATATATATATATATATATATATATATATATATATATATATATATAATATGAAATTTATTTGTTGGGTGGTTAAGCATTGTCTATATGCATTTCATTGGCGCTTCTTACCAAATCGTCAGTAGACTTCAACCACAGTTTTGCAAAGTTTCAAACTTCTCAACTTATTAAAAGACTTCCAAAAACATCTGAGAATTATGTTAAGTAAATTAACTATAAAAATTCACAAACGATTTCAAAAAATCACATTATAATAAGTGTAGCAGGCTATGAAACTTTATCATCCGATCTCCATAAAAAAATTCTGTGGAGTTAGTTACGGTAAATGAACTGAAGGCTTTTGTGCTACTGGAAATGGATTGTTCTGAAGATAAACATTCGTCTTCCTCAAGTACATAGTTAGCATCACCATCATCACTTGCATCGTCTTGAAGGTCACTCAAGAACGCACCAATGTCATGCTCAGTCATTTTTCCACCCTGATATTATGGCCAAGTAAATGCAAAACAGAATTTCATCTTATAAATTATAGTATGAATTTAGAAAAATATTAAGATTATATATACTTTCAAAATGTCTAGATTCCATGTTTTATCAAAATCTATCGTCTATAAACTTAGATTTACAATAGCAACTAATCACTATGAAATTTAGCACAGAACTAGAAATATTTAGCTTCGTTGTTATTGAATACAATAATTATAACTGTAAACGCATTCGCAACAGAAAGGTGTTCCAGACGATCACTCTGCAGTAAGGACGCTTATCGATAATACTTGAAATTGACAATGGGCATACCGATTTACAACCATCGATGCAAAACGATATCGTTTCATTTGATGACGGTAAGTGGAATAAGGGTGAATATTTTTATTATTATTATGAAATCTTACATCACTTACCCTTAATAGCCTATCTATTAAATTCTTTGATGTATTAATGACCCCGTATTAATTCGATTTGTTTTTCGATTGCATGTATTCTGCTTTACGATCGTAGCTATGTTTTTTTAAGTTGTGTATATACTAAACAATATTGCATATATTTGAAGCGCAAATATGGATTATTTGTATGGGAATATGACTAAACAGTAAATGCAGAGAACAAACAATTAAAAAATCATTTCACCTCATTTGAGCGGACAGTTTTATAAAGTGTGCAATAAATATGTTGTGCACTTCACATTGTTGAATAGTTCATTTTACTTACACTTTTTTGAGTATAAAATCTTTTCTTTTTAAGGGAAAAATCTAAATTTGAAAAATTTAAGCTACTACTGTTTCTAGAATAAGAACAATTGAAATAATAACTATGAATAATAACAAAGTATTGATCAAAATTAAAAATATTAATAATGAATACGATTTAAAAAAATAGTTATTTTTTGTATTTGCATTTCGTTTATATGCGTTTCTCGCTATCATGGACCAAATAAAAATGTAAATTTTTTAAAATGTATTAAAAATATACTCATATATGCACGTTACATATTCCAAAAATTATAAATTTGTGCAGTAATTTTTCGACTTCAAAAAATAAAGCTTTCTCAATTTACCAAGTAAACAATTAAAAAATTTCGAGTGGACTCAACTATATACATACATACATAACAAACCTAACTGCGGCTTGACGAGCCACAACTTTGTTCTAACATTTGTTACATTTGTATATGTACATATGTATGTAAGGATGTACAAAAACATCAGAAAAATGGTATGTATTGCTATTTTTTCATATAGATTTTGACATTTGTCAAGACAAGACTATCAACAAAAACAAAAATAAATTAACAAAAATCAATGAAATTCAATTATATTATTATCTTAAAAACGTCAACATTTTATATGTTTTAATGATTATATGTATGTGATTCAAGAAAGAAATCTGAACTGATACTTACTTCCTTACTTAAGCACGTATTTATAAGCTCAAATTTACGTTTTAAACTATTTTCGAAAGTGTTGAAATGAATCTAATTGCCAGAAAGAATGTAACGTACCTTTTCATTTAATTTACTTTTTATTACTTTTTTTCCTTGTATGTACAAAATAATAATTTTCATTAGTTTGTAAAAAAAATTTGTAGTTTTCTTTACCCATTGTAGGTTTTTTATAGGTGCACCAATGCATATAAGCGAGCTTTTATAAATGAATTTCTCGCCTATAAGCACCAAAAAGAGCGCCAGATTGAAATGAATATAAGCGATAAATACTGTACTTCGAAAGGGCGTTATAAAGAACGGTTGCAATGTATAGCCAGCATCACCTAGAAATTTTTAAATTTATTTAAGAAATAAGTAAACCAAAAACCGCCTACCTGAGATCCAAGTATTCTCCTCCAAGTTTTGCTGTAAATATTGTTTTAGGTCACTTATATTCCACACAAAAATATCATGATTTGATTCCGGGTACCGAGCATTTACATACCGTATACTCATTTCGAAATCGCACAACTATTAAAAGAAATATGTAGTTTTTAATAAATACAATTGAATAGTACCATAATCGCAATCATGACATTCAGGTTGTAGTATCCTTTCCTGTTTAAATACAAATGTTGTAATTCCTTTGAAGGCGCTACAATTCATACGTACAAAGTATGTTCGTAGTATTTGCTAACTCTAAAGGATTTGATTTGTCGCAAATATTTTTCCGAATACGTGCAATGTATGTATTATTGTTACTTTCAATTTCATCATCAAAATATTACGGCCTGTTTGCCGATATCGAAAGAAAGTGCACTTTCGCTTTCTAGGCGAAAGAATATTGATTTGGGATTTTTTAACAACACTTCATGCGAACCATGGCTCGAACGTTAACTCGAAAGAAAACGTATGTGCTTTCATATAAAAAAGCGTTCGCCAATAACGAATGCGTTGTCATCACTGCGAACTCAAGTGTCAAAATCAGTCACTTGCTGTTTTGTTGTCGTGTAAAAAAGTTAATCGTAAATTAAACTCGAAATTTTATCATGGAAAGCAAAAGGTAAGTAAAATGTTACAAATATATTCATTCTATTAAAAATTTTAAATTTCAGTATAAAAAAATCCACAATCAATCAACTGCAAACTATGGTGGAATACATGGAGGAAAATCCAGAGTTTGCCAGAGGAGCGCCAGTGTTTGGTGCAAGTAAGTTTTCGGTAGACGAAAACTGGAATAAACTTTGCCAAAAGCTTAATTCCGTGGGACCTCCAACGCGTACTATTGCGGATTGGAAAAAGGTTAGTGTTTTTATATTTTTTTGCTACTTCCAAATGTTTTAAGTACTTTAATTTACATAAAATTTATTCACAGACATGGGCCGATTTGAAATCCCGCACTAAAAAGAAAATTGCGGAAAATAAAAATAGCCTACAGGAAACTGGTGGCGGCCTATACCGCTTTAATGGTCTATCAAAATTAGAAGAGGCCATAGACCGCACTTTGTTGCTGTCGTCTGCTGCAGCGCCAAGTGGCCGTGAATTTGGTTGTAGCAAAAAAAATGTTGGAAATCAGTCGATTGAAGACTGCTTTCAATCGCTCGTTGAAACTCCGCCCAGAAATATAAAAGCAGTGGCGGTAGTCACACCGAGCAGATTGAATGCCGTTTCTACCACACAGCCATTAGAGCACATTCAACAAAGCACGGGAAATGATAAACATGAGCCCAAACGCTGCCATTCTTTTAATAGCGATGATGAACACCCTGCTTGCTCCTCAGCCAAAAAAAGAAAAACAACTGTTGAGGAACAATTGGCACTAATTCGTCGCCAAGTTAGATTTGCTGAGGCTAGCGCTGCAACAGCCAAGGAACAGCTCCTCGATATAAAAAGATTAGCCGATGCTGCTGAACTAAAAGCTGAATCGGCCAGAAGACAAGCTGATGCGGCTGAAACGCAAGCAGAATGCATGAAAGCACTATTGAAATCAACGCAAAATATTGAAATAGTTTTAGAAAATTTTTTATCAAAAACAAATTAATAATCTATTTGAATACAACACTATAGTAGCAAGGTGCGATTTCCTTACAATTTAATAATTATAATATTTGTACCCGAACTATTTACTATCTGATCCCATATTTTCTTTTTCTACAACCATCTTTAGACTACCGGAACCTTTATCGCCTAACCCAACGTATATGAACTACACCAAGGAGTAAATAAATTTGTGATTTTAATTTTATATTTTATTTTTAGTTTTTAGTAATGTAATGAATAAAAAGAAAATAAATTGGAGTTTTTAATTAATTGTTTATAGCACACGGAAAAAATATATTTGTGATTTAAAAGCATCATGTGATTTCAATCACGTTATATTTAATATTTACTAAAGATTAATGGCAATATTTCGTCTGATTGCTATCGCTCTCACTTCTCCTTCATCATCTTCCACTTCTTCAATTTCCCCCGTTTCTTCGTCCGAGTCATTTTCTAAAGTTTCAGGATCCAGGCATTTATTATAAATGCACATTTTGTGAAGTGCACAACATGCATTTATGATTTCCGTTGTTTTTTTAGGACCGTAGTGCAACCCTCGGGAACCTATGATGCACCGAAATCTGTTTTTCATCACACCAAAACATCGCTCTACCACATTACGTGCGCTTGTATGTTTTTTGTTGTACAGCCTTTCGTGGCCATCACTTGGACGTCTAAATGGGGTCATGAGATACGGTTTCAATTTATAACCTCCATTACCTAAAAGGAAAATAAATTAAGTATAAATAATTATGTTGAATATTAAGTTTAGTACCAAGTATCCATGTGATTTTCCCCGCTTTCAAAGCTTTCTTGTAGTTGTTGGTTAACTACGCTATGCTCCCATACAAAAGCATCGTGGTTAGCACCAGGATGCCTAGCGTCGACGTACATAATTGACATTCTGTGATCACAAATCTGTAAAATTAATTTATAGTTTTAATTAACATACTAAAATCACGTAGCTACACTATTCATAATTTAAAAAAAAAACAGAAAAAAAATTAACTAAACTTACTACCATGGCATTCATACTGTAATATCCTTTTCTATTGTAGTATAAATGCTTCAAACTCTCCCCTGGAGATTTTATGCGTATATGTGTTCCGTCAACGCAGCCGATAATGCCTGGAAAACCTGTTGAGTCGAAAAATGATTGTTTGGCTTTAAGTTGTTCTTCTGTGGGAGACATTTTTATCCATTCTTCGCAAATGTAGCTCTCAAAAAAATTTAAACATTCCTCAACAATTTTGCATGTGGAAGAAAATATTTCATTCCCTACAGTCTGCTGATACCCACCAGTAGCCAAAAACCGTAAAAATGTTGAAAGTTTTAGATCTGGACGCAAAGATGTGCTTCTATAGGAAGGTGTTACTAAAACTTGGAATTTATCCAGGAGCATTTTGAATATATCTTTCGATACCCTGAAGTTCGAAATAAACCTGTTAAAGAAAAGCATTTACATATTTATATTATATATTTCTTTTTTACAAATACTCTGACGTACTGGCTTGTGGGCAGATCCAGAACATTGTATTTATCTCGTAGTTCTCTACGATTGATTGGCACTTGTTCGGATTCTTCCAAAAAATGAACTGCAATTGTTAAGTCCATTGTTTATACATTCACTTTTATTTATCTTAACATTTATTTGTTTTATTTTTTTTTGTTTTTTTATGATAATTGTTTTGTTTTTTTGTTTTCTTTTATGATGACACTTGTATACAGCTGATTACTGCTAAACACGGTTGGATTTACTTTAAAACAAAATAGTAATATTTTTCGTATTTTCAAGGAAAACCGGCAATTTATTGAAAATTCGCGATGTGGCAATATTTCAAATCATACTTACGTAAGAAACGAAATTTGACACACGTAACTGCACGCGAAAGAATACTTTCGTTATTGACAAACCCAAATTAAGTCGAATTCGAGTGCCTCGCTAACTTTCGCTTATGCTTTCATTCGATATCGGCGAACAGGCCATAAATTTTTTTTATTTGACATTTGTTGGCGCGCAGGTACATATGCTTTTTAATGGAAATATATACTACAATTACATTAAATTCCTGTGACATACACAACAGCTAGCTGTTGTAAACTAGAGCTGTACCGAACTGAATCAAACGCTCTCAAACACTCTCAAACGCTCGTTTTTGACAAGAACCTCTAATCAAACCCATGTAATTTAAATGGGTTTGATTAGAGGTTCTTGTCAAAAACGAGCGTTTGATTCAGTTCGGTACAGCTCTACTCTATTGTAAACCAGAATCGCAAAAAAGGTTAGTGTTGTGTTGCAACTAAAGCAATACAACATGTTTGTGTTGTAAACTATAATCGGGCCCTTAAGCTGGATTCACCCATGGTTTCAGAACAATATTGACGTTCGACAACATTTCTATTTTTTTGAGAGTATGCTCTGAAGCGATTCACCCACTTCGCGCATTTGTTCTGCAACATCAAGGCTACCATATGAAATAATTTTGTAAACTATGTGTGTGAGTTTTACAATTGGGCAATATCACTACTTATTTAATATTATTTATAACAATATTCAACAGTTACTCTCTTTCGCTCTCTCTCAATCTCTACAACAGAAACGTCAAACTACACATAAAAAAAAACTGTTTCTGAACGTGAAATTCGTTCTGAACCCATGGGTGAATCCAGCTTTAGTTGTTTTATATTGATTCGCACTCTGAGTGATGATGAAAAAGAATTGTAATTTAAAATATTTTTTAAATACGAATAGAAAATTGTTCATGTTGGAATGCATAGAAACGTTAAATGCAAAAAAGGCAGATTAAACAGGTACTTTCGGTAGCGCAGCTGTCTTTTGTTTACGTACCAGTCAATTGTCAAAAGTTTATTTAAAAGCTTTATTTTTCATTAGAAAAGCAAAAGTTAAAAAGTGTAAGAGCAAGCCAAGGCAGACTAAGTGAATAAAAAGTGAAAAATAAATTATTTATATATACATACTTATATTTTATTCATATAGATGTATATAAGTGATTAAGTGAATAAAAAGTGAAATATAATTTATTTATATAATATATATATATATATATATATATATATATATAGATATATATATATATATATATATATATATATATATTGTATATTATATATATATATATATATATATATATATATATATATATATATTATTAATTTGAAAAGGTGAAAAAAGTGTTAACTTTTGAAATTAAATTTATAAAATTAAAATTAATTGTTATTTCAGACAAATAAAAAAGTGAAGATGCGTCGCTGTTCCTTATGCAAAAAGGAAAAGGAAGTGAATGTGACCTTATTCACTGTTCCCAGCGATAAGTGCAGACGCGACAAGTGGGGTGAAATTTGCAACATGCAATTCTCTGCCATTTCGTCGATATGTTCGGATCACTTTCATCCGGGACACATTATCAAAGGTGGTAGAATGTATCTAATGCCCAGTGCTATACCACAAATAGCGTTGAGAGATATCCCACCTGCTTTTGAGGATGTTTAAATGGTGCCTATTACTACGGGTAATCCAGGGAAGGAAGGTCTGTTGGAAGCCGGCGAGCTCCCCAACCAAATTTTAATACAAAGAAAATGTTTCGTTGACCAAGGGTCACAAACAGAGTAAGTAACCTATAAACAATTTTCTACTTATTTATTATTTACTTATGCAAAATAATTGTATTGTATTAATCTTTATTTATCTGTATTTTTATAGTCCTGTTGTATATATTCAAAGCAAAAATATTCAACAAGGCAAACTGCGACATTTGTCCAACACGGTAAAGGATCTGGAGCTCAAACTTGCCCAGGAAAATGCAGCTTTAAACGGAATAAGAAAAATTTTTACCGAAGGGCAAGTTAGAAAGCTCATGGTACCTGGAGATATAAAGTGGAGGTGGGAGGATATTTCCAGTGCAATCTGTTTGCATGCATCGGGCCCCAGAGCGTACAACCACTTGTACAAGAAAGGATTTCCACTACCTCATCTCATAGTTTTTTTTTACTATGACACCCAAATGACAACAGAGGTATTGTGTGCGGTTGTTGCAATGGTGTGCGACAATGGGTTAACGAACCGTAAGTTGTGGACAAATTTAGGTGTTACTATCGGTAAGTTTTGCAACACAAATAATTAAACAGATACTAAACACACAAACTTTTTTATCCACTTTGCTTCTCATGAGGACGTATAATTCAACGTTATGTATGTGGCCAAACGCAATTGAGAAGTTGCGTTTTAGTCTACAAACTCGGTATTTAAAATGTTTATTTATTATATTACTTTTTAAGTCTTTTAAATAAGATAGGCTATTATTATTATTTTATTAAAGTATAATATTTAAAAAATAAACTAATTAATAGCAAGAGCAAAAGGTAAGTATCGTGAAAGTAATTTTTTTAATTTAAACTGGTTTATATTTGATATATATATATATATATATATATATATATATATATATATATATTTGATATATATATAAGTATTGTCCTTATATTATATTGTTTTATTATATTATATTATTAGAGGTGCAGGTTACAAATTTTTATATTTTGGAGGTGCAGGTTACAAATGTTTACTTTTACACACTGGATAAACACACAATACTAATAACTTCTATACAATATTTCCTCAGATAAAACATGGTTTCCACAACCGGAGGATAAAGTTTTTGTGTTTGCTGATGCCCCACACTTGCTGAAGGTGGTAAGAAACCATTTTCTGGACAGTGGTTATGTTATAAATGATGAGCTGTTAACGTCTCGGTCAGTAGTTGATGTAATGAAACATACGTCTGGCTCCGATGTTTCCATAAAATTTAAATTAAATGCTGATCATTTGTCGGTAAAAGGTCCAGGTGAGCAAAAATTTTTTATAATAATAAAGATATAAGTAACACCAAAAAAATTTTTCATGGAGACAAAAGGTAAAGCCAGCTGCGCAGTTATTTTCCAACACCACTGCCAGTGCGATTCGCCGCTGTTACTCTCTTGGTTTTGAGGTATACAAGGCAATAGAGACTGCGGACTTCATCCAAAAAATTAACGATTGGTTTGATGTACTCAATTCATCGTTAGGGACATTTTTATATCCTGGCAAGGTAAGTCATAAAATATACTACATATATATATAATTTCTAATAAAAAACTTGTCAATTCAGCAACCGTTCGGCAATGCCATAGAATTGCAACTTGAGAGGTTAGAGGACATGAACAAAATAATGTCGCAACCCATAATTCCCAACAAGTCGTCATTAGAACCCTTCCAAAAAGGGATTCTAATGACCAATAACGCATATATATGCTTCAGAGCTATGTGTCACAGAGATATAACATGACTTATATCTGTACTAATAGGTTGAACCAGAATGTGCTAGAAATTTTTTTTGGAGCAATCCGCAAAGGCGGGCTTAATGACCATCCGTCTCCAAAAGAATTTAAGTATAGGTTGCGCAAATATATATTGGGTAAGTCTCAACCAATATTATTCATATACATAAATAACTTATTCATATAAAATATCATTTTCACTGGTACTGGAAATGTTGAGCTTGAGTCAACGCAATGGCTGAGTAACAATACATTAAATAAGTCCTGTTCGAGTGTAAACGGTTGCAGTGCCATTGATGAAGGTTTAAATATTTCCGCTTGCGATCTTGAAGATGTTCCCGAATTTGGCGACTTAAATGATACGGATTTTGATGACATGGGTATTACATTGCAATATAATCTGCCTTCACGACAATAGCCATATAACTGCGCCATTACAACTGAGATGAGGTACCTGTAAGAAACATTTCAGCATATAATATATTTAAACTTATAGAATTAATAATTACCTTAAATACTCAAATTCCAAATTAGTAATCATCGCAAATATAACATAAAAAATTAAAATACGTAAAAAAACTAAAAACCTAGCCATAGAAAAAAAATATTAAAAATTCGTATAAAGTATAAAAAATATTAAAAATTCGTATAAAGTATAAAAAATCTTAATACTAAACAAAAAGTATATAACGCAAATATAATACATAAACATCACATTTCTTGTAGTTTTTTATTTATTAACTAGCTTTGCTTTTATTTCATAAGCAGACTTCTTTTTTTAATTTCATATACATATGTTTTTATTTATTTTAAAATTTTAATATGAATTATTTTTCAGGCGTTTAAAAAATCTCCTCTTAGTTTTTCGATTGGCTTTTTAATATTGCTAATCGTTCGTCCTCTCGAATATTGCCTAATGCTTTTCTATTTTGCGCCAATGACAGCTCGGTGCATTTAACGGAAGTTGAAGGCTTCTCAGGTCCAAATGTTGATTCCGCCCCATCGGAATCATGCTAAATTGCCAAGCCCATTGCAGAACTACTTGGGTTTACTTGTGTTTGCATTGACACAAGTTCCACAGTGCTCTGTTCCAATGGACTCAACATCACTTCAGTATAAGGGCCACCACCAGTACTTTGAAAATTTCTCTTGTTTGAAGCCAATTTTCTTTTCAAATTGGTTTATAATGGGTCCATACCTGTGATTAAATAGAAATAATTTTACGTAAGGTAATATAAATTATTCAGTAGATCTGCTACTAACTCCTTGCCGTTCTTTGTTGGTTTTAATAGGAGGGATATTTAATTGGTCAGAAAATTGATCCCATTTCTCTTTGAGATACATTTTGCTACATCCAAATGGCAGTTTCCTACGGCCAATCTCTGGATTCATTTTCATAAGGTCAAGCAGTTTTTCCACCTGTTTTTTATTTGTAATTTTGCTAAGAAAAAAATTCTAATTTATTATTTTTCTGTTTTTTATTTTTTATATGTTTACTTAAAAATGTTTCTCCACTTTGCTTTTTTAACTTGTAACGCTCGCGAAACAACAGCTAATGAGCTGTTGTACATACGTTTTTGACAGTAATGGCAAAACATAAATACACTTATTGTAAACGATAATCAGTTTTCTCAAAAGCAAACAACTTACAGACAACAGTTGTAAACAATAATCGCTTTTTCAAAAATACCACATTAAACTGACAACTGTTGTAAACTATAATCGGACCCTAAAATACAAATTACAAACCGTTGCTTTTAACATCATACATTCACATAAATGTTATCTCCTATAACAGTATTTCATATCAAGAAACAAAATTTAAATTTTATTTTAAACAAAAATAAACATCGCATTAGTTCAGTGAGCGAAATGTAACGTTGCGAAGCCTAGTGAGACCCCTTTTCTAAAACAGATGTGATCAGGAATCAAACATTTGCAAATCGAATTCACACGTATTTTTATTCTCTTTCATTTAGCCTTATTAGAGACACATTTTTGCTTATTTTTTTACTAATTTTTCTCAAACAGTAAACACACTATATAATAGCATAGTAGTATAAATATATTTCTATTTTGAGCCCTCAAAATCGGCCTTGTGATACTTCGCTGTGAATGAGAGTGTTTTTCAGCAAAGAATTATATTTTACGCTCCCAAAATAAAAAAGAGTAAGCGTACGCGTGAGATCTATTTTCTACTTTTGTAATATCAGCTGTTTTTGATAGCCAGGGATGTAATTTGTCATCCCATTTTCGATGTTATCAATTAATAAGTTTTTGTCGTGGATTATCATTTTTCAGTTTTTATTATAATAATACGTTTTTAATAAAAAAATCACTGTCGCAATAAAGATGACTAATATTTTCAAGAGTGAAATTCATTTAAATTATTATTTAATCACAATTGTTTCTTCGAACAAACATTCATCCAATTTATCGATTTATCTTACGTACTAAGTACCATCCCAGTTTTGTTTATTAATTTTGCAATATATTAAATAAAGTTGCCTATGCACTTTTTGCACAATATATTATATTTAGAAACTCAACTAAATCCCGCGTCGCCTCAACCGCGATTTATGTATTTCCAGCACGACATAAACATATGTATTAATCGATAACATTGGAAATGTAATATAATTTGCCATCCATGGCTGTCAAAAACAGCTGAAATTTTTTTAAGACGCGTGGACAAAAGTAGATCAACTTTATGCGTGAAGCGTTCTACGCGTTTTTTCACAGACGCGTGTTATGAACTTCCAGCTTAAGAGCATCAGCCCTGTTGAGGAAAAAGTTATTCAGCTGACAGTCTTTTTAACAAGTATTAGTGGCATTAGTGGTACAATAGATTTTGGTGTGGCCAGATGATACGCTACTGGCGTAACGCCAGCCACCGAAATGGATATTTCCGCTCGGTCGAAAGATCTTTCTGATGTACCTTCTATTTCCAAAAGGCGTCCGCAGAGTACAAAAGAAAATACTGAAAAAAATGGAAATCAAGCTGAGAATGTTACAACTGGAGCATCCATCTATTGATTTAGAATTAATGATGGTGACCCAATCTTTCCCGCTAGTCAAGTATATTTTACTTTAAACAAAAATGTGATATGAGTAAAACATTTGAAATAAAAATGATTTTTTTAAAGTTTTCTTTCTATATAAAGTGGACTGAATATGCTTTATTTTTTATTAAACATGAGATGAATATATGTATGTACATGTGTACACATAAAATAAACAGTCACAAAACATGAATTTGTTATTAATGAAACTGTTTTTTTTTTCATTTACGTAGTCCTTTAAAGCGTCTAGAAGGTGGACATTATATTATTTCGAATATTATGTGCTACGAAAGCGTAGTATGACTCGTTTTTCGTTTTCTTACTTTTCAGTAGAAGCTTTAACTTCGGGTTCAAGCGTATAATAATCTTCAACGCGTCATGTATACAAATGTTGTGGAGGGCACACAAACATTTATAATTTGACTGGCTTTCTGTGGAGAGTAATGAAGTTCTCGAGCACCCAATAGATAAAGTCGGTCCTTCCAAATCCGAATTGTCCTTTCAACAATATTTCTCGCCTTTGAGTGCCACGTGTTGTAGTTACTTTCCTCGGTACCTTCACTTATAGATCTATATGGAGTCATTGGCCAGGGGATATCCCGCATCACCGATTCAAAATATTATTACTAGCTTGTATCTAAATAGTGTTATGCGAATAACATATCTCCGTTCCAATGGAGATCTCGCTTTACTTATATAAACTCCATATATGAGCATCGTGTTTGGATCCGGGGCATCCTGCGTCCATGCTTCTTATAAGAATTTTGTTATTGTACATCTAAATAAAATATATTAAATTTACGAGCACTAATCCTTAAAAAAAATACTCACCACCACGGCATTAATACTAAAACATAATTTTCTATTATAATAAAAGAACTTCTCTTCGGATGATTTTATAACTTTTATATGTATGCCATCAACACATATAGTGACCCCCAGAAAACCTGACTTTGCATAAAAAGGTTGCTTTGATTGTGACTTCTCCTTAGTCTGTTCAAATTTTATCCACTCAGGGCAAAGTTTTACTTGCATTATATTTAGAAAAGACGATAGTGACTTTGACACTGTGGGTTGAGCCTTCCCGACGTTATAATCTGCACCCAATGCATGTGTTTAGAAAATTGTATATTTTTAATGTTTCTATTTCATACGTTTCATAATAAAGCAGCTGGTTTACTCTTATCTTCTTAGTTTTCTTTCGATTAGGTTTTTTTTTCCAGAATACCAATTTTCGCTTCTAATCGACCTGAATGCAGGAACGTAATCGAAACGCAGAATAGGGGTGAATGTTAAAAATTATAAGTGCCTTTGCTATAACAGAAGGCGTGGAAAGAAAACTTGCAATTACGCATGCTGCAGGAACTCTACCGGTTGAAAGGGGAGCATGCAAATAATAAATTTTTTTTCTATTCAATATTTTTCTTAATTTAAGGAAATGTACACTTTTATTTAAATTTTTGATATACATGTACATATGCATACATATGTATGTAATAATTAATGAAGACAATGTTTGTTATTTAATTTAATACTTTATTACCGTAAACCTTTTGTAATTCTGTAGTAATATTACGTTTTAATTTTATTTTTTTACATGTTAGTATTGAAATTCTTACAAAGACCGAAAACTGCCTAGTAGATTCAAGAAGATTGTCTCTATGAAACGTTTTTGAGATGAGGGGTATTCCAGCAAAAAGAAACGAGGATTTTTTCAAAGAGATTTCTTACCGCTAATCTTGCTAATCTTTTTAATATTTTCAATAAGTAAAACATGAAATTAAGAAAAAAATCTTATTGCTTATCATTTTTTTCTCAAATTCCGTTATTTTTGTCACCAAAAAAATAAAACAAATCATAGAGAAAATCTTCTTAATTCAATTAGGTTTTCTTATAAATTTTGTAAAATAAGAATTTCTTATTAATTTCATTGGGCTCTCTTATTAATTTTTTCAAAAAGAATTTTTTATTGATTTCATTAAGCCTACTTAATAATTTTTTTCTCGATTTCATTGTGTTTCTATTTGATCATGTGTAAAATGTCGTATTGATTTTTATAATAAGAATATCTTCTTGATTTTATTAGTTGTTTCATGAATGTATACAAATCAACATAGTGACAATTTTTATGATATTTTTGTTTTTACATGTATAATATTTTTTGCGTGTTTGTATAAGTGTTGCGTCGAACATGTCTAACTACAAATCAATCAATCAATCAAACATTTAGTTTAAAGTAAACAAGTAATAAGTGAAGAAGTGGAAAACGTAATAAAAATATTTTTGCTTAAAAAAAGCTGTTATTATTTACATTAATTAATTAAATATAATTGATAAATAATGGCATCTATATTTCAAACCTCATCGAAGAGTGATAGATAATATGGAAAACAAAATTGTTTTGAAACGGAAAGACGAGAAGAGAAATCCAACAGAAAATTATAATCTCCTTGGACTAATGTTGGAAAAGAAAATTCCGATGATATTTCTACCATTCCGAAGGAATATTTTCCATAACGGTATGAACATTGAAAATTCCTTAAAGTAATATACATATGTATGTACATCTTTATACATACATATGTATATCGTTCTCGCTCAAAGATATACATTGCAACCGTAAATGCTGGTTGCAGCACTATTGCAGTCCACGTGATCAGGTAATTTCTTTTCTGGAGGGAAACAAGGGATACTAGAACTGATTAGATACAAGATGTCAGTTCTTTGCCGAATATTTTTCATGAATGACCACGATACAATGATTTCTCATGTTATGAACTTGTAAGGGTTGACTTTTTATCCATTTTCTATAATTATATTAATTTTTTTATAAATATATTACATTACTAATAAACAAATTTTTTGACATATTGTCATTGTACTATTATAATATGAAATTTATTTTATTTATTTTTGCTTAACCACCCAACAAATAAATTTCATATTATATTACATTACTTTAAAATTTTTTTATTATGTTTTTACTTCTGAGTATTGAATTAGTTCCTATAGAATTATTATTATTTATATTATTTAATTTTATATAAAATTCTTCTTAATACTTATAAATGGGTTTATTTATAAAAATTTATAATATCAAAAAAACTCAAGAAGTGTTATTAAAAAAAAAGAAGATAGCCTTATAAAATTAAGAAGAAAGTCTTTTAGAAAAAAAAAACAAAAAAGAAAGCCACTTAAAATCAAGAAGAAAATCTTTTTGTAAAAACACAAAGAAAACCTAATAAAATCAAGAAGAAAATCTTTTGGAAAAAAACAAAAAGAAAACCTAATAAAATCAAGAAGAAACTCTTTTCGAAAAAAACAAGAAGATTACCTAGTAAAAACCATAAGTTTTCTTCTTGATATTTTCAATTAGGTTTTCCTTATTAAAACAACAAGAATTTCTTCTTGAAGAAAACCATACAAAAATCTTGTTAATTTTGTTCTATTCTATTAAGTATTTATTAGGTACTGTTTTCTCTGAGTATGTGATTTTGAAACATTTTAGCAATAAAACAATCACCATTCTTCCGGTTGTCAACATGAATACAAAACGATATTCGGTCCTATTCCCGTTGGTGTTTTTATTTTAAATGTCATTTCTATATTTTTGTCGTCGCTTCGTTGCTAAATTGGCATTATTGAAATTGACGAAAAGAAGTTATCGAAAATAGTAATAAATGTTGGTAGCACTGCAATATTTTATTTTAAAAATTTTTACATTTTGTTGATAATTTTGCTACTTTAAACAAAAAATCAAACAATGGCGAGTAGTGAATGTTATTTTTCAAGTTCAAGTGAGGATGATAATGAACATAAACATACACCGAAGAATGTTACGCCACAGCGTTAACATATTGGCTATCCCAGATTCAATGTAAGTACTTTTATATTTTTAAAAATTCATTTCCAATAATAAATATGTATGTACATACATACATATGTGTATACTTTACATTTCTTATATATATATATATATATATGTATAATGCAACATATTTTTAAATAATTTAAAATAATACTGTTAACCCATAAGAAATAGATTGTATTTTGTGTAACATTTTTGATATATTGTTAATTTACCAAACATAAGATGGATATCGAATAAAATTTTGCCTGTTTAATTCTCTATTTGCTAAGAGGGTTTGTTTAAAATTAAGTTGAAGATATGAAGAAAGTTGAAGATATATAAGAAACGAATATGAATTATTTTGAAGTAATTTGATAATTTATTCCTAAGTAATTCTTAAATTTTTTGTGACATAGTTATAATAGATGCAATAAGGACGTGTCGCTAAATATTTCTAGCTTTGGAAGCTGAAAATGCTAAACTGAAGCGTCAGCTTTCTAAAACAAACAAATTAGTGAAAGAGGTGAATAAGATTTTTACAGAGGGACAGGTAAAAAGACGTACTACATCAGGAGGAATGCACTAACACTTCAACTGTGGCGCTCGAAGATTAAAATGAATGAGGGCGTACTGCAAACTTCCATTGATTTTATGCTGCAGAGCAACGATATGCCACTGGAAGATAAACTTTGTATGATCGCCTTTGACGAGATGAAGATTGGGGAGGTCTTTGAATATGACCAAGTTTGGGACATCGTAAAAAAGCCATCAAAAAAAGAAGCCATGTTACTATAGCGCGAGGGCTTAAGAAGTCATGGAAAGAACCTGTTTTTTATGACATCGATTGCAAAATGTCCAAAGACATCTTGCATGACCTTATACGACTTTCATATAGTGCAGGATTTCCAGTGGTAGCCATAGTGCGTGATGTGGGACCCACCAATCGCAAGTTGTGGAAAGACTTAGAAGTTACGACAGGTAAGTTTATTCAATGCTACAACACCGATTGGTAACACCAAACACACATACTAATTAAATTACGCACATCCACCGTTTATAAAAGGAGTTTTCATCCCAAAATCTTTTATCGTAAATAAAAGGGGAATTAAACATGTACATATGTATTTCTTTTGGTTTTGTTTGAGATTATAGAAAAAAAATAAATAGGATAATATTTTTAATAATAAGGAATAAGATATTGAAGTCATAATTATAAAATCATTTTTCATATTAAGATTAAAAATTAATGATAAGATTTTTAATGACAAGGGATAATATATTAAGGACATATATATCTACATATATACATATATATATATATATATATATATATATATATATATATATATAATGAGATATGTTAATTACACTTTAGATCCATATGTTTAAATTTAGTAAAGATACTAAATAGTTTTGTAGTTTCTAATAAATGTTTTTATTGAATTTTAACAGATAAACCTTGGTTTCCCAGTCCAGCTTGTGTTGGGGATAAAATTTTTATTTTTGTGGATGCACCATATTTATTGAAATCGGTCCAAAACCATTTCATAGTGGTCTAATAATAAATAATACAATGGCGAGCGAACGGACCATAGCGGATTTTTTGGCACTGACCCAAAAGTCCGATTTGTCAATCACATTTAAATTGACTGAGGAACACTTGTCGGTGAAAGGCGCAGGTAAGTTTTGTTGGACTAAAAGTAATATCAGATGATACATTCGGTTATTTAGGGAGACAAAAAGTTAAGCTAGCAGCTCAATTTTTTTAAAAACGACTGCCAATGCCATAAGATGTTACTCTCATGGAACTCTATAATCACACAAAAACGGGAGACTCTAAACTGAGTAATTTTAAATATCCATGCAAGGTAAGCTGTAAAATGTATGTATGTATATAAAACAAAATATTGATATTTTTCCCAGCAACCGTATGGACTCGCGTTAGAAGAGCAGAACAAAATACTCCTTAAAATTAATACCATTATGGCATCCCAAATTATACCGGGGAAAAAAACTTTGGAACTTTTTCAAAAGGGAATATTAATCACCAACAGTGCTTTGACGATGCTTCATAACTACGTCGAGAAATATGGCAGTAACTATTTGGTGACAATTCGGCTCAACCAAAATATTCTGGAACACTTCTTTGGTTGTATAAGTAAAGGCGGGTTGAATGACCATCCATCGCCGACGGATTTCAAGTAAGTTTAATATTGACAAAATAAAATACTCATAACATTATACATATATCAATAATTTTTGTTTATGGTTTTTAGCATGAAATACGGAGCATTTAAATGGAAACGAGAACGTGGAAGGCTGAATTCCTCACATACAGTCGAATGTTTGCAGCCAAGAATAGGAGATGATGGAAGTCAGCCCATCGAAAGCGTGGAGGAATCGCAATTCGCAGAAGAAATTGGTGACGTTGATGACATGGGGATGGAGTATGTATGCGACTATATATTAAGAAAACTAAATGTTGAGAAGTATCAATGCCGTGAAGACACATTTACGTGGGTGGATCAAATATCCACATGTTCGCTGAAAAAGCGAAACAGCACTTTCCTTGCCAAAGCGAAGAACTTGGAAATTATATTCAACCAAGTTAATGTCGGACTTACTTTCGTATCCGCAATTTGAATAAACGCCTAAAAATACAGAAGGCAAAACAAAGGATAATGGGTTACAAAAAATTTTCAAAATTAATATTTGGTAAGTACAATAAAAATATTTTCAATATTTTATATTACAATTTTTCGTACATATTGTCTTTTAAGTTACTAATAGTTTTCATTTTTAAATATATATTATTGTTGTTATATATGAGTATTGTTGTTATATATGTATATATAATATGTTGTTAAATATAAGTATATACATTATTGTTCTTAATTTTATTGTAATATTGTTGTTATATATTAGTATATAATTGTTGTTATATATAAAATTTAAAATAGTTAAGTTGAAATTTTATGATATATTCAAAATTATTAATATATTATTATTGTTATTTAATTAAAAAATTATTTCGAATAATGCAATCGATTTGAATGACACGATAAGTAATTTCAAGGTAAGAAATGCAATGTGAATAATGCATACTGGTGAGTTGCATTAACATGAAACGAATATACACTGCGTTTATAATATAAACTTTATATGTAGTTACAACCAGGAATAAATTAAAAACTAGAATTACAGGACGTGGGACTAGTCCTATATATATGTAAATTTGCAGAAAACAGTATTATCTTTATATTGTCCTAGACTTAATCAAATTTTGAAAATGTTTCAACATTAGACACAGAAAATAATTCTAAACGTAGATCTATGTTAGAAATGTTATACATAATTGGGGTAGTCACACTGTAGTCATAAGTCATAAAATAATAGCACTAAATATATGACAAGTGTGAACAACCCGTCATAACTTGGTCTGCTAAATGAATTTGTATATATAAACTCTAACAGCTGCTGCCTTGTTATGAGCTGAATATATTTTTTTTTACGGCGCCCCACGGCGGCATATGGAAAAACGTTCAGTGGCTGCCAGCTACGTAATTTAAACGAGAAAAATTTTTCAACTGTATATATTTAATTTTTGCGTTTTAGTTCTCCTTTAATATATTTTATGTTATAAAAATGTTTCGCTTAAAGATTTTCAGAGTTCGACTTAGATCTCTAGAGCTATTTTATGACAACACAAAAACACACCTGCAAGAGTGCTATTATTTTAGGACTTTTCTATATGCAGCACAAAAACAACTTTCTTAAACCAGTCTAAAATTTTATGACTATGACAATATGACTAAATAGCACGAAGTGTGAATCCCCCAAATAAATACACCAATCTCAAAAAGAATTACAGCAAATGTAGCTCATAATTATAGACAGTTTGTTACTTGGAGGTTACACGATCAAGTTTTGCCTTTCAATTTTTAATACCCTCACACTTTTTTACCAATACACTCATACTTTTAAAAATTGAAACGAGCTTGCTTCCAATTTCTCTTCCCAGCTGAGTGTTACAATATACGTTCAAGAAAACAGCTGATTACAATTCTTTAGTATTATATTTCATATTGATATTGCCGCCATAAGTTTTTGTATCGCCTTTATACACGTATTTTAAACATTTAAGTGCAATATCACAAACAAATAGGAGTGAAATATGTTTGTAAATAAAAATAGTAAATATAACGATGTATTGCGGTTCATAAAGTTATACAGGAGTCATGATATCCTATGGAACATGAATCTCGCATCATATAGGCGAAACGATTCAAAAGTGAAGGCCTATGAATCTATTGCTGCTGAAACGAAAATCCCTGTGGAAGAGGTAAAGAAGAAAATAAAGTCCCTGCGAACAGCTTGCAGTGCAGAAAAATATAAAGTGGAACAAAGTAAAAAATCTGGATCTGACACAGATTCTGTATATATTCCAAGTGTGTTTTGGTATAATGAGATGACTTTTCTTGACGTATCTCTAATTCGTCGGAAAACTGTTGATAATTCTAAACAGGTAAGTGGATAAGCAAAATAAAAAACATTTTATTTCTTAAGTGATGCAAATATCTTTATTTAATATTAATTTTTTGCCACTGAAAATCTACATTGCCATATGTGGTTAAGTATCGTGACAGCTCATCTCTAGTTCTGCACACATACTTATAAGTTCTGTGGCTTTGGTTTCCAATTGACGAAAACGTTTCCACAACTAGCTGCTCTGCCGGTTCTGCCACTGTTGTTGCCGTTCTAAGTTTGGTTAAATAATTATGGAGGACACAGCAAGCCTTCACAATAGCGTCCACAGTTTTTGGTTGGACTTCGATTGGTCTGTGGAATATGCGGAATCTATTCGACAGCCGACCGAAAGCACATTCTACCACCATCCGTGCTCGACACAGCCTGTAATTAAAAATTTCCTGTGGCACGCTTAATTTTATACTTCTGCTGTATAGCTTCATTAGATTTCTGTCCAGTGCAAAAGCATCGTCGCCAACAAAAAAATACGGAATTTCGTTTCCTTCACCGGAGATTAGTTGGGTTGGTTGTGGAATATTCAAAGTGCCATTCCGCAAGTCATGATATAAATTGCTGTCACTGTAGATGGTGTTGTCAGACGACTTACCATTGCAGCCTACATTTATGTATGTAAAGCGGCTATGTGCGTCAACAGCAGCAAATAGCACTAAGCTAAAAAAACCTTAAAATTATAGAATTGGGAGCCTGTATATGCTTCCCATCTAGTGCACCCAGTGTATGTGGAAATTGCCACAATTTTTCAAAATCATCCGATATTTGCTACCATTCTAATTCAGTATTGGGCATCTGTTAAGAAATAAAATTAAAATTTATAATGTAATAATGAACATATGTACATATATAAACATATTTTTTATATTAATAGGGCGATATTAGTACATTGGTCGAAACATCATTGGACTCTTGGACGAACGATTCATTTTCAAAAGCATATCCTTCATGTTCAAAGAAGCGAAAATATTCACCAGAGGTGAAGTCAAAATTGGATGATGTGTTGGAAAAGCTTATGGCAATAAATAAAGATGTGAGTGTATTTGAGGCTTTTGCGGAGAGTATTGGCAAACAAATCAAAGAATTTCCCGAAGTGGAGGCGTACCAAGTAATGGCGGACAAGCAATCCATGATTTCCCAAATAAAAATGGACATTTAAAAAAAAAGTTAATAAAATAGTTCCTGTTGAAGTAAACCGCCCATACAGAGCATCAACACGTCTTTCACAAAGCTCGAACTCGAAGGATGTATTGTTTTTCGCAATGTCTGATGCTGAAATCTTGGAAGAGGATTGCTAGAATTTTAAATTTTCTATAATACTTTTCTGTTTTACTTAATTTTAGAACAGCGTGTTTCTTATTAACCACTCATAAATTTTTTTATTTATTTATTTAGGGGCTTGAAAGCTTTTTATGTTATTTATTTAATGATCTCATTTTTTGTTTGTTTTTTTATAATAGTTTTTAATAAAATGTTTGTTGAAATGAATTGATTTAAATAACAAAAAATTAAGTTTTGAACTTAAATGAATTATAAAATCTACACATCCTATATATGCAACTCACTTTTAAATATACATCTTGCAGACTTTCGTATATGGCTTCCAGGACTTCAGGCACAAAGACGCCTATTGTGTTCCTGGAAATCTTGGACAAGAATTCTAGCGACTGGTAGGAGTCTCCAGTCGCTATATATCTCAGTGTCACACACAATTTCACACGTGGTGAAATAGCTACCCGCATTATTGTTTCACTTTTCTTTATACGATCGTACACCTAGTTGTAGACAAAAAACATTTAAAAAATTTTATTACAGCTAGGTTCAATATCTACTTTACCATTTTTAATAGCTCTTCGAACTTATTTACATCAATTCGGGTAAAGTTTCTGAAGTCACCATCGTCGTCTTCCCACATCAAATTCTTAAGCAAGTGCATCTCCAAATCGTGATCCACCCTTAAATAAAAAGTAGTATATACATATGTATATATGAATATACATAGGAAATAAATTTCTCACAGTTTACTTACCTTGCAACTAATAACGGCTTTACCCAATATCTTCTGGCTACCCTCCGTTTATTTTCCTCTTCCTCCAAATTATATATTTCTTCCAATACCTTTAGGGAAGCTAACATTTTTAATTGCTTTCTTGACGATGCCATCTTGAAAATAAATTTCTTTAAACTTGCGTGCAGCCTACGTCACAGTTGTCAAATTAAATGAATTTTGACAAGCAGTATGTGTAAAAAACTTGAAAGGAAAACTTGGTCGTGTGGCTGCAGTGTTAATAAGAGATACAATTTCATTGTAAATATACATACATACATATGTACATACAGGTTTAAAAATTTTGTCATTGCTCAAATATCGTAAAGTTTATTTAAATTTGTGTGAGTCTCTTTGAATGATATTGAAAAAATATGTGTATATGTTTATAATTATACGAGTATATGTAACTAGCTGGTGTGGTCCGTTATTGCCCGTGTACCTAGCAGAGACACGAACCACTTGATGGAGACACACACAACGGCAACACTGCTGTCACATAACCCGCAACGGTAACACTGTTCAAAAAAACGACACCGACTTAACGTTACGCATACGCTCATAGACGCATATGTGTTTTTTTTTTAAATGGTCGAAATCGATGTCATGAAAAGTCAACGCGTCGATCGATTTCGGGCAGATAAACCATCTACATGACCATACAAACAAACCCTAAAAATTCTATCGAATTCGATTTGACCATTCGTGAGTTATAATATTACAACGAAAAGTGGCATTCATTTTTATATATTAGATATGTATGTGTTTGTTTAGAGGTATTTCTTTTTTTAATATTAATGCATTTACATATATATTTAGTTATTGTACAAACATTTTTTTAAATTTATTTAATTTAAAACTTGTTGAATATCAAGAGAAACTCCGAAGATGAGATAGAACGCTATAAATCAAGGCTAGTTGTAGAAACTTAAACAAATACCAAGACTCGCAATCGTGCTTTACCGCTCCTTTTTTTCTTATCTCATATTGGTTTAATGAGGTAGTTCAATCAATGGCTCAGTGATTTTAATGACAAATTGCTAGTTTTTAGTTAAATGTATGGTTGGCGAACAAATTGTTTCTTCATATACTATTGCAACATCACACGGGCACAATTCATTAATGCTTCGATCATGATTTCAACAACATGCTTTGTCATACCAAATTCTGCGAAAGAAGATGTTTCCTTTTAAAGTTACATACCAAGCATGAAGAAATTTTTATCTTTTCCAATTTTTATTGAAATATTTTGTCAGCCTACTCAAACTAGCTACCAAATCAACAATTGTGTATATAAAAAAAATATACAAAATAAACAAGCTAATATCAAAATAAAATTCTATATACTCGTACATGGGCATTTCCCCCGAATGGTCTACCTTGATCAAAAAATAAAATGTTGATAATTATAAAAAAAAAAGTATACATATATTTTTATAATAGGATGGCTTCATAGCATATCTCAGCTGTTTTATTTGATAAAATAGGACTGAAAAGTGGAATATGTTATTATTTTTTTTTTTAAGCTATTTTCAAAGTAATTTTTTTAAATTTAACTATTTTACATATAAAAAGTATGTTATGTTTGCACTCCTGCTTCAAAATTTCTCTATTACAATCAGTTAAGAAGAGAAGAGTGTAAGTAGTGCAAAAAACGTTCGATTAACGGATAACTTTTACCTTTTTTCTAATCTATGTTTTAATCGAACGTTCGCGACGGAAAACATCATATTATTGTAATATCTTTGCATAAAACGTCAACAGGTGCCCGCCAAAACACATTTTAATTAAGTTCGGTATCACCTATATTGTAAACAAAAATAAAACGTCTGGCTTATAGTTAAATAGGTTTTCTTACTAGCAAAAATTCGTACGTTCGCGACTGTTAGTAATTTTTTTTTTTTTATTATGAACTTAAAACGCAACTATAATTTTGCAGATGGGTAACACATGTGATAAATAGCAATATGCTGCTGAAGGGATGCGAAAACGACGCTTGGCATTAACAAAAAATAAAAGTTTTAGAACAAATGCAAGAAAAAGGACGCGCAAAATTGAAAGAATACCGTTAAAAGAACTGCAGCTCAACAAGAATAAGAACACGAAGGGTATTCGTGTAAACAAAGTCTTAGAAATGCAATGAAAAAGGCCGAAAGGGGATTACCAAGTAATTTTGAAAAAAAGAACTTATTAAAGGCTATTTAAGAAGTATGTCGAACCCTAAAATGACCAAAAAAAACATCTACACAAGTTGATTTGGAATGGGAGAGGAAGTTGAAATAACAAAGTATAAATACTGTGATGAAAACTTTAAATTAAGCACACCTCTAACGGCATATGCAATAAAAAAATATTAAATAAAATATTTTACATATATTAAATAAAACAATCTATTTTTTCTTACAATTGCTACTACACCGTATAAATTGAGTATTAAGTTCTTTGTTAAGGAAATTTGAAGTATTCATGGGAAAATGCATGGTGATAATAATAAAAAAAAAACATATGGAAATAAAGTACGTTCGCGACCGGTACTTAAGCCAATTAAACAAAAACCAATAGAAATATTTAATTGTGTAAAGATCGGATAGAGACCTACATTAATACACTTTTAAAATGAATTAATCGCCTCTGAATATTCCGTTCCATTTCGCAGATTTTTACACTTCATTATAGTCAGCCACGGTTGACATCTATTTTGCGTACGTTCGTGACCACATGTTTATAACTATTATTATGAAAACTAAAACTCGATGAATTCTATGTTTCGCACTAAACATAGAGCTACCAAATTTCTATCGAATCGCAAAAAAAAAATACTGAGGAAAGTTTTGTTTTAAATAATCATTGCGCAATGGAAAATGGATTTTAAAAGGTAAAATAATAAGTGTGTAAGGACAATTCACAATCGTAATTAAGAAAGCGAAGCAAGTGTTTCATTTAGTTCTGTGAAAATGCTTTATGAGGAAAGTCCTAAACTTATACGAGACGAAGTTATCTAAATAACATCACACAACGCCAGTTAAAGATATCAACGCAGAACTTTTGATATTACGACACCAAGTAAAAAACATTTTCAACAATAAAAGTAAATTTTCCAAAAGGCTGCTGCCTATTTTCTTCGTAATAATAACCGGTTCTATAGAGCTCCCTAAAGAGCTAACTGGCTTAGTGGAGTACTTTTGTTGTAAACAGTTCTGTCATAATAAAAGTTATTGTTAATATTCTTAAGGTGCGTAAAATGTGAGGATGACCATCCAACCGCTGAGTTATAAAGGATGTAGAATGTTACAGAAATTAGTGCATAAGAATCAACCAACATACGCAAGAAATAAAACCAGAATTTTAGGTCTTCAAAAAAATTCATTGCATGTTCCACAGTCGAGCAATTCAAAGCAAAATATGCAATAATAATAATAATAATGTTAATGTTAATTCGGACAAAATAATGAACTTAATGACTGTTGTAAATTTAAATATTGCTGCATAGAATGGCAATGAAGCACATAACCTTACAAAATAAATTGAATCATTTCTTAAAATAAATCTCATTGACATATTATTAATTTCGGAAATTCACTTTACAACAAGAAGCTACTTCAATTTATATAACGTTTGACTTATTTGAAGCAAATCACCCAAATAATAGAGATCGTACTTGTTCGGCTATATTTTAATAAGACCATTCTTTAGATACAGTACTACAGATATCAATGCAATCAAGTGGAATTGAAATAAGTTGCAATCATGCCCGTATCCAGGCGTATTGCTTGTGGAGACTTCAGTTTAGAGCACCCTTGGTGGGATTCTGCAATTATTAACCCGAAAGGAAAGGAGCTTTTTAGAAGTTTAAGTAAAAATAAATACAAAACCATATCAACTAGAAGTCCAACATACTCGTCAATTAATATACGTAAAATCCCTGACATAGTAGATTTTTTTTTTGATCGGAAGTACCAGACTATCTCATTAAGGTTAATGATAATTTTGATCTTAGTTCAGATCACTCACCAATTATATTGGTTTACAATTCTTTTTTGAAAAATACATGTTTTAGCCAAAAACTTAATTCGGCAAAACGAACATTGGATCTCTTTAGTACTGGTAGGACAAAAATCTTAATCTCAAAAAGAAAATCTAAACTGATTAGAATATAGTTACGGTTATAGTTATGGTTAGAATATAGTTTCATGCCTTATTTACACAGCCGGGTTAATATAAACATCTCAGTTAGACTGCTTTCAGACGTTGAAGCTTGTCTGTTCAATACTTTCTTCGACTTTCTTTTAAGCTTGAAATCACTTTCACATGTAAAGGCAAGGATGAGCTTCAAGAGTTCAGAGGTAAAGTGAGTTAAACGGGGTATAACAACGAAAAAAGCAGAAAGCAAAATTAAAGGACGCGTTCAAGTTTGTACCCCGTTTAACTTACTTTACCTCTCTTCCAAAAACTCAACTTTTGAAGCTTATCCTTGCCTTGAAACTTGAACGTCTAAAGGCAGTCTTAATAATACAGGCCAATAATAATAGTGATACCACCAAATAATTACAGAAAATCAATGCTGCAGGCAACAACAATAATTGCGTAAGAAAAGCTACAAAATATTGGAAAAGAAATATACATATTAAAAGGAATGATGGCATTTTGCCCAGACCAGATAAAATAAAGCTGGATTCCTAGAACAAACTTTTTATCCTTTCAAGCTACAAACTTCTGTATTCATCTTCTTGTCAAATGGATTTACTATGTACTTTTACAGTAAATTCAAATGAAATAGCTAGTGTAGAGTATCTACCAGGTATGATACACTGGAATGGTAGATAACATTCTTGCTAAGTTAAATTAAGTTATTGGAAATATTGTTATTGTTTAAGGAATGAAAATAATATTAATATTTTTTTAATTTAAAGAATATAATTAAAAATCCCATCAAATTAGTATATAAGCCTTGTTTGATGAAATAAAGATTAATCATAAGTTTAGCCTCAAATCGGCATTAAACCCTTTTTTCATTTCGAAGAGCATTCATCTGCTTTATTTCAATCCTGGCATAATAACTGCCAGTCACTAGAGCCAGTGGCGTTCATTAGGTAGGCACTATAACCAAAACACAAATAATTCTAAATACATTACACTAGGCTCAGTAATAATTAGTCACCCTGTCTATGGCAAAATAGATTATATTGTTGCTAAAAATTTTTCGGAGAAGGCTTTATTACATTTGACGTCAATCTATTACTCCACTTTCAGACTGTGGCAAGGGAAAGTGCAGTAACTACTGTGATTGCTAAGTCAAATAAGCCCGATAATAATAGTTTGTTACCATTATTCCCAAAAATGTTTAAGAGAATTGTTTCAAATCGTCTAATGCTAATCTCTGAAACACAAAACAAAATACCGAATAAAGAATTTGAATTTCGTAACAACGTAATGCAATTACTGATATTCTTAAGGAAAATTATATTGCGCAGCAGTATATTCAGATGTCAGCCAGAATTTAAACTATACAAAATATTTCCAACCTCTGTGTACTTGTTATTAAAATCTTATTTAGAGGAAAGATAGTTTTATGTAAAAGTGAACGACGAAAATCCCGTAGTATATTTTATGTATGCAGGAGTACCTCAAGGAAGTATGCTGGGTCCAATATAATACACAATTTATACAGCTGAAATATGTACTTACGAAAGAGCCAGTGGTATGTTTTCGTCATGGTGGTAGGGTCAATATCCTCATGTACTACAATGTCTGAAATATAAATTTAATTTAATATAAACAAAATCTTATCTTTGATACTAAATATCAAAGGCAATATTTATGGAATTGATTAATACAGGGTTATCCATTTCGTGGTTTCAAAAGTATAAGACTGGAATTCGACATCTGTCAAACTAAGTTGTTAAACCAATTTTTTTTTGTTTTCAGTTGAATGTCTGACATTGACAAAAATGGATCGCTTAACTATCACACAACGCAACACGCAATGTTGATTCTGCAACAGCCACATATCGTGCTTTAAGAGGAGATTATGGTATACATAATCGTCCAACTACGCAAGCAATTGGCAAAATTGTGAAGAGACTGGAGCGGTTAGAAATATTGTAAGGCCTTCGCATCATCGTTTCGCTATAAATATCGCTACTGTAAGTGAAAGTGTTGCCGAAGACCCGAATGTGTGGACTCCTCGTCTTTCTCAGAATTATGCGTATTTTGCATTTAGATCCATATAAAGTCTAGCTCACACAACAACTGAAGCCAGCTGACCATTCACGACGTCGTAGATACGTGGAATGGGTGCTTGAACAACAGGCAGTGGACGGCGACTTTTCGAACAAAATTTTCTTCAGCGATGAAGCACATTTCGCACTCGGTGGGTATGTTAATAAACAAAATTGTCGTATTTGAGGTTCTGAGGATCCTCAAGTAATTGAAGAGAGGCCATTACATCCAGAAGAAGTCACTGTTTGGTGCGCTCTTTGGTCCGAAGGTGTGATTGGACCTTACTTCTTCGAAAACGACGATGGAACGATTGTCGCCGTCAATTCGAAGCGTTATGTTCATATGATAACCGACTTTTTTCTTGGCTTTTATTGAAGAATGCGACTTGGAGAATATGTGCTTTCAACAAGACGGTGCCACAGCGAATATGGCCTTATTGCTAGAGACATTTCGTGGCCGCGTAATTTCTCATCGTGGCTATATCAACTGGCCACCAAGATCATGCGATTTGACACATTAGACTTTTTTTGTGAGGCTACGCGAAAGACCGTGTCTATGCAGATGAACCTTTAACTCTTGAGCACTTAAAAACCAACATTCGTCAAGTTATGGCTGAGATACCGAACAATATGTGTCAAAAAGTGTTTGAAAATTATCTCAAAAGAATCAATGCTTGCAACACTTCGCGTGGTGATCATTTAAATGATGTAGTGTTTCACACATAATGTCAACGTTCAAACTTTATAATAAAAAAGAAATATCATGAAAAAAATTATTTTATATGTGTTTTATTTACATTTACTTTTGAAACCGCAAAATGGATAACCCTATACTTACATAAGTACAAAAAAAGGTTTGCTTGCTTATTTGTAATTTATAAAAATTACTTTTTGATTTAAAATTAAATTTCTCTGCATCATTGCGAAATAGCCAGCGATAAACTACAGCAAACATATTATATTTTATTGATTTAAGGTGTTTGGGAGATTTTAGATTATAAAAAAAATAAACCTATAAAGGCACAAACTTAAAGCAGCCACGGTACTGAACACTAAAAAAAATTTATACTTTCTTTTGCTGTAAATACGTTTTTGATTTTTTTATATCTTGTCTAGTATTAACTTACCATAATACTATGAATATAATTGTTACTTTTATTAAGCTTTCAGTATATTCATTAACAAGAGCGTTAGTTGTTTTGCAATGCATGACTAAATATAATGAACGATTAGCATTGTAAGACCGTCTTTAGAATAAGTATTTTCATCGGCCGGCATTGTTTTGAACTTGCTTAAAGCCGCTCATATTTACAATTGTTTTTCTGCAAAATGTACATGCACATATCCATGAGATACTTGATCTGACTCTTGGTAAATAATACTTTTGTAGGTATAAAACATTTGCTTTTGAGGTGGATTAAGTACATATTAAAAAGGATTAAACTGTCTGGCTGTGATGGGTAATTGATCCCCTTGACTGTTTAAAAATAATAAAAATAAAAGGCAAGCGAACTTCCGTCTAAAACGCAGACAGTATAGTATAACATTTATTGAAAGTCTGAGAAATAGAAAAATAAACCTACTCAAACATAAATAGATAAAGAGATAAACTGTTACATACATAAGGAACCAACCAAGTTAACACTTCTTGGTGACATATTTGACGTTAAAAAATATTCATTACTGTACCCGAGAATCAAACGAATTATCCAAAGTAATTTAGTTTTTACTCATAAAAGTCCAGACTGCTTCGTTATGCACCTGAAACGGAACTATTATTATCCTTCTGTTAAATAGCTGTTTTCCGCCGACATGCACAATTACAATCCAGTTGATAAGTTGTCAAGTCAGATGTAAAAAAGATATCGACTTAAGTAATTTCAGAATAGTAAGTTATCAATCACTAGCTATTATCCTTTCTTGGTCCTTTTTCATCAT
Organism: Linnaemya vulpina; assembly: GCA_963675445.1. Lineage (NCBI taxonomy): Eukaryota > Metazoa > Arthropoda > Insecta > Diptera > Tachinidae > Linnaemya > Linnaemya vulpina. The sequence goes on along the minus strand of OY776279.1, from coordinate 38,565,685 downwards.
TAAAATCTGTACTCTTTTAAAAATTTAACAGTTTGAAATATATAAAATAAAAAAAAATTTATTATTTTATGTTGCACATTTAGTAAATTAAAGCAGTGGCAGTCAAAAGAATTAAATATAGCAATATAGCATGTGTGTTTTACAGCATTCCACGCCTATTTGACTTCGCTGTCAAGCTCTATATCTTACAATCCAAGGCGTATTAATAAAGGTGACCTTATCACAATTCGCCTTATTTCAAAAACCAATCCTTCAAAAACAATTGTAAAAAAAATTATAAATGTGATGTGCTTAACAATTATAATTGTTTTAAAATTAAGAACTATTTGAGGTTTATTTGAAAATCATATAGTACACAGTCATGTATTACTCAACCAAACATTAAATTGTTTAACATAAAATTTTAGATTGCTCGGAAAAATTTTTATGAATGAAAAGTCAGTAAATTTTGAAGGATTTGGGATTGAAGGATTAATCCACAGCCGTTGCAGCATATTTTTACACATATTATACGATTTATTTGACAGTACAATTCTACTATGCAAATACGCTGACCTGTTTCATTATCAGCTTATAAATTCCTTGACTAACTCATCAATCCTTTTAAGGCGTAAACGTTTCGTCAAGGGACACTAAATGTTTTCTCGATTTGTATAATTAATTGAACGACAATTTAATCCATAGATAGTTCGGAACGATATCGATTTAAGCGACTAAATTTCCTTTCTATTTTATTCTAAGATATTGAGATAAAAATATTGTTTTTGGAAGACATAGGTAAATGGTCTACCAACAGGGACTTCCCAGAAGCAATGGTTTGGTGTGAATTGTGGAATAGCGATCCCTATATCTTTGAGAATGATAAAATATCCTGGAGAGAGTTGTAGACCAGCTCTCTCCCCATCGGGACACACCACCTTGGGGGCATAACCCTCCTAGCGAATCTTTAAACTTTCCTTTGGTTACAATAACTGATATCGAAGACGTTGTATCTTCGTTTAGAGACAAAAAGGCAGCGGGCCTAGACTGTATTACAAATATAGTATTAAAAGAGGCCGTCAAACTGTGTCCCGAGAAGTTCTTAAGAGTGGTAAATGCATACTAAAGTAAGCAAGGTAGAAGGAACAGTTGGTGTTAATACCTGAAGATAATAAACTCCTAGATCTCATCTTATCGGCCACTGTGTATGGTAGATACATGTGGGAAATTGCTAGAGGGTGTAATCTTGCAAATTCCATTGAAGACAGAAATGGCCTATCAGACAACCAATGCTGCTCGAGCTATTCATGGGAAGAGTTGGAGCAATGGTACAAAAGAGAACTATGCAGTTGTGACGTTAGATATAAAGAACGCGTTCAACACAGCAAACTGGGTGCATATGGTGGATGCTTTAGCTCGGTTAGACATTCCAGAATACTGCTGAACTGCTTTGAGGGTATGCAGTACATTTCAAACAGTGTCGGATGAAGCCGGTATTATCATTGCATGTATGATCCCAATTGATTTAGAAATCATGATTAGAGACAACACAGACATATGTCTTCAGAAGTGGTAAGAACGCTGGTCAACCACTGAAAGGCGAAGAAGGACATATACACTAATACACGACATCTGGCTATGGCTGACTAGTAAACATGGTGATTTAAAATATTACTTTAAGGTTAGTCTATACAATATGTTCAATCAGCATATTGTGTAAATCAAAAATTTTTTCAGCATACTATGTTTAACAACATTTGCTAACAATTTGTTAACAATGCCAATAAACGTAATTTGGGAATTTCAGCATATCGTGTAAACATCATATAATTATAGTAAACATTTTTCTTGTACATTGTTGGTAAGTTTTGCAATAAAATATTTTTTATTGTTGATGCTATTTACAATAATGTATTTTGGGGATTCACACTGTAGTCATAAAGTCTATGCTATTTCAAACATCGATCAGCTGATAAGAATAACAACACATTTGTAATTAGCTGTTATCAAAGCAAAAGAAAATTTAGGCCACTGTAATAAAGTTGTTTGGAAATGCCAAAAATAATTGAAAAAAGTAAAATTATTAAATGAGTCTTCTGCTAAACAACAATATCTAAATGAATTTGTTTTTGCGGCGGCATGCGGAAAAGCGTTTAGTGGCTGCCAGCTACGTAAATACATATATGTATCTAGTTTTTGCGATTCAGTTCTCTTTTAATTTTTTCATGTTATAAAAATGTGCCTAAAATATCGGCTTGGCAAGAAATCGCGGACAAACGAAAGTGATCTAATTTGCAAGTAACTTTTAATACAGATATAAGCAAGTTTAAAATGCAAAAACTGCTGGTGCATATATATTGTGTAGAAATAGTTGAATGCAATGCAGTTTCTAGAGGTAAAAGTAACTTCAGAAACACCAGAATCAGTTTCATCAATGACGCTAGTGAGTTTATGCTAATTTTGATTTCATAAGGCTTTTTAATTTAGATTTTTATGACAGTTTCGGAAGACCCAAACTTGTCGGTAGTAGAACCGACTGTGTCCTTTTTAGAAATTATTGGTGGCACAAAATAGAGTAGCTTGTTGGTTTAACTTTTGTTCCATCGTCATCAAAAACTACCACCGTATAAGCAAAATCTAGTAATATATCATTTAATGACATTATTTATATATTGTATTGATTTTAATACATTGTGTTGAAAAACTTACAAAGAATGGTTAAATTTCAAGGTCCGATGTTGATTGTCGTTTCTTTTTATTATGATAATGGTTCAATTATGTATGGAACAACATACCTACTAAATGGCCGTCGCGACCTCAGCGGCACACATCCATTGGTGTCAAATCACATGATCTTGGCGGCCAATTGACATCGCCACCACGTGAGATAACACGGCCATTGACTTTGTCGCTCAAAAGAGCCATTGTTTCCTCAGCTGTGTGGAAAGTGGCACCGTCCTTTTGAAACCACATATGTTCTACTTCCATATATTTCAATTCGAGCCATAAAAAGTTTGTTATATCTCACGATAGCGAACACCATTCACAGTAACTGCCTGAACGGCCTCATTTTGGAAAAAATACGGCCCGATAGTGCCCATAAACCGCACCAAACGGTCACTCTTTGTGGGTGTATTAGTTTTTCGACAATCACTTTTGGAATATCAGTCGCCCAAATGCGGCAATTCTGTTTATTGACGAATCCACTGAGGTGAAAATGTCCCTCATCACTGAAGATGATTTTCTTCGAAAATTGATAATCAACTGGTGCCATTTCTTGTGGACGCACACGCACTGGTGTTATCACATATCCTAGAGACTCAGTTTGGGGCATATGATCAGCCCGGGGATTATAATTTCGCTCATGCTGAAATCCTTATTGAATTGGACCAGCGTGTGTAATTTTGTACAGCTAGTTCTAATAGAACTTCACACATTAGAACAGATTCGCAGAGTAATTAATTCGTATTAGAATTTGTTAGTAACTAACGATGAAGTATGTGTATCAGTTCCGAACGTCCTTACCTAGGCATTAAGGACGACGTAGGAATAATACTGATGAGACCACCCACCCTGACGATATGTCGAAGCTGTTCCAGGGTGGTGCTAGTGAAGTTGTCGTGGGGCCACTATTGATAGTTGCTATCATTACCTTAAAAATAAATAAATAAATATATATATATATATATATATTTATTTATTTATATATATGTATATATATATATATATATATATATATAAATTTATTAAAACTAATTGAGAGATTAAAATATTTATATACAAATATATATATATATATATATATATATATATATATATAAATATATATATGTATATATATATATATATATATATATATATATATATAATATATATATATATATATATATATATATATATATATATATATACATAAATTCGTTTTCAAGAGAATCATTAAGTTAGAGAAAGATACAAAATCGCAAAAACTTACAAGGCTTTTTGTAAGTTTTTTCTTTTTTGCCCTGTTATCTAAACCTGTTATATAACTAAATATATAAATTTTCAGTACGTCTGGTGACCTATCTTGTATGAGCTTTCTGACTAGAGTATCAGCGAACTCCGCAAAATTTGTTCGCTGGGCAATTACACATTCTTATAGAAACTTACAGAAATAGTTTTTGTTATTCAGCTTGTTGGCCGGCAGCATGGTAACATGCACATGGGTACAGTGTATACTGTACATACACACATACATATTGTAGTTGTTTAATAACAAAAGTTGGCCAATTAATAAGTAACAACTTGTTGTAGCACTCACGATCGTATTTTAATTTCCAATAATTATGAAACAAAATAAATCATTGAGAATTTGTCTATTAATGAGAATTTTAGCTGGTATGACAGCCACATAAACATTGTAGCACTGGATGTATGGTGGAATCTAAGTCCAATACATAAATTACTTTTCTCTACAATTGTTCATAACAAATAACTTGTCACTTTGATGTTTGTACAATAATCGGTTTCTGTTTGGTCATGTATTTTATTTGATATTCGATACTGGAGGCATCAACCCACCTTATTCGCATTCAAAGCATATGTACTACTACATCCATAGACACACAATTTCATTTTCAAGCACATTGAAGCACTTAATTTTAAATAGCAAAAAAAACATAAATACAAAAGCATACTAATGCAGTGTCTTATAACCTTGTCGGTAATTTTAATAACTAGATTCCCTAAGAAAGTAACCATCGACAATAGTTAGCTTTGTAACATTTGCCAGGCAGCCGAGTTAAATGGACGCTGAAGAGAAGAGAAAAAGACGCAAAGTTTTAGTGTATATTTTTTTGGAGAAGTTAAATAAATTCCATTGTTAGCCCAGCAAAGCTTCTAAGTAGATCCTAATAGCAGGAATTCAGAATAAACGAGATGTAAATCGTCCATTTTCGACATCTCATCTGTACCAATAAGCACTGTATTTAATATATTCTCTTTCTCTGAAGGAATTTTTTCCCTATTGTCTGTACCGTATTTCCATAAAAGAACTCGCCAACAAACTTCTAGTTTTAGATTTTGTTTCTCTAGGAATAAGTGTTATGAATGACAACAAAAGGGAAAGTGTTCTCAAAACATTTGAAAATATTTCCGCAAACTGCTTGAAAGAGGGTTTTCCGAAAGCATATAACTATTCAATATCCTTAAGCAAAATAAAAAATGATAACCCAAAGTAGTTTTTAAATAAAAAACCACAAGCAAGAAACAACGATATATTTTCTTTTTCACTAAAATGTAAGCTTACCGTGATAATGCCCGCGGGATATTCAAAAGAAGAAACAAGGACCTAAAAAGGATTCCGTGGTAATATTAAAATTACATATCATTTTTTAGGTAAAAAAGGTATGCGCGGCACAAGACGTCCCAGAACATTAAAAATGCAAAAGCAACTGGTCCTAATATAGCATTAAATATTTCGCCAAATTAAAAGAAAATACATCACTTAATCAGTACGAAGGAGTCTGTTGGAGGTGCGCCCAATACTTTCAGATTAAACATCTCAATTACAAGGCGATATAAGGAAGTCAAAACCTGATGCAAGAGTAATAACAAAGCACAAAGAAGAAAGCTGTTGCTTTGTGATATTATTCCCAAAAAAGTTACTGAACTTTTTAAAAACATTTCTTGTAAGTCGTGTTTACAAATGTGGTCCACAAGCTTCGTGAATAAGTTTCAAAAATAACTAAGTTACGAAAAAGATTTAAATGAGGTTCCAGTTAGTTAACCGCATTGTTTTAGAAAAAACTTATGATGAAACCCTTTTAAATTGCTTTGATCAGAAAATGAGGTTATGAACGAGTTGAACCCAAGTCCAGATGTTAGTAAACGTATTTTAATCTCTCAATTAGTTTTAACTATTAATATGTTGAATTGATAAAAATACTATTTTTATGTAATTTACTCATTTTGTGTGTATATAGAAGTCTCCCTAGTAAATACATAAATGAATATTCATGTGAAAAGTATTTGACAGCTGACTGCTCCGACATACCGGCGATTTTGATATTACGAAATTCTTAACAAGCTACTATATGAATATTTTATTTACTACAAGCTTCGGGTAAGTAAATACCACTTAGTGCTTTGCCGTCTACTGAAAAACTAGTGCACATTAACAAAAATTTAACAATTTTTGCTGGGAAATAAAGAATCTTTAATATACACATTGTTTCAGAATTAGTAAAATGATTTATAATAATTGATTGAAATTCCTCGAAATAGTAAGTAACATGACAAAAGAGCATGCAGGGTTTAAAAAGTTCAGGACTCGGCCACAAGTTCCTTAATATTACACGATCTTAAATATCGCAGCACTCAAAGGCTTCTTTTACCGAATATTTATGGTTCCAAGATTGTTATGAGATCGCTGTTAATCTTATTAGTTATCATTGCTTTTGACCCCAATAATTCTTAGAATAGAGGGTACTGCATTCTCTACATGTTTATAATACTTATTGTAGGGCTCTAGACGTTCTAACATTACATTAATTTTTAATACTCAGTTTTATTGCTTGCTTTGTTAATAAAGCGATAATGAGTTTAAAATAGTTGTAAAATGTTTCTTTAGATGACATATCAAATGGTTGGATGGCCCAACCAGTTAGTGACTGCAAATATTTTATTTAATGGTTGGGTGAATGTATTTGAAAAAAGGGTATGAAGAATAAAGGCAAAAATGAACACACACATACTGACTAGGCACATCGTTAAGACAATGTTAGATGGCCTCGTATGGAAAAATATATGTATGTATTATCGTTTTGCAAGTTAGTCCAACACACAAAATATTAGATAAGTGCAGTAAATTTCCGAATTGTTCGAATTTCTGGATGAATTTTTATAAACAAATTTAGGTTGAGTTGATCATAAAGATATAAAAAACTGTTGTTTTCTCATTTTACACAGGATTTAGACGATGAACTTTATGACGTCTATTTTTCTTGATTCCCTTTTCAGTTTTCTTTCAAAAATTCTTTGGGTTTATACGATGATTAATTTTACATGTCTAATATTTTTTATTGATTTTGATTTTTATTTTTCAATCGGAATATCTGTTTTAGTTTACTTTTCTTTATAATAATAATATAAAAGAAATGGAAGTGCTATATTCGGCTGTGCCGAATCTTATATACCCTTCACCAGCACACGTCTGGCATTATATATATGTTTAAATACCAATTTTGTGCTTTCTAAGTTATAAAATAGTTTCAGTAAGCGAAAAAAAAACAACTTCAGTTGCATATTTTGGTTACTTTTATACATAAAAAAATTCAAAATTTCGCACCCTTGGATATTAATTTTTTACCAATACAAATCTTCATAATGTGTAAAGCGGTTTTATTTATGCAAAACTGGAAATTTATAATCATTTTGGTAACTTTCATATGATACAAAAGATTGCAAACATTCAAACCTGGAATCGAAATTTAGATTTATTTTAGTATTTGATACGAATTTTGTTTTTCCTATATTAAAAACTAGTTTAATTAGTAAAAATAAACGACGTAAGTTGCTTTTTCGTAGCTTTTATGTATAAAAAAATTTCAATTTCCCATACCTGGAAGCTAAAATTTATTATTATTATTTTTTGTTTGTTTTTTTACCAATGTAACTCTTAATGAGGCATAAAATATTTTTATTTAAGTTCTATTTAGGTTCAAGAATGAAGTCTCTAGCTCTTCTGGGGGCTTGGGAAACCCGATTTCACGTACAGACAGACGGACAGCGCTCAAACGTTATCGCCATTCATAAGGATCCAGAATATACACACCTTATATGGTCGCATATTAATACCTAATTATTGTACAAACGGAATGACAAACTTAAATATACCCTTTCACTTTTTTGTGAAGGGTATAAAAAACCATAGAAAACAGAAATCGAGTAATTTTTTCTACCCCTCTTTCTTCTCTACACCGTTCGCTTTCAAACCAAAAATGACGTCGAAAAATAGACTTCATGAAGGTCTTCGTGTAAAGTGGGTGTTAGTTTATTTAACATAAAAACTATACAGAACTCAACGAAATATAGTAAAAAAAATTCAGTTCAATTGACTTTGGTATAAATGTAAATAATATACTTATAATTAAAATAAACTAGAAAAATTTTTAAAATAATATATATATTTTGAATTCCCACTTAGTCTTTGTTTATCATGTAATCAGGATTAATAGTCTGTTTTTCTGCATTTCCGACAAAACAATATCATTACGGAGCACATAGGGGTATTCTGCAAATCCAGCCGGACATTGATGTTTTTTATTTTTTATATTGCTTGTAAAAAGTTATTGCGTGCTCCTATATTGATGATTGGAAGAAATGTGTGTTATAGTAGTGGGCTAAGTAAGCTTTAAATACGAGAAATCGGACCAAGGGGGAAAAAGTTTCCTTAAGATGGACTAATCCTAACGCTGAAAAAATAAATTTTCCCGTAGCGTAACGAGCTGTCAACGCCGGCGACACACAGTGAACGGTCCCCATAGTAAAACTGGAAAAAAATCGAAGGAGTTATGGTAGCTTAATGAAATTTTTGGCACATATCTCTCTTGGCCTACTGTTTGCGAAAATTAATAAAAATTTTTAGAAATCCTTTTATTTTTCCGGTGCGGGGACAATGAAATACTACAAATTCCCCCACTTTAGTAATTATTACTTTTTTGAATTTTAGTCTGTCATTTCACATACAAAATGATATAACGTGATAGTTTTCTTATGATATATAACCAATCTCTAATTATTTAGGGTTGCCGAATACATTTTTTCAATATAACATTATGTTAAACTTTTTAGTATTTTTTGTTTGTTTACAGTTTTGAAAACAACCATTGGTATTCAAATAACATTATATCAATAGGGTTGCCAAATTGACAACACTAAATATTTCAAAATTAAATTATTGTTTAAGATAAAGAACATATTTTTATAAAGGTTAATAATAAATTTAGTTTAATCGTTGACCTGTTGTATTATAATAATCTTCTTGTCTTATCGTTCGGCTATAGGTCAGGTTTTTTAAAAAAATCAATAAACACTAAATATTTTTTGATTATTTAATCTTTATTTAATGTTATTTTTCCCAATATTTCGAATAGCTTCGCTATTCATCTTCAGGGGAACACTGTTGGGTACAAAACAATATATGATAAACATTAAAATTAATTTTTGACTATTTCTAATAAATTTACAATTACATACATGTAAATTAAAAATTAAATAAAATTATATTGAATTAACATATTTTCAATATGTCGATCGTCTGTAGTCCTTAGCTGCGAAAACTGATTTGTTTATGTTGTTTTTTGTGTTTGTTTAACACACTTCTGTAAATTTGAGCGCATTTCTCTGTGTCTTGTTTATAGTTAAGTCTTTTCTCTGCAGGAACGTCAATTATGTGTAACATCTCTAAAGTAAATCTCCTGGAATAATGGTTTTCTTGTTGTAATATTTTTACATTCTCAAAATTTGGCACATGATTTTCCTTTGCACAGTGGGCCGCAAGTGCAGTTTTTTGTTCCATGGGTTTGTTTTTCATTCTTATATCTGATTTATGAGATGTTAGTCTGGTCTTCAGTTTATTTTTAGTTGTTCCTACGTATTTCTTATTGCATGTGCCTGAGCCGTCACCGTTGCAGTTAATACTATATATAACGTTGCATTTGTCCTCTTTCTTTAATTTAGTCTTTGTGTTACTATATAGGCTCTGCATAGTATTATTCGTCTTAAATGCCAGTTGATATTTTTCAATGTCATATAGATCTGAGTTTTTTAACCTTTCAGAAAAACCTTTTATATATGTTAGTCCTTTATAATACTTTGTATTAGTCTCTCTTCTTATTGTTGTGTCCTTCTTTTTATATGTTAAATTGTTTATAATTGTTTTCGGAAAATCGTTCATGTCTAAGATTTCTTTTATTTTCCGTAAATTTTCTTCATGATACCTATCGTCACTAATGGTGAGTACTCGTCTGATGAAATTACTTGCTGTGTTTATTATAATTCTTCTGGGATGTTTTGAATGGAAATTAATCAGACGACCGGATGCAGTGGGTTTTTGATACCAGTTGACTGTCATCATATTTTGGTGTCTACTAACAATTGCATCTAAATATGGTAATTTACTATCTTTTTCCGTTTCCACTGTAAATTGTATTTGTGGGTTAAACGTATTTAAAACATTTAGAACTTCATCTGCCGTATCCTTATTTATGATAGCAAATATGTCATCTACGTATTTTGTTAATAATCTGGGTTTTATTTTTAATTTTGTAAGGGATTGATCCAGTAACTCCTCCATAACAATATCGGAAACAACTGGTGATACTGGTGATCCCATCGGCATTCCCTTACATTGTCCGTAAATTCGTTCCTCATATTTAAAATAACGGCTGTCTTTGATGCAAAACTTTAGTAACTCCATGAAAAGGTATTTTGGTATTTTTGTGTGTTGTTGTAATATGTCCCACTTATTTTCTATTATTTGTAGTGCTAAATTTATAGGTATGCTCGGAAATAGCGATACTACGTCATATGATACCATAATTTCATTATTGTCTAATCTCTTATTATTTACTTTTGATTTAAATTCTACTGCGTCTCTTACATTGTAAGTTGAGTTTCTGGTTAAATTTTTTAAAATATGAACTAAATATTTGCAAAGTTCATATGATGGTGCATTTTGTGACGAACAAATTGGTCTTAAAGGCATTCCTATTTTGTGTACTTTCGGTAACCCATATATTCTGGGTGCTATAGACGTACTTGTTTTTAATTTATTTTTCTCCGTAGATGTTATGATATTTAAATTATATAATTTGTCTACTAAAGTATTATTTTTTGTCTGTAATGTTGATGTTGGATCTCTTTTTAGACGTCTATAAGTACACATGTCATTTAAAATTCGAGTCATTTTTTTTTATAATCATTTCTTGTCATTACTACAGTTTTGTTTCCTTTGTCAGAATTTAATACTAACAAATCTTCATTTTCCTTTAAAAATTGACGCGTCTGACCCACTGTATTCAATATATATTTATCTCTTTGGTTTGTTTTTATTCTGTTCAAATGATCGTCTATAAGCGATGTTAATTTAATTCTACCGTTCTCTTGTTTTTCTCTGTCGCTTATTGTTTGTATGCAATCCTCTCCCTCAGCTATACATTTAAAAAGCGGGAATGTACTCTTTGTACTTGGAAGTGCAAACTTGGGACCTAAAGAGAGTAGCCACTGTATATTTGTTGGTACTTGTTTTTCTGTGTTGTTGATAAACCATTCGTTCTGCTTTGTTATATTTAGTTTTGAAAAAGCTTTATTTTTCAAAATATTAAATTTATTTATGTGTATAGTTTTTTGTGTCCTATTTAGCTTGTCATATAAAATATTTTCACTTTCAAAGAATAATGTCCTGTCCTCTTCGTCCAGTAGGGAATCAACTTTCGCAGTTAAGATGTTTTTCTGTTTCTTATGTATATTAAGTAATTGGTGTTTTTGTTGTATTAATAAATTTAATAATTTTATATGAAAATTGTAGATAATTTTAACTAATATTCTATGTACGTTTGGATGTATTTTATTATTTACCATGTATATTGTGTAAACATTTTTGGTGATGTTATTTATAAAATTTGGTATAATACCTGAATGTTTGCATTTTAACAAGAAAGATGTCGATGATTTTAGTTTTGCTAACGTTTTGTTGTTTTTGGTGTACTTTCTAACAGTGTTGATGGTGTTTTTGTTATACTTTATTTTTATTTTACGATATAAAGTCATGTTGATGATATTCGGTGTGCCTTCTGTGTTCATATGTATATATATTTAGTTTAATCGTTGACCTGTTGTATTATAATAATCTTCTTGTCTTATCGTTCGGCTATAGGTCAGGTTTTTTAAAAAAATCAATAAACACTAAATATTTTTTGATTATTTAATCTTTATTTAATGTTATTTTTCCCAATATTTCGAATAGCTTCGCTATTCATCTTCAGGGGAACACTGTTGGGTACAAAACAATATATGATAAACATTAAAATTAATTTTTGACTATTTCTAATAAATTTACAATTACATACATGTAAATTAAAAATTAAATAAAATTATATTGAATTAACATATTTTCAATATGTCGATCGTCTGTAGTCCTTAGCTGCGAAAACTGATTTGTTTATGTTGTTTTTTGTGTTTGTTTAACACACTTCTGTAAATTTGAGCGCATTTCTCTGTGTCTTGTTTATAGTTAAGTCTTTTCTCTGCAGGAACGTCAATTATGTGTAACATCTCTAAAGTAAATCTCCTGGAATAATGGTTTTCTTGTTGTAATATTTTTACATTCTCAAAATTTGGCACATGATTTTCCTTTGCACAGTGGGCCGCAAGTGCAGTTTTTTGTTCCATGGGTTTGTTTTTCATTCTTATATCTGATTTATGAGATGTTAGTCTGGTCTTCAGTTTATTTTTAGTTGTTCCTACGTATTTCTTATTGCATGTGCCTGAGCCGTCACCGTTGCAGTTAATACTATATATAACGTTGCATTTGTCCTCTTTCTTTAATTTAGTCTTTGTGTTACTATATAGGCTCTGCATAGTATTATTCGTCTTAAATGCCAGTTGATATTTTTCAATGTCATATAGATCTGAGTTTTTTAACCTTTCAGAAAAACCTTTTATATATGTTAGTCCTTTATAATACTTTGTATTAGTCTCTCTTCTTATTGTTGTGTCCTTCTTTTTATATGTTAAATTGTTTATAATTGTTTTCGGAAAATCGTTCATGTCTAAGATTTCTTTTATTTTCCGTAAATTTTCTTCATGATACCTATCGTCACTAATGGTGAGTACTCGTCTGATGAAATTACTTGCTGTGTTTATTATAATTCTTCTGGGATGTTTTGAATGGAAATTAATCAGACGACCGGATGCAGTGGGTTTTTGATACCAGTTGACTGTCATCATATTTTGGTGTCTACTAACAATTGCATCTAAATATGGTAATTTACTATCTTTTTCCGTTATGTATTGTTATGGAGGAGTTACTGGATCAATCCCTTACAAAATTAAAAATAAAACCCAGATTATTAACAAAATACGTAGATGACATATTTGCTATCATAAATAAGGATACGGCAGATGAAGTTCTAAATGTTTTAAATACGTTTAACCCACAAATACAATTTACAGTGGAAACGGAAAAAGATAGTAAATTACCATATTTAGATGCAATTGTTAGTAGACACCAAAATATGATGACAGTCAACTGGTATCAAAAACCCACTGCATCCGGTCGTCTGATTAATTTCCATTCAAAACATCCCAGAAGAATTATAATAAACACAGCAAGTAATTTCATCAGACGAGTACTCACCATTAGTGACGATAGGTATCATGAAGAAAATTTACGGAAAATAAAAGAAATCTTAGACATGAACGATTTTCCGAAAACAATTATAAACAATTTAACATATAAAAAGAAGGACACAACAATAAGAAGAGAGACTAATACAAAGTATTATAAAGGACTAACATATATAAAAGGTTTTTCTGAAAGGTTAAAAAACTCAGATCTATATGACATTGAAAAATATCAACTGGCATTTAAGACGAATAATACTATGCAGAGCCTATATAGTAACACAAAGACTAAATTAAAGAAAGAGGACAAATGCAACGTTATATATAGTATTAACTGCAACGGTGACGGCTCAGGCACATGCAATAAGAAATACGTAGGAACAACTAAAAATAAACTGAAGACCAGACTAACATCTCATAAATCAGATATAAGAATGAAAAACAAACCCATGGAACAAAAAACTGCACTTGCGGCCCACTGTGCAAAGGAAAATCATGTGCCAAATTTTGAGAATGTAAAAATATTACAACAAGAAAACCATTATTCCAGGAGATTTACTTTAGAGATGTTACACATAATTGACGTTCCTGCAGAGAAAAGACTTAACTATAAACAAGACACAGAGAAATGCGCTCAAATTTACAGAAGTGTGTTAAACAAACACAAAAAACAACATAAACAAATCAGTTTTCGCAGCTAAGGACTACAGACGATCGACATATTGAAAATATGTTAATTCAATATAATTTTATTTAATTTTTAATTTACATGTATGTAATTGTAAATTTATTAGAAATAGTCAAAAATTAATTTTAATGTTTATCATATATTGTTTTGTACCCAACAGTGTTCCCCTGAAGATGAATAGCGAAGCTATTCGAAATATTGGGAAAAATAACATTAAATAAAGATTAAATAATCAAAAAATATTTAGTGTTTATTGATTTTTTTAAAAAACCTGACCTATAGCCGAACGATAAGACAAGAAGATTATTAGGTTAATAATAAAGTAACAAACAAATTCAAATAACACAACAGTTGTAAACAGTTTCTTAATCATTAAAATAAGTTTCTGTGTCTGAATCAGTGTTCAAAGATTCATCTACCATTATGTAATTACTATTTTCTTGATTATTGTAGAAAGAGCTGCTTGTATTTATTGTATTTCTATTAGATGAAATTAATGGATCAGAAGAAATTATGAGTTTATTCATTAAATCTTGATTACAATTTTCTCTGCTATTTTTTCGAGTGTGCTCAAGTCTGTTCTTTCTACTTGTTTTGTGTAGACATTCTAAAGCATCTTCAGACAGCATCTCTAAAATAAACCAAGAAAATATTTGAAACAAAATTTTTATTTCATACAGGTATTTAAATATTACCAATATGTAAATTAAACTATTTTATAATTTCACAACCATGAATGAGAAGTTTATGCAACGTTGATGGCATATAATACCAATCATAGTTATTTAAATATATTTCTCGAGTTTCCTCCGCTAGCTGTTTAAAGTTAGATATTTTATAGGTTTTTCAGAGGATACTGTTTTTAAGATTAAATTCAAACTATGTATCAATTTTTCATTAACTCGTGTAATCTCAGACAATTTTTTGAATTCGTTAAAAAATTTTCGAGCTGTATTGCCATCATTACTAGTGCCAAAATTACACTTCACTTTATTAGCTGTTAATTCCGTCTCAGATCGAAATTTATTTTAAATTAGTTTTTTTCTTTTAGTTTCTTTTATTATACAGTGTTTTCTTATCATTCCTAACTAGCCAAGTCTTAAAAGGCAATCGATATGCAGGGTGTAACATGCTCTCAAAGCGTCTAAGCAAACAATGTAAAGGTGAAATTCCATTTCTATAATGGTCTTCGTTGGGAGAATAAATAATGCTAAGTTTGTTCATATCTTTAGGTTTAGCTTGTCATATAAAGCACTTCGAACCCGACTTTTTGACTGTTCTCGCTTAAGTACGTATCTGTATCAATAAAGGGTTGGTTTCACATGGTGTCCAAATATGTGAGAATAAATTTTATATGTGTTAGAGTCATCCTACTTGGTATTTTTTGGTTTAAAGCATCATACATTATCAAACATTAAAAATATCAAGTGATAATTTTAACAAAAATATTAAATATGGATGATTTTTAAAATCATATCTCAAAAGTTGGCATAGAAAACACCTAAATCTTCTTATACATATTTTAGTATATATATATATATCAGAAAATAAGATTATTGATTCATAAAAGTCGTTTTGTGATGTGCCTAGTTTTTCGGGTCCAATGAAGCTGACTATTTTTTTGTTTAAGTTTATATTTTGGCTAATTTCTTAACATTTTTTCTTACAGTGTTGCTATAAATATTTGAATTTTAGGACTTCTTCATTGTTTCTGCTACATTCCTGAATAAAACAAATATAATTGCAAGCATTTTTATTGAAAAATGAATTTATTATATGCATTTTTCCAAACACATGTTTTGTTACTTAAAAGTTATGAAAAAATTATGAAAATAGTTCGAATTAAGGCCGTATAACTTTTTATACGTGTAACGCACATAAAAAACCAAACCACCTCTGGAATCGTGGGAGTGTCAGCTTTCATCTTATACGTATTTTATTGATAAATTCGAAATTTTTTTTTTATTTTTTTCAAAAACCTGGACGTAGGCCGAGGAGATCGTAAAATGTAATTTTTTTTCCATGCCTCCTTTTGTGGGCGGTGACATAAAATATTATTTGCAAATTTCTTATTGTAATTATTCCTCTAGTTTTGAAGAGGCTTAAATGTTTACTATAGAAGTAGAGAAAGATGAAAAGCTAGCGTTTTTAGATGCTTTAATTATCAGACAACAAAACTTTTTAATAACTGATTGGTATCAAAAACCATAGCTGTTAAGTAATGATTACTAATTTTTTTCAAGGTGAAGTAATGATTATATTACGATTATTTTCAGATTCGCACGATTACTAATTGATTACGATTACAGATATTCGAAAAATAATCAAGATTAATAAAAATTACGAAAAAATAATCAAATATAATAAAAAGTAATCGAAAAATAATTTGACTACTTTCGACGATTACTTTTGATTGTTTTTGATTATTTTCCAATTTTTTTTACATATTAGTTTTTGAAATTTTTCCAAATTGTAATTATGTTATGTTTTTAAATGTAATAAATTGTTTTATTAACATTGAATACGTTAGGCCGGATCAGCTTTAAAACAAATTTTTCATATATTGTAACCTTAATTATTTTTAGATTATTTGTAATCATAACTAATTAATAATCAGGAATTGAAGTAAGTTCTGCTCCACAAGAACAGATTAAATTTGACCATCGATCTGCAATAAAATATCATTTCTTCAGCTATTTAAAAGATAATGCAAGTGCTGACGAGATTTACCACAAATATGATTTACTAAGGGATGCATTAATTTTTTTTAACACGCCCTTAACGTCTTCAGCTCCAGTTGAATGATTGTTTTCATTTGTCGGGATCGTCAACAGTCCAAGGCGGCAATCATTGTCTCATTTTTCTTTTGAAAAATTAGTTGTAATTAAGGTCAATTGTAAATATATATAAATTATAAAACTTTTGTTGTGAATTGAATGTATTCTGAATGTATTTGTTTTCTTTATTATTTTCCCTTTCTTGTTGATTTAGGAAGTACTAAAATTGTTATTAGTTGTTTTCTTATTGAAGTGAATATACCTATAGATATTTTGTATACAAGAGCTATCTAATTTTGTTTTATTTGTTCAGATTTTTAAAAATTTTTAAATCCAAATTTTTCAAAATAAAATGTATGTATAAAATGATGAGCATTCAAAATTTTTAGAAAATAATCCTTGAAAGTAGACAATTATTTTGTTGATTATTTTCTCGTAATGCTAACTAATCTTAATTATTTTTGGAGTATTTGTAATTATAATTAATAAATTATATTCTCTTTAAATTTTAATCTAATTGATTACTAATCGTAATTTAAATTTAACTGGTTTGTCAAAAACCAACTGCGTCGGGGCGAATTATAAATTTCCATTCGAATCACACAAAATACGTCAAAATAAATACTACAAAGAACTTTGTCAGAAGAGTTTTAAAAATAAGTGATAAAAAATTTCACAACGAGAATTATAAAAATATAAGAAAAATATTCCTAAGAAACAGCTTTTCATATCCTTTAGTAATCAACATTACACGAAACACTATAAAGAATATAAACAAACCAAAAACGCGAAAGTTGGAAAAGATCTACAAGCCCTTAACACACGTACCAGGTTTCTCTGAAAGAATCACGCAATCCAATATTTACAACACTGATGACGTTAGCATTGCCTTAAAAACTACCAACACTTTAAACTCCCTGTTTTCAACAAATTAGATATACATACATATATAATGTTATCTACAAAATACCGTTCTATGGGAAATGCAAAAATGTGTGTAAGAAAATATATATAGTAACAACAAGATCAAAACTTAGGACAAGATTGGCTGCACACAAATCTAATTGTGAAAATAGAAACGATAATTTAGAGCAAAAAACCGCAGCCACTAGCATGACATTCGCCAGACATAAATTATACAGAAATATTACAACAAGAACATAATTATTAAAAAAGATTCACAGTAGAAATGCTACATATAATTAACACTCCCGCCGAAATTAGGATGATTTACAAAACAGACACTTAGAATTGCGCGCATACGTATAGACATAACAAAACACAATAAACCAAAACAAATTTAGTAAACATTTAACCCTTTTCAAAACTAGACGACTTTACTTTTATATGTACATGTTGTTATGTTTATAGTTTTAAACACTTATTTATAAAAACCCTACATAATATAAATTAATTTATTTTTGTGATACTAAATGTTGTGAGAACGAATTTGTTTTTTCAGTTTTTCCAAAAGAAGAACACCGAAGGTGTTCGAAATATCGAAGTAATAAAAATATATACACACACACCGAGATAAAACCTAATAATAGTTTTATTTTCGATTCTAAAAACAAGGTCGAATAAAACACAAAAATTAATTATTATTTGCAAAAATATCGGAAACATTAAAAGGAATGAATTACTTATGTTATAATACCATAAAAACAAATTGTTTGAGCTTTATTAGGAAGGGGGAGGTATCCTGAGTTCCTCCAGGCCAGATTTGTTTAATTTTTATAATATTTGTTTCCAAGAATAATATAAGATTCAATTGAAACAGGTGCATTCATTTTGCTTATCAAATAACGTCGTGGTTCGTGCATTTCTTTTTTAGACACGTAACAACAGTGTTATGTGTAATAATTTAAAAAACAAACCGACACCGATAATTATTTAAACCAAAACATTTTGTGACTGACAAACTCATACGTACCTCTGCAAGATGATCAAAAATTGAAAAAAGGTGATATTAAAGAAATAAATTTCTCAAAAAATGGCGCAAAATGCGGAAGGTATTTTTGTTTTGCCGGAGAGTAGATATTTGATATTATACAGTGGATTATAAAATTTTTACGACCTCGACGGAGCTCACATTCAAAAACCCTTTAATATTTTTTCTTAGAAAAAACTTAACAAGATTGCTTATTATAAGAATTTAAATTAAATTCTTCTAAAAATTAATATAAGCAGCTGATAATATAGCCTTTCACAGAGAAAAAAAATCAATGTAAAAAAAATAAATGTTTCAAAGCGTAAAAATTCAGTAAAAGCGCATGCAATTTACTCAACTGATTTTAAAGCTGGATTCACCCATGGTTTCAGAACAAAATATATATTCTGAAACATTTTTAGCTTTTTGAGAGTATGTTCTGAAGCGATTCACCCACTTCGCGTATTTCTTCCGGAACTTTAAGGCTACCATATGAAATAATTTTGTAAACTATGTGTGTGAGTTTTACAATTGGTTAATACCACTATTTATCTAATTTTATTTATAATAATATTAACCAGTTAATCTAAAGCAAGTGCATTGAAAATTCACTATACAAAGCAGAATGATGTTGTCTGCCGAGCTCCGTACTTATATTTTCATATTGCTTAATTTTAAGTTTTAGCCTTATGTCCGGCTTGAATGGCCAATGACGCCTATGTGCGGAGATCTAAAAGATTTGACAAATGTTTAGCGGAAAATAATTTATTGCTTTTGCACCACTGTATTAAATTACTTACACTTCCAGTAGCTTCGGAATATATCCGCTTCGCTAGTCCAGCGTAGAGAACCATTCGGTACCAGCTAGCGTGTCCAAAGTGTCATCGATTCTGGGGAGCGGATAACTGTCCTTGGTTATGTCATTGAGCTTCCTGTAGTCTACGCAGAATCTAGTACTGCCATCTTTCTTTTTAACTAAGACTACAGGCGAACTCCAAGGACCAGAAGATGGCTCAATTACGCCATCACGCTCCATTTCACTTACAAGCTCTTTTACTTTATCTCGCTTTGCTAGGGGTATGCTTCTGGCTTTGGCTTCCCATGGCGAAGATACTGGCATACCTTTTTAGTAACTGTTTGGCTTTATTTATTTATATCCGGCTAGAATGGCCAAATACGCCTATGTGCGGAGATCTAAAAGATTTGACAAATGTTTGCGGAAAATAATTTATTGCTTTTGCGCCACTGTATTAAATTATTTACACTTGCAATAGCTTCGGAATAAGAAACATTAGGTGAAACTTCCACATCACTATCATCATCTATGTCTAAAGACAAACTTTTACTGTAAAATAGAGGTCCATTCTCAAACGCATCTTCATTCCATCTTTCGATTTCTCTTACAGAATTATAGAAATACTATTCATTATAGTCCTGATCTTTTTCCAGCAACCGTGATAGACGCACATTATTACCACTATCGTATTCGTCAGAGTCCCAATTGAACCAGCAAGCTTTCTTTAATAAAATTGTTGCATCTTTGATTGAATGAGATTTTAAATTTTTGCTTAGTTCACCATTCTCAGCAATTAATTTGGCTACAGAATGGGCTTTAGCGCTAATATAACATTTGGTAGAAAGAAGTACGCCACTATATTTCCATCTTCGCTTTACAATACCTCAATGGGTGAGTGGGCGGATTGTTGTCAATAAGAAAAAGGGCTTTCGGAGGCAAATTATTTTCCTCGGAAAAACGAATGACCTATTAAAATATATTTTAGAGTTATGGACTTATAAAAATTTATAAAAAACGGTTGCACTTACGCCATAAAGATCTTATGAAATCAGTTTTAAAAGATCCGAGATGTTGTTCCAGCATTTTTTTTAAATTGTAATGTAGTGGATTGTTAAATTTGTTGAAATACCTTGATTTTCAGGATTTTCCAATAACTAATGGCAACAACTAACAGGAACCATCAGGATTTGCCCCAGGTAACATAAAAATTCTTTTTGTTTGGGTGTTGTGTCCCGGAGCCCTTTTTTCGGAAGCTGAAACATATGTTCTGCCTGCCATCAGCGGTAATACATCCCAGTTTCGTCGCTTTTATGTATTTTTTCCACTAGAGTTACATATGTTAATATATAATATATATGTATGTATGTTAACAAACTTGTTCCTTTCTTTATTTGTATTATTATTATACCTTAATAAAAAATAATTTAAAAAAACAAGTAACAGAATATATTATTGTGAATATCAATTTTCTTTTTAAAAACTTTTGTATAAGAAACATTAAAAGAAAATATACATATTTTAAATAAATTTTTAAAATAAAATATATAATTTGATTTTGTTTAAGAAAAACGAAAGAATATATCCTTATTAATGTATAAATTTATAAAGAGCCTACAAAAACCTCTTAAAAATAATTGGCGCAGCCGGTCAACGAATCAAAGCATTTTTTTTAACCTTAAGAAAAAAGATTTCTTTAACCCTGAAATCTGAAAGAAGCTGATATTTTACATTTGAAGAAAAAGGAAATCAAGAAAGAAATTTGAAAAACGAAAAGAAAAAATCAATTCGTACCCAAGATTTAATCAATTGAAAACCATCTTTGAAACCGAATTCAATCGTTCAACAAAAGGAAGCTGATTCAATTAATCAACTAATAAAAATATAAAAAAAAAAACGTTTTACCAGGAGAGACCACTTAGCAATACAACTAAAATTGCAACAACAGCATTAATACCATTACAGCTACTTTCTGATATTCCAAAGTTTGACGGAAAGCCTGAGGACTTAGAGGTATTTATTCAAAATGTGAAAGTATTAAGTAAACTTGTAGATCCATCATATATTGAATTATTCGATTTGAGAGTGAGAAAAAGATTGCTAATGATGCTAACAATAATAATACCACAAATGGGAAGAAATAGAGGTAATACTTAGAATTAGTTTTAATATATCAGACAGTATTGAGAGTATAATAAATCAAATTAAAATAGCCAATATTGAATCCTTAAAAACTAAACTTAACTTAAAAACAAGTGTAAATAAAGATAATGATCAGTGGTTTAGTTGTAAAAACAACGAAGAAATGATTTTAAAAATTTTTGTTGATAAGTTACCCAGTGAAGCAAAATTAATATTAAAATCAAGAAATCCTTTTCATTATGAAATGCTAAAGAGATTCTAATCGAAACAGATTACTTTTATGCAACCAAATTTCAAACCTCTCAATTTTACAATCTTCTTTTTCTAAGATCAATTTCTTTTTAAATAATCATTATGGCAATAACAACCCGCGATATTCAAATCGAAATATTCAAGATAGTTCGAGAAATTTTGATAGAAATCTTAGCAATAATAATAAATTCAAAAATTTTGATGAAAAACGTAATTTTAACAATGTAGAAAATCGAAATTCATACAATAGTATAAGTAGCCAAAATGGAAATGTTTGGAATAAACATTAGAAAAATTTCAATAATGATAATGGAAATTTATATAAAAGGGAAAGATTTAACATATTTCAAACTTATAATAATGGTAATAGAACAGTAGTAGATATAATAATAGAAATTTTTCTAACAAATACTTTTATTAGAGCCGTTTCAATGCATGTAGATAATGTCGAAGTTACAAATTTTCAATTACAAGCCGAAAAAATCTTCCCCGCATAGTATTGAAAACAAAATCAGTTCCGATTAAACTACTTGTAGATACAGGTTCAGGCACATCTCTTATAAAAGAAGGAATTTTTCACAAGTCATTTCAATCTGAATTGAGTTCTCCAATCACTTTAAATACAATTTGTTCTAAAACAGTTTCTACAACTAAAATAACTATCCCTTTTTTCAACGAATTTAATTTGCCTAATAACAAAATCGAATTAATAGAAACAGAAATAATGAATGATTTTGATGGTATTATAGGTTGCAATATTTTCCGACCACTTAATGCGAAAATTTACTTTACACAAAATGTTTTAATAACTGATAATGCTGGAATACCATTAATTTTCGAAAGTACTGAAGAATCATTAACTAAACAAGTAATAGAATATTTTAATAATATAACCATGGATATAAATTTTAATGAACCACGAATAAACCAAATAATTAGTAAATTAAAGAGAGAACATTTAACCCTAGAAAGCTAACGCTTTTTAATTATACCTTAAAACTAACACCACGTAAATTTTACGTACTATGGAATTTTCCCTAAAGCGCCTCAATGAATGTAACATCTATATTTTTTATTTTGCTTACTTTTTGTTTATTAAAAATAAAAATTAATTCATTTAAAGGTAAACAAAAACATATACTTATTAACAAAAACTTATAGACAAATAAAATTAATATTTGATATCAAATCATAGGTGCAATAAAATAAATACTTACATAATGTATTGTACTTACAGAATGTATGTATGTATCAGAGAACGAAATTGTGTACAAGAAAATTTAACGTACACCCGCTGTACAATATACACCCTCAATACATTGAAGACGTTGCCTTTCTTTCGTTGGCTACACTTTTTCTTGTGTACACCTTCGGCCTGAATTGTGTGCATCTCCGTGTATATGGAGATGCCATATTTCACAGTGGCAAACCTCTATAGTAATGGAAATAATAATAATATCTTTTGAAATTCGTTTTCTGGCAATTTTATAAGGATCGTTTTATTTATGAAAGTATACTTACCTCTTTCACATTTAATTTCATTTGCAAAATGCAGCAAATTCTTGGAAAATAGCCGCGTTTCTGTTGTTTTGTGTTATTGCTTGCCCGAAAAATGAATATATTTTATTTGACCCTTTTTATTATGAGTATATCTGTTTTTTGTGTTGTTGTTGTTATGTGTGCGTCTATTTAAAATCTCTTGGCGCCTCATAAAACAACTTATTTGTATAATTCATTATAAAAAAAGTTTATCGAAAAATAAAAGATTGCAATTGTGAATCTTACATAAACGATTCTAATCATATAATAATAAAAAATAAAAACAGCCGCTACGCATGCGCATTCATCGCTTGTTCATTGAGGACTAAAAGCCGTGTCACAATGAATACGTTGTATAAAGAGTATAGAGTCGTCACAACAAATCCGTCGCCGTATATGACAAAGCAGCTGATTTGCAATGGCGGTAAAATTCAGTTTTGAGCAGACACAAAATTTTCTTGCAAGTTGCAAAAATTGATTGCCAAGTTAATTGAAAATGGACACCTCACCATTATCAACATCATATCAACATCAACATTAAAAATATTAATTTAAAAATTAACTCACCACTCGCGTTTGTTGCAGCCGCCACAGTCCTCCAACTTTTTTCCTTTGCAACCTTGTTGCGATATGCCAATGTGCTTTTATCGAAAAGACAAGGGTGCATCTGCACCGCTTCTATCAACAAAAACTCCATTTTATTTATTTTCTTAAAACCAAATAAAAAGAAAAGAAAAAACAACCTCAAATAAAAGGCCCAATGCGAAGCACACAAGAAAAAAAGAATGTAAATAAAAATCAGTTGATGTCTGTGCCGGACTTGCCGTACGGCAAAAGTTGAGAGTTGACCAACTTTAATCCGTTACGGCGTCGTATACGTCGTGATTGTGACGCTCTTCATTAAAATATAAGAAATCAACTCAGCTGTCAGTCAAACACGTTGCCGCAATGTACGCAACGTATTCATTGTGACACGGCCTTAAATGAAAGAGCATTAACATTTCATTAAATGGCCGCACAACATTTTTTGAGTGTGAACTTGAAAAAAATCAACAAAGCATTCGCTAAACATGTACACTTCTCAACGACTAAATGAAAGAGCATAAGAATATGTGTGAGTTCTCTCCAAACAATTGTTTCATGAGCTGGGCATCCCTGCTCTAAACTTTAGATTCTAAAATTATTTGCAAATTCTTCCCAAATAGCACCACTGTGTGATGTAGTTTGAGATCCCCACAAAGTATTTTGTGAATTGAAGTCAGCGACAATTAAATTATGTTCATTGTTGCAAATATTAATTGTATTTACAGCTGAATCAGTTAAGAAAATATCATATTCTTTATAAATGTTTGTTATATGCAACTTTCTATTTCCTTTAATTATTATTGTTTGAAATAATAGATCATAACATTTATTATGGTGAAATGCTCTATACCCGGTAGGTGTAAAAATTTCATATTCTTTTCAACAATATGCGTTTCTTGGAGAGCGATAATATTAGGCTTATGCTTATTAACTAGGTTTTCTAGTGCATATTTATGGTTAATAAAACCTTGGATATTCCATTGTAGTATAGAAATTTTCAAACCAATATCCATAATAACTATTAAAATCAAAAATTATTTATCTGATATATCATTATTTAGAGGCATTGTTTGCTTAAAGGTATTTGGAGTTATTAAAACGTTAAGCTCTGGAAAATTATTATATAGACTGTTACAAGGTGATAGATTAAGATTTTTTTAGAGTTATTCGTTGGTGTTTTTCGTATGTTATCTTTTGAAAGTTGCGATTGTACATTTGATATTTCTAAAAAATAATCTATGTCAATTTCTCTTTTTGCATTATTAACTTTCCTGTCAGTTATCATACATTCTTCTGATGAAACGTTAGTTAAATTAACGGGCATTTTGTTATTATTAATATTATTATTTTTGTTATTCATGTTGCTGGGATTGAAATTCTTTGTGTTTACCTTGCTACTATCCAAGGTCAATGTTTATCTTTTGTATGTAGTTGATTCCGAAGATTTATTTGTTTTTGTTTCTTCCAAAGTTGATTCACTGTCACTTTTTGGAGGAACATAATTGCGCACTATTTCAGAGAAAGATGTTTTTTTGCTTAACGGTTTAATTGTGTGAATTGAGGGATTTTCATTGTATGTTTTCCAAGCCTCTCTTATGGTACATCTATCTGCTTTAATTTTTTTGACTGATTTGTGTTTAATAAATGATGGACATAAAGAGTCATACGATGCGTGGGATTCAGTGTTGTAGTTGACAAAAATTTTCTTACACATATTTCATGAGGAGGAGCAACTCCTTCTTTACATTTCTACATCTATTTTTTGTATCTACATCTTTATGTCTACATCTAGTTTTTGGCAATTCACACATTTCATTGAATTTAAGATATCTGCTTGAACTCTTACTTTTTCTCATCCTATTTCAAAAAAAATCAGGTCTATATATTAAGTCAACAGTTACCACAGGTGCACCAGTTGGTACGAAATTATTTCCTTCTTTCTTCATTATTTTACGAATGTCTATAACTTTTTGTTTCTCCAAAGACTATGATTTCATTCTCAGGAATATCAATTAATTTTCTAGAGTTAATTCTGCCTTGGGTCAAATTAAGAGTTTTATGCATATAAATTTTTAAGGGAACGCTGTCAATATATTTTGCGTTGAGAAATTTCTGAGCCGATTTCATATTTGAAATTTTAATCATTAAATCACCATCTTTTGAAATAAATTTGAGTCCTTTGGAATAGATTATATGAAGAAAGGGGCTTGGAAGTGCAGAAGCAACTAAGAACAGAGGTATGTGGTCATCATTTGTAGTAACTTCAGGCAGTGGTATAAAATCGTCTATTCTTATTATTTTATTCCTTTTGAGGCCATATTTGGAGGTGTCTAGTATACTGAACCTATTTTGATTGGGAGGGTCAGTCCCATTCATTTTTAATTTTTCTTTCTTTTTCCCTTTGTCAACGAAAAATAAAATCAAAGCTTTCACCGATTTATGTATCAAACAAAAAATATTAATTCTCAAAAGAGAAATATATTAAATCATATTCAAAAAATTTAAATTTAATAATCGTTACAACCGCAAACAAAAAACACGATGTTATCACAGCGACTGCCTGCCAACGAATGAATTTTGAGACAAATTTATAAAAGATATTTCCGACAAAGAAATCTACTTGAAAAATTTCATAATGAAAAATATCATAGAGGAATTGAGGAAACATTGTTAGAAATGAAAGATGTTTTCTATTATCCTAATTTAAAAAAAGAAATTCATAAATTTATTAATAATTGTATTGTTAGTAATATGTGGAAATACGACCGCCAACCTGTTCGAAACAAATTTTGTGCAACGGAAACTCCATTTAAATCAAATGAAATTTCCATATGGATATATGGTTTCTTACTAAAAATTTATATTTTTTGACATGTATGGATGAATTAACAAAACATGTTTCCATACACTTTCTTAATGATAAAAGTTCTTTAACTATTGCGGAAAAGATTAGGGAAAGACTTGCCACAAAAAAAAATTGTGGCAGATAATGAATTTAATACAGCACTGATTAGAGACCTTCTCAGATCAGAAGAAATCTAATGTCATTTTACATCCCCAAATATTCACGCAGGAAATGTTGATATAGAAAGATTTCACTTAACGCTAAATGAACATATTAGACTTTTTAAGTTCCAACAAATAGATTATGGTTTTGACGATAAAACTATAGTTTACAAATATGTTTAACTTTATAATAATTCTATTCATAGTACAACTGATGCTAAGCCTAATGATTTATTGCACAATAAAGTTGATAAATCAAACTGGAAAAAATGACACAATATTGAGCACGGAAAGAAAATTAAAAGAATAAAAAAATGCAATGATAATAGGGAAAATTGCCATGAGTTTAAAGCAAAACAATTTGTTAAAAACCTTGGATTTTATAACCTAAAACAAAAACCGAAATATGTATATAGTAATTGAAGTAAAAGAAAAGAATAAAACTCATTTTATAAATGAAAAAGGTTGCAAAACATTGTAAAAAGAATTTACAAATATCAAAATGAAATACCAAATATAAATTTTGATAGAAAAATAACTGGTAGGAATTACACCAGAAACGCTTATAAATAATATCAATATTGATGATATCAGCTTGTTCATTATCTTTATAAAAAACAAAACTACGTTCACTTTTATATTATATATTAAACAAATTTATTTTATAGTCACATTCCAAGAGTAATTTTAATTGTAAAATAACTTTTGTTTAAGAAATATTGATTCGATTTAATATAGGTAATGGTAGAAGCAGTTACATTAAACTCCAGTGCTGAACGCTTTCCATGAACGCGTTTTCCAATATTGTTAATTTGTCTGGTAAAGACAAACCCCCTAATTCATAAATGATTATTAAGGGTTTAATAACATATAAATAGTCGAAAATTGCAAAATGTGTACCCTACTTTAAGCGATTGATAAAGTGATATTTTGCTCCTTATCTCCTTTTTTCTTCACTGTAAAAATATTTTCCAATTCTTTTAAAAACTTTTATAAACAAAAGTCCTTAAATAAAAATGGGTGTAATAAATTTGGTTTCCAGAATACGTAAGTTATATTGATTTGTGCAAGGAAATTTTTTTTTTATCGAAAATTATATATATATATATATATATATATATATATATATATATACATATATATATATACATATATATATTTAGCTGTCCTTCATACCAGCATACCTTATCTTCGTCCAAACAGTTGGTGGCTCTGTTTCTTTTTTTTCTGTCGTCTTGCATTTATTGTTTATGTTGTGAAATTGTGTCTTCAAGTAAATCAATGTTATAAGTGATGCACAAACAAATGTTAACAGATGAGTATTCAGATACTTGTCGAACTTTAAGATCAGCAAACGTAAGTGTTTAGTATAATTTTTCGCTGTTTGTTAATTTACCTTTAATTATCACTACAAAATCTTTCTTTTATTTCTTTTCTAAGCAATTTTAAGAAACATTTTTATGATTTTTTTCCGTTTAAACCCATTACTTATACAATATAATCTTATTGTGTACATCGATTAACAAAATATAACATATTATATTCAACAAGGTTGCCAATAGAAAAGAAAAATATGGTAAAAATATGTTATTGCTATTTTAGCGTTATTAAACGTTTATGAGTACACATTTTTATTATACCCTTTTAACTCAAAATCTGATTTGATAGCTTTTACATAGTTTAACACTGAAATAAGAAAATTTTATCAATTAGACCGAAAGTTTACGTTTGTTTGGAATTTTGGTCCACTTTCTTATTTTAATATATGTTAAACCGTATACATATACAAACAGCTGACCTTTAAACTCTAACAACATCAACATGATCTGTAAATCAGGGGTCCTCAATGGCAGAAAATTTAAGTATAATGTATTTGGGGATTTTTCATGTGTTAGTGATTGTTTTTTTTAAACAGCGCGATACGTGTCTACTTATATGACAACACACCACAGACATAATAAAATTGAATATTTTATGAAAACAACAGCGTACAATGTTGCCAGACTTGGTGTCATTTTGACAACTTCTTAGGCCATAAGGAAAATGACATGAAATATTTAAATAAAGTTTTCGTTAATATTTATTTCTTACATTTAATTAATACAGGCGAGGCGAGCTTCCTTATAGTGAATAAATTATATACTCCACGCAATATTTAAAAGACCAACATTGTTTTTCATATTTTTCCGAATATATTAATGTACATAATGTTGAAATATTTAGACTTATATATTGCCATTTTATCTGACATAAAAATATTATTTTCCTCTATATCTCTATTCAATTTGAACGAAATATATAAAAGACCAAGTCCAGGATATTATAATAGAGGAGTAAAAAAATTTGAATATGTATGTAGAATCAAAACATTTTGTTTCTCACTTTCAATTAAGAAAAAACATATACATATATATTTCATAAAAAAGACTTACAATTTAAAAAATTAGCTCTCAGGTGAATTTATCTATTAAAATTTTTCATAATTTTGAAAAAATTTTATATGAAAAAGAAAGGTACATCGATCGACCATGCTAAAATTGCGAATGAAGGAAATAGAACTGAAAAGACGTAAAATCGAAATAGAAGAAAATATAATTTCTTTTTAATAACTTATTACTTTGCTTTTATTTTTTGTTGTACGAATACATACTTTTTAATTTTTATTGTTAACGCCACATGCCTAAAGATCTAATTTTTATATGTATTAAAAAAGAAAACATTTGATTTGGATGTTTTTGTTATAAAATAAATAAACGTTTTTTATTATAAATTCAATGAGTTCAATATATTCAATCTTATGTTTGTTGCATTCAGGTCACCACTATTATCTTGATAACCGTCGGGAGTATCAGGATTTTCCAATATTACATCAAATTCACCTGAGTCTAGCTTATAGTTAATACATATGTTGTGCAACGCTGCATAAACCGCAGTAATCTTTTCAGCCATTTGTGGCGAATAATGTTGCCTTGCGCCAATGATGAAACGGAAACGGTTTCTTAAAACACCGATAGTTCTCTCAACCACATTTCTTGTTTTTGAGTGGATTGTATTAACACGACACTTAGCGCTGCCTTCTTCTAACGCCCTAGAGGAAATCCTGCACCTCCTGTAAATACAATCGCAATACCTATTTTTATCTTATCTAACAGCCATGTATTTCTTTCTCCGGTTTCATACATCTCTCTTAGATGTGACTTTAGATCACTTGCATGCCATACCAAGGAATCTTGTGCTGTCCCCGGATGATGAGAAATGTAGCGTATCTTTAAGTTATGGTCACACACCTATTATATTCAATGTTAGACTTCTGTACAATTACTTGTACTTACCACCATCGCATTGAGACTATAAAATCCCTTTATATTATAGTATTTCCAGCGCTCTGAAAATGGTGGGGCTAAAATTTTTATATGTGTCCCGTCTACACATCCAATTACCCCAGGAAATCCGGTTTTTTCATACAAATATTCCCTTATTTAAGTCCTTTCTGATTCGCACATTTTAAATGAAATCCACTTTGGACAAAGTTCCGTAAACATTGCGTCTACAAACTCGTGAAACACGCTGCTCATTGTTGGTTATGCAAGACCAACGTTGAAATCATTTCCAGCACTCCTTTGATAGCTTCCTTCGGCGAGTATTCGCATAGTTGCCGCCAAACGTAATACCTTACTGAAGCATCTTGATCTTGAGGGATCACGAAGTCTAGATGATATCGCACTTAGGACGTACGGGAATGATGGTTTGTTTAGTCTGCAATTTTTTATAAATCTGATTACGGAGTAAATTGAAAGCATTTCTTCATTAATATACAAAAACTCATATTGATTTTGGAAGCGCAAATATATTAGAACGATATCTTAGCTGTCTGCGGTACTGGACAAGATTTATGGTTCCTTCTTCCTCATCAGAAGATGAAATATGCTCAACACTTAACATTTTTAATAAAAGTTTAATTAATTGATGTTTACTTAAATTTATTTAACAAACGAAATTTTTCATCAGCTGATCTGTTTTGTAACAACGTGACTTATAAATTTTAAAAATATTGTACTCTGTTACAAATTTAAAATAATGTAGTCTTTTACAGAAACACTCACGCCGAAAGTGTTACATAATACCAACGGAATATAAACTCGGGTTCGACTGCAACAATTCTTCATATTCGACTGCGACATACATAATACAGGTGAATATCATCGTTAGACCATTCAATATGAACTTTTGGTCGAATTTGTTGGTATTTCTTTCGTACTTTTTTGGCTGTCTACTTTTTCAGGTGTTCCGTGTTCGGAATCATCTGCATAACAGCCACAAAATGATGCCGAACCGTCTGTAATTTTCAACAAATCTGTAATCATTGCTTCTATTTCTGTATATGTTTGTTTGAAAATAAAAAGGGAATTTTTTATTGTACGGAATAGTAATACGAAAAATGTATTCTTTTGTATAATGTCGCACTAATTGCAAATATCTTCCAACATATTAACGTTAATTTTTACTATATTTTAATTTTTATAATAATATGTTCTCTTTTTTAAACACAATGTCAAAATTCACATATACCGTTTAGTTTTATTCAATGGTGCCATAGGTATAATATGCGGCAAATTGCCAAATCTAAGATAAAATATGGCAAATCAGGCAGCACTGCTTATACATAACATGAGAGCAGGGTTGAAATATTACCTCTACGTGCTATCAAATTTGCCGTTTGCTGAAAAGCTTGCATGCACTTTTCAACAAATCGTAAATATGTCAACATACATGATATATTTGTAAAAAATTTAAAATATGGTGTCCACAGTTGCCACTGTGATAAAATTGAACCAAAAATGGTTGTTTTTTTACGTTTGGTTCGCTGGTTCATTTTTTTTTTCTTTTATGAAAAGTTAACGATTATAACGTAAACAAATTTTGGAAGTTTTATCATGCCTGTAAAAATTTATTTACGAAAACTATTACTCTTCACATAAAGTAAAAGATTTGAACTTCGCTTACCATTTTTATACTCCCAAATAGAAGCGCATTTTAAACTATTTTTGAGTAATTTTGCATAGACTTTGTAAAAATTATTGATTGTCAGGAAAATTTTAATATAGACGCCAAAACGAAGTAAGTATCTACAAACAAAAAATATTTTTTACGTAGTAGAACAGAAAACTTTCTTGAAAGCGATAACTTTACGGATTCGCAACGAATCACAATTAAAACAAACATTTTAAATTTTTACGTTGAATTTTTAAAACAAATTCAACTACGGTTTGGAAGAACTGATTTAAAAAATATATGCATAATTACTCCCGACAAAGTTTTATCAGATACAGAAACTTCAATAATACCTTTAGTAAGTAATTTTCTCATTTAATTAAATGTGATATAGGTATTATTATAACACAATGGAAACTCCTAAGACAAACAGTAATCTGAAACCTGATATGTACGTTTGCGCATTTTGGGAAAAAGTCAGTTTATATAAAAATGGTATGAATGAGAAATGTTTTCAAGAATTGACCGACTTTATTTATGATTTAATGAGCCTTCCACATAGTTCGGCGGCAGAAGAACGTAAATTTTTTGAACTATCTCTTATTAAAACAAAATTAACCCTGAAATATCATCCTTATTTTACATACACTAACGTCATCCTTCGTCATTTTGACTACGGCTTACTTCAAGAGATTATAAAATACGTTGTGAGCAAAAGTTGATACCAAAATATTGTTCTTATGTATTAATAGACACCTTTTAATGAATATTTAAAGAAATTCATTTATTTATATATATTAATATTTAACAAAAACTTAACATTTCATAGTCTTCCTTCAATTGGCATAGATTGTGAAACAAGTCATAACAAAACATTAAAAAAGGTAACATAAAGCAATTTTTTTCAATTCAGTCTTTAATTTTCTTAAAATATAAGTATTAAACTAAAGAAGGAACATTAGACTTCAGATTTTATATTTTATATAAAACACGAGTCACAAACTTCTATGCTGTGCTCGCCACACAGCCTTTCTTGGCACTTTGCGCAAACAACATTTGTCATTCTTCTTTTTGAAGAGGGGCAAACTGCACATATTTTTCTTTTTCTTGTTTGATTTTCTATAGATATTTCCCCGGGGTTATTTATTTGAAGATGACTTTGTATATCCCTCCTGATATTAGTCGGCATTTCAAGTCTGTCTGCCAGGTGATTTTTGACTAGTCCTGAAAACAGAGCTTTCATAAAACTGACGCGATTTAGAGGATTTTTACCATCTTGGAGTACATTGTGTGCATAAATTACATATGTATTAATAATATGAATAATAGAGATCGCTGATTTGCCATTTTAGTAAAAACGAACTAGATATTAGACAAAAAAATATACACGGAAGAGCCTGAAAGTTACACAAATGTCATCCTTCATCGTTTTGACTACGATCAAAAATTAAAAGCGAAAAAAAACACAATATACGCAGTTCGCTGAACTTCTACACTCAACAACAGCTTGCGGACGACTACAGCTCTAAACACTTAGACGACAGCAGACTTCACAACTTCACGGCTTCAAATGCTGCCAACTTCAAATGCTGCTCTGAAGTCAGCTTCATAATTATTTTGAAGACAGCAACAACATAATAATAATTTATGGAATTAAAAATGAACAGCTGTGTATTTTGGCAATACAAATCTTAGGGATGCCGCATTTATATTTTATAATGAATAATATTAAATTTATTGATAAAAACTGTAATAATATCACAAAAAACTATAAAAACATATACATTTATTTCTTTATTGTATTTTTGTAATGTTCTTTTATGTTTAATATTAAGAAATAAAGTTTTTGTTCTAATTTGTCCAATTTATATATATAATGGCAACTCTATATTTGCTTATTGCTGCCCGTCAAAATAGAAAATAGCCTAAGTTGGCAGCAGCAGCAAATGCTGTTGTGCAGTCCTGCTGCTGTGCTATCGTCAAAATAATCGTTTTCATTTAAACACATGCATTTTATTTTTGACATATTGCTGTCTGCTGTCGTCTATGTGTTTAGAGCTTACCGCTATACAAAAGCTGAGAGCAAAACAAAAATAAAAAACTGGTTTTAGTTTGAAAATAAAATCTTCCGTAGTCATTTTGACGAAGGATGATATTTCAGGGTTAAGGAATAAATTAGATTTCAGTTCAATCAATAATATAATGTTGTCCAAAGAACTTTGTGCGCAAAAGTCAGGGCCTCATTACGTTAGGTCAATAAAAGACATAGGCTGGGCATAGGCATATTTTAATACTAGTTATGTATGCATTATATACATTTATATATTATATGTATATCTATATATTTTTAAATACTATATCTATTAAATTCTATTGTTAATTTGTTTTATGCAGGTATGTGCAAATTGAATTAAAGCACTTTAAGTTTTTGTTTAGAATTCTTGACGATTCATTTTTATGTACATACGTATATTTTTTGTTAAATAAATGTTTTGTTAAATAAAATAGTAAGAACTGTTGGTATGCAAATAAAATTGGGGCAAGTCGCATGCTTTTTATAAAAAAAAATAAAATATTGCAAAGTTAAATAAAATTTGTATATGTACATACATATATGTATGTATGTAACTCTCACTTAATATAACAAATGAAAGAGTGTATGGTGATCATTAGTCAGTATTAATCGGGGGAAGATAGAAATAAACTTACTGCAAGATTAAAAAAAACATTCCGTTTCAAAAAAGATCGTCTGATTCAAAATAGACCCAAGCCAAATATTTCCCCGAATTGCCATATAAAGTTGCATTAGGATTAGCAAAAACAGGGCGTCCTTTTGCCGATAGAGAAATTTTTAAATTATGTATAACATTATAAATGAAGTATCATTATCTGGCTCTACTATAATGAGAAGCACTGAGGACTTTGTGGTTTATATTAAAAATTAAACTTTAAAAAGAATAAACATGGCGAAATTTTTCTCTACTTGTTTGTACGAAAGTGTTCATATTTCTGACACCAGTCAAATAATAATTTGCATTAGCACCACAG
This sequence comes from Linnaemya vulpina, assembly GCA_963675445.1. Taxonomy (NCBI): domain Eukaryota; kingdom Metazoa; phylum Arthropoda; class Insecta; order Diptera; family Tachinidae; genus Linnaemya; species Linnaemya vulpina. The sequence goes on along the minus strand of OY776279.1, from coordinate 38,530,568 downwards.
ATAACACGTTCAACTCATTTGAGGAAATTTTAAAGCTTCATTCCTTTGATGGTAATGTCACAGGGGAAGCTATACATTCATCATTTGAGGAGAATGTAATGTGTTGTCTTTAATAGATAAAACTAAACTTCTGTCGGTAAAATAAACCACATTGAAATAAGAATTGTATCATTCCACAGCGTTATACACCAACAGGCCTTGTTCGCCAAAATTATACGTAGGTTTAACCAATTCAATGAAAATGGCGGTAGAAACCGTGTCTGTTTCAGGACTGCCAAATATGAACTGTCAAGCTTAATGTTTACCAAAATGGTGGCAACACAATGTAGAATACCTTCCCGGCCGACATAATTATAATATATTCCATAATTATCATATGCAAGTCTACATAGCTTGTTAAATTTAATACATAAGTATGTATATTTTAACTGCGTAGTTAGCTGTGTTATTTCAGACCGGCTAATTTTTCATAAGAATTATTTATTTAACTAAATGTATGTGTTTATTTTATACATACATACGTATGTATGCATAAAGTCAACCCCTGTCGGAATTTGAGCTAACCATAAGCTAACTTATGGTTGATAATAAATGGGCTAGAGGTGACTCGCGACTGACTCATTTTCTACACTAACGCTGCATCATTTTTAACATGTAATGTCCTAGGAATGAGTGCACTCACTTTGCATCAGCTTCAGGCTAACCACAAACTAGCTCATTTTTGGTTAGCTCATTATCGATTCAATACGATTGCGTCATAAAATGAAATGCGCATGTATAATGAAAGTACCTGTGGCTAGCCAAAGTATTGCTTTAATTTATAAATATTGTTTTTAAATTTCTTTATCTGTTGCATTTTATTTAAAAGAATATTATTATATAAAAGTACATCCTAATAAAATTAATAATGTCGCTTTTTAATTAGTTTTATTGTAGTTCTTAATGCTTTTTCTAGGTCGTCTTCGCCATAAATACAAATCGCATCTGGTTAATGATAAGAAATCAATTAAGGCAAATCAATTAAAATTTAAAATAATTCGTTAAGTCAGGTAATTATCTCACATATTAAAGCACCAATAATCCTTTTAAACTTTTTAACTGGTACCTTGCCATGCACGCCGTCAATGTTACATCACAGAATCAGATCCAATGAAAGAACTTTCGTCAGAGTTTTCTTTGAACATAATGCTACAAAGAGCATAGACAACTGGCTCACTTCTGCATCAGATTTTAGTCAGTTTATGAGCTAGTCTCAAATGAGATAGCTAATTATCAGCTAGCTCACAAAATTCCATCAGGGACGGAATGCACGTACGAGCATATGTATGTATTCAGTGAATACACATACACATACATATGTACATTTTACAATCGAACGAAATATATGTATGTATTTATTCTCTACTACCCTACTAGCATTTGGAAGATTATTTTATAAAAAATCACTTAACTAAAGCTAGATTTACACGATTGAAGGTATTTTGAAGTCTTGTCAAAATTTTAAAAATTTTGCATTTTGATGTTCTATTTACACGTTTAAAAAAATTTACCAAAATATTCTTTTAATATAACTATATCAAAACATTTCTAACATTGGAGGAAGAAGTAGCTGGTAATAATGCAAAAAAGAAGAAAACAAAAGGAACAATGAGTTCGACCTTTTCTTTTGGAAGGTAATGGCATGTATGTATGTCTCTTTTAGGGAGCGATTGAAAAGGAATGATCCCGAATGTCACTTGTGCGAATGTCACCAGACGATTTTGATTATTTGATTAATCTCGTCGCCCCATCAATAGAAAAGGCCAATACTAATATGCGGGAGTCTGTATGCGCCGGAGAACGCCTGGCAATTACTTTGAGATATTTAGCGACTGGGGGCAGTTACGCAAGTCCGATGTTCTTGTTTAAAAGATCAAGATCATCGATATGCATATTGTGCCTGAAGTTTGCGCTGCATTATATAAAGTATTAAAATATGCATTTTTAAAGGTAAAACCTAATTTATTAAATAAAAAAACATATCAAAAATAATATCTATTGGTACAGATGCCAGCACCAGAGTAGGAATGGGAGAGTATTTCCCAAAGTATAAATTAAATGTGGATTTTTCCTAATTCAATCGGGGCATTAGATCTAAAACACATCGATATTGTAGCACCAGCACACTGGGGAAGTGCATATTTCAATTATAAAAAGAAAAACAGCATTGTTATGACGGTGCTTGTGGACGCGAACTACAATTTTGTTTACATCGACGTTGGTGCAAAGGTTAGAGTCCAATGGCGGAGTATTCAGTAGATGTTCTCTATCAAATGGATTATATAATAACACGTTGAATTTGCCGCAACCGAAAGCACTGCCCGTAGACAAAAACCTATTCCGTAAGTGATTGTTGCAGATGATGCGTTTCCCATAAATTCCAATATTATGAAACCATATAGTTTTCGGAATCAAAACACGAAGGAAAGAATTTCGAATTACAGGTTGTTGTTTTTCTGTTGTCAGAAAAACAATGGAACTTTCCCCACCAAAGGTTGCCAAACGCAAGTATGGTACCTATACACAAATAAGAGCCTACGACCAAGTGAATGCGGATGGATCTATAACGGACGTACGATGGCGGGAAGAAGTGCGGACAGAGAATATTTTGCCTTTTATAGAACCATTGTGCCATCAAGGTCGTCAAAGCGAAACGTCCAAGCTCATTCGACAAGAATTCACGGAATGTTTTCTAAATGAAGGAGAAGTTCCATGGCAATACGAGCATATTTATTAAAAATTTAATAAAACCCAATAAATAGTTCATTTTCATTTATTCTTTTATTTATTTATTAAACTTCAAATCACATTTTGTTTCTATATAAGACATAAAATTAAAATTCAGTCCCATTCAAATCGCATTCTTTTTACATATAAAATATTAGAATAAAAATAAAAAATTTTAAAACATAGTTAATTATTTGAGATCTCAGTCTGAAAACATAAGTTCGTCTCAAATATCATTTGAGTACTGTGCATTTCAAACTCACCTGCGAGTATTTGACTCTGAATATGCAGAAAACTGCTCACCAACATACTCTCCATAGGCCTTCTGCCAACTTATGTCTTCTTTTCCTTTTGATACTTTCTGCGATAAGAATTGGCCAAGTATTTCGTAAACTTCTGAACGCTTAATTTCGATTTCGTTCACTTCTTGCAATTTCCTACGCTTTGTAGGAGTACTATTTTCGAGAGCAGCACTTGTAAGTGAAGATTAAGCTTCCGAAATCTGAAACTGCTCTTCAACATCATCCCAATCCTCAATAGCACAACAAGTAAGGGTCTCGAAGTTGGGTTCTGTACCTTCTGATCCATGATTTCTCACAGCATCTGAAAAGTGTAGAGCTGCAAAATATTCATACTGAGATACGTAAGTAGCGCCACCTTGTCTACTTTTTAAGGTATTTACTTTCTTGTGCTCCGCCTGCAATGTGATCAAAATACACGACAAAAAAAGAAGCAATTTACATTATAGCGTGATCGTACAGCGCTAAATTGTGCTTTGCAGTAGGCTATGCAATGATTCGTTGCAGAAGCAATTTCTGACCAGCACTTCTCCTTGTCATTTTGGTTTCTGTACCCATCAATTTTGAAATTGTAAATCGGTTCGCGTACTTCGACGATTTCGATGAACAGTCTCAGTTCATCTCCTGTCCACTTTTTCTGTTACTTGCGATTGTTGCACAAATTATCATTTATGGCATCACTTTTAAAAATATTTATATACTATTCCACAAATACATATATATTGTTATTAAATATACCGGGTTTACACACCCGGTATGCATATTTTACAATTACATTTTTATTTTTAGTCATTTTATATTTAATGTTTTTGACAAAAATAATCTATGAACACACTATATATTTTTATACTTGTGTTTTTCAAACAAACGAATTGCATATACAAAACACTTTATACAAAATTTCCGATGAATTATGAATACCACTGTTGTTATTATTTTATTTTATAACTTCAATTCCTTTTTTTATTGTAATGTTTCTTCCTAAACATGTTTGTATTATATGTTATATAATTTAAAAGTAATTTAATTTATAATCACTGATTACATAATTTAATTTATTACATAGTATAATAATTTCAGCTATATAATTTAAAAAAACTGAAGTAATTATAATATAAATAGAAAAATATCTCTTTCTGTAATCGATTACAAGTCTGACTGAAAAAAAAAAAATCAGAAATACGACTAAAAAACGGCTCAATGGATTCGCAAATGATTAGAAATAGGACTGAAAAATGAGTCGCAAAAGACTCTCCGACGATAAAGAATACGACTAAAAATCACCAAACTGAGCCTTCCTCGAGTACTTTTCACAATTAAAAACTGATTAATCACTTGCGCGCTTGAAAAAAGACACGAAAATGATTCCTTCTATAGGTAATTTATTGAAAATACATACAGGTGTTTGAAATATGGTTGTTTTTACGTTATTTATGAATAATATTTTCCTCATCTAGCTAGCTTTGAAGCAAGCGTAAAAAATTCGAATATTGTAAAATTTATTATATTAAATTAATATCAGTGACCTCGGGTTATAAAATTTAAATATTAAATTATAATCTTAAAAGTTTATTTTATAATAAATTAAATCAATATATTATATTAAAATTCCTTAAAGTAGGTATATAAAAGTAAATACAACTTTGTGAAAGTATAAAAAAATAATGTTGTCTAATATATATTAAGCTTAAGGTCTCTTTATTTTTATTATCTTATAAAATTGTTTTTCAATATTTCGTCACTCCTTTGTGTGACTTCTTCAGGAAATTTATTTTTTAATTTGATGTGAAAAAATAATTTTTGTTTATAAAACAACAATATGAAAATTATTTGTTAACAAAATACAAAAAGATTCGAACAAAATTTTTATAAATTTAAAATATGGGAACAATAATATACAATTTAAATCTATACATGTATATATAAAAATTTTTTTTTTTTTTTTTTTAACATTTCTAAAATGAACTTCCAATCCTACTTATATATACATAGATATCTTAAAACCAAATTCAAGAAGTTTATAAACAAGTTTATATAAATGTAAAAGACATATTATAACAAAAAATTTTTTTTAACATGTCTATAATTTTGAGCTACATTTGCTGTATCTGCCTTAAAAGTAATCCTATTTGTGATTGGTGTATTTATTATGTGTAACATTTCTAACATAAATCTACGTTTATAATTGTTTTCTGTGATTAATATTGAAATATTTTCAAAGTTTGGATAATGATTAAATCTAGTACAATGTGAAGATAATGCTGTTTTCTGCGAATTTATATCTCTATATCTCTGATCAGTCTTATGTCCTGCTATCCTAGTTTTTAACTTATTCTTAGTTGTACCTATATACACCTTATTACAATCCTCATTGTCATTTCCATTACAAGGTATTTTATAAACTAAATTTGATTTATCTAATTTATCTATTTTATCCTTTGTCTTACAAAAAAATCTGTTTAATGTATTATGTGTTCTATAAGCTACTGTATATTTTTCAGAATCACATATTCCTTATTTACCAATGCGTTCTGATAATCCAGATACATAAGTTAAGGATTTGTATATTTTTGGTTCATTTATATTTCTATTAATGTTACTACTTCTTAATCCATATTGATATATTAATTTATTTATTAACCAAATTGGAAAATTATTATTCCTTAATATGTATTTAATTCTATTCTTATTTTTCCTATGAAATCTACTATCACTAATTGTTAGAACCTTATCCACAAAATTCCTAGCTGTGTTTATAATAACTTTTTTATTATGCTTAGAATAGTAATTAATAATTCTTCCTGAAGATGTTGGTTTCTGGTACCAATCTATTAATAAATTTCTATTCTTCCTAATTATTAATGTATCTAAGTATGGAATCATGCAGTTCATTTCCTTTTCCATAGTAAATTGAATACTATTATTAAACTCATTTAGTGTCCTCAACATATTATCTATTCCACTTTCTGAAATTATGCAAAATAAATCATCTACATATTTAGTCATTATTCTTGGTCTAATGTTCACTCGTTCAATACAATTGTCAAGCAATCCCTCCATAACAACTTCAGCCACTATAGGAGAAGCTGGAGATCCCATTGGCAGACCTTGTTTTTGTAAATATATATATCCATCATATTGAAAATATCTATTATCTTCTATACAAAATCTCAATATTCTTAAAAATAACCTTTTATCTATCTCTGTATATCTCTCTATTATATCCCATTTTTCCTCAATAGTATTTATTGCCAAATCAACTGGTATACTGGGAAATAAAGATACTACATCAAATGAAACTAATCTTTCATCATTACCTATTTCTAGGTTCAATAATCTGTTTTTTAATTCTAACCCATCCTTAACATTATATACTGAATTTTCAGTAATCTTTTTCAAAATATTTATAATATATTTACATAGATGATAGGATGGTGAATTTACATAACAACAAATTGGTCTCAATGGGAACTGATCTTTATGAATTTTAGGTAAACCATATAGTCTAGGTGCTACAGCAATATTATTTTTAAGTTTATTCTTTTCTATATCTGTAATAATCCTATTTCTGTGAAGTTCGTCAACAATATTATTGTTAATTTTCATTAATTTGCTAGTTGGGTCTTTATTTAGCAAAGAATACTTTGAAGTATCTAATATGATGTTATTAATACGTATATTATAATCTTGTTTGTCAATAGCTACTGTTGCATTACCTTTATCAGCTTTTAAAATCAATATGTTCCTATTTTTCTTTAAAAATATTTCTGTTTCCCTTACTTTGTCTAACATATATTTATCTCTACTTGATAATTTCATTTTATTGATATGATTATCAATAAATGATGTTAATTTATTTCTAGATATTTCCTGCTCTTCACTACCAATTTTAGTTTGAACTATATTTTCTCCATCTGCTAACATTTTTAACATTGGAAATTCTTCTCTCTTAGTAGGTAAAGCATGTTTCGGTCCTAATGAAAGAGTTCACTGTACGTCTATTGGTATATCATAACTACTTTTATTTATAAACCATTTGTTATTAAATTTTATTCTTAATTCCTTTTTTTGTAAATTCTTTAAACAATCGAATTTCTTCTTATGAATTCTTTTTATCTTCTCATTTAATGCTATGGTTAATCTATCTTCATATTGTAAGAAATTTTCTAATTCTATTCTATTAAGATGTCTACTCAAATTTATTTTAACTACATTTATCTCACTTTGAAATTGTTTCAATAGTTCATGTTTTTGTTTTAGTGCATATTTTAAAATTTTGGTGTGTATGTCATTTGTATACCTATAAATTATCCTCTGTATTGCCGGAACTCCCTCCACATTGAAAATACCTGATATATTCTTTGTTGCTCTTGAAATAAATTTTGGTATGATGCCCGCATTTCTGCAACGTATCAAAAATGTTATTGTTGATTTGGTCCTGGTAATCTTATCCCTCATGGTCTTGAATCTATTAATAAGGCCTCTGACTTGATAATTCTTTTTAAATCTGCTGTAGCTCATATTTTTCTCCTCTTATTGTCTTGATTTATTGGGTGCTCTTGAAATTTTTAAATTCTTCTAGTTTTTTTACCTCTTTTTGATTAATAATGTTGTCTAATATATATTAAGCTTAAGGTCTCTTTATTTTTATTATCTTATAAAATTGTTTTTCAATATTTCGTCACTCCTTTGTGTGACTTCTTCAGGAAATTTATTTTTTTAATTTGATGTGAAAAAATAATTTTTGTTTATAAAACAACAATATGAAAATTATTTGTCAACAAAATACAAAAAGATTCAAACAAAATTTTTATAAATTTAAAATATGGGAACAATAATATACAATTTAAATCTATACATGTATATATTAAAAAAAATTTTTTTTTTTTTAACATTTCTAAAATGAACTTCCAAACCTACTTATATATACATAGATATCTTAAAACCAAATTCAAGAAGTTTATAAACAAATTTATATAAATTTAAAATACATATTATAACAAAAAATTTTTAACATGTATATATAAATCAAAAATATTATTTTTTAACCATTTCATAATTTTACACATGTATATATACATACCTATTCATACATACATATGTTTATTATAAACATATACAATTAACACATATGTATATATCAATATATACACATATTATTCCAAAAATTTTAGAAAATTTTAAACAATTTTAATTGAACTAAATATATGTGAACAATAACAAAATATTTAAACCCATACATATGTACATTTAAATTTAAAACTCTATCTTTTATTAACTAAGTTAACTATAACTTTGAGCTACATTTGCTGTATCTGCTTTAAAATTAATCCTATTTGCGGTTGGTGTATTTATTATGTGTAACATTTCTAACATAAATCTACGTTTATAATTGTTTTCTGTGATTAATATTGAAACATTTTTAAAGTTTGGATAATGATTAAATCTAGCACAATGTGAAGATAATGCTGTTTTCTACGAATTTATATCTCTATATCTCTGATCAGTCTTATGTCCTGCTATCCTAGTTTTTAACTTATTCTTAGTTGTACCTATATACACCTTATTACAATCCTCATTGTCATTTCCATTACAAGGTATTTTATAAACTAAATTTGAAGATTTTCAGGACCAAATCAACAATAACATTTTTGATACGTTGCAGAAATGCGGGCATCATACCAAAATTTATTTCAAGAGCAACAAAGAATATATCAGGTATTTTCAATGTGGAGGGAGTTCCGGCAATACAGAGGATAATTTATAGGTATACAAATGACATACACACCAAAATTTTAAAATATGCACTAAAACAAAAACATGAACTATTGAAACAATTTCAAAGTGAGATAAATGTAGTTAAAATAAATTTGAGTAGACATCTTAATAGAATAGAATTAGAAAATTTCTTACAATATGAAGATAGATTAACCATAGCATTAAATGAGAAGATAAAAAGAATTCATAAGAAGAAATTCGATTGTTTAAAGAATTTACAAAAAAAGGAATTAAGAATAAAATTTAATAACAAATGGTTTATAAATAAAAGTAGTTATGATATACCAATAGACGTACAGTGAACTCTTTCATTAGGACCGAAACATGCTTTACCTACTAAGAGAGAAGAATTTCCAATGTTAAAAATGTTAGCAGATGGAGAAAATATAGTTCAAACTAAAATTGGTAGTGAAGAGCAGGAAATATCTAGAAATAAATTAACATCATTTATTGATAATCATATCAATAAAATGAAATTATCAAGTAGAGATAAATATATGTTAGACAAAGTAAGGGAAACAGAAATATTTTTAAAGAAAAATAGGAACATATTGATTTTAAAAGCTGATAAAGGTAATGCAACAGTAGCTATTGACAAACAAGATTATAATATACGTATTAATAACATCATATTAGATACTTCAAAGTATTCTTTGCTAAATAAAGACCCAACTAGCAAATTAATGAAAATTAACAATAATATTGTTGACGAACTTCACAGAAATAGGATTATTACAGATATAGAAAAGAATAAACTTAAAAATAATATTGCTGTAGCACCTAGACTATATGGTTTACCTAAAATTCATAAAGATCAGTTCCCATTGAGACCAATTTGTTGTTATGTAAATTCACCATCCTATCATCTATGTAAATATATTATAAATATTTTGAAAAAGATTACTGAAAATTCAGTATATAATGTTAAGGATGGGTTAGAATTTAAAAACAGATTATTGAACCTAGAAATAGGTAATGATGAAAGATTAGTTTCATTTGATGTAGTATCTTTATTTCCCAGTATACCAGTTGATTTGGCAATAAATACTATTGAGGAAAAATGGGATATAATAGAGAGATATACAGAGATAGATAAAAGGTTATTTTTAAGAATATTGAGATTTTGTATAGAAGATAATAGATATTTTCAATATGATGGATATATATATTTACAAAAACAAGGTCTGCCAATGGGATCTCCAGCTTCTCCTATAGTGGCTGAAGTTGTTATGGAGGGATTGCTTGACAATTGTATTGAACGAGTGAACATTAGACCAAGAATAATGACTAAATATGTAGATGATTTATTTTGCATAATTTCAGAAAGTGGAATAGATAATATGTTGAGGACACTAAATGAGTTTAATAATAGTATTCAATTTACTATGGAAAAGGAAATGAACTGCATGATTCCATACTTAGATACATTAATAATTAGGAAGAATAGAAATTTATTAATAGATTGGTACCAGAAACCAACATCTTCAGGAAGAATTATTAATTACTATTCTAAGCATAATAAAAAAGTTATTATAAACACAGCTAGGAATTTTGTGGATAAGGTTCTAACAATTAGTGATAGTAGATTTCATAGGAAAAATAAGAATAGAATTAAATACATATTAAGGAATAATGATTTTCCAATTTGGTTAATAAATAAATTAATATATCAATATGGATTAAGAAGTAGTAACATTAATAGAAATATAAATGAACCAAAAATATACAAATCCTTAACTTATGTATCTGGATTATCAGAACGCATTGGTAAATCAGGAATATGTGATTCTGAAAAATATACAGTAGCTTATAGAACACATAATACATTAAACAGATTTTTTAGTAAGACAAAGGATAAAATAGATAAATTAGATAAATCAAATTTAGTTTATAAAATACCTTGTAATCGAAATGACAATGAGGATTGTAATAAGGTGTATATAGGTACAACTAAGAATAAGTTAAAAACTAGGATAGCAGGACATAAGACTGATCAGAGATATAGAGATATAAATTCGCAGAAAACAGCATTATCTTCACATTGTGCTAGATTTAATCATTATCCAAACTTTGAAAATGTTTCAATATTAATCACAGAAAACAATTATAAACGTAGATTTATGTTAAAAATGTTACACATAATAAATACACCAATCACAAATAGGATTAATTTTAAGGCAGATACAGCAAATGTAGCTCAAAATTATAGTTAACTTAGTTAATAAAAGATAGAGTTTTAAATTTAAATGTACATATGTATGGGTTTAAATATTTTGTTATTGTTCACATATATTTAGTTCAATTAAAATTGTTTAAAATTTTCTAAAATTTGTTGAATAATATGTGTATATATTGATATATACATATGTGTATATACATGTTAAAAGTATATGTTTATATTAAACATATGTATGTATGATTAGGTATGTATATATACATGTGTAAAGTATGAAATGTTTAAAGAATAATATTTTTGATTTATATATACATGTTAAAAATTTTTTGTTATAATATGTCTTTTAAATTTATATAAATTTGTTTATAAACTTCTTGAATTTGGTTTTAAGATATCTATGTATATATAAGTAAGTTTGGAAGTTCATTTTAGAAATGTTAAAAAAAAAAATAAAAAATTTTTTAATATATACATGTATAGATTTAAATTGAATATTATTGTTCCCATATTTTAAATTTATAAAAATTTTGTTTGAATCTTTTTGTATTTTGTTGACAAATAATTTTCATATTGTTGTTTTATAAACAAAAATTATTTTTTCACATCAAATTAAAAAATAAATTTCCTGAAGAAGTCACACAAAGGAGTGACGAAATATTGAAAAACAATTTTATAAGATAATAAAAATAAAGAGACCTTAAGCTTAATATATATTAGACAACATTATTAGTCAAAAAACTAGAAGAATTTATAAAAAAAATATATATCTAATGTCAGCCAAACAAATTAAAAGATTGGCAACAAAGGAAGCCGAAAAATTAATATCGCAAAAACAGCAAAAAACTAACTCTCAGAACAATGAAACAAACAAGTTATTATAATGATGACAGTTTATGATTCTGATAGTGAAAGTGAGGTCAACGAATTTAATTTGTGCGATGAACTGGCTAAATGGGCTATCGAACTTCAAATAAGCTTTGCTGCAATCAATGCACTTTTATTGTTGTTATTTAAATGTAGCATTAAGGTCCCAAAAGATTCTGGTACCCTTTTAAAAACACCTAGTTCTGTTATTCGACGAAAAGTGGGTGAAGGCACATATATTCACTATGGACTATATTATAAAACGGTTTAACAGATTTTTTGTTAAGCAATGACCTTCAGAATGACTATAAATTACCCAACATAACACTAGATTTCGGAATTGATGGCTTACCGCTATTCAAAAGTAGCTGTAAACAAGTTTGGTATATACTTGGTAGTGTTGCAGAAACAAGTTATGTTTTCCTTATTGGCGTATTTTAAGGAACTTCAAAACCGAAATTCGCAAATGACTTTTTGAAAGAATTAATTGCTGAACTAAATATTCTTGTACAAGAGGGCCTAGTTTTTGCAGATACATTTTTTATATTATTGTTCGTTGTTTCGTTATGCACCTGCAAAGTCCTTTGCATTAGGAACTAAAGCACATAATGGCTACTTTTCTTGACGGTGTACGCAAAAAGGACAGGTGGTTAAACATCGTCTTATTTTCCCGAAAACAAACGAGCTTAACCTTAGAAGCAATGATTCCTTCAGAAATCATTTTCAGCTAGGCAATTTTTATTTTACACAGGTCCTTTTATATTGAAAAAAGTTTTAAGCCCAGAAAGCTACACTCTTTTTTTAAAATTATCTTTGGCTTTTACGATTCTTTTAGATTAAAATTATCTTTGGCTTTTACGATTCTTTTAGATAGAAATGATTCGAAGATTAACAACTGTTGTGCTGAAGAATTATTAAAATCATTTGTGTATTATATGATTTGTGCTTCCTTACACATAATTTTCAAAATTTGTTGCATATTCATGAAGATGCAAAACTTCATGGATCTTTAGACGAAATAAGTGCCTTCAAATTTGAGAAGCATCTACAAAAAGTAAAACGCAAAGAAAGAAAGGCTGGAGCTGTAGCCACACAAATTTATAAAAGGTGTGTTGAGAGCAGTTATTACATTAAAAAGGAGGATACCCATAAACAACCTAAATTTTGTATATAAAAACTAGCGGTTTCTTATTTTCTTTGCGATATCCTAACACCCATTGTTTGGTTAGGAATAAAATTGTTAAAATAACTGAAATAAATATAAGTCAGAATGTTCCTGTTTTTAGCGGAACAGAAATAAAAAATTTGACGGCAGCTTTTTTGCAACCAATCGACTCAACTTATTTTGTTATGAATATATTGCGCAGCCTACATTAGTTTTGGTACAAAATTGAGTTTTCTATAAATTAAATAAATAAAAAAGTTTTATGTCTACGTGACTCGTTAGACAACAGCTACTTTTTCAGACCTCTACTTAAAAATGTCGCAGAAAAATGTATTTAACTTTGGAGAGTTTCAGTACACCCCAACTAGTAATTTAACAACATGTATGTAAGTAAAATACCAATAAATTGTTTTTCATTTAAATAAAATAATTTTTTTTTCTAGTGCAAAATGTTTATGTTCCTCACACCGACAACCTTCAGAATCTTTTACTTCAAATGCTCGAAGAAGTTAGACATGAAAAAAGATATTAAAGAATTGAAGGACAGAAAAAAGCGATCATTACTCAAATTGACTGAAGAGGCCATCGCAGTTAAGCTTGAGTGACATGCGAAAATTTCCTATGTAAAATTTGACGACGAAGTGCAAGAAGATGAAGACAAGCTTAGATAATTTGTAAGTATTAAATATTGACGTACATATGTATGTATAAATAAGCATATACGGTCACATTTACATTTAACGTTATATAATTGTATAAGATTATAAATAATTTCATAGAAACCATTTTTAATCAAATTTTCGGAAACAGTTCATTGCAAAAAGAGGAGGTGAAGGACCAGCACAGTTTATAAGAGCCGCTGTTCGAAAAGTATTTTCTGATGAATCGGCCTCCTTATTCAGCTGAAAGGGGACTATCACTAAGCCAAGTGCGGAAAAGATATGGGTAATAACAATTATTAAAGGTAGATGCACGTCCAATAAGAGAAGTATCCTGATAATAAAAAATAACTGGATACGAATTTCTTGGTGCCCAATCCCACTTTAAAGGGTAAAAATTTGGAATAACAAAAGTCTTGGGTAATTTTCAAGCCCACAGTTTAACCCTTAAAATTTAAATGGAGCAGCTAAGAAAAATTCGTGTCCATTTCATATGCATCGGCATACTTCCCTTGCAAGTATAATTGTCTAAAATTGCTTGCAGGATTAGTGAATATACATACATACATATGTTTGTAAGCACATTTCCAGATATACATACATATATATGTATGTTTAAATTCTTGTACTGTCGTTAGTAACATCAAGAAAGAACGAAAAAAACCCTAGTAGGAATTGGATATATATAATATATATGTGACCTTCACCGAGAAAAAGGACCAAGTGTGTGAAAATGAAGTTTTGAGTAAAACGCATGTAAAGTTTCATAACGCACTATCACTTCGATCACGCCTTCAGTTGGGAGATGCGATTTTTGACACACTAGGTCCCTTTTCTCGGAGGTCACATATATTACATCATGGAGATAATCGGCGGCAACAGATACCTTACGTTCAGTTACATTCTTCTTAATATTTATATGGTATATATATATATATATATATATATATATATATATATATATATATGTTCATATATATATATATATATATATATATATATATATATAAGTATATGTGAATATATATATATATATATATATATATATATATATATATATATATTCACATATACATATATATATATATATATATATATATATATATATATAAGGTGATAATGTATTTTAAATCAATGTATACATATTATAATGTGGTCTAATATTTATTAAGCTTAAGGTCTCTTTATTTTCGTTACTCCTTTGTGTGAAATTTATTTTTTAATTTGATGTGAAAAAATAATTTTTGTTTATAAAATAACAATATGAAAATAATTTGTCAACAAAATACAAAAAGATTCAAACAAAACTTTTATAAATTTAAAATATAGGAACAATAATATACAATTATATCTATACATGTATATATTAAAAAAGTAAACATTTCTAAAATGAACTTCCAATCCTGCTTATATATACATAGATATCTTAAAACCAAATTCAAGAAGTTTATAAACAAATTTATTTAAATTTAAAAGACATATTATAACAAAAAATTGAACATGTATATATATATATATATATATATATATATATATCAAAAATATTTTTCTTTAAACATTTCATAACTTTACACATGTATATATACATACTTATTCATACATACATATGTTTTTTATAAAAATATACAATTAACATGTATATACACATATGTATATGGATTTATGAGATTTTATAAAGAAGATCGGTGTTGGTTTCTTATATTTTATTGATTAACTCTATTAAATCAAACTTAAACTAAATAGAAATCAAATATTTACACGAAACTTGTTAATCTTTCATTTTATCGAATCATCCAGACGAAAGCTAAAATTGTAATGGCGGATATCTAAAAGTGCAAGCAAGCATATGCGTGCCATTACGGTGTCTCTACCGGTTACTGTAGGTATTTGATAATTAACCTATTTTAACAGGGTGCCACATCATCTAAACCTTACTGGAAGATTTATTTGTCTTCCTCTTGTTGTTGTTTTGGGATCTTCTTGAGGTAATTTGTTGGACTGTAAACTCGAAGTTTCTGCGGTTGGGCTTAGATCATGTTGGGATGATGCTTCAAAAGTTGGATTGGGAACATGTATGGAATCTTCAGCAGTATCAGAATGACTTGGGTTGAAATCACATGATGTAGGTAAAGATGTATTTGTTGCTACATTTAGACTGGTTGATTCAGATGATGGTAAAAAACATGGTTTTAGGCGGTCTATGCTGATGTTTGTTTTCCGGTTGCGCAGGAGTATCGTAAAATATTTAGGAAAGCGTTTAGACTTGATACGGGCCGTCATATGGATGTGTAAGTGAGGGACGAATTGAGTCGTTTCTGACGAAAACATGCGTTGATGTATTGAGATCTTTTGAAATAAACGTTGGTTTTGTAGAATGATGTGCGGTCTGCGCTGGTTTTAAACTTAACATCGAGCTGTATCGTTCTTTTTGTTGCCGGTAATCATTTGTTGTAAAACTGCTCGGTAGCGAATGCAGTTTGGCAGGAACTTTCTATAAAAGTTCATCATTCCGATGAATCTCTTTAGCTCTTGCGCATTAACGGGCTTTTTGTATTCTTTGATTACGGCGACTTTCTCCGGTGATGGTCGAATGCCATCGGGGGTGACAAGGTGTCCAAGGAAAACTAATTCTGATTTGCCAAACTCACATTTGTTGAAGTTTATGGCTAAAGAATTTTCACGAAGTCGTTGAAATACTACACGAAGGTCTTGAAGGTGTTGGTCTAAGGTGGCGGAAGCAACAAAAATGTCATCAATATACGGGAATACAAAATCGAGACCTCTGAAGACTTCGTTTATAATTCGTTGAAAAGTCTGCGCAGCGTTTCGTAGGCCGAATGTCATATAATTGAACTCAAATAAGCCGAAGGGGGTACTTATTGCCGTTTTTGGTACGTCGTCAGGGTGTATTGGAATTTGGTGGAATGCTTTCTGTAGGTCTAATTTTGAAAAGTACTTCTTACCTTGTAAATTGATCGTAAAGTCTGTTAAGTATGGTAGAGGATAGCGATCCGGTAAAGTTTTGGCATTTAATGCGCGGTAGTCGCCACAGGGTCTCCACGTACCATCACTTTTCTTAACTAGATGCAAGGGGCTGCTCCAATTGCTTTTAGAGGGTTGACAAATTCCAACCTCAGAGAGAAAATCAAATTCCTTCTTGGCTGCAGCCAGCTTCTCCGGTGGCAATCGTCGAGGACGACAAAATGTGGGTTGACCAGTCGTTTCAATTCGGTGAAAAATTGACGATTTAGTTTCCGAACCATAAGGCGCAAGTACCGTGATGTCGTTAAATTCGTGCAAAAGATTTGCGAACGGATTGACTGAGCTGAATGTTTCGATTGCTGCAACCTCTGTTGTCGATGGCAATTTTAGCTGTAAATCGTGTCCGGTGACGTTGTCTATTAGTTTATTGCGCCGTAAATCGATTAACAAGTCCTGATGGCTGAAACCGTATTGTTGGATCTTTGACGTGGAGAGTCTTGATCGTTGTCGTCAATTGGAACAGTTGATGTCGTTGATAATTTTTTGTCATTGGTTTCCATTGTTCAGTTTGCGGGGTCACCAATATGGATTCCAGATCACGTCGGGGTCACCAATATGGATTTATGAGATTTTATAAAGAAGATCGGTGTTGGTTTCTTATATTTTATTGATTAACTCTATTAAATCAAACTTAAACTAAATAGAAATCAAATATTTACACGAAACTTGTTAATCTTTCATTTTATCGAATCATCCAGACGAAAGCTAAAATTGTAATGGCGGATATCTAAAAGTGCAAGCAAGCATATGCGTGCCATTACGGTGTCTCTACCGGTTACTGTAGATATTTGATAATTAACCTATTTTAACAGGGTGCCACATGTATATATAAATATATACACATATAATTCAACAAATTTTAGAAAATTTTAAACAATTTTAATTGAACTAAATATATGTGAACAATAACAAAATATTTAAACCTATACATATGTACATTTAAATTTAAAACTCTATCTTTTATTAACTAAGTTAACTATAACTTTGAGCTACATTTGCTGTATCTGCTTTAAAATTAATCCTATTTGCGGTTGGTGTATTTATTATGTGTAACATTTCTAACATAAATCTACGTTTATAATTGTTTTCTGTGTTTAATATTGAAAAATTTTCAAAGTTTGCTTAACATTAACAAAACGGCATAGTAAAAGAAAAAACAATAATTTTACATGATTAAAGCTCTCATCACAAATTTGTGTTGTAATTCTAGTTGTGTTTAGGCTAACAGTGATTTGTAATTTTAAAGTAAGTGCATAAAAAGAACACAAAAAAAAGTATTTTTGAATGAGTAAAACTCTCATTACAAATATTTTGTGTGTTTAGGATAACATTGATTTGTAACTTAATAAAAGGTGCATAAAAACAATCCCAAAAACATTGTGAAGGTATTTTTTTCACGAAAAGTTAAATAACTCAGTCAATTGCATATATATTTTTAACTCCAAAAATGCATTGTAATCGTAAATAAACGTTCTTTTTGAATAAATTCAATAGTATTATAGTTTCTAAATAAAATAATGTATAAAAACGTCACCAAAGTTGAACATTTTTTGAAAAATCTACAAAATTTGTGTTTGCTCGAAAATAACACCCGAATTTCTCAAGTTTTCTTATATACATTATTCGAAAGATCTCAGTTTCTTCTTTCCAAATCTAGCAAGAAATTGAATATCAACAAAATTACAGGCTTATAAGTGCGCAAACGTAAAAAAACCGGGTTTTAACCGTAAATCCTGATTTTGGAGGTGTCCGGCATGTTTCACTATTGGATTCTTCTTAACTCGAAAAGACCTACAAGAAAAATAATATGCGGCTCTAGGTTTTTTGGGCTGTTGCCATCAACACGATTCATTCCATTACGGCATTTAAAATTTGTCCATTAATTAATATTTTTGCTGGAATCAAACCTTCAAATGCTTACAGCTGTTTGAATCAGTACTAAGGAAATATAAAAAGTGTTTCCTATGACTGTTGTTTATCCGCAAAGGCTAGCTGATATTGGCGTAGCACCACCCACGGCCATATTTGGGCGTGGGAGTTTCAAAGATTTCAAAAACCACCTTTATGTCTTCGTGTGAGCGACAAATGTTGTAATCCTATGTTTTATTTCGATTTCGAGGCAACCACGACCCATATACTTATTCAGCCCTATCGGGAACATTTTGGGAATAAGTTCTATAGTAATGTATACTACAATTTGCAATAAATCGATATCGTAAATATTTTTGGACTAAAAGTCCTATTTTAAATTGCTTTCAAGCAAAAAGTTATGTTGGGATTCAATTGTCAGTGGCTTAGAAGGTACATACATGAAAAACAAGGCAGATTTTGTGTAAAATAAAAAGAATACAGATATTACGTAAAAATAAAGTGCAGATTTTGTACAAATTTAATATATTTTATATGAAAAATAAAATAAATAAAATCCGTAGAGAGAAACACAAGCGTTTAATCGGGTACAAGGTAAATATATTACAGATATACAGATTCCAAGTTTATTACAGAGTGAAAAGAGATGGTTGCCGATACCTGTTGCAAAATTTCCTTTCTCGTTCTCATCTTTAGGAAATAAATGAGGGTACCAAATACATGCGATGCCATATTTGTTATTTTGGTATTCCTTTTATAAAGTTCGTCATGGGAAATATTCGCGATAGCAAATCACAAAACTTGTGAGTTTTTTTTTGGTAATAATTGTTCACAATGAGATTGTCTAAAATAATAACTTGTAACTTAAATAATTTTATCCCAAAATCTCTTCCCCTCTCTGAAAACTGTAATAGTAAATAGTTTTTCCCTTTAAATGTATTTCCATTTTTTGATATGTAATTCAAAGAGCAATAACATGTAGAAAAATAACCACATACAAATAAATTCGCCATATCATGAACGTATTTTTGAAAATAATGTTTCCTCACCTTTTTGTCAGTTCGTTTAAATTGTTTTGTCTAGGGAATTGGATACAAGGTGTAAGTAGTTTTCATTTTGCAATAAATATGTATTTGGATTACTGAAAATTCTCTTTAGGTCAAAATCAATAGAATACAAAATAATCAACCTATTGCATGTGGTTTAGTGAAGGTTTCCAAAGATGGGGTGGGCGAATTTCGGAGTTTCCGCGCAGAAGAACTAAATAGTGCTGATCATCTTATGAAAAACACCCCTGAATGGAAAAAGGTAGGTATTGCGCGATCTTATACATACATACGTATGTATGTACATATGTATATTAATTGCAACAGGTATGCATAGACCAGCAATAATATGCGCGGTCTATGAATTTGAAAAGTCAAATAGAAGCAGGAGGTGAATAAAACAAAATCAAAATGTTTTCAATTAGCGAGCAGTCCATTTATGAACTCATAGGAATGAAAGAGGGTCTAGAAAACTATTTCAGCTTTGAGTTACCTGAAGACTAGCATGAAGATGGAAAATATAAGTCAGTTACACCTTCCCACAAACTTAAAAGTGAAATAAGTTCTGATTCACCCACCTGTTCGAATCGTTTAACTTCTCTAGTTGTAGACACCTAAATAACAGGTGAGTCCAGTGGGAAAATAGCTTCTGGCACAAAATAAAAAAGAATTGAGCCACAGGAAAAGCTAACAACTGGTAACCTCATTGCGAAGAAGTCCAAATCTCAAAAGAAGTTATGCTTCAGAATCATAAAAATGAGTGGGTCATCATAATAATGAAAGTTAAGTTATGACGAAGAGGGTATTACGTGCCTTAGAAAAAAACAATGATTTAAATTATAAAAATATAAAGTAGTTGGAGCAACACAATGGCATTATTGAAAAATTTTTCGAAAAGGAAGTTGCGAATAATATAGAAAAAATAAAAGATTAAAGGAAATTAATGTTCATGTGTTTTTAAATAATTACATTTATGAAATAAACATCTTTTTTATACACAATTACGAGTTATGTAAATTATTTTATAGGGAGTTTGCAATATTACTGCGGATGGTCTGAGTACTTTCATTTGTGCTTTCCGCATAAAATAAAAGTTCAGCTTCTACGCTATCCAACGCAAACATTGATTGTCTTCTTAGTCTCATTGTTCAATCCTGTAGCACAGAGCAATCACCTCCATAGATTTTTAAAAACTTCGTTTATCCTTTCTGTTATATTTCTACATTTGGAATGGCTATCATTAAAATATTGTTCAGCGGAGTTATGAGCAGGTGTTCCATAGTGTGTCAATAACCATGGCTCTAATAGATGTGCATATGCTAAATCACACCTGTGCACTCATATATATGTATGAATTTATGTTATTTCATATACTCTCACTTACCTTGTAACTATACCCGGGCCCATTTTTCCAAATAATTTTTCTCCATTACACGCCTGTACAAAATTTTATTGCTCACAGAGGAATTGTGACAAGGCTCAGAATGAGTGGCATCAGCGAATCTAATCCTCAGAACAGAGACTTTGTCTTAAAGCGTCCAACACTTTGGAGAGGAGCTTACAAAAAGAGGATTGTACCGTTGCTACTCTGAAGACTCTTCCAACTTCTTTTTGGTATCCGCCCTCCACAAAAAGTTTTAGGATGGGCGGAATATCAAATGACTGAGAGTTGGTCAGTGTTTGCAAAAAGTATAAGAAGGCGTCTTCATTAACGTTATAATGTTGCCCAAATCTAAAATGACTGCTATTTATTTAATAACGTTTTTTATTAAACCAAGATAGTTATATTGTATCGGCTAACTCCAAGGGATTAGACGCATGTCGCAAGGAGCGGCAAGCTATTCCTCCTCTTGCAAAAAAATTGTAGACAAAATGCAATTATTTAAAATAGGATTGATAAAATATATAAATTTTACTATTTTCAATATAATATATTCCTTACATATGAGAATAAATATTCCCATTAAAATACCGATAGCAAATTTCCTTTGTCATGGAATAAAAATTTCATGGGAGCGAAAATATCACATTTTGTTCGCCATAGGGGTTAATAACTAAAATTCTTTCAGATATATTTGTTTAAACCGTGTTTAAATAGCAGACCACTCTACAATTATATTAGAAAACAAATATGGCTTTTCCGCAAATGCTGTACACCGACTTAGAATTCATCTTCTTTTCATTAGAATAAAAATATTTTATGAGGATACGATGTTATTTACCTTCAAAAAAGAACCTACATATGTGATTTGAAACTATATAGTATAGTTTATAGATATATATAGATATATACTATATAGAAACTATATAGTGTAGCTTCGAATGACTCGTAAGGGCTTTCAAAACATTCATTTGTTTTTTAAATCAAATCATAATTTGTATTTTTAGGCAAATGAAATTTGTTTCGAAACAAAATAGACACCAAAACAAATCAAACACAAAAAATAAAATAAAAATATATTAGAATGAAAAAACAACTCGTCAATAGACTATTCTATTTATAAATAGTTGTGTTTCACAAAACGAAATGTTTTGTGAATCAACACTAATTTAAAAAATAACGAAATGAAAAGCCAACGATGCAGGGTTTTCGTTTTTCTAAGTAGGTTTTATACTATTTTTAATTCAAGTTTACTATTCTAAAGTTATTTATAATAAAAAATACTTATATGTATATTAATAATAATTAAAATACTTATGTATATAGTATATAAAACTGTGTTGATTGATATCAACCTTAAAGAGATTGATTTCAATCTACGAGTTTTTGGTTCATATTTTTATGCAAGAACATTATTTCGTTTATAGTAATATTATTTGACGCTATTTGAGATCTTTTTTCACTTATGTATATATATATATATATATATATATATATATTATATATATATATATATATATATATATATATATATGTATATATATGTATATACATATATATACATACATATATATATATATATATATATATATATGTATATACATATATATACATACATATATATATATATATATATATATATATATATATATATGTATATATATATATATATATATATGTATATATATATATATATATATATAAATATGTATATATACATGTATATATATGTACATGTATTTATATATGTACTACATACCTTTTAATTGTAATATATTTTTCACTGAAAACTATTTTTATTGTCTTATAAATTTTGTTTCCAACTAAAGAACGAATGACAATTGTCAATTCTATGTTTCGAGTTTTTTTAGAATTATTTTTGTTAGTTTTTTCAAAGCATACATATATAAAAAACAGTCGAAGGAAATGAATCAAACATTGTTTCGTCTCTATTTTTCGGTTTGTTTTCAAATGGTCTCGTTACATCAAACTTGTTTGATTCTATTCATTCTATTTCGTTTGTTTTAAATTTTTGTTTTGAATTACTCGACACGTTTCATGAAACATCAAACCATTTGAAATCGACTGCCATTCGTTGCACAGGTATGCTATATACTCGTACATGTATACATACTTATATCTCTATTTACTAATATGGGAGTACTCAATACCCGGTTGCTTTAAAATATAATGAGACTGCACTAGAAATATTTTCATTTGATGCAAAATTTTTTTTTTAATTCAGGCTATTTAGAGTGCATTGCCCTGCATATGATAAGACTTCAATTAATTTTCATATGTTAATACTCCACTACCTGCACATCTGAAATCCAGTAATGTTCACGGATTCTCATAAAAAATTACTGGGACTACTAGTTTTAAGAAGAAAAGATCCAACATCAATTTTGTTGTTATTATTATCTTTGTTATAAAATATCTTACCTGCATATCAAAATCTATATTTTGAATGGCACTTATTCTACTCTGTCCACTGCTGTACAAAATGTTATTCTTCCCACGAACCAGCTGACACCATCTTTACAAAACTTCCAGCCATATATGTATGTATGTGTTGCCAACAAATATATTTGTTTTTGCTGTGCACTTATGCATCAAACATACATACCTTCTCAAAATCCCATATCCAGCTCTTTATATTGCCATCTCTGTTGAATGTGCTAATGGCCAAATCAATATCAGTCATCTTAATATGCATCCTTGTATCATTTTTAATATATTTCCAATTTCTTCTTTCACAAGGAGTTATGAAAGGTTTGATAGGCTATTAAATGTTTATAAATACTCTTTTTTCAGATTTTGCTTATTAATTTCCGATGTTAGTGTGCGTTTGTGAATTACACTGTAAGTATTTGCAAGCGACAATTCAATTGCTGTTCCAGCGAGATAAATTATTCTACACATTAATTTGCTTTTGCAATAATCAATTGCGTTTCCATATTGTCCGGCATATTTTCAGTAAAATTTCCTGTGAATGTGCTGTCACCAATAAGAATTTTAAAGCCTAGATGTAATTAATTGTTGCAGAATGTGGAATATTAACACCCATACTCTTCAATAACTGTGCAGTAATCTCTTTTCTGGTATTAATTTTCCCAAATAATTTGCTCCACTTTGTTTTCTTTTATCATCTCAAATATTCTTATTTAAATTTTGATTTTTCGTTCAAACACATCTATCATTATGGTATTTTCTCAATTTAATTTATAAAAAGGGTACGATTATATACAAAAATATTTTATCTTCATAATTTGTGTAAAAACTACTTTCTTTACTATTAACTGCACTTTCTATTACGTATTATTAAAGTTCGTCGTATAGGATCGTACATGCAACAATTGATATCATAACAGAAAGATTAGTTCTTCTTCAACAGACATGCGAAAGCAAGCAACGCGCATAGATTTTATAAGTCCCACCAAGAGCAAATTTCTTTTGAATTCTTTCAATTCTATAAAAATGGAGCTAATGACGTCCATTTGAGAGAAATTGAAAATTTATACTAGGGGAAAAATAATCTCACAGAGTGAAATAAAGCAGAAATCTCACAGTTATTAGATCCAAGAGTCTGTACAGTTTATTTCTACATAAGAAGTATTGATTTTTTCAAATCATGTGTTGATATATTGGCCAAATTTGTTGGATAATTAGTAACGTATTAGACTATTCCAATGAACTATATAGCTCGTAACTACTGCGGACTTATGCCGAATATTGTATATATATATATATATATATATATATATATATATAATATAAATATATATATATATATATATATATATATATATATATATAATATGAAATTTATTTGTTGGGTGGTTAAGCAATGTCTATATGCATTTCATTGGCGCTTCTTACCAAATCGTCAGTAGACTTCAACCACAGTTTTGCAAAGTTTCAAACTTTTTATGCTATAACTTTATAGTATAACTTTATATAAAAAAGAGATATAGGGAAGACTGCATTCCGAAACCAAATTTGGGGTGTTTTAATATATATATATATATATATATATATATATATATAAATAAGTTGCATTGTGTTAGTAATTGATGTTCTCCGGAATGCGTGAACCGATTTGGTTGCTGCAAAATTTATATGAAAGGTGACGTCAATACCAAGGTTTTTATGTAAATACGGTTTCTGTATGTGTATTGGTTTATGCGTTATAGCCACTTTAGTGAACACTGCAATCATTTCGAAATATTTGAGTCAATATTTTAGAAAACTCAAATACAATTCGTTTTTAAGTTCATTACAATTAAATTTTGGTCAAACCATTAATTTAATTTATATACTTAACTTTTCTAAATCACAACTTCGGGGATCTATGAAATAAATTACATATAAATACAACACTAAAAACATAAATATTTAAATACATTGTGCACAGCCCACGTCATATGCATGAGTACGCGCAGGATGCAATGACTTATGTGCGTCATTACGGTCGACCAAATTTATTTATAACATTTACGTCTAATCCGCAATGGAGTGACATTAAAGATAATTTATTCGCTGGCCAAAGTTCTACCGGCCGCCATGACATCACTTCCCGTGTTTTTAAGCAGAAATTGAAAGCGCTGAAGTTCTGGATGTATTCTGTGGAGTGGCAAAAGCGTGGTTTGCCACAAGCTCATATTTCAATATGGCTGGTGAATACAATCACATCGCATGAAGTTGACAATGTTATATGTTCTGAAATTCCAGATCAAATAAGTGATCCTGATTTATATGATGTTGTTGTGCAAAATATGATACACGGTCCATGCACAGCCACGTCATATGCTTCAGTACGCGAATGAGAAATCTGTTGAAGCTTTGGAAGGAACAATGAAAGATCTCCGAGATAACTCTGAGTTGTTTGGTGGTGCGTTGATTTTATTGCCAGGCAATTTTCGGCAAACATTGCCCGGCATTCCTAGATCGGCAGCTGCCGATGAAATTAATGCTTGCTTAAGGTCTTTATATTTATGGAATGATCCATCTGCTGATAAGTTCTCTAAGCAATTGCCGAAAATTATGAACGGTGCAATGCCTATTGATGATTCTGGATAGATAACATTGCCAAATGATTTTTGCCGTTTCGTACAGTCAAAAGAGGAATTTATTGAATGTGTTTTCACTTACATAACACAACAATACACATGCCATGCATGGTTGAGTGCCGGAGTAATTTTAGCGGCAAAGAAAAAGATGTTACTGAATTAAACATGGCTATACAATCAAAGGTTCCTGGCGCAGTGGTGTTGTACAAGTCTGTCGATACTGTTACCAATGAAGAAGATGTTTTGAATTATCCAACAGAATTTCAGAATTCGTTGGACTACCAGCATTGCCTCTGCATAATCTCCAATAGAAAGTTGGAACCACTATTATTATGCTTCGTAATATCAATCAACCCCGTTTGTGTAATGGTACAAGACTTGCTATTAAAAGGTTGATGGCTTATGTAACTGAAGCTACTATTTTAACTGGAAAATTAAAAGGCGAAGATGTATTCATTCCACGTATCCCAATGATTCCGTCTGATATACCATTTGAATTTAAACGACTTCAGTTTGCTGTTCGCCTTGCGTTTGCGATTACCATTAATAAGGCGCAAGGCCAATCTTTAGAAATTTGTGCACTGAATTTAGTGTATCCAGTTATCTCACATGGACAGTTCTATGTAGCCTGTTCGCGCGTTGACAAACTATCGGTTTTGTCTATTTACACCGAAAATGGAAAAACAAAAAATATTGTTTACCACAGAGCATTACAATAAAAGCAGCTTATCACTTATTTAAATGAATTCCAATTAATTTTTTTATTTTCTTTTTTGCACTACGAAGTGTGCAGGGGGTTCGCTAGTATAAGTATAAAATTACTGAAACAAGTACTTAGACTTAAATTAAGTACAATTATATCAGGTACACGCTTAAGTAGTTTCTACTTAAATAAATTTTTCTGTGCTTGATTTAAAAAAAACAATGATTACCGTAATTTTTATATTTCGTTTATAAAAGAACATGCAGAAAATGCTATAGGTATTATATATGTATACCATTCAGGTTTAACTCTCTCTATTTCACAAGTCCTTGGAAGTTTATTATCTAATATACAAAAATTGATGCCACTTTTCGTTGTAATCGAAACGGTCAAACCATTCGTTTGCACGAAATTGGTCGACGCGTTCGTGATTTATGACTTTTCATGACAACTTGTGATTTTGTCCATATAAAAAATAAACAACAAAATATACGTATTCGTCTATGAGCGCGTGTTCAACGTCAAGTCGACGTCGTTCTGGCGATTTGCCTAACACTGTTACCGTTGCGGGTTTCGTGTCAGCGGTATTGCCGTTTTTCCGATGAAAAACCGGGACGTATAACAAGGGAGCAGCTCTTACAGACCAACCTAAATTACGACGCTAAGCGCAACGTAACCTATATTAGAGTGTTAACATTGCGTCAGAAACAGTAATGTTTAGTCGCTTTGTTCAATAAAAAGCTATCATTAGAAATAAGAAATGAAAATAAAGACGCTAAATTAACTTGAAAGTAGCTAAAGTAACATTACTTCAAAATATGTATGTATGTATGTGTAAGAGCATTAATGACACATTGACAAAATAAACAATAATACTTTTGCAGTCAACTTCACTTCTTTACGCGCTGTCAAAATTGGATTTTCCAATTGCAAAGCGTTGACGCCGCGTTATTTCGGTTAGTCTCATACATTTTGTATGGACATGAGAAATTTTGATAGCCAGCCAACGCTTTGCGTCGTAATTTAACTTGGTCTGTTAGAGTTTATGTATATATACAAATTTATTTAGCAGACCAAGTTATGACAGGTTGTTCACATTAGTCATATATTTCGTGTAAATCCCCCACATATAATTACACTGCTCTGCAAAAAATAACTTTTTGTCGCTCCTTTAAATTAAACTATGTGCACTATATCGAATTTGATGCGCTAAACTCGAATCCGCTTTCGGTTTTTTCCATCAGGTCCAGATTTTTTATGGGCATGGCAATTTTTCGCCACTAAATTAGCCAGGTACGTAGACAAATTTCACCATAACTCGGGAACGAGTCATCCGATTTTAAAAAGTAAAACAACAAAATTGTTTTTATTTTAGTCAAATACAGTTTTTCTTTATCTCTTATTGTTTTGTATATATTTAGACATTAATCGAGAAAAAACTTTTCTCCTGCAAAATTCGAAATTTTTTTCAGATTAAAATGGAGTTAAAAAAAATGTAAAGCAAATATTCAACACTTTGCACCTTTATCTAATTGTTACAGATCTTAGAAATAAAATATTCTATAAACCATAAAAATCGGTTATAAAATTTGGATTTTATTTTTAATTTACCGCAGGTACCCAATGTTGTAATGCTACCAACCTTTCATATGCGTGACGATAGCATTTCGTTAGGTGAACAGGTAAAGGAACTAAAGTACAACGGTATTTTGTATAGTTCTTGGATTGAAAAGTTATAATATAGTAATTTTAGTGTTTTTTAGAGCCGTACAAAACAGCTCTTTTGAGAGAGCGCTCTTTTTAGCTCCGCTCACTTTACTGAATTAATTAATTCAGTTCATTCAGTTGTTTCAGTTCATTCAATAGCTTAGTGGTTTCAGTAGCTGGCAACTCTATAAATAAAGAGCAAAACATCCCTGTATGCATTAGCACATGAGTGTGAATTAATTCATTTTTTTCATGTGGATTTTCACATAAAAACTGAAACATCACTGAAAAGAGCTACTGAAACAGACAGATCTAATGAATCAACTGAAACAACTGAGCTGTCAATTGACTGAATGATTGAATTGAATTAATTCATTCTGGAGCCGTACAGCTCTAGTATTTTTCACTAACCTGTAATTCTAAATCGAGAAAATTAGAGTAGATTCTAATATTTATTGCAGCAGTATATGTGGAAATTGATGGACAATAAGTGAGTCAGTTTTAATTTGATATCGTGCGGATGACTTGTTCCCGAGTTAGGGAACAAGTCTACGTACCTGGCTAATTTAGTGCAAAAAAATTGCCACGCCCTACAGTAAGTAGTCTAGTGGAAAGAATCAAAAAAAGAAATTTCGAATTTAAAAGTTTTTTATAACTTTTAAGTAAGAAAAAATCGGTTTGGAAAAATGAATATCAAAAATTAATTTTTCAATGAAAATGCTTGC
Organism: Linnaemya vulpina; assembly: GCA_963675445.1. Taxonomy (NCBI): domain Eukaryota; kingdom Metazoa; phylum Arthropoda; class Insecta; order Diptera; family Tachinidae; genus Linnaemya; species Linnaemya vulpina. The sequence continues at coordinate 38,501,319 of OY776279.1, read as the reverse complement.
AATTATATATGTTTTATTCAGAAAGGTAGCAGAAACAATGAATAAATCCTAAAGTTCAAATATTTATAGCAACACTGTAAGAAAAATTGTGAAGAACTTAGCCAAAATATGTACTTAAGGGAAAAAAAATAGTCAGCTTCATTGGACCCGAAAAACTAGGCACATAACAAAACGCCTTTTATGAACCAATAATCTTATTTTCTGATATATATACTAAAATATGTATGAGAAGGTTTAGGCGTTTTCTATGCCAACTTTTGAAATATGATGATTTTAAAAATCATCTATATATTATATTTTTGTTAAAATGATCAGCTGATATTTTTAATGTTGATGCTTTAAACCAAAAAATACCAAGTAGGATGACTCTAATACATATAAAACCTTATTCTCATATATTTAGACACCATGTGAAACTACCTGTTAATTAATACTGCCAAAGAGTCGGGACCGAAGTGCTTTATATCCCAAGCTAAACCTAAAGATATGAATAAACTTAGCATTACTTATTCTCCCAACGAATTTAGATATGGAATTTCACCTTTACATTGTTTGCTTAGATGCTTTGTGAGCATGTTACACATTGCCTTTTAAGACTTGGCAAGTTAGGAATGATAAAAAAAACACTGTACAATTAAAAAAAAAGAAACAAATTCAAAATAAATTTCGATGTGAGATGGGGTTAGCAGTTGATAAAGTGAAGTCTAATTTTGGCACTAGTAATGATGGCAATACAGCTCGAAAACTTTTTAACGAATTAAAAAAATCGTCCGAGATTACAGGAGTTAATGAAAAATTAATATATAATTGCATTTAATCTTAAAAACATTATCTTTTGGAAAACCTATAAATATATCTAACTTTAAACAGCTAGCGGAGGAAACCAAATATTTTCTTGACTTATGTTAGAGATGCTGTCTGAAGATGCTTTAGAATGTCTACACAAAACAAGTAGAAAGAACAGACTTGAGCACACTCGAAAAAATAGCAGAGAAAATTGTAATCAAGATTTAATGAATAAACTCCTAATTTCTTCTGATCCATTAATTTCATCTAATAGAAATACAAAAAATACAAGCAGCTCTTTCTACAATAATCAAGAAATTAGTAATTACATAACAGTTAGATGGATATTTTAACACTGATTAAGACTCAGAAACTTATATTAGGGATTAAGAAATTGTTTACAATTGTTGTGTTATTTGAATTTGTTTGTTAATTTATTATTAATCTTTGTATAAATATGTTTTTTATCTTAAATAACAATTTAGTTTTGAAATATTTATTGTTGTCAATTTTCCAACCCTATTCATATAATGTTATTTGAATACCAATGGTTATTTTCAAAACTGCAAACAAAAAAAACTAAAAAGTTTAAAATAATGTTATATTAAAAAAAGGATTATGGCAACCCTAAATTATTACTGATTGATTATATTTCATAAAAAAACTATCACGCTTTGTGATATGACAGATTAAAAGTCAAAAAATTATTACTGAAGTGGGGGAATTTTTGGTATTTCATTGTCCCCGCACCGGAACAATAAAAGGATTTCTAAAAATTTTAATTCATTTTCGAAAACAGTAGGCCAAGAGAGATATGTGCCAAAAATTTCATTAAGCTACCATAACTCCGTTTTTTCCACTATTACTATGGGGACCGTTCACTGTGCGCCCATAAAAAAAAATCTGGACCTGATGGAAAAAAACCAAAAACCATATTGTCCACATAGCTTTATTCAAAGGAGGATTTGTCTGCTGAGCAGTGTTATTATATTCTTATCGCGAATATTATATTGGAAACTCCTACGACTACGAAAAGCCATGAAAAGACATTTGACAACTGTTATGTATTAGATATAATCAATAAGTACTGTAGGTTAATGAATATTATCTAGCATACATAAGCAATGACTTTAATGTCAAATATTTTATTACAGTAATATCTACTGAATCAGTTATAAAAATGAGTTAGATGAATTAAGATTTTATTCTTTTGTAAACATTATATACAATTAAATTCTTAAATAAAAATATATAATAAAAATTGGCGACAAGGAAAATTGGAAAGTTAAAGAAGATCATTGGTCACATGGATCCATTCCTCATTGGGAAATGATTTTGTGGAGTACGAAATGAGACTTCAACAATTTTTTATTGTAAATGATGTTGCTGAAGAAAAGAAAGTAGCATATTTTATTACGTATATTGGTGCGAATACCTATTCCATATTAAGGAAGTTATTTTCTCCAGTTGATCCGTGTGTAAAAACATATAAGGAGTTCGTCGATGCTCTTAAAAAGTATTTTGAACCATCCATAAACGAAATAGCAGAGTCGTACAAATTTAATAAAGCAGAGCAGGGAACGAAATCAATAGGAGAGTTCATAATAGAACTAAAATCCTTGCCTCAAAATTGCAATTTCGGCAATTTTCTGGATGGATTTTTAAGAGATAAGCTTGTTTGTGGCGTTCGAAAAACTCATTTAAGGTCGAAATTCCTGAAGGAATCAAAGTTAACGTTTACATCAGCATGTGAAATAGCATTAAATTGGGAAATGGCTAAAGGAGAATCAAGATAAATTAGCTAAAAAAGGAGTATTATAATACTTTTGCAGTAAGCCAATCGAAAAATTGTTCAAAAATATATAATCAAAAGCAAATGTGTGAAAAAACTTTTTGTCAGAGATGTGGAAAAATAGATCACGTTTCTGATAACTGTTCTAGTAAACACTGAGTTTGTTTTAAGTGCCATAAAAAAGGGCATACATCTAAAAGGTACAGAAATGTTCAAAATTGGCGGAAAGGTGACAGTAAGGTGAATTGCGTTGAGGAAGTTTTGAATGGTATCAGTTTAAAGAGCATATTGAGAAGATTCAGTGAAAATAATCAAATAAATTTTGTAAATGGAGATGCTGAATGTGTTAAACTGTTGGTAGAAGAAGTATTGCTAGAGACAGAAATAGATACTGGAGCATGTGTATCAGTGATTTCTAAAGCTAAGTATCTGTTGTATTTTTCTAAGTTTAACTTAAGTCCTGTCATAAAAAAGTTTGTTTCGGGTACTGGTAATCAATTGAAGTGTATAGAAAAAATTTAAAGTGCTCTTAAAAAGGTAAATAGAAATGTTTATAATTGAATCAGAAAACGATTTTAAGCCACTCATTGGTGGAAGTTGGTTAAATGCGCTATACCCGAATTGGAGACTATTGTTTAATAATAAAATACGTAAAATAATGAATTTAAATAAAGAAGGTGTTGTGGGAGAAATTAAATTGAAGAAACCATTGCATTGAAAAATATACGGCGGAAATTGTTTTAAAACCGGGAGAAATACCAATTTTTAAAAAAGCGTATGATGTTCCTTTCAAATTGAGACCTCAAGTAGAAAAGGAGCTAGATCGATTAACGAAGGTAAATTGGTACCTGTAAAGTTTAGTAAATTTGCTTCCCCAATAGTAATAGTTGTTAAGATTTGTATTGACTGTAAGGTAAAAATTTATAAATTTATTAAAATAGAGCATTATCCTTTACCCCGTATTAATGATATATTTGCAAATTTCTCAAATTGTAAATTGTTTTGTGTTATTGACTTATCGGGAGCTTACCAACAGGTAAAAATTTCGGAATCAACAAAACAATATGTGACTATGACACACATGAGGGATTTTGCCAATATACCAGATTTCCTTTTGGAGATGCTAGTGCATCAGAAATATTTCAGTTCATTATGGATCAAATTCTTTTAGGAATAGTAGGCGTATCATGTTATTTAGATGATATATTAATAGGAGATTCAAATTTACAAGAGACAAAAGTACATTTAATCAGGTTTTAAATAGACTTATTGAATTCAATGTTAAGATAAATTTATCAAAACGTAAATTTTTTGAGAGGGAAATAAGTTATTTAGGACACACTATATCAAAAAGTGGATTAAAACCAAATAATGAAAAAATTTAAGCTATTATAAATGCTTCTAGTCCTAGAAAGTTATCTGAGGTACAATCTTACTTGGGAATGTTAAACTATTACAGTAAGTTTATTCCAAATTTGTCATCAGAATGGAAAGAAATGTACAAATTACTGAAAAAGGAATGACAATTTGAATGGACAGATAATATTCAAAACTGGTTTGATAGGTCAAAAGGACTACTTTTGAATAATAATGTTTTAGAATTATTTGATCCAAATAAACCAATAACAGTTACCACTTATGCCAGTACTTATGGTGTGGGAGCTGTTTTAGCACATTTAGTTAACGGTGTTGAAAATAGGTATGTTTGCTTCAAGAAAGACACTATTCTCAAATTCATAGAAAAGCTTGAGCAGTTATGTCTGGAATAAAGATATTACATAAACACATATATGGACACAAATTTATGTTATGTAGTGATAATGAAGCTCTTAAAGAATTTTTCAATTCAAATAGAGATACGTCAAGTATAACGGCATCAAGATTGCAGCGATATGCAGTAATGTTATCAATTTATGAATATAAATTTAAATATCGTCCAGCAAAAAGGAATGCACCTGCTGATACAATGTCTCGATTACCTTTAGAAAATACAACAGAAATTGAAATGATAAAAAATCTAGCAAATATAATTGAACTAATTTTAAGTAAAGTTTCCAGCTATATTAAGGATAGTTGGCCGTTAGAAGTAATATCCGAAATATTTTCTTGAAATAAACTTCGCAAATGTCTATCAACAGAAAATGGATGAATTTTTTACAGAAATAGGTTAGTAATTTCGAAAAACCCTGCAAAATGAAGCTCTTCAGTTTGGTGGCCTAATATAGATAAAAGTGTCGAAGAATATGTTTCACAAAAGTGTTAAGAGTAAATGGCCAATAACTAGATAGTTCATTACTTATTGACTCATTCAATAAGTTTATTGAAGTAAAAAGTTTAGTAAAATCGAATGCAATAAGCTTATGCAATAAATTATATTCAATTTTTAAAATAATTGGTTATCGAAAAGAAATAGTTACGGATAATGGTCCACCATTTTCATTATTCACTTTTGAGAATTTTTTGAAGAAAATAAACATTGTTCAAAAGAAATCATCCACCGTACCATTCTCAAAGAAATGGTTTAGCTGAACGCGGAGTACACACAATTAAAAACAGTTTAAAGAAATATCTCGCAGATCAAAAATTAAATGCTTTACCAATTCAAACCAAATTAGATAAAATTCTTATGTGTTACAATAATACACTTTGTACAATAACAAATAAAAATCCAACTGAATAAATATCTCCATATACACCAAGAACTTTATTAAATTCATAAGCAAGAAAACAAGACGCTGTCGTTAAAATTGAAAATAAGAAGACTAAGGCCATAGAAAAAAGGGAAAAAGGATACAGAAATTAATCCTAAAGGAGGAGACAGAGTACTATATAGGAATCATTTCAAAGATTTTATAAAATGAATACCTTGTACCATTTATATACAAATACATTTAAATCAGTGATAAACTGCTTTTATTGTAATGGTAAACAATATTTCCTGTTTTTCCATTTTCGGTGTAAATATACAAAACCGATAGTTTGCCAACGTGCGAACAGGCTACATAGAACTGTCCATGTGAGAAAACTGGATACACTAAATTCAGTCCACAAATTTCTAAAGATTGGCCTTGCGCCTTATTAATGGTAATCGCAAACGCAAGGCGAACAGCAAACTGAAGTCGTTTAAATTCAAATGGTATATCAGACGGAATCATTGGGATACGTGGAATGAATACATCTTCGCCTTTTAATTTTCCAGTTAAAATAGTAGCTTCAATTACATAAGCCATCAACCTTTTAATAGCAAGTCTTGTACCATTACACAAACGGGGTTGATTGATATTACGAAGCATAATAATAGTGGTTCCAACTTTCTATTGGAGATTATGCGGAGGCAATGCTGGTAGTCCAACGAATTCTGAAATTCTGTTGGATAATTCAAAACATCTTCTTCATTGGTAACAGTATGGACAGACTTGTACAACACCACTGCACCAGGAACCTTTGATTGTATAGCCATGTTTAATTCAGTAACATCTTTTTTCTTTGCCGCTAAAATTACTCTGGCACTCAACCATGCATGGCATGTGTATTGTTGTGTTATGTAAGTGAAAACACATTCAATAAATTCCTCTTTTGACTGCACGAAACGGCAAAAATCATTTGGCAATGTTATCTATCCAGAATCATCAATAGGCACTGCACCGTTCATAATTTTCGGCAATTGCTTAGAGAACTTATCAGCAGATGGATCATTCCATAAATATAAAGACCTTAAGCAAGCATTAATTTCATCGGCAGCTGCCGATCTAGGAATGCCGGGAAATGTTTGCCGAAAATTGCCTGGCAATAAAATCAACGCACCACCAAACAACTTACGAGTTATCTCGGAGATCTTTCATTGTTCTTTCCAAAGCTTCAACAGATTTCTTATTCGCGTACTCAAGCATATGACGTGGGCTGTGCATGGACCGTGTATCATATTTTGCACAACAACATCATATAATTCAGGATCACTTATTTGATCTGGAATTTCAGAACATATAACATTGTCAACGTCATTCGATGTGATTTTATTCACCAACCATATTGAAATATGAGCGTGTGGCAAAATACGCTTTTGACCACTCCACAGAATACATACGGAACTTCACTTCACCAAACACTTTAGATTTCACGCTAAAACTCATAAGCGCTTAAAAACACGGGAAGTGATATCATGGCGGTCGGTAGAGCTTTGGCCAGCGAATAAATTATCTTTAATTTATTCGCTGGATTAGACGTAAATGTTATAAATAAATCTGGTCGACCGTAATGACGCACATAAGTCATTGCATCCTGCGCGTACTCATGCATATGACGTGGGCTGTGCACAATGTATTTTAATTATTTTTATTTTTAGTGTTGTATTTATATGTAATTTATTTCATAGATTCCCGAAGTTGTGATTTAGAAAAGTTAAGTATATAAATTAAATTAATGGTTTGACCAAAATTTAATTGTAATGAACTTAAAAACGAATTGTATTTGAGTTTTCTAAAATATTGACTCAAATATTTCGAAATTATTGCAGTGTTCACTAAAGTAGCTATACTCATAAACCAATACACAAACAGAAACTGTATTTACATAACCTTGGTGTATAAACCAATACACAAACAGAAACTGTATTTACATAACCTTGGTATTGAGGTCCACTTTCATATAAACTTTGCAGAAACAAAATCGATTCACGCGTTCACATCATTCAAAATCAGTTCGATCCTACCCGTAATAAAATTTTCCTATAAAAAAAGGAAATTCCTTGCTCTGTCTAGTCGTTAAAGTGCTGTAGTTATATCAGAAGCAAAATCTGTACAAAACGTTTGTAGTTGCAGGTTTCAAAGCGGTACTCAATAGACAACAACGAAAAATTCATAAAATTTTTGGCAATAAGGCACCAGTACAGAACTTTGTATAATGGCAAGTAAAAAGTTATTTGCCCGTTTTGCAAAAACTATATATATACCAAGATTTTCCAATTTGCTTGTTCTTCATGTTGCCTGTGCAATTGAAAGACATCACATGAGTAGATTGGCTGAATGTTAACCGAAACGGCAACGCAGTTTGCTATGAATTGCTTTCTATGTTTTGAAAATTTCTAAGGAAGGTTTCTGACTCGGCTATACATCACGTAGAAAATGTTGGGGTTTAGGTTTAATGAAGTGCTTCAAGAAACTCTAGTTTGGTGTTTGCATTGACTATACCGTTTAAATAAAATTTTGTGGTAAGGCTGTGTCTAAACGAGGTGATACCAGATGCATTTGACTGATTAGCTGGGTGGTTTTCTGATAAGAATTAAGCAACACGAATATATTTTAAATTGCACATTTCATTTGATATTTTACAGACGGTTACATTGACGAATATTAAAATTACAGCTTTATAACATATAACATATTATCGGGGGTAGTATATTATTATCGGGGGTAGTATATTTGTTGATGAACATAAAAATTGCTTTATATGTATGTGTACGGTTTTCATGCAAAGGTGGCTTTAATAGATCATAAAAACGATAATATGGAAACCAACTTTAGACAATTTTTGTATTGTTTTAAGTAGATTTCAAGAAATGCAACTACATTTTTGTTGATTTTTGTCTTTGTTAAGTTGTACGTACAAAAAACTTCAGATGTTTGAAGAATGAACGTGATTTCCATGGATTTATTCACTTTTAATAAGAATTTCTATAAATTTATGTTCTGCAAATTGTTATCAAATTTGTAGATAATAGCATAATGTAAAATTTCTTTTTTAATTTTTGCAAATAAAAACTGGTTCTCTAATGATCTGCACTAGCGCCAGTGAAATGGGTAAAGAAACCAGCTAAAATCACCAAATTGATCACTTTGATTTTTCAATAGTGATTTAAATAAGGAGTGAAAAGAGTTATAAAAATTTAAGAAAGGTACAACAAAATATAGTACTTTTTCTATGAGAGATTTTGTTAATTGTGATCAAATTTATTGGACAATATGTATGTTAAAACCAGAATTTATTGGACTGGCAGTGTGAATGCAAAATTATATGTTTATGATATTCACGTCAAATATATTATGCAAAATTTTCGCTTTTAAGATTTGGAAAACCAACATATAAACTCACTGTCGCGAAATCTTGAATTAAATGATATAGAATTGGTAAAGAGTAAAAAAATATTCCATATATTTTAAAAGTGCACGTTTGATGTAAATATATATATATATATATATATATATATATATATTTACATATATATATATATATATATATATATATATATATATTTATATATATATATATATATATATATATATATACATATGTTTTTTTTTTCAATTTTAATGATAATAAATTTATGAAATTAAAATAAACGATGTTCTTGTTCACTTTTTTATAAAAAAAATTTAAAGGGTTTTCAAACATTTGGGGGATTCACACTGTAGTCATAAAGTCATAAGTCAAAAGATAATAGCACAAAATATATGACTAGGGTGAACAACACGTCATAACTTGGTCTCCTAAATAAATTTGTATACAATAACTCTAATAGAGCTATTACACAGGCATACATGACATATACTTTGGCGTACCAAAGCTCCCGGTATAATAGCTTGTACATATGTCGAGGCCGGTTTTCAAATACTTTTGATTTTCTGATGTCTGTGGCGTACCAACATACTTGTCTAATAAAAATTCAGTTCACTTGTTGCCGTTGCAAAAAAAAATGTCTCAGTAACGTTAGTTTTTGGGAAGAATTTATTGAATTATATAAAAGCCTGCCGCAATTGTGAGAAAAAAACCAGATTTATACCACAATAAGCAATTAAAAATTATTGGGTACAATAAACAGATTTTATCTTCGTTTTCCTCCTCTTGTAATTGTATTTCATTGATAACCATCGCCGCTAGAACTTTCGGCTTCATTGACATGCTTTCGCTTCAAAAATTTCTGTGTAATAGCAGTGTAGCCATTTTGGCATTTTTGCAATGAAGTTCCTGGTTTTTTCATTTAGCAACGCGGTTTTAGTGGCATGAATCTCATAAGAAGAAAATTCGAAATAGAATGTTGTAAACACTATGAATTCGCTTCTTTATATCAGGCAAATTTTAAAATAATGAATAATCTCATTAAAAAATGTGATAAGAATATATTGTAGTGGTTTCCTGTAACAAGGATTGTTACATAATAAGTGTATATTTATACTTTATAATTTTTTATTTTAAGACTTTCAATTTATGGTGTTTCAAAATAATCATAGTACTTTTGAGTTAATATATTTTTTCATTTTTGTAACCAAAAATTATTATTCCGAAAATAAAACTTAAAATTATAGCATAAAAAATAAATATATAATTGAGACTATAATTGGTGATCCTGCCAGGAGCATAACGAGCTGATATCATTTAATTAAAATAGAAAATAATTAGACGAATATTTTAGAATTGCTCTTTTTATCAAGATTCCATCCAAACAAAACAAATCTTTTAAGAAAACAGGATATCAGGGATAGTAAAGATCTTTAGAAGTGCAAATAGAAGGTTCAATTATTAACACATCAGTTTCGAACACAAAATCATTGGAAGTCAGGTCTCAATATCATCTAAACAGGCAAAACTTCAAAAAGAAAAACTTCAAAATAAATTTCGCAAACAAATCAGTGAAAGTCCAGTCTCAACATCATTTTAAAGGCGAAACTTGCAAAGATATAACGGTCAACCATTGTTTCAAAGCATTCAAACTACAAAAAATTTAATTTGCGACTGGAAAACTGGACTAACTAGGTATAATATTTATTCGTACAAGTTGTTTGAAATTCCATCTTAATAATTAAGTTATTTTATATTGCGATCACTGCAGATTTCTTTTTTTTATTATTATTATTATTTTTCATATTTTTTATTTTAAGTCTTATTTTCAGAATAATGATTTTTGATTACACAAATGGAAAAAAATATTAACTCAAAAGTACTATGATTATTTTGAAACAACATAAATTGAAAGTCTTAAAATAAAAAATTATAAAGTATAAACACACACATATTATATAACAATCCTTGTTACAGGAAACCACTGCAATATATTATAAGGATATCTCCAACGAATCTTCAGAAGCTGAAGAATATTCATTGGATGATGTATTTAATTTATAATTTTAAAATATGTTATATATATTGTATTGAAATACCAATTAATAGCCATTTACGGGTAATGTTACTTTGATTTTTTGTTAATATTATATTAATTAAATGTGATATTGAATTCAATGATACATTTTCTTAAAAAACATTTTTTTTATGAATGTACATACAAATGTATATATACTTCAATATATATATATATATATATATATATATATATATATGCATATATATTGTTACTTTAGTTTATTTCATTGAACTGATGTGCAACGATAAGTGTTTATAGGGAAACATTATGAAAAATAAACCATTTATAAAGATATATTAACTAAAGTAACAAAAGTTAATACAATTAAAATTTTAACATAATTTTTTTGGCAGTTTAGGATTCTTTATAGCATTTTTTAGCATGATTTTAAAGCCGATTTAGCTGTAAAATATTTTTGATATGACTACACTGGTACTGAAGTATGTTCGACAGTGTAATAGCAAAACCCAAACTTAGCCAAGGTACATGTCTGCCGACATTTATGCCTGTCTAATAGCCCTATAACAGCTGCTGCCTTGTTATGAGCTGAATAAAATATTTTTGCAGCGGCATACGGAAACGTGTTCAGTGGCTGCCAGCTACGTAAGTTAAAAGAGAAAAATTGTTCACTTGTATAGATATAATTTTTGCGATTTAGCGCTCTTTTAACATATTTTATGTTATAAAAATGTGATTTAATGTACAGACATATAGGTATGAATAATTTTTTAACAGTTTTTTAGTTGTGAATCATATATAAGTAACGGCGGCAAATATATACCATCGCCGTCTCACCTAAAGATTTTCTGCCGTTCGACTCAGATCTTTATAGCATTTTATGAAAACACAAAAACATTCCTGAAAGAGTGCTATTATTTTACGAATTTTTATATACAGCACAACAACTTTTTTAAACTGGTCTAAAATTTTATGACTTTATGACAATATGACTGAATAGCACCAAGTGTGAATACCCCAAATATGTGCGTTGGACGAAATATCTACGTCGTGCGAAACGAACTTTGCGATAGGATTATTTCTATTTCTTACGCCGGCGAATAAATGGGTGCAATCCCCGTTTTTCTTACATATTTTGGTGCATAGCAGATGAATAAACGTTTTGCTTTAAGAATTGTTTTCTTTTTTTATTTACATCAGATATATTCAATACCACTCTCTTAATTAAATAAAAAATTGTTTTAATTCGTTTTTGTCATTATAGAATCTTCTCATATTAATATTAGATATTATTATTTTTTTTTATATATGACCACACTATCACCTGCTATATGTAAACAAAATTATATTAGAAAATTCATTATATTATTTATTTATGTATTAAGATAAAGAGAAAACAATTTTAAATAACATGAACAGCTGTTAATTTTGCTTAAGTGTTTTTTATTCGACGAACGAGTTATTGTTGATAAGTTCGTCGTGCTGTGCCAAGTTCGTCGTTCGTCGCAATTGTGTTTACACTATTTAAATGTATTATTCGTATCAATTTTTAACATATTGATAGGCAAAGCAACGCATGAATTTCTGTTTGTGTTTTGGGAACGAACTGTGTACAAAACAAAAACATATTTTGTACTTTTTTTACATATTGGGTCTTGCTTTTCCACAAATTTAATCATTTTCGTAAAAGCAAAACATTCAAAGTTTGATTTGTTAGTCATTTTCGTAAACGTAAGTAAACCTTCGAAGTTTTATTTACTTACCTGCAACACGTAATTTTCCATAAAAAATTAATTACAGTTAGCAGATGGTATACAAATATTTTATATTGAATTTAATAAAGAAAAACATGATGTAGGCTTGAAAAAAAGCAAAAAGCACTAGATTGTCATAATTTGGAATGTTCGGTTTTTGTTATTAATTATTTTCAGTGATATCATTATTCTAGTCATATCGTTCATTTACTTCAATAGCATCGAAACTCAAAAAATTTTCAGCAGAAGTTTTTAGTTTACCAACAACTAAAAATATATTTTTTGCTCAGGAATAAAGTATATAATATATATAAGTGAAATTTTTAATATATGACCAGAACGATATGTAGAAAAATTCTGAGATATTAACTCCAAAAATTCTTTATAAGTTATGGCACTAAAAGAGCGATGTGGACATACATATGTACGTATGTATGCATGCATATTATTCCTTACATAACTTTAAAGAAATTTAGAGTAAAATTTATGGTAATTTCAATGGCAGCTAAACACACTACTGATGCTGTGAAATGGTAATATGAAATCTATTAAGCGGCGTCAGTAACTGCCGCTTTATTTCATTTGAAAACTGGAAAACAAAATTTAACCTTATTTGTATGTTCTCAATTTTTATTATTCATACAAAACGAATGTAAAATAATATTCAATGTTAACCCTTTCATTACGCAGATTGTACCTAAATGCCATTTATCGTCTTCAAAAAACGTGCAATTACGTTCGCATCCTTTATATTCACACAACAGATTGTTCCGTAGTACGAGACTCGCTAATGAATCTAGGTATTACATATGATCTTCCCCGTGACAGTGAAGGATGTTAAGGGTCATAAAAGAATTCGAAATGGCTTAGTTTACAAGTGCTACTATTCTAGATTTAATTATGTTGTGCATTTTATTGATCGTTTGTTTAAATCCATCTTTAGTTATAATTTATGAGTTTGAGAGAATATTTCACGCGTTTGTTTCTTGTTACGACAGGCGCTTAGTTTAACGCAGTAATGGCACGTACTTAAAATGGGTTTGTTTTTTGTGTAATTGAAAACAGATTTCGTTGTACAGCTACATATACATTTTATACTGCATAATCTACACGTAACATGTCTTAAACAAGCCGTCCGCTTCAAAAATAATTAAAATACTTATTGTCCTCTGATTTAAATAACACCTTGAGCAATCAGAGCTAGAAAGAGATAATGCTTGTTGCATTGCGTGGTGTCTTGATTTACTACAGATCAACAAGTTGTGCAAGAAACGTTTGTACTTGTTTTTTAGAAAAAAATCACTTTAAAATATACAAATGATATATTTTAAGATGCATTTACTTACATACACACATATGTATGAATATTTTTAATGAATATGATTTAGTTTTTAGCAATATTCTTTAGTTTATTTAAAAAAAATGTGAAATTTCTTTCTTAGATGGTTAAGCAATGGCTATATGTATTTCATTTGCCCTTCTACCAAATCATCAGTAGACTCAACCACAAACCTCTCATCTTATGAAAAGACTTTTATAAACAATTTGAGAATTTATATAAAAGCACATAAATGATTTTAAAAAATCACATTACAATAAGCGTAGTAGGCTCTGAAACTTTTGTAATTTTGTTAACGTAATATTTGTTTTATAGATTTCTTTTGATCTTATTTGAATATTTTTATCTATTTGAAAGTATAATTGATGATATATTTAGCGCTGTAGCTGCGGCAGCTACAAGTTTGTTTTTGGCAGCCACCGAAAGCATCCTGGAAACGAGCAATATATCATTATGTTACTCGTAACTTTCAACTAAATGATATGTTATTTTGGAAGTATATTAAAAGTAATTCAACTTTTGTTCGAGTGAATCGATTAACGTAGTAATTTTCATAATTCCATTTATAAACAAGTAGTAGATTTATTGCAAACAAAAGATGACTAATGCGGCTAGTTGTGCAAGTGAATCATTAATATTATTTTCTTATTTCGCTTAGTTGTGTGTATAAATTGTCTGGTAGTATTTTTCAATCAATAGTTACTTAAACGTGTTTTGTAAGCAAAATAATATTATCTATTCAGCAGCATATAAAATATACATAAAGCATAAGATGTGAAGTAAAATTTAATGTTTAATATATATACAATGAGACAATTTAAATTATTTCAGAAAATAAAACTCGCGGATACAATTTTGATATATTGATGTGTAATAGGATCGTTTATTGTATATTTAGTAGATATTTAATATTGTGACATTCAGGAATGTAAATTAGAGAAAAAGAAATCAATTGAAAACTGACAAAAACGTCTCCAATGGATGACAAGCTCATCCATGAGACCGCCACGCTTATAGATTAGAATTGAGACGTTCAGTGATCCCACACTTTTGGTGGTAAATTGGACTCTATTTTCGCAAGTATAGCGAAACACAAAACTACGGTGCCATGGCAGTTCTGGTAATTCTCTTAGCTGCTCTTCAACTAAATACGGTAATTTTGCATTATCAAGTATCTATTTAATCAGGAATAAGCTTCGCCGCTGAATACAAGGAGTGTACAATGCACTTTCTTAACCGAGAATGCACTTTAATAATGAAATTTAATAATCTGCACGTTTGTTAGTCGATTATTACAACTTGGTGTTATCTTAAAGTGAGATTTTATCGGTCGGATAAATATATTTTCATTATTACAACTTTCTTTGATCTAACTATGTGCGATAAATTAAAGGCAAGTTTGACTTTGCGATAAATTTTACCAGGAGGATTTATATTACCATATTTGTTAATATGGTAGCACCAAACAAGTTCTTCTTTAGTTGAAAAGTTTTTTACCCGCTTTCCCATAGCTCGCACAATTGTTTCCTTAGATGCTTTATTTCATAATATAAACATATATTTTCACAATCAAAATCTGCATATATTTTCAAAAGGTAAAATCAAGTGCGTCGTTGCCACTACAATTTTCCGCGATCTAAATAATGGGTCCGATTATTGATTCCGTTCCGCGGCTGCGGATAAAATTTTTTGTGCTGAAGCAAACATTTGCAATTATTCATTCTGCCGCTACGATAACCTTCCGTTGTTGCGGTATCATCTCTACAGTTGCGGTATTGCCATATTATTGATTCCGCTATATAGATATTTTCCTTCGTTTTGCTTACGCTCAATTTGTGTGACGGAAAGTTAACGGAAAGAATAAAAATGTAAGGAAATGGAAAATTCTTATTGAAGTATTATTTAATTATGTAATTAATTTCTTTGATTTTTTATATTTATAGGATCAAAAGAGAAAAATACACAAATAAAATGCAAATAGAAGCAATGGATATCTATTTGCTGCACAAAAAATTTTCTAACTTGCTCAAAGATTCATCCAGCACTTTGCAAAACGTTGATTGGGCTATGTTGACATTGAAATCCTTACCAACACTATGCTGATAGCTGCCTTCTGCAAAGAATCTCAAACAAGCATATAGTTTATCTTTGGCTGACAGAGCTTCTTGACGACCGCTTCATAAGTATGCAGATTCTAACTCAGACAAAATATATTTAAACGCTACCGTGTTTAAGCGAATTTTTTTTTGAAAGCTGTAAAAGTAAGCATAGCTTTCAGTTACCAGGAGGCCTGTTCACATTTGTTTATTTCAACTTACTCTCTATCGTTCATCTGGAACACATCTCCAGATTTATAGCGTAAAACTCTTCTTTCCAAACAGATGTCCAAAGAATCACTGTCACTACTATCTTCGAAAAAGGCAATTGTATGCATATTTTATTTATAAGAAAAGATTTAACATTCGCGTTTAAAATCACTTATAAGACTTGTTGATTTTTTCCCATCAACTGACACAATATCAACTCTTAATCACTTAAAACAGGGATGTTAAATTAAGTCCGCGGAAAACGAATACCGCAGGAATGAATAATTGCAATTTTCATATCGATCGATATTTCTTTCCGCAAAATTTTCCTTTCCGTGCTGAATCAATAACACCACCCAATGTTTCAAAAGTAGTCGATAATTGCTAGCGGTATTGCCACACGATAAGAAATATACATATAATTTTATCGGCAAGTTGTAATAATGGAAAGTTGCTACCGGCCACTTTATCGTCCTGTTATGCTAACGTTGCCATTTGCTATCACCAACTTTGTCGCCAAGTTGTGATAGTGGCCCTAAAGGCTATATTATACACCAACTGTAACATATTATATTGAAACAGCTGAGTTGCCACAGTATTCCCAAAAAGAATATATAAAATAATATGTGCTTAAAGCAACTGATAAAAAGTGTAAAAATCTGAGTGGATATTTGAAATGGTAATTCCTCAAATTACATGGCGTTTACGCTTGAAAGTACATTTTCTTACTAATCCAATTATAAATCTGCAAGTAGTGATTTAGTAAAGTAGTACTTGTTTTTTAACTTTAGAAGATTTTAGCACTTTCTTTGGACATTTACCACTTCTAATATATTTTAACCTGGCAAGCCTGATGTTGCTGTCCAATCAAACCTACATGACCCTTAAAAGCACAAAATAAGCAGAATTCTCAAAAATGACAGTTCAGTTTTGCCCGTATCAGTTTTCGTTAACCCCTTGTTGTGAAGAGTAAGGCTATAGATGTTTTTTAGAAATCAATGTGAGTGAAGAGATGAACACACATTAAAAAAGATAAACAAACAAATTGGAAATAAAATTTTGTTTTGATAAAATTTTATTTTGTGGATAAAATATTTCGTGTTATTAAAAAACTTATGTGTTTTCGTGATAATTTGCATCTGCAAACATACATTCATATATTTTTATCATTGTATTAACATCGTGTGTGGTGTGGAAAATAAGAAATTATAATCCTTAGTGATGGTTTTCGAAAAACAGTTCCAGACTCACAAAAGTGAAGTGATTCTGAATAGTGGAATAGTCTGTGAAGGTGCAGTTTCATGGCAGCAAGACGAATTATAGTTAGAAGTAGTTTGCCACATTGCTAATGATGTTGTTTATCTCCCATAGGTGATGACGGCAAGATAATACTTATGGTGCAGTTGCTAAACTTATTCATTTGTTGTTGGATGTGCAGGAAGTATGAAAAATATATCGCTAAAATATGCATATACCTTAATATTTTAAATCTCGTTCTTTACAGGCAGTCGGCTTAAGACCAGTAATACTCCATCAAACGCTGCAAACAGCGTCCAAGTGCTTCAAGACGGACATTGATTCAAAGAAGAATACTGTACAGTACAGTTTTTATTTCTTAAAAGTTTTATCAACGAAAAGTGTTTTACAAAATTAATGCTAAAGAAAACATTGTTCTTAGTTATTTAATGTTTTTGTGATTCCTTTCTTAAAAAATAATAAAGTAATATGGAATTATTTATTTAAAATGTTAAATTTATTTTAAATTGACTTTATCGAAAAATTCTATACAAATCTGCGACAAAATTATTGCAAAATAAGATACATGCAATCTAAGAAAAGATTGCTCAATCACTTCAACTAATTTTCTTTTATACATATATAATATGACAAAATTATTGCAAAATAAGATACATGCAACATCTTTTAGGATAGTAGTAGTGGTAGTTATTGTCATCATTCATTTAATTCAAGTTTGTTCGGCACAAGTCCGTCTGGCCAACAGTAGTATATCATTTCACGTAATAGTATCACGTTTAGCATAGATGGTATTTCTATTTAGGAAGACACCAAAAATATAAGAATCACTGCTTTCCTGAAGAGCCATCTCAGTATACTAATTCAGTTTTCCAATCTTGAGTAATTTCACAAACCAAATGTTGGAAGACTACTTTTCTCATAGCTACGAATCTCATGTGAAACTACTGTGCCAGGACGATGTGGTCTCGTACCACCGCCGGTAGCTGGTGCAATTATACGAACTGCCTTGTTTGCTGACAAGGTAAGAGAATAAAAAGAAATTGTTTTAATAAAGCCAAAGAATTAAAACCGAAATAAAAACATTACCTGAAATCATTAAATATATTCCAATACTACTTTTTCCAAACTATATTCATTTGAGTTCCATTTACTCTTTGGCAGAACACTGCTTTCACGAACTTTTTCCAATGCTATGTATATATTTTGTAGTCAGTATTGGAGGATTTGACTGCGTTTTGAAACACTGGTGCAAAGCCCCATTGATCCCAAATACTGTTGGGTTGGTTTTCACAATTTCGATACAGACAAACATATACACTTTTTACAATCACTATTTTCTATTAATGTTCGAAAACTTAATACAAAATTTACTCACGCACAAAACTTTGAAGGGAAAATTGAGTGCAAATACTGCTTGTCCTGAATCAACTCCAAGCACTATCTGCCACTCACAATTTTCCGGAAGATGCTTATATCTATCACACACTTACCTTTTCGGATTCTTCGGGAACCTATGGAGTTTCTGAACATCTTGGCAACCCATAATACATTTGCGGCTCCTGAAATATAGGTTTTGTTTTATTTTTCTTCATAAATTTTACGATGATTATTACTTACATTATTTCTAAAATTTTTTCAGCACAGGTTATATTTGAAGAAAAATACCACTTAAAAAGCTAGGATTATACTCAATAAAATACACTTATCTTTATCACAGAATAGCAATCTTTATCACTTTGCTATTTTGAAACATAATAAATTCAAGTAAAGTTTAGTTTTAAAGTTTTTTGCTTGGAAAAATATTTTTTAACCCATAAATTTTTGACGTTTAACCGGTGAATTGAAAAGAGATAGAATTATAAAAAGCTATATCATACTGTCCTTCACCAAATGAGGGGTTAAAAAGGTATTGCCATTAGGGAGCCATTCAGAAAGACATGATGATAATACGATCTGGCCGGATTGGCGTGACCTATCTGTATAACCTGTGCTTAAAAGTGAGCAAGCGTGAGCATAGCGTAAGCATTGTAGTTGCCAGCTGCCACAAAACATCGCGGCGTATTGGCTTTCAGTAAATAAAAGCCTGAGATATATTTCGCGAAGGTCACTAAAAGTTAATATATTAATAGTTTTCTCATCTATTAAATCGTGCAATGCTTTCGCTCAGAATCGAATGTCTTATAATACGGCCTTTGTTTATTGTTCTTCTCCGAAGCAAAAAACATGGGACGTTGCGGCAACTCATTTGTAAATTTTATTTTTTATTTCATGCAGTGTCCGAATTTATTTAATTTCGCATATATTAGAATGCTTCTAGTGTTAGTTGGTCTGGATTATTGAATGCCGCAAGTAATTAAAAACACTGTTACATTCTGCCAAAACATTTCATTGTTCATTCATGAACTTATGTGAGCCCTTTTTAAATACGTAGTGGCTCTCTAAGTAAAATATGTACATATATGCGGATGGGTTTTTATTCATGCACACAACTGTGTATGTGTGTATATCATTAAAAAAACTTTATATGGGAAAATACTTATTATAATTTTGAATGCATTGTTATTCGTTTATTGTTAATAATTGTTGATGTAAATCAAACGGGCGATAATAGAATAAGTTAATTAAAATAACAATTGAAATTAACATAAAATAACATTCAAGAGGTTACAGATTATGAAAATATCATCCAGTCTCTGATATTATTCGGGTTGCTGCATGTATTATAAAATTTTTTAAAAGAAGATTATGAGCAAACATGCACATTCTATTGTAAAAATCAATTGTGAACGTATCTACTCGTTACGTATATGTATATGCGTAATTTTCCATGACAATGAAAATTTCATACATAATTTATTCAACAATCTGTAAGAGCTATTTAATTTTACTAATTCTCAAACAAATGTACTTGAAAAGTTATGTGACACACAACTAGTATATGTATGTGTACATGTGAGTGTAATTGTTCTTTAGAAGTCCAAACAACTAAAAGTATTTTACAAGTCAAGAGGGAGTTAAGTGATGAACTTAATCGCTCTGATTGGGTTTCTAGTTGATGATAGCAGAAGTGAAATTGATATGAATTTAATGTAATACCGCTAATAATAATGCTGTGTGGATCGAGAATATGTAAGATATTTCTCCACCAGTAACGTTTAGTGTTAATAACTATTGTAGCAATATAGAATTTTTTTCGTGAATATTGTTTGTTGCCAGCATAGTGTGCTTCTCATTATCTAAAACGGATTCAATCATTTTCAATAAATGGTAGCTTATTCAATCGAGTAACAGATCGATTAATTACAATTCCATTTCATTGGCGCTTTTACCAAATCATTAGGAGACTTCAACCACAGTTTTAAAAAGTTTTAAGCCTCTCATCTAATGAAAATACTTTTATAAATCATTCTAGAATTTAAAAATTATTTTAATTATATAAAGGTGTAGATATATACAATAGAGTCATATCGAATAAAAAATTATTACATGATTTTTTAAAATTATTTGTGATTTTTCATATAAATTCTTAAATGGTTTATAAATGTCTATTCATAAAATGAGGGGTTTGTGTTTGAAATCTGCTGATGATTTAGAACTAATAAATTTCATATTATAATATGTGGTACAATGACAATATTTATTAACTATTATATATATAGTTTATATATATATATATATATATATATATATATATATTTATACATATATATATATATATATATATATATATGTATATATGTATATATATAGATATTTATATATGTATATATATTTTTACATATATATATATATATATATATATATATATATATATACATATATATATATATACATATATATATATATATATATATATATATATATATATATATATATATACATATGTATATCATTGTTCCAATAGAAATTTATGTTAATTTTATTTATGTGCTGATGTTTTTTCTCTAAATCTTACTAAAATATTCAAAGTGATCAATTGAGGGGTTTAAGCTAGTTCCTATGCGCATTTCACAGGGGCTAATGCAGATCATCAGGGAACCTTTACCCAAAATTTATTAGAATAACTAAATATATTTATTTCAAACTTCCACTTTAATAAGTGAGGAGCTTAAAACATATATATTCCTTTTTTATTTTCTTACTTTTTTATGTTACTTAGTTTTACGCATTGTCTATATTTTTGCCCTTAACTAAATTCGCTTTCAGCAATAACTACAAAACATTTATTTGCATTCTACAGAATTCGAATATATGAGTACAATATTAATAAATTGGCTAAAGCAAAATCACCACAAACTCAAAAGGAAGATATCAGAGCTATACTAAGGGTAGAAGGATGGTCACATACATATGTATATGCATGAGCTTCAACAGCTTGGATAAGACCATGCGTTGTCCACAAAGTCGTGTATGGAGTGTTACCGGGGTATATTCGATATTGCAACTTCAATAATAGTACTAAATTCGTTGCACGAACTCATTTTCTAAATAAATGTTATGTTGTTTTCTTTTCTAGAAAACATGTAGCATTTTTTCACTTATTTTCCAAAAAGTGGTGGCTTACAAATTTTTAACAGAAATTTCTTTTCGTGAGGGATGTTGGACTCATTTCTAATAAATATCTTTATTTGAAATGGCAAAATGTTGCAATTTTCATGTGATAATTATTTTAACGAACATTTGTATTGCTATCGAATTCAGATTCATAGGCTAATTGTTCAAACTTAATGTAAATCTCAGAAAGACATGATGATAAATATTCCAAGGCACAAAGGAAAGTCAACATCAGTTTTATTCAACTAACACAGGAGAGCAGAACAGCTGTTTTCGAAAGTCGCAACACTTTCATCATCAGTGCTCATGTGTATTGTGTTTGTGACCACTTTTTAGGCGGCTTAGTTGGATGTGATAACAGTTCCTATTTACACAAATTTTATTATGAAAAGGAGTACGAGAACTGTTTCAACTTGATGTTAGCACGTTTTTGTTTTAATACCCGTGTTACCATTTGATTATTTTCTTCATGTCCCATTTTTCTAAATTTTTTGTTCCATCATACCTAAGTCAAACTTTTTTGGTTGCGACTATCGAAAACAGCTGTTCTGCTCTGCTGTGTTAGTTGAATAAAACTGATGTTGACTTTCCTTTGCGCGGAAATGGTGTCCAGTATCAAAGTGCTAAAAAGCGAAAAAGCACGGCTGAATAATCTTTTCACTGATCATGGTCTAGACTATCGGTAGAAATGCCAAAAATACTTCCTTCAGGCGCCTGCAGTTAAAAAGATTCCTGTGGACCTCAACATAAATAAGTCAATGGCGTTAAAAATAAATATTTCTTACGCGTAGAAGCCTGACATGGGCATTGTGGCAGAACTGGAAATGAGAGGATAGTGTTAAGAGGACAGATTGAGAGACAGATTTGGTTTTACTTCTCCGCTGAAGAAGGGTGATGTATTCTGTACTTTTAGTAATGACGGCGTTAATTGCTGTCAATAATATTCAGCGATTTTTCTCTGAGATCGCTCTGTATGAGTTGTTGCCGATGGAACATCATCCAACGAGTTCAAGACGAACTCAGTGGTACCGCTGGGCTCTTTTTTTACCCATTGCTATTTCCAGTTTTCTCGATGACCTTCTATCTCAAACTTCCTGCTCTATCCACTTCTTTTATACTTCTTCTACCCTTTACCAATAAATTTTGTCTGTCTGTTCATCAACTTTCAATGCTATAGTTAATCTCTTTTCCTATATGTTAAGCTTTTTCGCCACTTGAATGTGGCAAGCCTAATAGACAAATATGTACTATCGTAAAACGATTCATTTTGTAGCACATTATATGAATATGAGCAGCTGCATTTCATACGCGTACATTCATGTGTATATAATTATATAATATAATTCTCCACATACATTTACGTATTTCCATTGATTTATAGTTTTTTCAAATGTATTAATTGTTGATTTAACATTAAGTATAATAAAATAAGACATGTTGTTAAAATTACAAAAGAAAAATATATATAAAAAAATTATTAAATAAAAAATAAAAAAATTGATAATATTTATCTCTATCTTACAGTTCCAATAAGGCTATTGACGAATATCGTCGAAGGTTCGATTTTAATTAATATTTTTGTTTTATAGAAAAAAAATATTAATCATATTTACAAATAATTATTTTCTGAGTACGATTGGGAGTAGTTATCTTCTGTGTATGCGGTAACTTGAAGCAATGAAACAAATAATTGAGCTTTTCAGATTAGCTCAGCTGTTTTAAATATATGTATAAAATTCAAACTACAAGTTTGTGAGGATATTTAGGATATTTTGTGGTTAAACCAACTATAATTTGCTAATTAATTCTTTTTGACAAGACACCAACAAGTAGGAGTATCTAAATTTTGAATTGAAAAAGACGCTGGCAACGCTGATGTATGTATTATGTATTTCAGCATATATTCAGTTATGATCATTTATGTTTCAATATAAGAAGTACACATTTATGGACATTCAGAAGATGAAAACATCTAAACGAAATTATTTAGCTGCACTAATAATATTGTACAAGGAATGTATTCTAAATATATCACTAAATGCCACTTTAATGTGAAGGGCGTCAGAAATGTTCATTTGGGGTACTAACTTTGTACTTCCATACACATGCAAGTGTGCACGCATACTGAAAGACACTTGGATGTGCATTCAATGTATAAATAGTATTTAAACATGTACAATTGCTTATAATTTCTTTACATACATATACGTTAGCAAGATCGAAATTCCATGAGAGCGACTAAATACATGCATTTCATGTCGGAATTAAAATACTAGGGGTATTCACACCGAGTCTGTTAATCCGGTAATTTGTTAGTTGGTAATTTGTTAAAACACTTTACTGTGAACACACTTTTTGTTCTATCTCAGTAGTGCGGTAACTTTTCCTACAAAACAGATGATTTAAATTTATTAAAAAGCAAAAATGCCTCGAGAAAGTGCAAAAACAAAAATAGTAAAAAATTTAATTGAAAATTTTCCTTTTTTGCAGTAATGAGAATATAAACACAAATAAACACAGCTGTTGTTTTTTGTTACCGAGTAACAAGAAAATTACCAAGCTTGCCAGACTGATACTTTGTTACTCGGCAGTTCGATAATTTGTTAATTTTACAAAAACAAAATACACGTAAAAAACTATCGAATAACGACTAACGAATTAACAAGGCCGGTGTGAATCACCCTACTATTTTCTTTTAATATTATGTATGTATGGGTCTGTAGTTTGTTTTATAAATAAATGAATTATTTTGTAACTTCCCGCTAGGAAAATAAGAAAATTCGAAGATTCCCTGAATACTTCTGAGGGCTGTCACCATGTCTGTATGTGTTAACGTATTTGGCAAACCTCTGCCCATAATTATTACCCATACATAATTATTGTTAACAAAACAATTGTCTGAATTAAAATGGTGTTCGCTATATGTTGGTGGTTACGCTTTTTTGAGCACACATTTGCCAAAAGCTTATAACTTCTGAACTTGTAGATCGAATCAAAAGAATAATCTCAACTCGGACCGGTAGGCATCGAGAAATCTCAAAAAATTACAAACCAGTTTCTTTTGCAAAAATGCTTTTTGGAATAAATTTTAAACGGCTTCACCGATCGATTCCTCAAACATTTAAATTCACGTCGATTATCGTAAACCGGGTCAAAATCGGAAATAATTTCGAGAACGAAAAAATTCGAAGGGATTTTATTCAAAAACTACATGCATCGATTTGTGAGAAAAGGCAATAATACAGAAACACTTGTGCGAGAAAATAAATTTTTTGTTTTACTTTATACGGTTTTTGTTGCAATTCCCTCGTTTCATGTCAAAAGTTTTACGATGCAAAAAATATGTATATAAACGAGCTACTACTTTCGTATTCAGATACATTAGGTTTGATGGAGATTAAACCCGATCGTATTGATTAAGGGAGGATAAAGCTGTACCTATTCACGACATATGTAATTTTTTAAATGAAAATATAGAAAACTATGGTCCTCCAAATTTAAATAATATATATCATCAAAATCAGTAATATACGATATAAATATATGACGGGCATGTTACTGAAAAACAAAGTATCCATTCATTCGTTTCATTCGTTAGCATTCGTTAGAACTATTCTAGATAAAAAGAAGTTCGTTGCTGTAGAAATGAGAAAACGTTATTCACGACTTGTGCTCTCATCTACTTTGGGATTTGTAGCTACGTTCCAAAAAATTATAAGTGCGTTAATCTTCTCACAATTGTATATTATACAGATATATGTGAAGGAGAAGCTTAGAAACCAGAAGCGATTTTGTTTTATAATAAAAACATAACTGGTGTCAATTGCATGGGTCAAATAGTTTCACATTTCACAACCAAATTAAAATGCTAAGAGGTGGACTTTTACATTTTCCTTCTGCAATATGCGTGACGTATTTACAAAGAAGTTCATGACATCAAACGAAACGACGCAAGATGAATCTTTTCTTAGAAAACCTATACAGGTAATATATATAACATAACGACATATATATGTATGTGTCATATGTATCCTACTTAATATTATCCTTGAAGTTTTTGATTTTTGTATAAAATAGCCAAAGTAATAACTGCCAATAGCAGAGAATGAGCAAAATGGAGTTACAAAATTAAAACACATGGGATGCGTGTATTTTAGTTGAAAAGTATAGATCGTGTTTTTTATATCCGAGAACCCGTAAAAATATATAGCAGATATTAATTGAACAAAAAGTTTTCTTATACCTTTTAAATTGGAGGTGGTATAAGTTGTTTTTATACATATTTAAATCCAAAATTTATATTTATATAATAAGACATACTAATAGTTATAATCACGTAGGCAAATTCGTATGCTGCCTTAAAACTATCATCTTCTGGAATTGAATGGCTTAATTGACTTGATGTCTTTTGGCATATAACGCAGCTTGACGATGCTTTTGTATCAGTCAAAACTTGTGCAACCTTTCCATCAATCATTGCGAGACACATTTTAAAATTTACTTCGATTTCCTGGTCATCAACTGTAAATCAATTTGATCTTTTATTTTTTGGACTTCTTCAATTATGACCTCTTTTGTTTCTTTTTTGAATGTAAATTTTATTGGTCTGGAATACTTTGTTGATGAGGGTATTTCATTTTTCTATACATCAATATCTTTTGCTCTGTTGGTTGATGGCTCTAACCCGGTATAACTTTTTGTTAAGCGCAATGGAACGAAAGATACCATAAATAAGTCAGCATTTGATTCAGTGTCACATTGCTTGTATTGTCTTTGACCAGAGGACGAAAAGCTGACGTTTCCAGGCTTTTCAAGCGATCAGCATCAAGAGTATTTAACAACCGTTCGGAAGTGTGTTCAAGAAGATCTTGCAATTTCATTTCTGCAGAAGTGACAGTTATATCAGTTTGAAGTCTTTTTTGACTGAGGTAAGTCGCTATACTCTGGCAAAATCCCAGAATTTTTTTCATTGGCCTGTTTTCTCAAATCCTCATTCTGATTTTTAGGTTAATTTCACAATCAAGAAACGAACACGTACAGACGCGCTCATATGAAGGAAGGAAAGACCACAGCACAAACAATAGACGTGTACCCTTGAAGTATCGTTTTTCCAGGCTTAATGGCTGTTGCAGGACTTCTAACTGTAACAGCATTTATTATAAGTCAATGGTTTTTGCCATAATTTGTTGAAATATGTTCTTTATTAGAGGCAGTTTTGAGCATAACAAATTCAGTATGCCCAAGCGATTCCGAAAAAATAACTTTTTTATACCTTTATAATGAGAGTAAATTAAAAACCAAAATACTTTTCCATCTGAAATCCGTTTAACATAAAAACCATCTGAAAAAAAAAATAATTTAAGATTGAGCACAACAGAATATATGTACATTTTTTACTCTAAAAATATTTGACCTTGCGTCAGAAAAATTGCTCTGGTGCTCACGGTCGGATCGTGTAGATCCGTGTAGAGGAGTGTTCAGACCATAAGATAATACTAGTCTCTAAAGGAACTTTTACGACCTTTAGAAGTTATGCCCTATTAAGTGGGAGGATTTAGGAAAATTTTGATCTTAAGAAAAGAATTTTTTGTAAAATTTATTTCAAAAAGGCTTAAACATTTTTTTTTTGCTACAAGTTTAGTCAACAAGCTAGGCAATTACACAAAATTTATTTTTAAAACAAAAAAGTTATAGATGTTTAAAAATTAAAAACTTATTAAGAAATTTCCCATTTTAGTAATATAATGAAAATGCCCATTTTGAATCACCCTGTTTACGGTGGTATAGTTAAAATATAGTTTAAACTTTTTGGTTTTCAAGGTATACAAGTGTCTACTTTCAAATGAAGTTTTACATTTTACAATTGGAGATAGTCAAAAAAATTAGTTTTGGCGGCCTTCTCGCAAGAAGGCGGTCAAAAATATATAACTTTTTACCAGATTGGAATTTCGATACGCTGTTGTTTTTTGTTTACTAGGTGAGACTATAGGTCTTAAGTTAAGGCATAATTCTTTGAAATCGACTGATTAGAAAAATAGTAATGATGGACTTATAACGAATTTTAATATTTTGATACCTTTGGTACAAAAATGACATATTAAAACATGTTATAAAAGTTTGTTTTACACACAGCCCGATATTTTTAATCAGATTTACAATTATTACCTTTTTTTATTAAGTAGCATAAACAATTCAAACATTAATTAAATTTACTTTAGATAAAAAGATTTTAATGAAGAAAACGTAGGTTTCTATTTAAGTTCATAATAAACAATATAAGTAAACTTTTATGACAAATTTGTAAATTTAAAATTGTCTTGTGTATGTATGTACATTAAATCTTAAAATTATAAAAATAACGATGTTTTTTTTGAAGAACTATTATTACTTAAACAATTTTAGTAACTTTTTTTCTAAATAGCCTTGATTGTCATATATTAGAAGTAGTTGAATTTGAATTTGTTGTTTTGTTTTTGCTTTCTGTTTTCTTCATTTTCTTTACTTTTTCTTACTGTTTCACCTAACGGACCAAAATCGAAATCATAACCTAATTTAAGAATATGCACCATAAAACGTATTTTCCCATGAAGAGGGGACAATCCAAACACGTACGCTACTTTAAAACCATCATCTTCTGAAATGGATGCCTTAATTGACTTGATGTCTTTTGGCAATTATACAAAAGTGAAAGTGACAGTTATAGCAGTTTGTTGGGGTAAACATTCTTCTTTGACAGAGACTACATCCCTATACTCTGGGAAAGTCCCAGAATTCTTTTCATTGGCCCGTTTTCTCAATTCCTTATACTGGTTTTTAGATAATTTTAAATCCAAAAACAATGCTAACACCTCTTCTGGAGTAAATTTCCTGTCTTCATTCGGTGTAAAAATATCTTTCAAAATCCTTTTTGTGCGCCTTGGACTTGCTGCTATTACTGCATCAATTATCCCAATTTTTTATTTATTGAAAAAAAATATTGGCGTGATCCCTGTAGGTGTACTTATTTATTGTTGTAATTTTAACAAATAACAATTATGAAGAAATTACTTTAAATAGCCTTACTCGCAAATAAACAACGAAAAAATTCGGGTAGACAGGTAACACCACAACCAAGAAACGAACACGTTCACATGCGCACATACGGAGAATGAGAGGACCACAGTACAAACAATAGACATTAACCCTTGACGTATCGTTTTTCCAGAAATTTCCCTTTTAATTTTTAATAGGTTTTGATTTTGTACTTCTATCTGT
The DNA here is from genome assembly GCA_963675445.1 of Linnaemya vulpina. Lineage (NCBI taxonomy): Eukaryota > Metazoa > Arthropoda > Insecta > Diptera > Tachinidae > Linnaemya > Linnaemya vulpina. Next base: position 38,472,188 of record OY776279.1, on the reverse strand, counting down.
AACAGCGCTTTGTTATACATCAATTGCTTTTACCATAACTAGTTGAGATATGTTCCTTATTGGACGCAGTTGTGAGTGTAAACATATACAAATGCATGTGTAAGCTCACTTCTGATTGCCAGAAAACCTTTTCATATATCAACTGGGTTTTATGCAAATTGAAAACTTTAAACTTATTTTCTACAAAATCACTTTTTTTGAGTTATGGTGTTGCTTAAGTTGAATGAAACGTTTTTAAAATAAAATTTAACATAAATAAAATAATTCTCCAATTTTCAACGGTAATGATGCAGTATTGTGAATAGGATGCAGTATTGTGAGCAGTATTGTGAATAGGACTATTGTAAAACTTATACATTCATATAAATATCTTGACATATAATATTCTGACCCATTGAACTTATTATTGCTTGACTTATTATTGCTAAACTAGCGTTTCACAAAAAAAAAAAATTGTATTAATTGTGGTTTCCATTCGAATATAAATCTATATGAAATAGTGCTCTTAACATTTTTAATAATCAACAAATGTTACCTTTTGATTAAAAGTTTCTGAACAATTTCAAGCATGAACTTTAAACTTTAATATTTTTCATCGGATAGAGATGAAGAATTTATTTCATACCAGTGATGTCCCGAATGTTAATTTAACATCAAAAATATCTGAAAACGAATATTACGTGAAAAAGAAAACGACTTTTAGTTGAGCTTCCATTAACGTCTTCAAAGTCAAAATTGATAAAAAGTGCCTCGCCTAAATGGTGATGTTAACGATAAAAACACAAATTTCTATTTCAAATGAATGTTAGCACTCCGTGGAATATATATTTTTATGCCAAACATCTTGAGACATATTGTATGTGGTCTGGGGTCGAACTTATGCATTCGTTCGTTTTATATGAACTTATTCAAATGGCTTTGATTCTAGATGATGTTTCATTCCGATATGAGCAAACTAAGAAATGTTGTTATGCACATTAAGCAAACTTTTGCATTTTCACGATAAATATTTTATGTCATTTATTCGAGATTTTCCTAATTATTACTGTAATTTCTTTATAACATATTCGAGAGATATTTACCTAAAGTGCTAATACTAGTATTCGGCAGTAAAAGAGAACATTCGAACATCATTAGTATATGCAAGAGCTTCGCTGATTTAAAATTGTTTATTTATATTAGACGTTATGACAAATTTTCTTTATGTCTCAAGCTCGCCTTACATGGTGAAACAATATGATGGTGGCAGTGCTACATCTGATCGTATATTGTATACATTGATGTTAAGAGTCTCTCAATGTCTGCAATTGTATAGTTAAATGTAATAAATACACAAAATATGTCCAATTTTAATTAGCAGAACAAATCTGCTTTTCAAAATGTTTATTGTTAAGCAAGTTAGAGATAGCAGAATATTATATTTAAAACACATGTGTCTAAAAAGAGTCTGAATAATACTTAAAATTAGTAGAAAGAAAGAAGGATTATGATACATACATTTATT
>OY776279.1:38445684-38465684 GCA_963675445.1 Linnaemya vulpina | reverse complement strand
AAGAGCAATTGATATTCATTTGAGAATGACCATACCTAGGAATGTTCTCTCAGAGTCATAGCATGCATACACCAAAGGCAAGTCTGTGGAAACCGCACTGCATTCTTGAACACAAGAAATTTACTATGGTAGCCTTTCTGGGCATTGAGCGCGCTTTCAACTACATCAATCCTGAATCCATCATTGAAGGAATGCTGGCCGTAGGGATTAATATCGAGATCTGTAAGTTTGTAGGAATCTGCTTACTTTCAGGGTCGTCAGGGCCTCGATTGGGGATGAAGCTGAATACAGAGCAGTCAATCGGGGCACTACACAGGGAGGTGTTTTATCACCACTTCTGTGGAATCTGACCATCAAGTCGCTGCTGCTAATTCTGGAGCGTAGACGGTCGCATACGCTGATGATGTTGCGGTGGCGATCTCCGGTAAATACTTAGATACCATATATCAGGGTATGGAGTCCGCACTGGCAATCCTGAGCAAAATGGAGTACCAGTAGTTGGCTCAGTGTGATTCCAGCCAAAACTGAGCTGATGCTCTTCACTAGGAGATACAAGATCAACAGCTTCACGCATCCGAAGCTGAACGGTACCCCCTTGAAAATAAGGCGGATAAGGCTCTAGTGGCCATTTATACATACAAAAGGGCAGTTGGTCTCAACTGAGGTGTAAGCCCCAGAAGGATCTACTGGATCTTTGAAGCTGTTGTCAACTGTTGTCAAACTCTTTTATGGAGTAGTGGTGTGGTGGAATGCGATGGAGACGGATACTCATCGCAGGACCTTTGAAAAGACCTTTCGTCTAGTGGTGAGGCTGATAACAGGCGCGCTCAGATCGACTCCAACTAGGGCACTCTTCACCATGTTGAATTGGCTCCCAGTGAACATTCTGGCCAAACAGTTGGCCCTATTTTCTGCGGTCAGGTTGAAGGCTGCGAGCCCATGGTCAAGATTTGACTACAGGCACGCCAGCATTCTGATGAAATACCAAGATATCAGGATCCATCCCAATGTTAACTATTGCATACCAAAACCTTTCTTTGGCGGACTTTTCCATTCTCTTGTCGGGGATATTGAACAGGCTTCCAGATTTTCATTTCCCGTTGATTCCTTTAGAGTCTTCTCTGACGGATCTAAAAGAAGAACTGAGTAAGTAAGACCATCTCTGCTATCAATGGTGTGTACACCAAATCCATTGCTGTCCTGGAAACCTCATTGCTGACGGAATTTCCAGGAAAGGGACAGAGCTGGACAACTCTATGATCTTTCATTTGACAGGCATTTCCCTATTGCACTGCAAGTTTTTGGTTTAGTTTGAATCATAGAAACTCGCTCAATTAAGATGGGATAACGTAACCAACTGCCGCGTGACAAGGGCTACATGTCCCTTGGCTACGACCCACGCAGAACACGTGACCGTCTTAACTTCAACAAGGTAAGACTTTGTCAACTTGTGAATATCTCAACTGGACATTGTAACTTTGGGACCTATGCAAGAAGGATGGGTCTGGAACACAAGACTTTTGTAGAAGCTGTAATGATGAAGAGGAGGAGGAAGCAGTACTTAGGTTCGCTAAATCCTTTTAACTATTCTTGGCATAGTAACTGATTTTGTGAGTACTTGATTATCCGTTCAAATTGTTGGATGTGATGAACTGGCTTTATCTTTTACGCTCTTGATGAATGACCAAAAGCTGTTGCTGCCCTTAGGAGCAGCAATCTTGAGTGCAAATGTTCTTGAAATATTTGAGTGAAATACATTTATTTCTTGAATTGCGTTTGAGTACTGCGCCAAGGCTGCTTACTTGTCTTTTAATATTCTATTTTTGGAAATTTCCACGGCACCGATAAAGGCAACTGGAAAATGTCCTTAAACTAAAATAAGGAAGAAAGGGTAAATTATTTTTTAAGCTAAATATACAGCGCTAACGGACTGTTAAATAGAGATAGAGAGTTTCCTGTAGTAATATTTTGTCTTGTTGCGGTACCGACGAAGGAGAGTTTTTTTATTCCGGTCTTTAGTACATAGTAGTTTCAATCGGTGTCAGTAATGTTCAGCGGCCATCACTAAGCCTTCATGATTAGAAGAAGCCGACAACAACTATGCAAGAATGTACCAATGAAGAATGTATCGGAAACTTTGGCTTCATAGTCTGCGTGTTAACTATTTCAGCCCTACTGTGCACAACTTTACATTTGATTCGATGTTGGCTAAAAATAAAAATTTAATTTTCCACAAACTTTCATACATATTTTGATATCTTTGTTGGTATGTATTAAGGAAAGTCACAATAATTTGTGGTTATGGCTAGAAAACACACTTATATACCAGAAACTTTTATGGATTAACAACTTTCGTTTTTTTACATGCTCTTGATGACGTATGTTATTAATATATGTGCAAGATTTTACTCATTCTTATTGCATTAATGTACGTGTCTATTAGTAAGAGTATTTTCACTTAAAATATAAAAAACAGATTTATAGAAATGTAAGAGTAATTAAAGAGTATTAGCAATAAATTGTAAGCAAAATTACTTGTTTATAAGTATCTGGCTGACTGAATGAATGAATAGAAGTAACATATAGACAAAACGTTTTTCATCGTGCTAAGTGCTTCCGTTTCTCTAAGTCACGTATGTCTGCTAATGGTGTGGTTTTGCCACCTTATGTTTCTGGCTTCGTTTGCTTGTGTGAACTTTTTAGTCGTTCTATTGTTGTTTCATGAAACCAATTGATGCAGGTGTTTTTGTATAAAATTAGCGTTTATTAAAACACAATTAGTTAATTATTGCAGTTGTGTGTATTAATTTAATTTAAAAGTTCCGATTTTTGTGCACACGTGCTTTTAAAATTTATTTATTCCAAAAATAGTTTTAAACAATAACAAATAATGTTATGTATGTATATGAAATATATTGTTGAAAGATATATGGCAAAACAATTCTATTGAGTACCAAATTTGAATACAAATAAGTTGTTGGTGTCAAAAAGCCTTCCACATAATTGAAAGGTACCCAGTAAAAGTTTAACCAGTGTGTGTATAATTGCAATTTAAAGAACTTCCTGCATATTTTTTTATAACAGTACTAACGTTCATGTAGTATTTTAGAATTAAAAATAATACAATTTCCAACGTGACAAAACAGAATTCAAATACAAATTTCTACGTATGAGACATACAAGAACCATTTAGAAAATATATAAATGAATATTAGAAAACATGTTTTAGTTGTAAAATTTCTTGATTCCTTGTAAGCAAATAAGGCGTATTGAAAAGCTTTGCACTACCAAGAATATTTGCATTATAGAGAATATATGACGGAGTGATTATATGGGATTTGTTGTTGGAATAAAACATGTCTGAACTTTTGTGTTGAAGCTATATATGGGCTCTTTCCTAGCATTTCTTACATAATTTAAAATATCACTTAACAGACTATTTTGTTTCTAGATCAACAATTGCAATTAAAAAGTTTTATATAAAAAGCTTTATACATGTGTATATGGGGACGGCTTCAGCTTTAGTTATTTTACCATATTATCGGCCGCGGGCCTTATGCATAGACCTAAATATCACATATTTATGTTATATTGGAAACAAAAACTAATTTTAGTTTTTTCATAGTTGTTTCAGTATAATTTTCCATGCGAAAATTTTTATTAAATATCCAAAAAGAGTCAGTTAAAGTAAAATTAAATTCCAAAACTTTGCTCTTGTTTTATTGTTATTTGTACGAACTGACGATAGCTTGCGACAACGGCATATGAGCCGCTATTGTCCTATAATTTCATCGATTTTCGTTTTCCTTGTGTTCTAATATTTTGAGCAAAATATTTCAATTTATGTATATAAGTTAAATTAACAAGTTTTATTAAATTTTTTAAGTTCAGAAAGACTTGATGAATATTCCAAAGCACAATTCCACATCAGTTTCTTAAATTTAACTAACACAGCAAAGCAGAAGAGTTTTTTTTCGAAACCTGCTACGCTATCAACATCAGTACTCATGTGTATTTTTATTTATAAGGTTGCTGAATATAAAGTGATAAGATTTTCTATTTGTACCAATATTATTATGAAAAAGGATACGAAAACTGCATCAAACCGGTGCTGAATTCTTGCTTCCATGTTTTCTTAAACCAAACTTTTCTTTCTTAAATATATCTGAACTTTTTTATTGGGTTAGAACAAGTAAATAGTTTCAAACATTTTTTTATATCCAATATTTCGCTTCCAACAGCGATATATATATTCAAAAATATGGTGATAAAAATTATTTTATATAAACCGTGAAGAAAAACAATAATAATTGTAAAAAGTATTTGACACGTTTATTTTACAAAATTCAAATAAAATGTTGTATGTATGTAATATATTTAGTTAAAATAAGACTTCGGCCATTTCACCTCTGGAGAAGTATTTTGAAATTTCCTGGTTTTCAATAATAATCTATTTTGGATAATTTAAAAAACATCAGTTCAAGAATCGAGTCTATAGCTCTAACCTGAAGGATTCAGAGATACGATTTAGCTTACAAACGGACATCACTTGTTCGACGCACAATATATATGCTCTATGGAGGCGTACATATATTAGTATTGAGAAAATTGCACTTGGAATGACAAACATATATATTTTTGTGGAGGGTATAGGAAGCAATTGGCAATTTTTGTACCGGGGCTAATATTCCGATATAATGTTGCAATATAAACATATATGTTCGAAAACTTTTTCGCTAAATACTAATGAAAACTATGCTGTAACTTGTTCATCAAGCAAAAAAGTTTCATAGCCAACTTATGGGCAACGTTTTATAGACACTAATATACTTAGAAGCTGACGTTATGAAACGGTTACTAATATTTGATCAAATACTTTATAAGTGTGAATGTACCTTTAGATTGTATATCATTGTCACCTTCTAAAACGCAGCAATAAATAATATAATTCCATCATATTAAAATTCTAACACATCGTTTATTTGGAACTAGCAGTTTGATAGCGCATTTTGTATGAAAATTATGTTTTAAGGACCATTTCGAGTTTAAGTTATATATTATGAACACAGCAGAGAGTAACTTTATATTATTATTTAGTTCCGAGGATTGTTTATACCTTCTTGAATTTTGTAATTAGTAGATGTCTCAATAGACTATGAAATACATATATGAATTGAACTCATGCTAGGTTATATAGTTGGAACAAATAAAAGAAATCCGGGTAGACTCTTTAGAGAACTAGGAAACTACTTAAGTAAAGGACCAAATGAACTATTAAAGCAAAGAAGACCGACATTTGTACAATCCAGTTGCGTTGTATGTGATGCGCTAACAGATGGCTAACAATAAAATGAATCAATTTAGATATATTTAGGCATCATAAAGCCAGTGAGTACCGCAGCGTTCACTGGTATTACAATTATAAGTAAAGGGTTATCAATTTAGTGGTTTTAACACCGCTGGAATGGCAAGGATGACAGCTGTTAAATATTTGTTAACTGAAATGTTATTATGTCGTGAAAGGTTGGTCACTTATGAAATTTTAGATAGTTAAAATTTAACATATGTGGTGGTCATTCGTGAGTAGTTTGGAGCATTACGGGTTAAGGTTATGATTATTATAACAGACCCACTGTACAATCTTATAACAAAATTTAAGCAAGCTTTTGTTATAATTTCCTGAGAGCGGTACAGATGTATTCAGAAGCATGCATCATGGCAATGTCCACAATACTGAAGATACCGCTACTGGATCTTTCAGTGACATTGTATCTCGTCCGTAGTGGCAATGTATTCTAAAGAATGTTGCAATATACATAAAACGAAAACTTTGTCAAAGTGCTAGTTTTGAGTTTAAAGAGAATGTATTATTGAATGATTTAATGATCTATTATTACCTTTTTGTTTTGAAGTGAAATGACATTTAATATCGGTTTGTAAGCTTGTAGAATTTTTTACATGCATATAAAACACAATATAAATTATTAAATAGTCTTTAATTAACAATCTATTACATAAAGAATTAATTTAAGCTATGAAAATATTAAAATAATTCTAACAAGACTACTTCAGTGTGTTTATCTATGATTGCGTTTCAGTACTAGTTCTATGTGTTTCTGTGGAAATATGTGCAAAAATGCTTACAGAAACAAAAAAAGAACAGATTACGCATATAAACAAATTATAAGAACGTAGACACATTTCCATACAGAAGAATTTATATTTTCTAACATTTATTCATTATCAAGTAATATTGTATAAGTGGAGCAATTATAAAAAAATATCTGGTTCGAAAGAATGTTTTCTAGAGCAAAAAGCTTTATTCCTTATGAAAGGCATGATTATAAAATTGATCTCATTGCGTAGAAGGTATACACAAAGAATCTAAACATTATATGCTCCAAGCATGCCTACTGTAGTGATTTCACAACTGAATTAATTCACTTTGTCCAGGGTCACACGAGGAAGTTTTTGCTGCTCATCTTTCGAGTTTGTAGAGGAAAGTGCTGATCTAATTTTTTGCGTCATTCCTAATTCCTATTTGTCATATCCTTTCATTTTCATTAATATAATGTAAAATAATACAATAGATTTTTCAGTTTGAACCAATACTAAATTCTTTGAGCACAAGCTAAATGTTAGATTTTGGGAATAGAAGAAAGCGACAACTTGTTTTCAGCGTGGACATTAAAAGGCTATTGAAAATAATTTGAGCAGGAAAAATGTTTTCGCGTAAGCCTAGACTTACGAAATAATCAACAAATTGATTAGAAATAATATACATATGTTTGTCACTACCTAAAAATCCATAAAAAATTATTTCATTTTTATCACCAATATATATATATATATATATATATATATATATATATATATGTATATGTATATATATATATATATATATATATATATATATATATGTATATGTATATATATATATATATATATATATATATATATATATTGTAAGGACACGAAGATGCTCATGGATCAGATGAAAATTGCGTACGATTTTAAACAAAGTTTAAAATTAATATATAACAAATAAATACCGAAACAAAGACTTTATTAAATTATTCTGCAAAAAATTTATATAAAATTAAAAGATTTGAGTTAAAAATTTAAATTTTTAGGCATTTAAGACTCCCTTGTTTTTAGGACCTGTTTTTGGTATCTAGACACGTTCAGATTATATTGGTATGTTTACAAAAGTTGGTCAGCTTTACCGTGGCTACAATTTTTCCAAATATATTGTGTGAAAAATCAGGATTTCCCAAAAGTTTTGATCAAAAAAGTGAAAAAAAATGTTTGTTCTCTAAGTTTTTTAAAAAAACTCTGAAATAAAATACATTTCTGTCATAAAATTTTAGCAAGAAATATTCAACCTACTTTTGGCTACATTTTTGCCGAACATAGCTAAGCGATATTTTGAAGTGCTGATTGGCTATTTGGCCATCATGCTAATGTTGGTAAACCTTGGAGGCCCATAAAATGAAAACGGTCCCCAAATTGGCCAAACTGAGTATAGGGTTTAACTACATATTGATAGTAGAATCGAACCCATATAGACACGATCTTGCACTTTTCAAAAGGTCTTCATTGGTCGCATAGTGTTATAGTTTATTTTCAAATTTTAGGAGTTCAAAATACAACGGTGCAACAAATCTATCGTTACTTGAAACAATAAAGCTTTCAAATGAGCTTGAGAATTGAACAATTATGCAATAATTAAATAGGCGTCAATGCTTAAATATTTCCATTCCTTTCATTATCTAAATAAATATTTCTTCTGGTGTTCGCCATATTACTTAATTAAATTAATTATAGGAGATTAAGGAATCTCGAGGACGTGTATGTTACTAAATAGTTGGGTACTTGTTCATAGCGATTACTTATATAGTTCCTTAAAAATAAATATATATGTACATTTTTTTAACTTCATATATTCTATCCATATAAATTTTTTATATATATGCTTATTCCTTCAAATACTAACTGAGTACTTGCAGTCCAATATTAGTAATTCGTCTTACTGTAATAATCAAACATGCATCATGATTAATTATGTGTGTTTGTTCATTAAAAATCAGTTCACTCAAGAACATGTTAAAACACCCGTAAGTTTGCACTTAAGTACACAGCATTGGAAAATTGTGTGTGACATGTGCTCTTTCAATGCCAATTTAAATGTACCTACAGACTGTAACTGCATTGTATAAATAAGAGGGCAGACTCGTTCCCAACTTAACAATTGGTACAACCTGAGCTGACGAATCGAGTCTGGATCTTTTAAACTAATACCCTCTTTTGGATATGTATTATATAATTACATAGTTCAATAGGTACATGAAAGCTTCGTTTTATATCCAAAACCGTATTGCTTCTACTCTTGGCCTTTTTATCAGAGTATACACTCGAACTATTTTTGTTCCACTAATTTCAGTAAAGTTTTTCTATTGTTTGATCGAATAATGAAAACAGTTAGCATTAATTGGAGAATAAATAGAAAAATTTATGTAGATTAATCTAGTAAAATATGTTAGTAAATTCGCATATGTCGCATGTGTGGACATTTCCATTTTCTATTCTATTTCATTATAAAAACTATGCACAGACTTAATTTCAATGTTTTCGATACCATCTTCATTTCCACGAATTGGCACTTGCATGTGTGACAACGTCTCTAACGTTGTATAGTTCAACATTGCTAGGACCTTAGCAGAATACTCCTGCAATTCTTATTTAAAATATATTTTGCTGTTATTGATCTTTAATTTCGATCGAAAATGGTTTAAACGCTGCTGCAACCATTCATACATACATAAATGTATATATATATATATATATATATATATATATATATATTAATGTATATATATATATATATATATATATATATATATATATATATATATACATAATATGCTTACAAAAACGAAAATAATCAACGGGTGTGTTATGTAATCGCGATGTAATTAATATTCAATGGCAGTGTGCTGATGGTAAATGCTTATTGGTTCTTCCAACATTTTGCAAATTTAACGCATAATGTGAGCATGCGAAACATTGGCAAGGTTATACCTTCATCGTTATTATAGAAAATCTGCTGGTGATGTAAAATAATAAATCAAATGGGTGATACAATTTTTTCCTTAGCTTTGAACATCTGTTCTCTTAACATTACACTTATTTCTATATATATTTAGTCATATTGTCATAAAGTCGTAATATCTTGCACCAGTTTGAAAAAGTTATTGTTGTACTGCATAAAACATAGCGCTCTTTCAGGTATGTGTTTGTTTAATAATAAAATAGCTCTAGAGATCTGACTCGAACGGCTGAAAATCTTTAGGCGAGACGGCGAGGGTATATGTTTGCCGCCGTTACTTATATATGATTCACGACTATAAAACGGCTAATATATTATTCATACCTATATGCAAACACCTAATATATATGTATATATATATACATGTGAAAAATTTTTCTCATTAAACTTATGTACGTAGCTGGCAGCCACAAAAAAATAAAACATTCAGCTCATATCAACGCAGCAGCTGTTTTAGTTTATACAAACAAATTCATTTAGATAATCTCATGAAATAGCGTACTAAGTTATGACGGTTGTTCACACTAGTATATATATATATATATATATATATATATATATATGTATCGTATTTATGACATTATGACTTCACTGTGAATCCCCCAAATATGTTTACAATAATTAAAGTAAGTATTGTATACACTTGTAAATGCACATGTGTATGGTACTTATGTATGTGCGTACATATACACATCATTCGTTAACAGTTGAATTACAGACTTTTTGAACCACATGACACAAAACAAAAAGAATAAACGAAATTAAATAATAATGTGGCATGCGTGAGTGCAAGTACTTACAACAACACATTGTGTTTGATTGTATATTCATTTGTATATATAAATACATACATATATGTATTTCGAATTCTGAGCCCCAATGTAAACAATCGTATACTTTGATGGGCATTCATACACAATATTAATTCTTTTAAAACCCCTAGTGTACTTGTTATATAAAACACTGTAATTATTATTAATATTCTAACCCCGCAAGAGTATATTTAAGAATTGCTATAACGATGGATATATCACTTTTCTCAAAACTATTTCCTAAATAATTATAATCATTAACAGTATTGAAATGGAATCGCATGAAGAAGGAAATCTTGAAATGTAATTAATCCAAATTCAGCTAGATAATAACAACTGAAGATCATCGTACCCAAAGTGGTAGAATTGGGTGGACCAAGAAACAAAAGCCCTTACTTTGAAATCCTGCTACATGGCAACCAGCAACGGTAATTTATTATTTATCGATGCTACGTCAGTCTACGAAACCGAAAATAGTGGGTTTATTACCGTTGTGTCCAAACTATTTAAAGCAATTGATTTTCTGTAGCCATATAATCTGTGTTACCTTTTATACCCTTCACAAAAAAGTGAAAGGGTATATATAGGTTTGTCATTCCGTGTGAATTTTTCTTCGATTTTAATGTGGGACCCCATAAAGTATATATATAAAGAATTCTTATCAATAGCGATAACGATTGATTGGTGACGATAGTAATATGGGACCCCAGAAGAAGAGCTAGAGACTTCGTTCTTAGACTGATGGATTGGAAATTAACTTAAATGGAGTAGTACCAGAAAAATCCGATATATGGCTCCAGAGCAAAACTAATATCAAAAACCAATTATTGTTTTGTTTGGACCTATTTCATGCTTTGTCTGTTAAAAAATAAATATACTATTTTTTTCCAGGGATGGGAAGTTAAAAGTTTTTTTTTGGCACATTCATTATTTTGTAGCACATGTAATAACTAAAATGCTTAAAAAGTTTAAGTTTTTCTTAAATAAAATCGGTTTATACATCATAAAGATTTGCATTGGTAAGAAAAATAAAAAAAATTTGTAATTTCCCTTCCAGGGGTGGGAATTTTTTTTTCATTAATAGAAGTAACCAAAAAGGCAACTGACGTTGTTTTTTTGCTAACTAAAACTATTTTATTTCTTAGGAATAGCAAAATATTAAAAATATATGTAACGCCAGAAGTCTTTGAAGCACTTTCACTTGTTTGTTATTAACATATATCATAGGATGACCACTACTCATTCCATGCATTGTGACAGAACTAAAGAGGATGAAATGGTGCTGATAGGGTAGATAGAGAATGATGAGTAGATAGAGGGTTTGCTGTAGTCCTTTTATATCTTAGTTCTCGGGTGAAGTTTTGCTACAGCACCGAAGAAGGAGGGTGCAACCCAACATTTTATAAATTGCTAATATTTTGATAGAAAGAAGAAAGTACAGGAAAATTCGATATGACGAGCAGTGAAATTTTTAGCATTAGTCTTTACTATATAGTAAGCATTACAAAAATCGCATGTTCGATATAGCAATGACAGAAGAGATTTAAAAGAGAACAATTCAAGGTACAAACTAGCAAACTACTGTATGCATCTGCTAAATAATATATATAATTTTAAGGTATTCAATTGGTTAACCGATTAATTACTATCCAACTTGATGTTCGGTTAGTTTAATATATAATATTTTCGAATAACCGTTTGAGCAAATCTAAGTGTTTTCGTAGAGTTTTAACATTTGTACTATGTTTTTCATATCCTGGTTAAACTATGGTTGTTTAGTCAATCTGAGAACAAGTTTGTGCCCCCATTACCAATTTTATGCACCATATTTTGACGGAACAGCTTAGTTTTGCGTAAAATGTTAGATTTTAGTAAAATAATAGAAGATTTTTTTTTGCATTTTGGCGATTTTCTCACTTAAATATAGCCAAACCATAATTTTGTGTAGTTATTAGAGTTATTATTATATGGCTCATTTAAAATTTATATATCCTTTATCGATATGTAGTTTTAAAATTTAAATAGACCAAATTTATTTGTCTTTCCTTAAATACATATGTATGCACATATATTCTCGTAATAGTCAATGATGTTAACGAATTAAATATTTTAAAGAGATTTATATGGGTACATAAAATGACTGCCCAGACCAACATCATACATATATGTAAGTATATAAAAAGGGATATATTAAACAAATATTTGACATGTTTCTGAGACAAAAATTTGTTTTTATAAACTGATTTTATGTCGAAAATTTGAAAAGTAATATCTAAGTTAAATATGGCAACGGTTTGAATTTGAAATTAGAACACCGAGCGTTAAAATTTCTTTAATATTTAAAAATGTTAAATAATATTTAAAAATGTTAAAAAAATAATTATTTCCCATAATATTTTTCATGAAAAACATTTGCAGAATAGTTAATATTCGTAGTGACTAGTACCACCGCAAAAAGTGGAAAATTTCAACAGAGACCGTTGATGAGTTGCCGTAGCGCAATTCTTATGTAATCCTAACCGCGTAAAAAATTACTATTCAAGCTTTTAAAATCCATCACTATGATATTTATGTCTACCTTTATTAAAAACTTTATATATATATATATACGAGTATATATCAAATTGATATATATATATATATATATATATATATATATATATATATATTCAAAGACATACAAATTAAAAGCTTTTTACGTATTCATAATAATATATTAAATGCTTATAACACATATGTACATATATTCAAAATAATTTTTATAAACTTTTTACTCATACGTAATATTTGTAAAACAGTAGGAAACTATTAATATGTTGTTCTGCAGTTAATAGGCGGGTTTATTATTGACTTTAATTGTTTCCTTCGCAATAATAAATGCAAGTAACCAGGCATTCGTCAATTACAATCATTATCGCATTAATATTTATGTACGTATCATTAGTGCGTTATATGTTCAATCATTATCATAAAGTGGTCTTTTAAAATGTAGATGATACGAGTATAAGTGAGCTAATGACCCCCATTATCAACCAATTTCATGTCAACATAATCCATTTAGCCAGCTATGAATTACTTAAACGATTTAAAAAATTAATATGTAGGTACATGACTCGTTAGTTACAAACATTTTCGTATTTATACAAGTGTAAGTATGTAAATGCCTGTTTATATTAGCATCCATTGAAATCTGAACAAATATACATACATATAAAAAGATTCTACGTATGTACATACAAAAACACAAATGTATATTTTCACATACATCTTTCCATAAGCAGATACATATGATATATATTCGTTGCAGTATCACTGATGATGACGAAACATTGAGGTAGGCAATGTATTCAACAAATTACTTAATTTGAAAAAAATATATATACATTCATAATTTATTGATAAGAATAAGTATATATTGTGTATATGTGAACGAACACAAAAGTGTGTACATTTCATGCCTTTTATTTTTTTTGGGGTTCCGAATGTTCTGCCACTGTTTATTTCTAGAATGTTTGAGTAAGCGCCTTTATAATTGGGGTGGATTTTGTGCAGCAAAAGAAACTTTTTTGTTGTTCATATTTGGTTGTTCCTTTGCATTGCAGGGCGGTATCACTCGTTCTTCAAAATTGATTGGAAAGACGAAACTTGTAAATAAGAAATGGAAAAAATATAAAGTTCTCTAGTTGCTCTTTATTGATAAATTTATTTATTTACTTAAATTATTTCAATATGAATTGAAACGACTTACGAATATAAATGTGTTTCTTCTGAATACAAGACAAAAGCAATTACATACATACATGCACATAATGCACTTTGGAAAAGTGGATACGTATGTGTCAAGTAAAAGATGTGCGTGAACACAAACACTATCGGGGAGTGTTGCTGTTGAATGTGCAACTGCTGTTGAAGTACTTACATACATTGTGGGCGCCGTCGCGACTTTATCTTATGGGTGTTTCCATATACTAGATTTTAGCTGCATGAGAACCCATGATAGTAATAATAAAACAACACATATTATTGAAAAGAAATTTAATACAATCTGGTATTAAAAAGCTTTCGAGTTACATGCTACATTGTACGATTATTATATATGGTGCCTTGAATACTGCCTTCCAGTACCTCAAGTATTGCCATATTTATATAGAGCCATAAATAATAATCCGAAGGCACGAACACCAGATCACTTTTTGGAATGAAATTGATTTTGTTAAACGGATCGTAGGTAGACATAAATTCAGTCATTCACCGTCTTCATTTCATATATGTCAATTTCGCGTATTGACGAAGGCATTTAACCAGAAATGAGCTTTATCACTATCCTACACAATCGACTCATTCATAAGAAACTCTCGCAGGAATCTAACCGACCTTAAAAAACCTTCAAAATGTCACATTTGGCAGATCGCACGATTGTGTAGGATAGTGAAAAACTGACTATTTATTATTTGATAAGTGTGCTTTAAGAACTTAGCAAACATATTTATTTTACTCAAAATAAGTTTATATAAATGTTAGCTCTATCCTGCAGTGAATCATTTTAGATGACTTGCCATACATTATACTTTCCGACAATGTTGAATTGATTGTATATTTTTACTAAATAGATACATGATCATTTTGAAAACATTTGCCAAACTTACAAGAAGTTATTGGTTGCGCTTATTTTATGAAATATTTTATAGATATGAAAGAAGCTTTATCGTAGTAAAAATTTTATATTCTATTTCTATGTAGTTTTGATTTAGTAGCAGTGATATATTTTATATATAAATTATGGATTGCTTGTGTGTATATATGTACTTGCATGTGCATATGTACTGCGAACACAAAGTGGAGTTTAAAAGAGTTTTGGGAATGATATGATCTGTAAAAATGGTAACAAATAACTTCATTCATGCATTGGGCTTTTCAAAGACTATCCCCTATATTTTTTTCATATAATATTATGTGTAACCATTTGAAAATATATGTATTTGAAACGAATATTTTGTTTTAATCCCACGGCGAGATCATTGCAATCTCCCTTTGCATTGCAGGGCGGTATCACTCGTTCTTCAAAATTGATTGGAAAGACGAAACTTGTAAATAAGAAATGGAAAAAATATAAAGTTCTCTAGTTGCTCTTTATTGATAAATTTATTTATTTACTTAAATTATTTCAATATGAAATGAAACGACTTACGAATATAAATGCGTCTCTTCTGAATACAAGACAAAAGCAATTACATACATACATGCACATAATGCACTTTGGAAAAGTGGATACGATGATTGTAACTACAAAACGATGATTGTAACTACTCCCTAACAGCTAAATCTATGAGATATGTTATTATAAATATGTGAGAACTATTCATATATATATATATATATATATATATATATACATTTAAAAATCGATTAACCGGACCTAATTTTTTATTTATCCGTGTTTTATCTCTACTATCCGTGCCTTATATATATACTTCTATTAACCGTGCTATGCATCTATTATCCGTGCAGTATTCCTATGTTTTTTATTATGTAAATCTAAAACTGGAATTAACCCTTTTAAAGTTCGAGCAAAAAACACATATCGTCTGGCCAAAGCATAATCGGTATATATCCCAATTTTCATTTTGTTGATGATACATATTTGGTTTCTGATTCTCTATGATGAATTGTATGTTTTGTATCAAAACATGCGGTATATTTGAATCTGTAGTTACATAAATCGAATCTTTAAATAAAAGTAATATTTTTTTGTATATGTTAATATAATATCTATTAACCGTGTGTTTCGAGCTGGATTATCGAGGTTTAACTGAATATATATAGATATATATATATATATATATATATATATATATGTATATATATATATATATATTTATATATATATATATATATATATATATATATTTATATATATATATATATATATATATATATATATATATATGGGGCTAGTTCTCCTATAAGGATCCTTTTTCCCTTTGGTTCGTTAATTTTGATGTATCCAAAAGTATTTCACATTAAATTTAAATTGAATATATAAATGATGTCTGTCTAACTTGTAACTTGTGAAGAAAAAATTTCGGAAGCGGGTGAGCTCAAGTAGTCTACTATTTTTAACAATACAAATACTGTACTCCAAGTGCAGTAGGCGCTGGATATAAGCTCATCTCTTATTAGAAAAAGCTCCTTGTAACAAAAGCGATCAATAACACAGTGATGGTTCTTGTCCTTTCCATAGAAAAAGTCTTCTATAAAATGGCATCGTGTATGAAATATCCTGATAAAAATATTATTTGCAAACACAAAAAGATGATAAGTTATCCGCCAAAAAAATTTATATAAGAATTTTTTTCTGACGTCAACATCGAACATAAAAATTTAAAATATTCCGAAACACTCAGGCTGGATTCTTGAGATTCTAGTTGAACTAGGTTTAATTAATCTTAAAATAATTTTTTTTCTAGGATTATATAAAAAATTTTGATGGCATTCACGTTAATTTTAATTGATTTTAATATATTTTTATAACAACTAGGAATATTTGAAAAAAATTTTAACAATCGTTTAATATTTAGCCATATACATATTTTGTACCTGATTAACTGCCGGATTAATCTAAGACTGTTTATTCTAGATTACCGTTGGACCTTGTGTATATTAACATACTTCTATTTTAATTGAACTTAAAAGAATTGTTAAATATTTGACTTGTACATTGGTGCAAGACAATAATGATAAAATTGACAAAACTAGGCAACATTTGCCTGCACAAAATTATAAAGTCAGCCAATTTGGAGTTTTAATTACATACTGAAAAGATATTAATTATTTTCTACAAAAATATTCTGACAATACTCTTAATAGTTAGTAGAATAATTTAAGACACTAGTCTTAAATTTTTCTTAACTACTGCCAACGCACCAGCCAATTGAACAGCTTTGTGATATTATATTTGTATTATGAACATAAACGAGTATATGTACGTATGTACCATATGTTAACAAAGAATATTTAACAAATCTTCCACAATTGCTAAAGAAAATTTGCACTAATTGACATTCTGCCAAATTTATTCTTAATGTGAACGATGTTACCATATGGAACTTTTTCATGTCACCTGGACAGAAGAAAATTGTACAATATCGATAAATGCAATGTAACTGCACGTGCTTCAATGTGAGAAATGATGTGGTAAGTGCGTATCCGGCAGAAGACTAATACTCAACAGTTGCGCAACTACTACTACTAAAATCATCCAAAACGTTTTTCATATCATAGTAATGGAGTAACCGATATGTGAATAAATACATGCATATACAATCACAACTACTACCGAATGCCACTAAAAAATTTATAATAATAAAACTATCCCACATAACACAAGAGCATAAAGGCAACGGAGGCAACGGAGGCACAAACCAACAACAATTGTGGAGCAGAACGCAACGGAACAGCGCAGAAGTTAAATTAAACTGAACTGAACAGCAATAAGCGAAGCTTAGAGCGTTTCTGAAAAACAATTCATGTTTATTTTGATTTCGGTTGCCGGCGAAGTAAGTATCAATACAAATTGCGTGTAAATGAGTGTACTCGAACGAGAAACAAGTAGCTAAATATATTAAAAGTAATTAAATGGACTACAGATGCGATTGTGTAGCGAAGAAAAACAACTAAAGCAAAATGTACAAGATAAATAAAATTCATTCCTACAAATTGAATCTATAAGATTTTCTTTAGTGTAACTATTTTTATACATGCAACAACAAGAAAACGACAACACCACATCTCACAACTCAAGTCAAGTCCACAGCAGCAATAAAAATAATTTAAGTAACAATTTAGTGCGTGAACAAAAAATAAATTAAAATTAAAAATGTATATAATAAATTATTTAAAATGAATGTATTCTGAATGTGATAAATGAGAATATAATAATCCACATCCGATTCGCTGGTTGAATTCATGGAAAGCGCAGAAAAAGTATTTATTAATTTTATTAACAAATGTTTACCATACATAAGTAATTTCATGTGTCCCATGTAAAATGCAAATGAATATACACAATGAATTCCAAAGTATCAATGTATAATAAAAAATCAATTCATACCGAAATTCTTAAAAATATATAAAAGCAATACGAAAAACGTGATAAATTTCCGAAATCTTAAAATAATAAAATTACAAATTTTATAGCTAAATAACATCCACTCGTAATTTGTGTGTTTAATAGTACAAAGAAATAACAAAAAGTGGAAAATAAAAAGTCAAAAATGTCTCTTTTGATTATCAAAGTGCAATGTTTATTTTTATGTGGTCTATTTGTAAGTTTATTAACCTTAACGCACACCTTTAACTATGCACCAAAGCCACAAATAGTCATCACTGGACCTCAGTTGAAATTTTTTAAACCTCAAACACGAAGCTCATATTTTGGATATACAATTGTCATGCGTACCTCGAGGTAAGTTTGTTGCCATCAATACCAGCAAAAGCAACAACAAAATAACCATAACAAAATATTTTAAAATTTGTTAATACACTCAAAATAAAAAATCTTGTATTTTAGATTAAATATCCTGTACAAAGAGTCTTGGATTTAATTGTACTCTTTTTGATCTCATTTGGTTTTTATATTATGAAATCCATAATTGATTGGAAACGAAAAATTAAATTAATCAAACAAAAAGGTTTCGAATAAAAACCATCCTGATTGGAATATTGCAATCGAAATATATGACGTGTGTGAATATTTTGAAGAGCTGCCATTTCTGTATTCGCATATAGTCTAGTGTTTATATGTTTTTCGAATAGTTTAAAATCATTCTCATCTTTAAAATTGATGGTGAAACTCTCTCAAATTGGAACTGTCCAGAGGACAAATTACCGCATTCAATATCGATCAAAATTTGAACACAATTATATACAAATTTCGATCTATATCGAATGCCGTAGTTGGTCCCTTGATATTAGAACTGTAAAGCGATTCTAATGTATAAAAGTCTACTGAAAACATGTTTACATGAATTATAATATACTCAATATATGGATGAATCCACAAAGTAACTATACTTTTATAGATAAATTAATATCAATATGTAACTATTGTTATAATAAACTAGTCAGCTGGTGGCACTTGATTCTTTTGATATGGTTAAGATTTGAAATCTAAAATACCTTATTTCTTGCCGTGTATAGATGTTGAACATGATGCGAGGGGAGGTGAATGAGCCTTCTCGAGTTTCCTAAGTTTGAACTGAGAGTTGCTGCTGTCGATAAGTTCAGTCAGTTGTCTATTGTCCAGATGAAAGCAATAAATTTCACGTTATTAAATTTTTCGATATCAATAACATATAATCTAATGCAAGGGTATATATTAGGAGTTATATGCGTTAGGGTCTTGTAGACTGCAGTCAGGGATGACTCCTACATATGCGATACATTGTGCTAGAATTAAAAATATTGATTATGCGAGGAAGAATAGAGGGAATAGTACAATCGTAGTAGGAAACACTCCTGAACGAAGCTTATATCACATACGAACCGTTCGGCCAAAGAAAGAATTCTGTCTGTAATGCGTGGACCGGTTGGCAACCTTAATGCATCTAATGATCTTCTTCGCCCTCTCCTGTAGTCCAGCGAATAACTTCAAAATAGGCTTTGAAGCGCCGGCCCATACATGAGAGTTGCTTTCTGTAAGAATTGTTACTCATCGTTGTTATAATCTACGAATCGAGCCAGGAATAAGTATTTCTTATTTTTAAATCTGAAAAAATTGCCATGGGTAAAAGATTTTACTTGAACGAAGAACTCAAGCACTTATTTGTTTTCATAAATTCGATTATTTTTACACGTACAAACGACATACCAGACAATTTTTAAGAATTGTACTGAGCTAAAAGGTGATAGTGATGTGTTTTTCAACAGCCTGTCTATCATTCAAAAAGTCACTGTTGAGCTGCCCTCGTGTAATAAAAATATTATCCACAATAGTTATTTACAAAACCAGACACTACGATAGAGAAATCTTTCCATTTTTAAAGCAGCAAATATTTTATGTCATTAACAATACATATTTA
>OY776279.1:38438184-38440684 GCA_963675445.1 Linnaemya vulpina | reverse complement strand
TTACCATGGCAATGAATACTTATGAGAGTATTTGAATTGTCGGCAAACAACATGTATACTAGACAAAAAAATTTCTTTCGTTTATTCCTTCTTTCCATTTGACGTCCAGACGTCGTGTTTGCCAATTGATTAAAATTCGTTCAGCACTCCAGCAGTAACCAGCCGGTTAGTGCGATTGCCTGCATATATACATACATACACACATTTATATTCCTTTTAAATACATATAGTATTACGTATAAAATATACTATATTTTTATGTGGTCTGCATATTTGTCCATCGTTGTACGTTTTGTTATATGAATTAATTGCTTTTAAATTTGGTTACACATGGACATCCCCTTTTTATTTGTAGTCTCTGAATATTCGTTCCCTCAATTTATTTTAAATTGAATTAATTCTGAACGCGTATGAGGAGTACGTCGATTATTTATTATATTGCTTTTATGATTGCAGATTTTATTTGACGTTTCAATTGTAATTAAATGAATAAAAATTAGTTAACATTTAGTTCGCAAGAAATTCATTTAAGCAATTATGTATGCACATATATCACGAGATGTTAGCCGTTTTCATTTAAATAAGGTTATTTTGTTTTCTTAAAAATTCTTGTTGCAATCTTATTTCCTAACGCACGAAACCCCTTCGCTACTGATGATAATAGATTCAAACAAAATATTTCAGTTGTTGCCATTCAAATATAGTATTATATATATAGTGGACATTCCCTGCTACAGAATTAAACATTAATATTTCAAATAACGTCAGGTATTGAAACAGGGATATCAATTTATTTTATGTTTGGCTTTAGATGCCGCGGTATGATTATAAATAAATATATATATATATATATATATATATATATATATATATATATATACTTATATAAATAAATATATATATATATATATATATATATATATATATATATGTATATATACTTATATAAATATATATATATATATACATATATATGTATATATGTACTTATACAAATATATATATATATATATATATATATATATATATACTTATATAAATATATATATATATATATATATATAATATATATATATATATATATATATATATATATATATATAAATATATATATATATATATATATATATATATGTATATGTAGTCTGACGGTACTAATCGGTTGAAGTTATGAGGATAGTTAAAGTACAATATGCAAATCAAGCAAATTTAAGTGCTTTATGGTTGGTGTTTATATCCTGCATGAAATTGAACACATTTTTAGTATGCAGTTGTTTAATTCTTTTCGTTAGACATATTCTTGCAAAAACTAATTTTATTGGCTACATATATGGTCAATTTGCATCACATAGCCACAAAAGTCATGCTTTTACTGGATTTAATCATACAATACAATTTTATTATGTGTGTGAAATCAATACTACTTAGCGAGCTTTTTATTAGTGCTTGTGAATGGTATGATGAAATGTGCGTTGTTCACGGGCTTAAATTTTGAGTTTGGCGTTGAATGCATATCAGCTTTGTTGGCGCTTCGTCAATTTCTGTGTTTATGTTTCATTTCAGGCTCCTTCGAAAACATTACATGAAAATCTCTAGGAGGTAGTAATAGATACATAATGTGCAAATAAGGCCAAGTTCTAAAAAAAAATATTAAAAAGAATTGTCGGCTTAAAATATCCAGATCAAAGAGAGTGTCAAGTTCTTAATGGGTTATATAAATTGAGCAGTTGAGTGTGCCACATATTTCCATACATGAAAAATAAAAACAATTTACCAAGTAAATGGGTATCCTAGAAAGGATTTTATTTTGCCTATCTCAAGCTAGGTCCTATTTTTTGATCTCAATAATCTTCATGTCCAACATGTTTTATAATAAAAGTTATACCTATTTGATAGGATTTCTTTCTAACCTTCTCCAAACTTAAAGTTTACAGATACTGTGCGACAGAGCAAAATGTTTGCTGTGCCAGGTGGGTAGCCGTAAATCGTCTTATATGTTAAGTTTGTTTGTTTTTTTTCCGCTATAATGTTTTGTTGTCAACTTCATGAAATTTATTTCTCCAACTAAAAATGCTCCGCTTTCAGACTTTTCGCATTATTTCTAGACCAAGACCAATCTGTGTACCGAGTTTCAGACTCTTCGTGGTTTGAGTCTGAAACTCGGTGCTTTCAGATCTTTATCATTATATGTTCACTATGATCTTTGGTGCCCAAGACCAAATAGAAAGAAACTATTTGTAAATATGACCAATATTTGTGTTATTACATTTTAACTTTTAGTTGATTTCGAGCCTACAGTGATTTATATCAATACAATTATTAAAATGCAAAAATTTATTGCAGTGTAGTATTTTAAATTTTTTTCTTATATCAAAAGCTTATATTGTCGAAAACATATTTTTTTCAACCAAATTTTATGTTTTATCCGCAATTGAGTTGAATTTTCTTCTATACATATGCATATAAATACGTCTATCTACATATATACATATGTACATAT
>OY776279.1:38330684-38433184 GCA_963675445.1 Linnaemya vulpina | reverse complement strand
TATAATTCTTAGAACTGTTTTTATATTTCCATTTCCTGAAAACGTCGAAAACACTTTCTCGAAATTAAACATTCCTTTCTAGTCGATAATAGGTATTGCTGGGGAGGTAGATTTATATATATATATATATATATATATATATATATATTAGTACATATGTACATGTATAATATGCAGAAAAAATTAGAATTCGAAACGCCATTCAATATGCGACACAAGAACACATTTAATGTTAAAATTTGCAATATCCCATTTAGTTGCATGCTCCTGTACGACCATGGAAAAAGAGCAATTATTTCAGTAACAAAGAGCAACACAATAGTATGAAATTTTGTTTGTTCTGTGAACTTGAATGAGTCAGCCAATGAATGCAACAGTTTAGGGAATTGGGAATGCTGAAAAGAAATCTGTAAGTACTTGTGCATATGTATGATTGTATACGAATACGCTACAATGTTTAAATAAATCTGGGGTTTTTTCCAGAAGTTGGATATAAAACATGAAAAAGTGCATACATAATATTTGTTAATTGTTTGTTTTTACAACAACGACTACTTGTAAATACTTAAGCTGCTAAGCAACGTTGAAAGTATGTTGTGAAATTGCTTCAGATATACAAAACAAAAAACTGACAAATGAGAACGATTTCCGTGCCATTATGATTGTGGTCAGAAGGCATGAAAATAAAGAAATATGTCGTTTGTCTAACCACAAAAAATAATCTCACAGATTTAAGCTGGTTTGGATTGTTGTCGTATACATATTCACATGCACATATGAGTATGCTCTTTAATGTCAAATTGTTAAACCAAAATGTCTTAAGACAATGTCTCGTAGTTGACCCTGCAAGCTTGCTTTATTGCATTTGACTTTGTCTTAACTGCAAATTTTTTTTCTATAGCCTTTTCATTAATATACTCAATACTTTTTTTATATAAGTATATATTTTTTTAATATTACAGTCCTGCGAATACTTAAGCTAATATAGCATAAATCTGTTTTAAAGGGTATTTGCGATACTATGGCTTTTGCCATAGTGTACTTGATTGCTTTTTGGGATCCCACTAGGAAAATTTAAAATACTACACAAGTGTAAAACATATCGTAGAGTTGGCGGTGTAACCTGTTATTGTCCAGTGTATAATATTTTGCTTATTGTCCATAATGTTAACCTTCTCAGAAGTATATAAAATATATATTCCATAGAAAGTCAATATTATAATCTTTAAAAACTGGGAGCAGTTTTACGTTTCAATAAATTCATATATGTAGAAAGTTTGTTTAAATACCCATTATAATTAATGCCACTCATTTTTTAAGTGTTTAAATAAATAACGTGCAGAAAAGCGAATAAAATTTTATACTAAAGCTTTATACACTCTCAGTAATCATCTATTCATCATGTTTTTGTGTAAAAAATTTTTTTTAACTACACCAGTCACCATTGCAGTTGCTATTTCTTTATACCTCAACCTTGAATATATTGAGGTTTTAAAGTTTTGTTGGTGTGGAATGTTTTAATTAATAATTTATCTATAATATACACCGTTCGTTAACTTAACTATATTGTAATATTTATACTTAAATTTTTGCAAAGACTTACAGTCACTGAGTAGATATATAATATAAATATAATGATGAATTAAAAAAAAATTTTGTATAACAATATTAAAAATCAATATCGCGTAGAGTGTTAGTGAGGGTAGTGTTGATTTTAATTTTAAGAAGTTGTTTGAGCTTTTGGCGTCCATGAAAAAATTCTTTTATTAACAACATTTAAAAGTTTATTTGTAACTAGATCTGACATACAAGCTGAAGTAATATGATTTAGATGTTTGTCTCGAGAAAACTAGTGTTAAAAAATATAAAAATTGTGTTTTGTTATTGCAAAATAAAACTACAAACTCAATGTTGTAATGAAAACTTCAGCAGCAGAATATAGAAAATATATTAATTATAACACGAATTTTTGTTGATTTTTTATTATTTTACAAGTAAATAATTTTGCAGTAAAGCGTTAGTTTAACTTTTTTCGTATGTCTTGAGACATATTCCAGTATTTTGAGTATGCTGCAAAGCCTTTAGAAAATTAAATAATTTTATATGATAGCAAATTTTACTTTGACCAAGTTTTCTAAATTTAATTTTTCACTTCCTTGGAAAAAGAATAAAATACAAATATGTGCACCTTAATGCACTTATGAAGAATATTGATCGAAATCAGGTGGGTCAGCTTTCTTTAGTTGACACGCATAGTATTTGTAATATGAAATTTATTTGTCTATATGCGTATCATTGGTGCTTTGTACCAAATCATCAGTAGACTTCAACCACAGTCCTTAAAAGTTTCATACTTCTCAACTTATCAAAAGACTTTAATAAACCATTTGAGAATTTGAATGAAAATTCAAATGTAGTAGGCAACTTTTTTTTTGATATGACTCATTTTTCTACACCTTTATACATTTAGAAATCCTCTGGATAACAAAAAAGTATTTATAAGGCAAAATGAAAAATAAAATCCAAATACAACTGTTAATATATTTACTATTTGACATATTGTTGTCATTGTTTTACTATAACAAGGTGGTTAACCGCCTAACAAACCACCTATTTAAATAATAAATATATTAGTAGTATTTTTAAATTATTCTCAATATTTTCCAAGTTAGTTCAAATAGGTTTTTTATATAAACTGAGCTACAACAAAAAAAAAATTTAACACGTACTTAAATATAGTACTGAAACCAAGAAAGCTTGACCTAAGTAAAATGTCAATGATGTACAAAAACGGCACACGGTACAAATAATCAAACGGAAATGCAGGGATTCAGCATGTGTTGAATAAAATTTTATTATCAGCAAACAATTGTTTATAAATAAAACCACATATAAAATGAGAAACATTTTCATTAAGACAAGTTTTCATTAAGTTAAAATGTTTTCTATCATATAGAGTTCCACTCTAGAATCATTAAAAGGTGATTTGTATATTATTTTAAAAAGAAATTTAAAGGGTATTATTGCAATATGAAAACTTCAAATTCCTATCCTTTTTGGCAAAATGGTACTATACAAAACATATAGTAGGTGTTACCTGATTATGTCAGAAGGAAAGATTTCACATCAATACAAATCACAATTTGTTTAATATAATATCGATTCATTTAAAAATATCAACGATATATCGATATATCGATCACCGCATTGTCATAGTACTAGTCGGCATCTATGTACCGATACTTTGTAAGTTTATGTGCAAATTATATTATATACTACAATTTTTCTCATTAAGAGACATACATACATATATCCAAAGGCACGGGAGCGCTAAGATGCAAATATTTTAGCTCAAAATAAACATCTATCGATTGATAAACCATTGTTTTTATGTATTTAATTGTTCAACATTGTATGAAGAAAATATAACTCTAATTGACATGCTTATATATTGATAAGAATACAATAGAGGCCTAAGCCAATTTTAATACAACTTTTCATTGTTTCGTAAAAAAGGACGCATTCTGTTCGCTCGAAATCAATTTTATTTGCTTGATATCCAACATATTTAAGGCCATGTTAGTATGAAAGCATTTGTGACTTAATAAAATTTTTGCCATGTAAACTTTTACATTAAACATATTTTGCAAGAATTATTTTTTTTACTATTATTATTAATATTATTACATTTTTTTTGTCTTGGACTAGTACATGGTATGGCAGCGCATTTTCAAAGGACTAGAAAGGAGGCAAAAATTTAAGAGGACAAATGAATAGAGAGTATAAGATAGAACATTTTGTTGTAATTCTTTTTACTTTTGCTTCGCCGGTGAATTTTTTTTCTACAGTTACCGATGAAGGAGGGTGTTGTGTTCTGCTGTTTTAGTATATGACGGTGTCAATTGCTGTCGATTATCTTCAACGATCAGTGTTATGTCTTCGCCATTGAGACATCAATTAACAAAATCCTGCACTAATTCAGATTAGAAATATTACGGAGTCCAACTCGGGGTCTAAGGCATCGTAGTTTTGTGTCTCTACTTCAGCCAACAACACCCGCAATGCCGACTATAGCACACAATTTTTAACTTTATATCAAAAACTTGTTTTCATATATTATATCTAGCGGTTATTGCATTAACGTCATGAATATCTCGAGTTATTTTGTTCGCCATAAGATTATTTTTTTTTCAATTGGTGCAGTGTTTTTTAAATGATGAGGACATATAACTAGCCTATGAACAGCACACACAATAAGAAATACCTACATTCTCAACGCTATCCATCGTTGGTACTCGTAATGGAAACAGTTTGGATAATTTAATCTTTATTCCTTCTTATTTTCAACTTTAAGTTCTCATTAAATAAAGAAAAAATTGCCTTTTTGATTTTGACTATTGAATGCCCATTGACATAATTTCCAAGAATTTTATCCCTCTGCATCTGGGGATAAAAACCCTGATCAGATACCTCGTTGTTTAATAGTATAAGAAATCACATTCAGCACAGATCTAAGGTTATATTAATTAACACTACTGCTGCAAATACATATTTTAATTGTCTTTCCGTGGTAATAAAACTTAATGAAATTAGATAATAAAATTCTGCGGCATGACCCAATTTTGCTTTCACGTTTTCTTTCTAGTGCGAAGAAAAATGACATCAGCTTCCAAATTTTTATTTTGAAATTTCTAAAAATTAGATTTGTGAGATATAAAATTAGTAAAAACAAAACAAAAAAAAACAAAAAAATTAAATAAAATACGTCTGTTACTTTGCTTAGAAACACTTATTCCCTTCAGTTAGTCATTAACAAACGTACAAATCTCTGTGAATTGTTGGTTAAATATGTAATAAGCACTTCTTTGTAGTTCCGCGAGTACTTTCATATAAAAAAATTTAAAAAAAATTATTAAAAAATGGTATTTTCAGCAACATTAGACGGTTTGTTTATATAGCAAAGTCAGATTACATATTTGGTCGAACACGAAAGATTTCAATTACCGGTGTTTGCAGAAATTATTGCTTTGTCTGTGAAATTTACATTAGCTTTTCTCTAATAAATAAATAAAAATATTAATTTTTCATTAAGAGGTTTAATTTTGACATGTAAAAGCTAATCTAATTGGAATTATGATATGTCAGTCCGTTAAGAAATTATAGTTCAATGTGGGCTTGAAGAACGTTGCCATAGAACTTATTTTTGGTGCAGCTGCATATAAATTAAAAGATTTAGATTCGTAATTGAAAAAAGGAAGTAAACATTTCAAGTAAAATGTGATGGTATTATAATATGCTTTACTTGCACAGGGTATGAAACATACTGATGCAACGTGCTGTACCGAAACCATGAAAGAAGGTATATCGTTGAGAAAACGCTGTGGTGCTGTAATGGCCAATGCATATCAGATGTATCATATTAATTAATTAGTAGGAATCGATCTTAGGTTTCGTGGCATAATTGTTAAGTACTTTATGTAACAGCTCAAAGCGCTACTTTGTTAAAAATAAACATTTTTAATATCAATATGTTCCAATTTCGGCCATACAAAATTATCAATCATCCTACTATAATACAATCAATTAACCGTAGCGATTGTTCTAGCATATTGTCAAAAAAGTAGGACCCATGTGCCATAAGAGACCACAATCCGCACCAAACCTTTCACGCTGGGCAATAGAGACGATTTTCGAAAGACTTCTTACCTGCTCCGTGCAGCAAATGTCACAATTGCATTTCTTATTCCTCTTTGCAAAACACGGTGCAATGACACGATTTAAGAATATTTTTCCAGGATATATAAACTCTGGGATTTCCGCAATACTGCAGAGGAATAGCGATATTATCAATTGTTCTTGATCAACGTGTACGGATTCAAGTCTTTACACCTAAAGCTTTTCTACGACTTGCACAACTTCTGTCCCAAAAGGTGCAAAATGACTTTAGTTCTTAAATCCTTTTAGAAAGTAGTCACGATACATCAACGGCGTATATTAAAGTGAGCATTCCCATCATTAATGGTATATATAGAAGGTGCTGGTAGTTTATACAACAACTACAAAAAAACCTTAAAGTGTTGCAGAACTGCAATAGATGTCGCATCACCAAACCAAATAAATAAACCAAAAGATATTACATATGTACCAATAAAAAGTTATAAAGTCAAAAAGATATGTAGAATAAAAAATAGTTAAAAAACTAGTGTTTTTTTTGAAATTGTCGAAATTAACTGTTTTCAAGATTTTTGGTTTTCATTTTCCTTATATCATCCATGTAAACATGAAACAGACTTTTGTTCTCATGTCTAAAACTAGAAGAAAGTTTTATAAACTTTTGATACTGAACTGGATTAAGAGTTTGTATTATCATGTAAAGTCATATTAGGTGCATATGAACGTTTTTGCCATTTTATGGGTTGGCACAATCCAAAGCTTTATGTATTAAATGAAAAATATCTATTATAGCAAAAGAAATAGATACGTACAACGTATATTTTTAATGAATGTGATCTCGCTTTTATTAAAATGCTAAAAATATTAGCGCTTCTTTCAAAATGGATTGTTTTTATATTGTTAATAAAATATTATTCTAATATGTCGTTTTCTGGTTAATTTTTCAAAGTTATTTTAATAAAATTATTTATTCCTATACATTCGAATATGCAAAAAAAACTTTAAAATTATTCTGCGCTTCGAACAAGAAAAACTTATGAAATTTTATTCGAACAATTATAAAACCCGAATAATAAATAACTGGCAACTCTACTCATTACATATACTTTTAACAATGCCAAATATGTATGTCATATCATTCAATATTAACTCAATTTTCTTTACATTGAACAATAACAATGGTCAACACAACTCTTGTTTCCTTTAATTTTTTTCTATTATTGGCTATTTCTGTGGCCCTGATTATATAAAAAATATTGGGAGATTGGTAACAGCTCTACTTTTTGAAATAAACAGGTTTTATAGTTTGACGAAAAAGTACAAAAATGAACACAAAATTTCTATCGAATACTATCAAATGAACTGTTATAACATTTCCTTGAATGAACGACGCTAGGTAGATCTCGTTGCAAACTCCAGCAGTAGTCTACCGTCATATGTGAGCCCAACTTCCCTGATATTGCTCTTCCATTGTCCGAAGATCCTGATGAAACCTTTCACGCTACTCTTCAAGATCACCAAGATTTTGTGGAAATCGGCACAAAAGCGAGTGCAGGAAGTATATTTTTTGCTCATGTTACTTACACCCTAGCTCTTGTAAGCTCGATAATATGCGCTCTACAAGCTCGATATGGGCGTCAGATTTCTTTTTGACTAGGAAATTGCTCATAACCAAAACAAATGAATGCCAAGCTTTTGATTCGACTTCAGTCATTGACTTGACAAAATTAGGATCTTTCACGAGTTCCCTAATCTGCGGTTCATCAAAAATTCCAGCTTTCAATTTTTCTCTACTTAATCCTGGAAACTTGTCAAGCGCCTTCACAAGCTGTTTCATTATGCCGAGTTTAATATGAAGTGGTGGAAGTATGATGTGGTCTCGACGAACTAAAGAAACGTTTATAATATATTTTCCAACTTGTAGCTCTTCCCGCACTGGCCAAACTTTTTGTGACCAATGGTGTTGCTTGTCACGACTGTCCCCGAGACACATAAAACAGGGGAATTTTATGTAGCCCGTTGCTGACCTAAAGGAAAGTTAACCATTTTCAGATCAACACAAGCGACCCAGTTGTGGTCTTGGTACTTAATTTTTTTCATGACGTTTGAAACATTTGCGTATTCTTGTTTTAAAGTCGGCGAATATGCAATAGGTATATATCCGTACTTATTGCTGTTATGAAGCAAAACTAAAGAGTGTTTTGCTTCTTTTGCTGCTGTGTATGAAAAGACGCCAATCACTACTTTGGTATTTTTTTAATCCCATATGTTGCAAAATACCACCAATATCGTGACAAAAAACTAAATCATTCTCTTGAGACATACCACATGGTTCTGGCATACAATATGAGGAACCCACGGCTTGTCCTGATTGCACAATTTTATTTTAAACTGTTCATGATACGCAGTTTTCTCAAAGTCCGATATAGGTTTTCGATATTTGTTAAATGTATATTCACCACAGATATAGCGAAAAATATCAGGATTAAGCAGACAACATATTCTTGTCGAAGCCATATTGAAAACAATAATAGTATATATTTAGTGTCCAATATATAATGGAAATCTAATTAATAATAGTATTTGAGAGTATTTTGATGTAACTTAAAAACAAGAGTCGTTACGAAAAACTGTTGACGTATTGAAGAAATAGACGCCATTTTGACATAGGAACAAAAAATAAATTGCAGGAAACAACGAATTTGTTTCTTTTGTTGACCAGTGTAATTAATTGAAATTTTATTTGATTTATTTTTCTTTTAATTATACTTATAGTGAAATATATGTGTATAAAAAAACTTGTTCGATTCATTAAAGAAATTAATCGCAGTAAAATTGGTATATAATTTGCGTTTTAAAATATTAAACATTATTATTATATATTAAAAATTATTTGTGTGATTACTTACATATACCGCAAGCTTATAAAATTATTCCTTCAATAATAATTAGAAAACTCTTTTTCAGTAAGTTTGCTGTATTATTAGACATCTAAGCTTTTTATAGGCTTTGGCTAACAATATTCACCATTATTCTACTTGGCGTCGGCAACATCGTCGGTAATTTTGAGACAACAGCAATTTAACACAACGTCAATACTAATTTTTTATTCCCTAACAGTGTTATGACGATGTTGCCTATTTATCGAAAAATAAAACACACATATCTAATACTTGAGCCAGCTGGTTCAATTAGTTTACTATTTTAAGTAAAAGTGTTTTTGGACAAATAAAAAAATTGTGCATACATTAAAATAAAAATGATTTTCTTCTCGATTCGGACTCCAGTGACGAAGAAAATAAAAAAAAATTGATAGTGGAAAGAAGACGGCTTAGACAGAAATCTTGAATTTTTAACTTGCCCGATGAGAAGTAACAAATTTAAAGCAATAATTTCCCAAGTAATGGATATTTTATCCCTTTTAAGATTTGAAAGTTATTTTCGGTTAAATAAACCATCTTTTAAACATGTCCTACAAATAAAAGAGCCTCAAAGTTCTTGGACAAGCTCCTCGAATTGGCATTTATTTGTTATTTAAATTTTTTCAATTATTTTATTTAAACCAAAAATCAACACAATGTACCAAAAAGTCAACACTAATATATAAAAAAATACCAAAAACACAGAAA
Organism: Linnaemya vulpina; assembly: GCA_963675445.1. Taxonomy (NCBI): domain Eukaryota; kingdom Metazoa; phylum Arthropoda; class Insecta; order Diptera; family Tachinidae; genus Linnaemya; species Linnaemya vulpina. Next base: position 38,423,882 of record OY776279.1, on the reverse strand, counting down.
AAAAGAAAACAGTAATGTTGAATTTTTCAAAGTTTTAAAACACAATAGAAAGCAACGCAAGACAACACCAAAAATTGCGACGAGAAATTCAATGGCAATTAGAGGCAACATCAACGACAATTTTGCTTACAAAATACCAAACCTTATCGATAAATGGCAATACCGCAAAGTAGAATACAGATTTGCAACAAAAGATAAAAAACAGCGTTGTTTTCTATTGCAGTTATCAAGTAGAATAAGGGCGATTATTAATATGTATTATCATTTTCTTAATTAAATTGTTATTAAAAAGCTTTTATTCCTTTTGTGAGTAATACCATAACTTTATACTAAAGGCTATTAACACTGCTCATTTTACCAACTCTTTATATATAAACTAATTTATTTACTGCTTTAAAGTTGTTTTGTTCCATTAATTTATCTTGACACTTAGAGACTTTTTTTAATTTAAAAAACACCTATCACGCTTTCTCCTTTCTTTTATATGTGTGTGTACATATGACAAGCAAAACATTAAAATTTGTTTGATCAGATTTAAAAAGTTTTTAACAAAATTACTTTAACTCCTAAAGTTTACTTCATTGGGATTTTAGTATATATATTAACTTTTTTGTTTATCTCATTAATTTGCTGCGAATGAAAGGATACTGTTGAACTTACATACTGTCAGTATAAACTCGTATTTTTACTTCCCACTAGGAAAATTTAAAATGAAAACAAGTAAAAAAAACAAAAATTTTTGTTGCCCTTTGGTTACTTCTATGAATGAAAAAAAAAATTTCCACCCCTGGAAATTTTTGTTTATTAATTTTTTACCAATGCAAATCTTCATGATGTATAAAGCGATTTTATTTAAAAATAACTTAAAATTTTTAAACATTTTAGCTGTTACATGTACTACAAAATACTGAGTGTGCAAAAAAAAATTTATTTCCACCCTAGAAAGGCTTTCCAAAGCATGAAATAGGTTCAATTTAAAAAACAAACAAAAAATAATTGGTCGGACAGAGGGACATCCCATATTAATATCGAAGAGATTATACCCTTTCACTTTTTTGTGAAGTGTATAAAAAATCGGGTTGTTATTGATTTCACCCCATTTTGAAAAAAATCTAGTTGCATGTTTGTGCGTGTGTGTATGTAATATAACCCACTTATAACTTTTAAACGCTTGAGCCAAATCAAATGAAAAAGTGGTCCTAAGGTTAGATATCTTGTGATATTAAAACAAAAGAAAAATAAACATTTCTTAAAATGTTCCATTTTTTACAATTTTTAAACAGCGTAACCAATCGATTCCACAACTTATTCAGCATTTATAAATCATGTCGATCACCGTGTTCAAATCGTTTAATCCGTTCGTGAGATATCGTGAACGAAAAACTAAAAAAATGTGACATCATAATCATATACATATCTGATCAGTTGAGTTGTGGTTATAAACTTATCTAATAGAGTTTTGACTCGAAAAGCTCAAAAGCATGGAATGGCACAAAACCAGGTTAATGTTAGCGGGAAATTACAGGCAGCGTCAATGGTTTCCATATCAATATTTTCCATACAGTCTGCTACACTAATATCGAACTCCTTTCATTGTTGGTGGTTTTTACCGTAAGAGTTTTTATATGAAATGAAAAACAAAAGTTCTTATATATCCCGAACTGTGAATAAAAGATTTGTCTGCACTTTAATCGTTGTTCAATTCACAAGATTATTGTAATGTTTTCGTTTTTGTACAAATCATAATACTGAATATTATTAGAAAATTCACAATGAGTATTTTAAAATTTTAACCCAAAATCATTATGATATTTTAAAATTTCCATTGTGAGCCGGTAACGATTTAAAATAATGTATGTATATTGAATTATTAATAGAACAACATTATTATTTTCAATACGCGTTTGTGTTCCTAACATGACAAACTATCTCTTTGAATATATTTTAATTGAAATTTTCACACAAGATCTCAAATTTTCTTATACACTTATTGACTGACAGTTTTGAGTTATCTTACTAAAACATCAAAATATAGCTATATACAATAATTGCTTTTAAAATTTTTAATTTGGCTCTTGGCATTAAAAATCTCTTACGTATTAAACAATAACAAAAAATTTCCAACGCTAATGTGAACTTCCTATAGATGTTTTTAAGATCTATATATATCAATAAAGATGTCGGAAAGTATATCTGCTAGATTGCTTTGATGAATTAATCGCATGTAAATTGTTTCCTGTCTTAAAGGGATATTTCTATTACTCAAATGTATAATATAGCAGAAAGAAATTTTGATGACGATTAGGAAAACTTTTCGGAAATTGTAGTGAAGGTCCAGTTATTTGCGCTTTACTAACTTAAATTTAAATATATATATATATATATATATATATATATATATATATATATAGTTTATAATTTTTATTTAAATTAATCTTAAGTTTAGTGCTGATTTGGTGCGGGATCAAAAGAAAAATATTATTTGGTTTCTTTGACGACGACCAGCACTGCTCCTATTTTGTTATATCGTCATTATAGAATCATTCTCCGGTAAAATTTTACTGAATTAATGTTCTTCGATGAAATTATATGTATTTACTTCAATTATTTGAAATATTAAGGTTCTGTGTTCTCTAAGCTGTGTTTAATGACGTTCCAAAGCCCGAAAGCTATTATTTTTAGCTATTTTACTTCCTTAGCATCGCGGGTTCTAGTTGACACAATTGAACGAAATTTTATTCTTATCAAATGAAAAACAATTTTTTTATTATACGTATATCAAATTCAATCCTTAGAACTTATCTGGTTGTGGTTAATACTTGTGAGCCTGTTCTAAACCTCCCAAAATTTAATATACAGCACATCACTTTATATTGCAATGTAACGCCTTGATGATAAATTATTAATAGCGCGGAAAGTATTTGCTTAGCTTCGCTTAAATGAATTAAGAATTTGATAACATTGATTTCGAAAAATGGTTCTGCCAATTGACCTCCAAGGTCGTCCTGTGTGATACTTATGTATTATATCTTATGACACACGAGTTCACTGGTTCACACATGCTAGTAAGCCACCAAGAATTGTGGCAAAAAAAGCCAACATTGATAGTGTCATTGGTAATATGCGGATATCATTGTTTAAAATATGGTGTAATATATATATATATATATGTATATATATATAAATATACATATATATATATATATATATATATATATAAATATCCATATATATATATATATATATATATATATATAAATATACATATATATATATATATATATATATATATATATATATATATTGTATTGTACACCCTTAATATATAATTGGGGTAATCAGACTGTGTGCTACTTAGTAATATTGTCATAAGGTCATAATATTTAAGATCAGTTTAAAAAGTGGTTGATGTGCTCATATAAAAAAGTCATAAAATAATAGCACTCTTTCAGGTATGTTTTTGTGTTTTCATAAAATAGCTCTCGAGATCTGAGTCGAACGGCTGAAAATCTTTCTGCTAGACGGCGAAGGTAAATGGTTGCCGCCGTTATATATATATATATATATATATATATATATATGTATATATATATATATATATATATATATATATATATAAATATATATATATATATATATATGATTCACTACTAAAAACGGTTAAAAAATTTTTCATTGCTATATGTCTGTACATTAAGTCAAATTTTGATAACATAAAATATTATTAAAAGAGCACTAAATCGCAAAAACTATATATTTATATATATATTAGTGAAATTTTTTTCTGGATTTACTTACATAGCTGGCAGCCACTGAAAGTTTTTCCGTATGCCGCCGCAAAAATATGTATTCAGCTCATATCAAGGCAGCAGCTGTAAGAGTTTATACATTCATATATACAAACTTATTTAGCAGACCAAGTTATGACGGGTTGTTCACACTGTCCATATATTTCGTGCTATTATTTTATGACTTATAACTATAGTGTTAATCCCCCATATGTCATTTTGTGCCATCGCAAGCACACATACATATGTAAGAGTGTGTACTTTCGTATGTTTGTATATATATGTGTGTATATCTAAATGACAGGAAAAATGCTATTCCACAAAATGCTAGTGCGTTTTCGGCTTAAGAATTTTTTAATTAGAAAATAATGCATAATCTAAGCTATTGTTTATAAAAATTAGCCACGCAACCTTACAAATAGACCGTACAAAATATGTCAACAATGAAAAAGTTGTCGTATGAATACTTATCGATTGTATTTATGTCTTCCTTTGTTTCGACAAGCTTTTGTAATTCAATCGAAACGTGCGTCACTATAATCACAAGCTTTTGATTTTAAATCGAAATCAAATGTAACAGACGACAGATGATTCATAAAATATTCCCGGTAGAAATGCATGAGAAATCGAAAGACAAAAATTCAAAACAAAACACACTTGTAATCACACACAGGCATACATACAGAGAGAAAACAAGAAGAAGAAGAACAATCACAAATCGTGAACAGGGATGCCATAAAAACGATTTGATTCTTTCCACAATTTCCCTAAAAATCTCTATAAATCTACCTTCTCCTTAGCCGTTTAACGTATTATATTATATTCATTAGGCCAAGTACACGCTATTAGCGAATGTCATTTTCATATCTTACCACATGCTTAATAAACATAACCAAGCAACTGTATGTATTTTGTATCAAACTATTTATTGCTACATTATATGCATAATATATAATATACTAAAAATTAAAGCTTTAAAAAGGCAAAAAACATTTTAAAATTTCATTATTAAGAAGCGAGTGCCCACGCAAAATCAACGCTTGTCATCAACACTCTAAATAATTTTTTTTTTACATTAAAACAATTGTAAGTTTTTCTTGTTCTTTATTTCTCTTACAACTACAATTAGATTCGGAAAAAACTAAGCAATTGTACAAAAAACGTAAGAAAATAAAAAAAGGAGAAGTGATTCTTGAGATCTTTTTATGATATTTGTTTGCACGTCTCACTTATTAAAGTGAAAGTTTGAATTAATATCTTTATTTATGCTAGGAAATGTTCGGTAAAGGTTGCTTGGTTAAAATGACAAATTCCTAAATATATAAGAATTTGATAAAAGTATTTATTGGTCACTCAAACATAATGAGGTGGCACCCCAGTCATGCCGAAAGTTTAGTTGGTAGAAGGAGATAAATGTGCTTAACTTGGTTCAATGTCAATATTCAGAGAATAACAAAAATGTTTAACATTAAGCTGTTTTCGTTGAAGAGTTAAAAGAGAATATTGAGAAGCAACAGCTAGATTTTATTCAAAATTATACCGGTTTAATTAAACAATACTCGCACCTACATTTAAATATATATATGTATATAAATGTTTGTGTGTAAGTGTATGATTCTTAATTAATGACTACGACTGTGGATTACTCATATCTTGAGGGTTCCATACGAGCGCGTTCGTAAATAAACGGTATCGTTGGTAAATTATACAATGTTTCTGAGAGAAATTAATTAAACAACAAAAAATAAACGATATTCCCAACAAAGATTGTTAAATTGCACAGCGAAATCGTTGATTCAGTTGGTTATTCAGTTTGTACTAAACCTCCAGAGACAAACAAACAGCAGTTTAGAGAATGTAAGCGTAACAGAATATCAGTCTACAATACGCGATTCATGGGTTGGGTTGTTTTATAACGTTGATTTTAAAATCAAAGAATCTAATCACAAACATAATCAATATATACTTATATGTATATACATACATTTATACTACTAAACTCTACGTATATAGAAAGTGTTAACTGTTTGAAAGTGTGTGCCAGTGTCAAGAAATTAATGTGATTTTAGTCAAAAAATATTTTTAAGAAAATGTCAACAATATCACACGTTATTAACGCCTTATGCGTAATACTGAGTTTAAGTCGTTGTATGCATTGCTACAACTTATCACCAAAACCGAACGCTGTCATAAAGGATCCTCAATTTCCTACTTCTATGCCAAAATATGATTCGTCTTATTTTGGTTTCAGTTTAAATCTGAGAAATAAAGGGTAAGTTTTCAAAACGTGTCGCATTAGTTTAATCTAAATTCTTACAATATGAGCTGTTCAGGTATGCATGTACATCTTGTATACCTATGGATGTGCATAGATGAGTGATTCATCATTACGCAAAGTTTCAATATCGTTTTTTCTCTCTCTATATGTATATGATTATCAATCGTTGATTAATATTTATTAGTTTCTTTAAGCATAACAATTTTTCTTTTGCTGCTAACAAATGAAGTCATTCATACTAAAAGTAAAAATATATTTTATCTGAAAGAGCACATACTTATATATGTTCATTCGTTATACATACAGACTTAATATATATATATATATATATATATATATATATATATATATAAATTCTAGATAATAAATTCGTACATGTTAAAGTGCTCACTAACATACACTTCAGTTCAGTTAAAGTAAAGAAACGTACCCAAACATATTAACAAAAAAATTGTGTGCATAAGAACTATAAATTGCCCTTAAACAAGAAAGCATACGTGATTATAAATTTTAACAATTAAAATATTCGTTCATCTTCGAGTGTAGACTGGTGTCCAACAATTTCTACTTTCGATATATTGTTCGATTTCATTTAAAAATTGATAAGATTGCAAAAAAGCTAATTTTTCATGTTATTCTTGTTTGTTTGTTTTATTATATCAAATAAAAATTTAACTGACTCAATTATTTACACACGGTCACCTTCATTTGCAATATACAACCGTACGTATGAATTCCTTCAATTTCAAATGTTTGCTTTTGTTTGTCGCAAAAGCGTGTAGATATGAATGTGTGACCCGCCTTAAAATGGGTAGATATGAATATAAGACCCGCCAGATGGGGTACTTGAAAATTGAAGATTTCAGCTTCTTTCATCTTAGATTCGATTCTGAGTTTTCACTTATTATTAGCAAAATAATTTTGTATATCTACCTAAAAGAAAGGTAGCGAAAATATATCTCTTAATGGTGTAGCTGAATGACTATCTTCGACTTGATGTAAAGTAGTCTCGATCATACTATTAAACGATAAACGTTTTATGTGCAGTAAAATGAGTTATAGAAATCTTGGTTTCATTGTGGAAACCGCACAACTATTTTCTGCTCAATTTTGCAAGAAAGCTATCAATATAACTCCCCAAATTTTGAAAATCTATTAATATATAACAATAATACTAATGTTCAGAAATTCTTTTTATATCACTAACAGTATACAAATTTATGACAACAATACATATACTCAGCACAAAGTTTATAATTAATAAAACGGCAAATAAGGCGGGTTACACACGGGACTTAATTTACTAAAATTTTATGTTAATGTTTCAATTTCATCATAAATAGAATTGAATGAAAAAATTCTAAGAGTAAAGAAATCTTTAATAACTCTTAAGCTGAGAAGTTATTTCTTCAACATATTTTAAATCTAATCAAAATATTATGCTGAAGTAGGAGTGCCAAAATATTGAAAACTAATTCGTATTTTTATATAAAATGAAGATTAAGAAATAATAGAGATTATTATAATTGAAAATGTGGTCAAAATAACAGAATCAATATTAAAAACATTTAACTTTTCGAATCATAGAACAAGCAATAGTATCCAAAAAAATAAGCAATTGACCGAGAGATTAAATATGTTAACAGCCAGCAAATTACATGATTAACATTTTATATTGCTTGACATCGCACGTGAGACATTTGGGGTCTTGAGCTGAGTTTGGACGGTGTGCCGACACTCATAGAAAGGGAATTTCTATGTCAAGATATAATATGTTAGGCGCTTACTAGATATGTATGTTAAAAGTAAAAAATGAAATGCTAATATAAGAATTAGCATACAATATTTGTTTTTATCCAAATATTGTAGGTAGTGATATATGTATGTATGTGTGTTGATTCTTATAAACGTTAGTTTGTGAGATTATTGAAAACTGCAGAACATAAAAAAATTTTTTATTACAATATATTGTTAACCCATCCGACTTCCGGAGACCAGTACCGTGATGGTAACTGAAACAGGCTGTTAGCCGATGACCGATAGCCTCTTCAGCAAATAAAATTTCTGTCAGCATAAGCAGTAAATTTGTCAAGCAGAAATAGTATGCTGTTTACTCAATAAGCAAGAATTTACAACATAAAGTGGTTGAAATTGTTAACGAAGTGTTATCTTTACACAATAATAACAAATTTCCAGCATAAATATGGCAGTTCAACATATCGTCCAAACTAAGCTTAAGGTTTCTATCGTGAATACCATTCTACTAATTCTTCTGCACTGTAAGAATAATGCACATACTCGTACATACTAATTTCGTTTTATGTTATTTTAAACATATGTACGTATGTATATATACATATATAATCACTTACAATTATATCACGTTTTCAGGGTGTTACTTTTGGAAGGTATTAATATATTTACATATCGTCATCCCAAGTCTGAAATGGAGCAATTACAAAATTCAAAATAAAAATTTTCATTGTTCATGATGCGGCCTCTTGGATATTAGAGACGACACATAACTTCTTATTATTATATGTTTGACTATTAAAATTATTTAAAATGGTTGTGCTAAACACCTACATAAGCACTAGTAAAATTTATCAAAAGCATTCTCACTGAGAATGTCAAAATGAAGATTTTTCCTTAATTTTCCAGATGTTTTAGTTGAAATTATATTTCAACTAAATAAATCTGCTGTCACTTCAGGTCATCATTGTCATCCCAGAAATAAGTTTTCTAATACTTGTTTACAAACAAAATTTTGACTTTGTTAGTTCACTGCATTAAACTTGATTAAGACTGGTACCTTCATTTGCAAAAGAATATAATTTTTGAGAAAGAAACAGTGTTATACACAAAGATCTACACACAAAATATAAAAGAAGAATATTATCTGCCTATTTGACGATGCCAAAAGAATTTTTCTATCATATGTTTACATATATCTGAAACACAAGCAAAATTTTAAATTATTTTTGTTTCAAATGTAGAATGAAAATATTATTCCGACATCGTAAAATCGGCAGTGTGATTATGTTCTTTGATTTTATATATTTTTTACTATGAATTTTTTTAATATACATTTAAATTTATATTGAAACTTTGCGAAGCTTATAAGGCTTGTCTGCAGGTTAATTAATACATTTATCATCTATGTATTTAGCAAATCATATAACCAAAATAATATAAATAGTTGAGTGCTAATGAGATAATGCTTAAAAATTTTATTAGTACTGGCGTTATTATTAATATTTCGCATGATATCAGAGGAAATGTTTTTAAATGTACAGTTTACTCCACTTTACAGGAAATAACGAAAACCCAATTTTTTCAGTTATCCGGTTTTTTTCTGAAACGTAGTTCGGATATTTGAAATTTGTTACAGTTAGGCGTACTGCTTAAAATCGAAAATGTCTATCCACTTGCATTAACAATATCATAGAAAAATACAAAAAAGTACGTAAGAGCGAAAAGGACAAATTTATGCAATCGATTTTTAATAAATAAATTTGTCATTATTTATTTTTTCACTAAGGCATACAAAACGTTGTTGTGGGCTTGTTTTTGATTTTCAAGAGTACGATATTTTCAATAAAGCGATGTTTCGTTAAAGCGAAGTGAATAAGACTAGCGGCGTTAAAATCAGTGCGGGAATTTATATCGCTTTCACTAATCCGATTTCTTTCAGTAAAGCGTGTTGCGCTAAAGCTGATTGGACTGTATTTGGTATGTTAACTGATATTGTTCTACTTCTGTGCCTTTGGACAGAAAAATCAAGTGCAAATTAGATTTTGTAAATGTTTTGAGTTTTTTGTGTGTAAGTTTCTTGCAATCTTTTTTTTCAATACAATTGTTATTACAACTCTTTAGGTTATTTTAATATCTTCTGTAATTGGATTTGTATCTGTTGGTGTTTTTACCATAAGTTGAAGATTCGGAAGCTGTTATACCATGACTTCAAGCTTTAGTAAATGGAAATTAGATCTGTCTCAGATTTTTATATTTGAAAAGAAAGTTAACTGAAACATAGGAGCCTTTTTTTAATTTTTTACATACCGCTTCCATGTGCTCCCGTGTATAGTGTACACTGTATATGTACACATTCAAAAACTGCAAAAACTAAGCAGCAGAACTAACACCGCAGAGCAAAGTTTTAAAAGTAATATCGCTATAAAATAACTACCTAAATTTGAAATTTAAGCCATCAAAATGAGAAAAGCTTTATTTAATTTGATAACATGATTTAGGAAATTTTTTATTTTGTTTGCAAATAAAAGACCAATTTAATTGCGGACGAGGCTAATACCATCTTGTCTTAAGCAACTTCCAAATATGAACGATTCTTTCTTTAGGGCATAATTAAATGACACATAGAAAACCTTAATATATAAAATAATGTTAATCTCAATATTTAAAACTAGAATTATTTAATATACAAAAACGTTTTTCTTATTTCAGTATTATCATTGGTGCCCCTAGAGCGCAATCCACTTTGGAATTGCAGAGGAATGTAAATGAAACTGGTGCTATCTATCGATGTTCGCTGCAAAAACCACATGTGTGTTATCCATATGTTTTCGATGATCAAGGTAATCGCAATATCGAACAAAGTGACTATACGTATGACTCTGAGAAACGGGACTATCAATGGTTGGGTGCTGCTATGGACGGCGGCTTAAAAGATACTGATAAGTTTGTAGTTTGTGCACCGAGATTTATGGCCCCTGCGGCCAATATGGACTATCTAATGCATGGCTTATGTTATTGGATTAATGATACTTTATCTGATAAACCCACAAATGTTCGCAAGATATCGCCTTTGCGCTTAGAGCAGGATCAAATTCGCAAAGAGGATGGTTTGAAATTCTACTATTACATGCTGGCTGAACAAGGTTTAAGTGCACATATAACTCCTGACAATGAAGAGTTTCTTATTGGTGCTCCCGGTATTCATACCTGGAAGGGTTCAGTTATTCGACACCGGAAAAAAGTCATAAATGACGATCCTAGCCTAAGCCGACGTGACACTGAAAGAGCACTGCGTAAACCTAGACAATTGGACTTGGAAAGTCCAGTGGTTTACTATGAATCAGATATTCCAAATCCCCAATTTTTCAATCAGCAAAGTGATTCATATTTTGGCTATTCAGTTAGCTCAGGATATTTCGATTCAAGTAATAGAGAAAGAATATTGTATTTAGCTTCTGCTCCTCAGGCTAATGAACAATCTGGAGAGGTAACATTTTATAATATATACACAATATTAAAAATCAACTACTAACTCTAATAATCTACAGGCCTATATATTTGACTATAGTAACAATAGAATAAAAAAGCATTATGTTTTCCGGGGAGAACAATTCGGCGAGTACTTTGGATATGCAGTATTGGCTGAAGATATTAATGGTGATGGATTGACTGATGTAATTGTTTCGGCTCCTCAGCATAGAGTTACAGGACTATTTGATGATGGCGCAATTTATGTGTTTGTCAACCAGGGGAGAGTAAGATATTTTAGTACTTATAAGACAATAAAAATAATTTTTAACAAATAAGAAATTTATTTTAGTTCAACTTCGAACGTAAATTAGTAACTTCTCCAATTCATGGGAAAGCTCGTTTTGGCACAACACTGACTAGTTTGGGAGACATTAATCACGACGGTTACAGGGATGTTGCTGTAAGCTCCCCCTTTGCTGGTGATGGGTCAGTGTTCATTTACTTGGGAAGCGGAAGAGGCTTGCGTGATCATCACAGCCAACGTTTGGACTCGCCAAAGGCATTCATACAGTCAGTTTATAGCCCTCACATGTTTGGTCATGGTCTATCCAAGGGATCAGATATTGATGGCAACGGTTTTAATGATATTGCAATTGGTGCTCCAAATGCTGAAACCGTTTTTCTTTACAAAGCCTACCCGGTTGTAAAAATCTTGGCTACTCTAAAATCGGATACTCGTGAAATTAAACCTGGACAATCATCATTTCCTTTATCTGTATGCTACGCCATTTCCACTACTTCGTCTAAAATTCGGTCACAGGAACTAGCCATGCATGTAGTGCTTGATCCACAGGTGAAGAGAGTAACAATTTCATCCACGGGCCGTAATGAAATGAAATTTAATGCCGAGGCTCAAACGCAAACGCAGTGTAGTATAATGGATTGTAGTGTTAAATTCATTGAATCAGAGATTTTTAAGCCTATTGAGTTGGAACTGCACTACAGTCTTGTGCAGCAAGTACCGGACTCGGAAGGTAATTATACTACAGGATATATTATATTATTTATATTCCTGATGGTTATTTTTTTTAGAATTTTGTGAAAATTGCACTGCTGTGGATCCAGCGGAACCTAAGGTCTTTGCAGAAAAGATAATTTTTAGCACAGGATGTGCTGCTGAAATTTGCATTGCCGATATGCAGGTTAAAAGTAGCGGCTTAGAGTAAGTTAAATGCGATTAAACATCATCAAAAGTGTGTTAATCTAAGCGCTTTTTCTTCAGTCATTCTTATATTTTGGGTAGTAGTCGAACCCTGAAGGTCACTTATGATGTATCTAATGCCGGTGAGACAGCCTACTTACCGCAAATTAATATCACTTCATCAAATCGCATGCCGTTTGCAAAGTACCCCTCGAATTGCAAGGTTCATGAATCAGTTATGTTGTGTGATCTTAATCGTGGACAAGCCATGGTAAAAGGTGCTACAGACTCTGTAACCGTTATATATGATGTCAGCAATTTGTCGGGAACGGCAGTGATATTAACAGCCGAAGTTTTTAGTACGGGCAAAGAACAGTATCCCGGAAACAATGTGATAAAAGATGTCATTACCTTGGCCGAATTTACTGAAATAGAAGCAGTTGGGTAAGCATAATAATTTTACGTATTTTATTGATTAATATGTGTATCACATTCTTTGCAGTGCTCCCAAAACGCCACACATAAATTTGGAGAAGATGTCAAATACAGCTCAAGTTAAAAATTATTACGAAGTATGTTTTATGCAATAGAATTTTAACAAAATATTTACGAGAAACATTTTCACTTAAATTATTTTTAGATTAAAAGCAATGGTCCCAGTAATGTAGGTTCTATGAAAGTCATATTTAATATACCTGTTGCCTATAGGATACCCGGATCTTTGGCAACCATATCCATTATAGACATGGACAATATAACAATGCAAGCAACCTACAATTCACAACTAGTGGTATTCGATTTCTTCCAAAATAACGTTACGCTAGTTAGAAATTCAGTGTCCAGTATGTCCAGTGTATCATCGGAGGTAACAAAGACCATAATACAGGCGAGCAATGGCGTGCACTACAACTCCATTAATATGGGGCATGTCAATGAAATTTCATTTAAAAATATAAACGACGATTTTGCAGGTAATTAATTGTAGACCCATGAAAACTTTATTTCGTTTATACGATCTTTGAAAAATCTCCTGTTTTCAGATTCTATTATGTCTGCTTCTATGGGTCATAGCCGTAAACGCCGTGAGGCAGCGGCTTTCACAGCTAACAAAGATCAATATGCAAGTATTGCACAGGCCAAATCGTATGATCTCCTTAGTGATGATTTGAAAGGTACTTTACCTGTCAATCGTACAATTGTTTTCAATTGCAATGATCCTGACAGAACTGTCTGCGTACAGGCAGTCATGGAGGTGTATAATTTTAAACCTGAAACTCCCATACTCGTTACAATGTCATATAATGTGGATCTCAAAGAAGTCAATGAAATACTAATTGAACCCTGGGAGTTTTTTGTCGTGTTAGTGGGCTTGGATGTAGTTAAGACCAACGGTCTGGCCTCTACATTGGCAGTTAACAAAAAAATAGAGTACAACATTATTTCAAAGCATCAACTTTACGGAACACCCATCTGGGTTATAATTCTCGCTATTCTTGGTGGTATCTTAGTTTTGGCCTTGATAACTTATGGCATGTATAAAGTGAGTATATATCTATTCAATCTTTTAGAAATTTCAGACATTGTACTCTTTGAGACTTGATGGCAAACGCAAATATAAGATATAATATCTTTTGGGCGCGTACTTCTTGATTATTTTGATATAATATTCCAAGAATACTAATATTGAAGTCCACATATAATATAGCTCTCTCTCTCTCTCTCTACTATGAATCTTGACGTTTGATTATAGAGAAATAATTGATATTACCCTACTCTGCGTTATGAATTTTGGAAGAATTCGCATCATTTCCTTCAACTCATTTTAATAGTTGTTCATTTCTATAGAATTTTTTTACAATCCTAAAATTTCATCTTTCAGTCAAGTCACCTTAATAATAATTAACGCATATCTTGGCGCATGTATTTGAAAATATAAGTCAGTTTTCATCAAGAGCGATGTTATTCATAATAAATTTCATTTGAGCATTTAATAATTTTTATATCGCTTTTGCAATTTTTAAATTTCAAAAATATTTTATGAAATGATTTAAAAAAATTAAAGAAATATTACAACTGATTTAAAAAAAAAAAGAATATAATAAAAATTTTTAGTTCAATATAACCAAGATGGTAGCGTTGGTTGCAATATTATTAATCTCCATAACCAATATTGGCACGATTAACTTTTTTTTAAATTTAATTCAAATCAGACAATATTGGCACTTAAAGAATAGTTAGTGAACTCAGACAAATAATTATATTCACGACATAGTCTTATAAACGGTTCAGCAAACGCATAATTAGATCTACAAAACTTAATAACAAGAGAAATATAATGACGAGTGGTGCGCGCAGGGCCCTATTTCATTAAGCTACAAGTTTACAATTACAAGTGTTTTTGCCTGTAAAATTGTCAACTTGTGAATAATTGTGTTTCATAAAACTATAATTACAAGTTTGTGGCTACAAGTGATTTTTACAATTTATAATTCTCCAAGTCATATTTCTACAAGTGGTTTTGTTTCACTAAACTAAATTTTCACTTGTACACTTGTAGAAAAAAACCTTAGGGCCATTGAAGGCTCCAAAAAAGTGCATGATAAATTGAATTCAAATTTTATTTTTAACCATTTTTTAATAAAAGTTAGTTCAAATAAACACAAAGAAGAAGAATATTTAGACCACTTCTGGAAACCGAATTCCGTGGACCATTTCACGAGAAGGCGGTCAAAAATATATAACTTTTTACCGGATTGAAATTTCGATACGAGGTTGTTTATGCTCATTAGGTGAGACTATAGTTAGAAAAATAGTTATGATGGATTTAAAACGAATTTTAATATTTTGCTATTTTTGGTACAGGAGTGACATATTGAAACTTTTTATAAAAGTTTGTTTTACACACAGCCTGATATTTTAAAACAAATTTACAACTTATACTTACTAAGAAATTAATATTTTGTCAGAAAGTGCTAGCTTTTGGCCCCCTGTGATATTTTTAATACGAATGATCAAAGGCTCGTTTTTCGAACAAGTTTGAGTTAAAATTTAATTAATTAAGTAGCATAAACAATACAAATATTGATTAAATTTAATTTAGATAAAAAGGTTTTAATGCGTTCTAGATCATGCAATTTAATGTTTGCTGAAGTGGAAGTGACAGTTATAGCAGTTTGTTGGGGTAAACATTCTTCTTTGACAGATACTAAATCCCTATACTCTGGGAAAATGCCAGAATTCTTTTCATTGGCCCGTTTTCGCAATTCTTTATACTGGTTTTTAGATAATTTTAAATCCAAAAACAATGTCAACCCCTCTTCTGGAGTAAATTTGCTGTCTTCATTCGGTGTAGAAATATCTTTCAAAATCCTTTTTGTGCGCCTTGGGCTTGCTTCTATTACTGCTTGAGTTATCCCAATTTTCGATTTCTTATTTTGTGTTGGTTGAATTTGGTGCAAAAATGAGTCATTGATAATTATTGGAGATATTTCTTCATTGATATTCTGAAGTTTGCGTCTTTGAGTTTTTTCACTACATTCATCAATTCATTTTGCTGGTCAACCCTGTTTCCCATATTTGGTATTTGCAGATATAATATCGAAAACAAGTTCCTAGGACAACCATTAATGGTTACGTTCGTTCATCCTTTTCTCTTTTTCCCAAAACGAACACGTTCACACGCGCACATACGAAGAACGAGAAGACCACAGTACAAACAATAAATGTGAACCTTTGCCATATCGTTTTTCCAGGAATTCCCCTTAACTTTCAATGGGTTTTCATTTTGTAACATTGCTTGTTATATATCAATTGTTTTTACCATAATTAGTTGAGATATGTTCCTTATTAGACGCAGTTGTGAATATAAACACATGCAATATACCCAAGCAATTGCGAAAAAAAAACTATTTAATAACTTTATAATAAGCGTAAATTAAATTAAAAACCAAAATACTCCTCCATCTGAAATCCGTCTTTTATAAAAGCGATCTGATAAAATGGTATTTCTAAAATGAGCAAAAAAAGAAAACACATATTTTACTCAAAATATGTTTGACCTTGTACCATAAAAATTGCTCTGATGCTCACGGTCGGATCGTGCAGGGTATACAATACTAACGTACTATAAGATGATACTAGTCTCTAAACGAACTTTCACGAACTATAGAAGTTATGCTCTATTAACTGGGAGGATTGCTGATAGCACAGCTAACAAGTTGGGCAACTATACAAAATTTATTTTGTTTCGAAATCTCTTAAAACAAAGAAGTTATAGATGTTTAAAAATTAAAAACTTATTAAGAAATTTTCCATTTTAGTAATATAATGAAAATGTCCATTTTGAATCAACCTTTTCACTGTGATATAGTTAAAATAAAGCTTAAATTTTTTGGTTCCCAAGGTATACAAGTGTCCACTTTGGAATGAACTTTTACATTATACAATTGATGATAGTAAAAAAAATTAGTTTTGGCCGCTTTCTCGCGAAATGGTCCACTGTGCGCTGGCCAGAAAACATGGATCAAATGGTGTCTAAATTCTTCGCCATGAAAGGCATGCCGTTAGTTTGCGGCATGCTTTGCACCCAAAGAGCATGAAAAAGCTTATGTCGATCGGCATGGTAATCACTCCATTTCATGTATGGTGGTTTGTGGACCCGATCTCCAATTCTATTATTCCTATGCAAATTGGCCTGGGAGCACTCACGACTCTCGCGTCTTTCGTAATAGTTGTTTGTTCCGCAGAATAGAAAACGGCTATCGTCCAATTCAGAACGGAATCATTTTAGGTGATCTATCAAATCCGCTAAAAGATTGGCTAATTCCTCCGTTATTAAGTAACAGAAGATTCCTCAATTTACACAAATCAACAAGAAGGGTTGTGGAAAATGCAATTGGCATTTTAAAGGAAAACTTGCTGTTCTGCTCTGCTGTGTAAGTTGAATAAAACTGATGTTGACTTCCTTTGTGCCTAGGAATATTTATCATCATGTCTTTCTGAGATTTTAACTAAGTTAGAACAATTAGCCTATATAAATATCAATATAGCAAAATAAAAATGTTCAATAAAAATAAAATCACGGAAAACTTTCCAGTTTTAAATTATTTGCGGGTGAGCCCGAAATGGCCAGTGATGTTTTTAATTGTGCGGCCATTCTTTGTAATATGTCACGCACTGAAGGAGATGAAAACTTCAGAATTACAAATACTAGCGACAAAAGTATTTAAAATAACTTTTAAAATTTTCATATAATTATATAATTTATCAAAATATTTTATTTCATAATTGTGGAAATTGTATTTGTAGAAATTATAGTTTACAATTGAAAAAAAGCTAAAATTGTTGTGAAAATGTTAATGAAACACAATTCCTCAGTACTTGTAAGAATTAGACTGAGCTTATCAGGAGCGAATGTTACCATTAATAAGGTTTATCATAAAGGTCACATTTAACATCATACGACGGCTTTTAGGAGTTGGTAATTTTATTAATGCTAGTCTCCTAGTGTAGGGTGGAAGGTTTCTGGAAGAACTCCATTGAAGGCCACGTCAAAAAAATAATAAGAATTGTTTTTGTGCAGACTCAAGACTGTTATTGTCATATGATTGAACCATATTCCCAAATAGGCCTCACTAAAGATACGTATAGCTGCTTCGTTATATAAGGGTCATAAAACTATTTTTCACAATGCTTTATAAAGGCAAGAGCATCTCTTATTGCATTATCCCGAACACCATAGATTTCTTTATTTGTCATTTCCACACAAAGAAGATGAATTATTCTAATAACTACTAAATACTATTTTTGGAAATATTTAACCATACAGGGGAGAGAAAGGTCGTATCAGTAAATCTGAGAAGTTATCTAATCTCAATCACTTACACACCATTTTTTACAAAAATTCTATGGAATCAGTTGTTGAAAATTGTGGTGCGCAATTATTTGATTAGGGTTTAATGCATAAAACATAACTATATCTCTATATCTATATCATATCTATAAACTGCATAAGTCACAGAATTTTTATAATTTTGAATTATTAACTATTAAATAACAATTAATTTTTATTCAGGCTGGTTTCTTCAAACGTGCCACTAAGGAAGAAATGGATAAGTTAGTACATCAAGCTCAAATATCTAGTGATGGTGTGACCGAAGCATCAAATCTTAATGAGGAGCATAATTAATTTCAAAGCATGTCATGACTATGTTTTACGTTTTCATCATCACCATCATTAGTCATAAATTGATTAAGCAGTTAAGGTTTGGCTGAATCAATGTGATCTTGTTTTGTGTCTATTAGCTGTGAATAAACCTCCTTCGCTATTTGTGTCTTACATAACTGGCGGTATTTCATAAAGATATATATTTTTTATTTTGAATTTTAATTTGAATACATCACCGTGAAAATATATATGGAACACAAAATTCCCAACAAATTATTTCGATACCAAATGTTACTATTTATATAAATTATTTTTAGCAATTTTTGTCCTTTACGTTAAACTTTTGTAATAATACTTTTTCTGAATGTAAGATGTGTGTAACTTTAAGTTAATTTATTTGTTTTAAGTCATTTTAAATTTTTCATATATTAAGTATAAGAAATTTTTTTTATACAATAAGCTGCCATGTAAATATTGAATTGTCTTCGATTCTAACCAAATTGAATTTGTATATTTATTCTTCATTTGTGTCTTACGAAACGTATTGCATTTTTTAGTTGTTTTTTAATAAATAGAAAGTAGGATTAATAAAACTAATTAATCTTGTAAATCTAAACTCTAAATATAAGACTTGTATAAGTATTATAAAATTTTTAATACAAGAAAAATAAATTTTACAGAAAAGTATAAACGAACGAAATTATTTGTCTGTTTGTTTTGTTCTGAGAGTTATGAATCAATATTTGTTCTTAGCAAAGTTGAACTTGGTACGGTTTTCTTTATTTATTACCACTTGTTCGGTAGCTTAGTTGAATCTGATAACAGTTTCTATTTGTGCCAATTTTGTTATGCAAAACCGTGCGAGAACTGTTTCAGACCGATGGCAACGAACTGTTATTAAGTCATTGTGTTGTTGTTTTATTATTTTTTTGCATGTCTTATTATTCTGAATATTTTGTTTCATGTCTCTTTGGTTTTGAATTTTCTGAAGTACATTTGAACGTTTTTACTCTTTTATGGGTTATCACAAGCCATTGTAAGCTATTCGAATTGTAAGTAATTTGCATCGCACTACTTATTGCAATACGAAATGTAATTTAATGAAAAACTCATTAATTCAAGTTATAATTCAAAAAAAACATTTAAGTCTGTAGAAAAGCCGTTATCTTCTTCCGAACTTTTAATTAGGAACTGAAAGGCATCATTTTGTTCTATTAATGAGTTATCACATTTTTCTAGCTTCATAATTTGCTCGCAGTCTTAAATACTATTTTACATTCGCAAATTTAGTTCAATTTATTTTTGAAATATGTTGACAAGAAATTATAAAAAAAAAAAATTAATAAAAAATATATGTATGTTGTTACAAGCAATTAAAACTTTCTCATCCAACAGCTGAAGCAGCTTTATTCCACATATAATTTGGGATAAAAATTTTTAGCATTAGAGAAAATCTAATAAATATGTCACAGCATATAAGACCTGTTCTAAGTGCATAACGATACAGTCCGGGCTTTTGAGAGTAAACAAAAATCTGCTTTCTAAATATTGTATATTAAAGTAGTCCAAAGTTGCTAGAGTTTCTCATTTGATATAACACCCACCGCCTACTTTTATAATAATATTTTATTTTATGGATTTTTAATGCTAGAATTTCATAAAAATAAGAAATTGTATTATTTGCAACAGCTATGGAAGGGCATGATGAAATGAACTCATAACAACTAAAAGCAAGAAAGGGATATATGACCATAATTTAGTTTATAACTCTTTTATTAAATGTTTATATATAATTGTTAGATAGAAAATTTCGCAACTTTCTAGTTTGCCATGAACGTAATAAATATTTAATAAATTAAATGTAGTGTTTTAGTAGTTATATAAGTATATGTCCGTATATGTTGTTACTTATTTGGATATTAGATTCGAATCTAACACCACAATCTGGTTATATGAATTTGGCAGCACTAGCAACTCAACTCATATTTAAAAGCACCTTGTCAACACAGCAATAATTATAATTCAATATATCGGAACTGGAACTTTCCGCAAACATTAAAGGGAACTTAAAAAAAGGAATTATATATATGGTGGCCTCGCTTCGAAAACATATACAACATTGCAGCAACCAAAGAAATTGTTGTTTGTGCAAAGTCACGATCCACGTCAAAAAATATAGCAACAAAACACAACGAGGGCTTGTACAGAAAAGCTAGACATCAATGCACACTGCTACGATCCCATACAAGCGAGTTGTCCTAGATAAATGAAATTTGGTATGCTACTTGATATGGACTCGACATGATCATGTGCGACATTTCAACAAAATTGATCGAAGGACACTCCTACCGCCTACATATTCTTTAATATTGAAAAATCAATCGAATGCAGAAAACCAAAAATATCTCCTAGAAGAGTTACCGTAGATAAATAAAATGTTGTGGATGATTATACGGATCGGTTTAATTACTTGTGAGCTTTCGACAAAATCGGCTGAAGATACGCCTAGGATGCACACGTCCTTAAATCTGGAAGAATCGCCAAGAACCACAAAGCGCAAAATATCTCTTAAAGCAGTTGTCCTATATAAATAAAATTTGGCAATTTTATAAAAAAAACCCCAAAACGTTAAAATTCTATTCAACAAAACATTACAAAATTAATAGTAAATACCTAATATATACTTTGTAGATTTCTAAATACGTTTATGTAACAAAAAAAATCAAACATTTTCTAAATCGTCGAAAAATTGGATTTTTGACGTACAACTAGGGCATATGAAAAAACTTTACTTTACAATGCTAATATAACTTTTCCGATGATATATTATTATTGTAGCCATTCATGAAGTCCGTATTTAAATGTTACAAAGACAGTATCTGCATTCGCGACATAGTTTAAGGCGCAGTGATGCATTTACGAACAGGCCCATACTTTTTTTTTCGTAATTTTGGCACAACTTTGATGCCACCTGACAGCAACAAAAATGGATAAAATCAAAATTTTCTTTCAGATTTGTGTTAGCTGTTGTTATATATTGAAATCAATTATTTTTGATAAAACCTGCCGAGTTCATTTTTTTGATTTTTGTCCACTGATGGTAGCTCTGTGCAATGTAGCAAAAAAATGGTTGAGCATATTATATATTAAAATAAAAAGCCTACAACTTTTTTCAAAATTTTAGATTCGAGTGGTCACAAAACTCCTTAGGTTACAATAAAATATATTTCTTGTTTTTGCTGATATATAGTAAACTGCCTGTTATTTATATCACAAATTTTCTTTGAGGAATCTTTTGCTGGTTTAAGTAACCTTTTTACCCAACCTCTTCTAAATATTTATTATTTTATCTTAACAAAAGACGTGATGCTGGCTTATAAGCTTCAACAAAAAATTTATGGGAAACTATTTAGAATACTTTTGTGGGGAATGAAAAAGCGCTTCAGAACAGAGGGAGTTTACACAAGATCAGATCGCTAGACATTAAAACTACAAAAAAAACATTATATGTAAATATGCAACATACGCGAATAATACTCAAAACTTATATATAAATAATACAAAAAGAAAAAGAAACAAAATGGTATCGCTGGGTTCGACCATGATTACTTGGCTTATTAACTATAGCTTACACTCAACATCTGTTTTATTTAAGATGATCTCTTCAATAGTGCGCTTTCTAGGCCTAATTATGTAAATCATAATGCAATTTATATGGAAAACAAAAAAAAAATATGTAAAAAGAGTTTGCTTATTATATATACTACATACATATATCATTATATGTTTAAAAAGTAATAATATTATTTAAGTTATTCAAAACGCATTTGGGAATATTTTAAATTGTGAAGAAAATGCAAAGTTGTGCACTAATTCCAACTAAAGTGAGCTTAGTTTCTTTGAGAGAATTGTAGATTTATATTTAATTTTTATGCATTCTTAACAACATAAAACTAAAACTTTTTCTAAAAACTATCATTTTTTTTTATTTGACTGTAGAACTTCGGTTGTTTTCTGCACTGCATAGAGAAAAATCTTCTGCAGTTATGCTACTATTGTGGAGAAAGTGCCTCTACTTTCCACATAACACCACATCTAGAGAACTTTGGTTTCTAGAGAACGATAACGTTTTTAGAAATTTCTGAGCATGTGCTATCAAACTGTTAAACATACTATTTGCACCTAATGAGTTATAATCATCGCCCATATTCTATTTGGTAGCGTCAACATCGTCGTCAATATTATGTCAACATCACTTTTACTCAACATCAACACGGCGTCAACACTAATTTGATATTCTATAAGGGTTGAAATGTGACGCTGCCTGTTTATCGATAATTTAGATACGTATATCTAATTCTTGGAACAGTTAGTTTACTTTGTTTACAATTTTTGTGGAAAATTTGATATAAAATATAAAGTGCAACCAAACCACTGATTGTTTACTCTCTTTTGAGAGTTTTTGCGTTTTGTTACAGAGCATATTTTGCTTAAAAACTGTTTGCTGTACCTTTTGCCATCCATCGCCATATCTTTGCGGTGGTCCAAGAGCATTTAACATTGTGGAAATATTCTCCCACATTTCCTTAAAACTATTGGGTACAGTGCCTCTGAGAAATCCCCTTGCTAGTTCAGGATTTTGTTCCATTTTCTCCACCAATTTTTCAAATTGTTTGGGATTTGTAATTTAAAATTTATCTTTATCTATTTTTTTCCAACGCAAAAAAAATTTTGTCAACACAACACAACACAACACCAAAAACATTGACGACAAAATCAGAGTCAATATTGAACAGCATCGCCATTACATTTTCATAGAGAATATAAAAAACATGTTGACAGTAATAGATAACTTTCAATACTGACATTGGGAATGTCGATTTGCATCAGAGATTAAAAAGGGTATTGTGTTGCATTGACGCTACCAAATAGAATGTGGGCGCATATATAAACTATTTCTTACCACTTCATATTATCTTCTATTGCTTATACAGCATGTATATTAGGGTCGCCCAAAATTTTAAAAACTGCTGCTGGTGTAAAAATTAAATTGACTATGTAGGACAGAAGGCATAACTCCAGGAAGTTATACTGTTATAAAATTCTGAAACCTTTTTAATTTTTAACATGTTCGCCCCTCAGAGTCACATATACCTTTGTATATGTATGTGTCCTGGGAATTTTGACAAAAACTTTCCACATACATGTGTAAAGTTTTTATTGTTTTATTTTAATGTGCATATATTTCTACTGCTTTTTGTATCTACGGTGAGTTATTTTAAAATATATATTTTTTTTTGTTGCTATTTTTTGATAAACTAAAACTGTTTTTATATAACTTATTACACTTAAATAGTTTATTTTATATTATTTATCTATTTCCTACTATTATATAAAAATATTTACTATTTTTTTTTAATATTTTATATACGTTACATTGAACTATCACGATTTTTGTAAGATTATCGTTTGAATGAGTGGTATGATAGTTTAGGATAGTGAATTGAAGGGAAGAGCTATGCTTCATGTCCAGATTAATGTTATATGCCCTCTTCAAAACATATCTTTCTTTTGAATATCAAATTGAAATTTTAAGGCTGCTTTTAGTTCCTAGTTTCATTTAATAAAACAAAGAATATTTTGGTAAAACTTTACTTTTTTATTGGTCTTCTTCAATATTAATCATTTGCTTTTTGTAAATGCAATAATTTGTTATTCATATTTTTACACATACATATATAATAAAAATTTCAATTTTAATGTCTATTATTGACATTATAAGTACCATCAACAAAAATAAAGTAATATTTTCTTCAGGTTATGCCAGCAAGTACAACTTTTTACTAATTTAACATCTTTTATTACTATAACAATTTCTGATCATTTTTATTTGTACATTACATAACAAGGGTGTACATTAGATACACTTGAGGATTCAGTAAGTAAATATATTGATAATAATGCGAGTTTTAGCAATAAATATTTACGGGGCTGTTCAGAAATTACTTTACGGTATCTGGACATATTCTAGTAAAACTTCACAATTTCTTAACATATTTTCAATCACGTCCCTACTGAAGCGTATTAAATAATTGTTTAACAGCCCATGTTAGAAAAGGTTACACTGGATTTTGAAGGACTTAAATCTATACAAATTAATTAAGATCTATTTTCGGGATGACAAATATATTTAGTTTAATAACAGCCTACAAGTATGGACATGAAAGTTCCTTATTATTCATATGTACTCTAGTTATATGCATTTTGATAGATAATGTTATTTGATATATACTAAAATAAATTATGCAGTTCTAAGTTATGCGTAGTACATAGTTGGTTGCATAGTTTCTTAAAAGATGACTTAAAACTTTATTAGATAAAGTTGTGTTTTTGTATTTAAAATCTATCTAAAACAGTTAAAAATAAATTATTATGTAGATTTATATAAACAAATATGTAAATATTTTTAGTACACAAACTGGTGAAATTTTGAATGTTAATTTAGTTCGTCAGAGATATGTTTCGTAAGTACTGGTTCAAGATATACATCAGATTTGGCTATATATTACTTTTTTCTATTAAGCTTGAATATTAGAAATGAAAATACGACTATCCGTGCAATTAGATTTTATTATTAAGAATTAATACAAAAATTTAAAAAGCTGTTTTGGAATGTACGTAACGGGCTAGATATTATTTAATTATTTATACTATTCCAAAGATTTAGTAAAAAAATATATGGAAACCTGTGGCTACTTTTATCAATAAAGCAATCGAAACTTAGTTTTTGTGGCATTTTATGCTCTTGAGTCGCCGAGCATTTTTTCGCGATTTTAAATTTCAAATAATCGGTTTTCACGTGATATGTGATGATTTATGTAGTTTTTGGTTACCATAGAAAAATCGAGAACACTAACTGATTAGATGTACAATTGTATAATTGTACAGTAGATGTATACTTATATTGTATAATTGCGGAGTTTTTCAAAACAAATCCGTTTTTTGGAATTTTTTCGTTCACGATATCCGATTAACCGATTTTGATCTCCTTTACGGAATTGATTACAAAAAACTATTTTAAGATTTTTGGACATCTTGGTATCTACCTGTTCGAATCAGTTAAAATTCATATGAAATACGCGTAGAGTTTAGTTTGATTCGATTCAGCCGTCCAAAAGATATAAGCGGTCACACATACACACAGAACTAGTAAAACCTTCGCAACAATTCTTAGGGTTTCACAGCATCGGCTTTCGCGGTAACTAAATTTTTAGGCTAAAACCAATAGCTTCCCGATTATCTGTTCAAATTTAAGCATCACGATAATATCAATTGGGAAATTTAATTACTTTAAAATTACTTGTAGAAAATTTTCATCCATAAAAGGAGTAGAACTGCTTCGAATATAATAGTCGAAGGCTGGGAAGCATATACATACATAGTAATATTCAAGTACATGATAAAAAATAAATTGACCAATTTATATACCTAAACAAAGTCTTATAATTCGAGCGGACAACTCTTTTTTTTTCTACAAATTTGTATGTATAGAGAAAGATTTTACCCAAAACTACCTGTTAAATACAACAAATTCTTTTTCTTCTCATTTGCCTCCATCTGTCCTCTTAGCACTATCCTTCCAAGTTCCTTCACGATGTATGGCAACCGACAATTTATTAAACATGAAGATGAATTTTTCACTGATGCTTTCAGACTTAATTTTGGTTTTATTTATTTTATATTTCTTCTACTTTTCAGCGTTTTGAAAAGTAGAAGTTTTGAAAACTTTTATCGAGAACTCGATATAAAACAGCTTTTTCTGTACGATTTATTTGCTTGCGCTCTATTAATTTTCTAGATATGTAAGTAAATTTTTCTGGCAATTATGAATTAATATATACAGAAAATGAAAAATATCTAACACCGCAACATGAACTTTTCTACAAACGCGGTGCATTTTGGTAAAACTAGGAAAATTAATTATGGGAAGGATGATAGAGAGAGTAATGTTTATGTTCGTTCAATTGGACCATCCGCAAGTTAAACGTAGTAGGAAACATCTGTGAAAAAGATTTATTCGTCATACGAACCGTACTAAAAGCAAGGAAAAATTAAAAAAAAAAAAAACAACACAAAATAGAATCAATTTCTTATTGGCTTTTTTGTGGGATCTCAAAAAGCTAAGAACGAAGATTCGTTATAAGTAGGTTCGCTATAACGTAGTATTATTGTATAAAAATATCTACAAAAACAGTGTTACATCGGAATTGACAGCCAAGAATTCGTAATAACCGAGATCTCTGTGAACGAGTTTTACTATAGATAGTTATGTTTGAATTTTATATATCAGTCCCGAAATAAGAAAACATAAGATGCACTGTTATGAATACAAATTATAACTAAATGTGAATTACAAATAGTTTAAATTAAATTAAATCATATAAAGTAGCAAGTATTTTGCCATCATTAAATTCATTTAAGATGGAGAACGTATAAAAAAGTGATATAATTGAAATATTTTTAAATCAATATTACTTAAATTGGCCCGTTATAGGTAAATTTGAGTTTCAGTAACTAGTTAGTTAGTCTAAGCTGTACTCTATTTGCATATTATTAAAATTTTGTATGTTCTAAGCAAAGAAAGTATATTATTTTATAATAATTAGCTGCACGTATGAAAAAAATACGACGAAGTTACACTTTTTAATAAATTTTTTAAAAATATATTATATTACAGTTTACATATATTGTTTTATTAATGACATTATCTGCAGTTAATTTTGAAAAATATCAACATGCTTTGATATACATGATATAAACTGCTTATTGATTTTTTTTACAAAATAAGTGAGCACAGATTTATTATAATTTTGAATATTATTAACTACTTCTATTTAGACATTGGGTTTGCACATGTTTTTATACTTTATTTTTCTTTATTTGTTCATGTACTTTAACAAATTGTATAAACAGCTAGCAAACAGATTTTTCGTTTATATATTCTTCTACAATATATACAAATATAACAACTTTTTAGCAATTTGTAAAACATTGCATTAATTATAACCTAAAAAGTTTTTTGGTTGTGTATTTTCATTTGTATTGTCTAATTATGTTTTTTAATAAATATTTATATATCTTTGTAAAACTTTTTGTTATTAATAAATAATTTTAATAGGTTTTTTTTAATATTAGAGATTTAACTTATAAATGGTACAAAAAGTAAAAGCGTTGCCGTTGATTTCGTTGCATGGAAACGTTGACCCAAAATTAGTGAACGGTTCCTGTTCAGTACAAAATAATATTTACAAAATTTGCGAAAGTTTTAGTGGCTGCCCTAGAGTGGCTTGTTCTGGGTGGTTCTCAGGAACCAGTACGTATTAGGATTGTGTAGGGTGTCACAAAGGGCCTAAAAGGTATGCAAGTGATTCTTGCTACTTTAGGAGCATTCTATCTAACCTCTCCCGAGAAGCAAAAGTTAATAAAAAATAACTTAAGATGCTACTTGATAATGTAAATTTATTTGGGGTTGTTAGCATATTACGCTACACACTTCTAGCGATTTTTAAATTAAACCTTCCCCACACTAACAAATGGTAAAAAGCCAAAAATCTATCTTGCCATCCCTGATGTTTATTAAAACAACAAAGAAAGAATAGTTTAGAACAGACTTCTGAATATTCAATTACATTTAATATAATTACAATTACATGTATTTTGTAAATACAACTTTTTCAAATGTAGTTAAGAATATGTAATTGTAATTGAAGTAAAAATTAATTTAATTGCAATTTCAAAATGTAATTGTAACTCAAATCCTCATATTACAATCACATGTAATTGTAATTAGAAATATTTGAATTGCAAATTACAAATTGATTGTAATCGTCTCTTTTCAATTCCAACCCCATTTAATTATAACTAAGCATTTAATGAGAGTTTTTATTTGAAGAAATTAAATTACATTCCTGTGAAAATATTTTCTAATCTCAAAATTATGTTAAAATAAATGTGTGACAGAGCAAAAAAAAATTAACATATTATGTATGTACATTATATGCACATACATGGTAGTGAAGGGAGTGGTGAAAGTTGTGAATGGCGCGCTTTCAAAGCTTACAATATAGTAACAATTTCATTTTTTTTGCTTTATATCAATAATTATTAATAACAGTAATAATTTTATACGTTTTCAACAATTATAATGAAGATATTGTTTATCCAATTACATATATCTGTAATTTATTTTCCTCCTATTAAAATTACATAGCATTGCGATTTTTCAAATTACTCTTACTTTTGTAGTTGTGTTTTGTTAATTTCCAATTAATGAAATATATTAAAATTACAATTACAAAAAATTTGTAATAGCATGTCCTCTTAAATCCACACTCCAGATACTATTTATAGAAAAGAAGATATCATTACAAATTTTGGGCATACTTTTGGGAGTAAAATAAGTATATATTTTTTGGGATGACCTTTGAGTAAGTTTGTTTTGTAAATTGATCTTTAATATATGCATATATGAGAAAATATTTAATACATTAATAAATTTTTTGTGACGTAACATTTTTAAACACATCTCACCACAGTAACAAATTATAACAAATATACAAAGACTAGACTCGTAAAGAAGCTTAGAGAGTCAGCATGCCACCCAAGAAAAGATTTCTAGAAAAATAGCCCCATATAGCGTGGTAATCTTTACAGATCTCTTTCCTTTTAGGGCAGAGAGTGTTATCCATAAAGTATCTGTTGCAGCCACCCAGCATGTCCACCGTGAAGTTGAGGAGTTCTTCAGTGCCTATAACATGTTATTAATTTTGTGTTGCCTCGCTACCACTCTTCTGATTACATCAACTCTTCTGATTACACCACGCACTTGTGCGGACCAAAAAATTTTGATATTTAAAAACCCTCTATTCGCGACTTATCGCAGACTCAAAGTTATCATGTAAACAAAGAGTGCAACTATTTCTTAAAAATTCAGTAGAATGGCAGACCATATAAAATTTTAATATTTACAAATAATTGTTAAGCTTACTAAGTTGTGCTTCTTAATATTCTAGCTGAAAAAACAAAAGCGTGCTTTGCAAGATGTATCCAATGCCTGATGTTTTCGCTTTTATACGAGTTTTCTGGTAAACCAAAGGTCAACAAGTTTCTTAAACGCACTATAGACTATTTCATTCTTATCATTGCACTTACTCAAGCTTGGCTAACTAAAGCTATGTACAGACAAACGTTTGTTATGCACAATATAGACATTAATAAATGCTTTACTTATCGAAGTACTTATTTGTTGTAGTAAGCAGCAAAGAACTTCATTGAAAAAATTTTTGTTGTATTACTGCCTGACATACGGTACTTACTGTCGTACTTTTATATATATATATATATATATATATATATATATATATGCAGCATTAAACTAGAATTCTAATACATTCACTTGACATTTAAAAATTCGATAGCATAAGAGTTTATGCATAAGCAAATATCGCATATTGTAAATTATATACCATACGACTAATGTTGTAAATTGAAACGCTATCAAAGAAAAAGAGTGCAACGTTTCCAAAGCTGTTACAGTTTGTAAGCCCTAAAATTATTATTTACTGTTATACAAGCGGAATCGGTTTGAAGAATTTAATACATAAATTATCATATATTACGACTACAAAATAAACGAAATATTGTAGTTGGACGTAAATCAAATATTCAAAATCTCCGATTTATGTATGTTTATATGTGTATATTAATTTTTGTGTTTTCCTATTATTTTAAATACTTAATAATTAATTTTATTATGCTTTAATAAGTGAGGATTCTCATATTTAAGTACGTACGGTTATACATAAAACACAAAAGTACACGTTTTAAAAATTTACATCACACAGACACTCGTTTTGCCTACACACATCTTTTTGTATATTTTTAACCCATTTGATTATTTATCTACATATGTAAAAATATTATTATTATTCAATGATCAGTTGTATAATTAATATATTAAAAATCAATTGTAAGCAAGTGTATAATTTTTGGAATATCTATTTGATTTCAAGCGATTTAGTTAAAATAGCTTTGATTTTTTCACGTTTTACTAATTTTGATACAAATATGAAGCGTTGAGCTTGGGAAAAGATTTAGAGCAATTGATGTAGTTTACAAAACGCATACTATATTGTTACTTAATTGGACTTTTTTATTGTATGTATTTACATTTCATCAGTTTCAATTGAAATCGCCCTTCATTGAAGTTATACGGTTGTGGGAATGACGATGGGGTGAAGAGCACGGGTATGATTTTATAGCAATAATAATAGCGACTTTCAATAAAAATCAGCACATTGTCTCATTGTAGGGCGGATCCTTTTCAGATTCGGTGCTACTCTTGATGTTTGATGATAGTTTTGCTATTTCATCTTGAACAAGATCTGTGCTTATTTGTGGTATTGTTACTGCGGTACCGCTTGAATTAACTGCAGAATGCTCACCATCTTTAGATTCTTCAGTGCTCGAGCTGCTTTCTTTAAGTATGTTCATTCCCAGTCGGTTGGTAAGCGGTGGTTTCAACGAGGAAATCAATTTGGCCGGAACCAATGCGGGCAATACTGTACCTGCTGTAAATGAAGGTACATGTTTCGAAGGAGTATGTAGTTTAGAGGATAACGGCGATGATGACGAGAGTGCCGATTCAGTAGCTGAAGTATGTGTTTCGTTGGATGATAATCTTGACGTTGGTGGTATCGGTGGCGGTTGTTGCTGTTTGCCTTGGTCCAAGCTGAACTGTTTCTTTAACTGCATAGCTCGTGGAGCTGGTTGTACCTGCGTCATTATATTCGTTTTTCCAAAATCAAGGGACGCCGATCCTTCATCAGGTTGGCGCTTAACATCAGAAGCGCCAAAGGACGAGGTACGTAACGTTTGATAACGAGCAGATATGATCAGACCACTGCTTCCACTTAAACTACCACCGCTTTCGTGCACTGTTGTCCCCAATGCCTGTGATTGCGATTGGACATCGACTGCATCTAGTGATGGCTCAGCTGTTAAGGATGGTGTGTCAATATTGTATGAACCGGTCATTGAGGTGGTAGTGTCGTTTGAACTTTGTTTTATAACACGATATGGATGTGCTGAATAATCAGTGTCCGTACTTGAATTCTTCTGTAAACTTTCACTTGACTTTTTAAAAAGACGTCCGGTACTCTCATACGGTGGATTCAAAAATTCACTTGTAGCGCGCTGTGGAACCACTGGCGAATGATATGTTTGTTGCTGTTCCATAGAGGCATTACGGGTCCAGGGTCGCTCGTTCTTTACTTGAAAGGCACCTGCTGGACCACTGGTGTCGCTACTATCACAAGCTCCAAGTAGTGCACTACTTGCAGTTGGCTTGGATGGAGATAGTTCAATAGCAGTCTCACGTCTCAAAGGGTGCCGATGGCTAAAGTCAATAGATGCACCGGCCTATATATAAAAGATGATTTTTAGCATACAAATCTGTTACATACAAATGTATTCATGAGTCAACAAAACAAGATTGCACAATTCGCAGGTTAGCTGGCTTTTTGTTTAGAAATCAGCGAATTACATTTTTATACGGAAAATAATTTGGCGTATTTGCCTTTGAAATACGACATCTTGTAATATAATAAAGACAGAAAGCAGCATGTTTCTTTAGTCTTTTACAATATGTCGAATTTAAAGGCTAAAAACCCCAAACACGATAAGGATGATTATTACAACCGAAGTGCGCAATTAATAACTGTTCAAATAAATACATTGCTAAAGCGTACGAAATAAACATTTTAAATTTTGCTATCTATCGGGATTTTTTAATGCAGTAGGATATATTTTTTGGGTTTGCAAAGAAAAACTCAATGTAAAGATGTATTATATCTGCGTGGAACGTTTCAAACCATAGCGGAAGCTAATTTTTTGTGACGGATCAATTGATGCTAAGTCAGATAAGTACGTACGTGACCTTGGAGCTTAATGATCTAAAATTATCAGAGGAAAAGCCAAGAGCCAAGATTATCGTTATACTTTACACGTTTTGAATAAATTTTGCTTTTGAGGTTTACGTTAAATGAAGAAAATGTACTTGTGTTTGCAGAGGTTTGTTAAATATTTTTGTTATTATTTTGTTAACTTATTTATATAGCTTTTTTTCTATTTCACATTTCAATAAAAGTCCGCCAAGCTTAAACAATGTTTAGCTTTATGGTAAAAACACATTCCGAAAAAGAAATCTCAAACAACTTAAAGCTCAAAGTCAGAATACATATTTTAAAACAGATCAATGTGCAATCTTGTTTTGCTGATACGGATGTATGTAGTATATACGAGTGATTTCGCAATTTTACTAGAAGCAATTTAACAATGCAAGTGATTTAAGCACATACTTAAATGTACAATATGTAGGGTTATCTATTTCGTGGTTTCAAAAGTATAGGAATGGAATTCGACATCTGTCAAACTAAGTTGTTAAACCAATTTTTTTTCTTTTCAGTTGAAAGTCTGACATTGACGAAAATGAATCGCTTAACTATCACACAACACATAAAAATTATCAAAACATACTACGATGAAGCACATTTCTCACTCGGTGGGTATTTTAATTAACAAAACTGTCGTATTTGCCAGACGGCAAATGGCGAATATGGCTTTATTGCAAAAAACATTTCCTGGCCGCGTAATTTCTCGTCGTGGCGATATCAACTGGCACCAAGATCATGCGATTTGACACCATTAGACTTTTATGTGGGGCTACGCGAAAGACCGTGTTTATGCAGATAAACCTTTAACTCGTGAGCACTTAAAAGCCAACATTCGTCAAGTTATGGCTGAGATACCGCCCAATATGTGTCAAAAAGTGGTCGAAAATTACCTCAAAAGAATCAATGCTTGCAACACTTCGCGTGGTGGTCATTTAAATGATGTAGTAGTGTTTCACACATAATGTCAACATTCAATCTTTATAAAAAAAAAGAAATATCATAAAAAAAATTTTTTATATGTGTTTTATTTAGTTTTACTTTTGAAACCGGAAAATGGATAACCCTATATTTATGTAAGCTGTTTGTATTATGGTTTTGTTATTGTGTAAAATTTCACAGATATATTTTATATACTTTAGGCCTGTTAATTAAAACTTTAAAAACGCTTTATGCAAAACAATTTGTTTAATTAATGGCACTATTGAAGTAAATGAAAAATATGTGGTCA
Source organism: Linnaemya vulpina (assembly GCA_963675445.1). Lineage (NCBI taxonomy): Eukaryota > Metazoa > Arthropoda > Insecta > Diptera > Tachinidae > Linnaemya > Linnaemya vulpina. The sequence goes on along the minus strand of OY776279.1, from coordinate 38,389,983 downwards.
CGTATGTGTAGTATGTATTTATTTTCTATTCGATTTATATCTGCTTCATATTTTGTTACCTCATATGAGTCATCAGTATCGTCTACAGAAGCACGTGCAGTAAAGAGGCCTTCAAGCATTTGATAATCACTTTCTTCGCATTCTTTTAGGTGTTGCTTTTCTAGTAGAGCTGCTCTCTCAGCTTTTGACATTTCCGTTTTTGGTCTATCTAAAGATGCTATAAATAAAATTATAAATATTTTATACACACATATGACCCTATGCGTTAACCATAACATGAAACATAAATTTTGTAAACAATTTTAATGAGCAGAATATCTTAATTGTTAAATACAGTCAGTCATTTAAACTATTAAATAACATGCGATTAGACTACATTCAATCCACGAGTGAGAACATATGTCATTAGTCATATCTAAATTATAATTCCACAAAATTATAATTGGAATAAAGTACACTTTATGTTAATTTAAGAAGCTAATCTTTATTTTATTCCATCTCTACCTGTATAAAAAATACCATTTGCATAACTCATATATTAATTTCCTATGTTTATATTTAATTATATATTCAATATGTGCGATATCAAATACTTACTTTTGTGACTCGGAAGTGATACCGTCGGCGAAGCAATCAAATGGCAAACACTCTCAAGTTCATCAGTAATAGAAGTGTATTCGCCGTGCAGTTTCAAGAGAATATTTCTAGCAGGTTTTGGATGAAGTATAGATTTACCTATTTGCGTGTCGTGTATTATTTCAAAATTTTTCGCATTTTAGTTCCAAGATTGCGTGAAATATAAAAAAATTTCGGAACTGAGTTTAAAAATAAATTACAGAAATAAAAAAATATATAATGTGACATGTATAAAACATGTCACAATTTGATTGTAAAGATGAGAATATTACGGAATACCGTATATCCTTGTTAATATCAATTGAAAATATATAAAACAGTAAAATCACTTAGTGCCAAAAGTAGGGATAGTCGCAAATAATTCCACATGCGAAATTAAATACATTAAATCATTAGAGCTAACTGAGCTTTCTTCACAAATAATCGTAATATATATGAAATTTCGCATAAAATTGATAACATCGAAATATTGAATATTGATTAAAAATCGCTAAAATTATAACAACGCTGATTCCACATAGAGAAAATAAATTTGTAAATATTTATATTAAAAATAAAAGTACAGAGGGAAAGTTCCATGTTTGTTGTAGTTTACCTGGTTGCATTTCCTTATCGCTGTCCGGCTCCGAGTGTGTAAGACTCATTTGACGACGTGATAAATGTAATTGGTTCAGACTTATATGAGAACGGCTAATATCGCCAACAATAGAACAGGTCTCAGAATTTCTGCGACACAAGGATACAGTGCGTTGACGCATAGCGCGATGTCTGGCAGCTAAATTACATATGATATCAATTTAAATCACCAGTTGCGTTTAGTTAATTCAGTAGTTTGAGTATCTTACCTTCAAAGGCAATATTATCTGGTCCCGTTTCATCGGAGTGTTCACCTACCAACGTGTGGTCATCATCATTTCCCAGTGGTGTCAGAGTATCTTTACTCTCTGTACTTGCCCCGGTATCTTGGCGTACAGTTACGTACGGTGTTCGTTTGACAGTTTCACAAGTAGATGGTCGTTGTGAAAGAGGCACATAGACATCCGAATCTGATTCAGATTGTACAGATATTTTACGTACATGTTCGTTGAGCGCTTCTCTCGATTTTACAGCTTCATCCGATTCTTCAGGCACAGGAACTACTTCGAAATGTGTACCATCATCAAAAATGTATGCATCCGGACGGACTTCCGTTAATGAGCGATTAAATCTACGACGGTTTGTTACCTATACATATAGATAAGATTTATTATTGATTGTATTAAATTATTTGTTTTGGCAAACGTGCCTGTAAACTATTAGAGAAGCTCCCTAGTCCACCTCCTCCACCTCCGCCATTGCCGCTGCCCGCTGGTCCACCAGCATCATTATCCGACATAGATATCGTTCGAAGCCGTTGCATGTCTCCAGCTATATTAAGATTCGATGAATGTAATTCATCTTGGCCCATTGTGTGCATTGCCATGAACCGATGTATCACTGCCAAATGATTTAAAATTTGTTCTGACGATTCCTCCATTTTCCTTAGACGAAATTCAATGTTCTACAAGACCATAAACAATTTTTTATTATAATTTCGGTTGATTATATTAATTCAATTTCAAAGTTTGGTAAAGGGAACATTAAAAATCTTTTTTAAGAACAGCAACAATATTAAGAAACTCATTAAAAGAGCATTACGTTAGTCTGTAGGATGATATACGCACACATGCATCAATAGCAAACTAAAATTAAAACTTGTACAACATGTGTAGCATTTTCCGCTTTAGTGAACTTTTGCACTGAAAGGTAAAAAATGTCCGTAAGAGATGTACATGTCAAAGGAAAATAAACTACTAAAATTCCTCAATTGTTTTATTTATTTCAACTTTGCGGGTGCGGAAGAGCATTAAATGCAACAAAAATTTTAATTCCAGATTTTGTAATCGAGTTAAGAATATGGCACATATTTTTAAAAGTCATACTACAAATTCGTGGTAAATTGTCGAATTCAAACATGATTGCATTGTTGATTCGCTTCAGTCATTATATTAATATGCAACACACCCAATTCACACGACGCATTTTATGGCGTGTAACTTCCAACGTCACATTTTGCTTAGCAGCGGGTGTAGGAAGCAAGCGGGTTAGCAAAATATACTTAGTTACTGTTTTCATCTTATTTTTCACAATTCTATTTACTATAATATCTATTTTTATTGTTACATTTTGTTTCTTTTATATTTTCATGTCATATACATGAGGACCAATAACAACAAATAAAAATAAACATGAAAACCAAAATCATTGTATGGAGGCCTAACATCTTTTGAAGCGATTTCAAAAAATAATTAAGAACGATTGTTATTAATAAATTTTATATCAATATGATTCAATTGATATCAATCGAATTCCTTTATGTTTTTGAAAACTTGTATTGGATTTCGTACTATCAATATAATATTATTGTCAATTATTATAACTTGTGAGCACAGAAATCTGCTGCATCGTCCTTTGGAGATCTCAGAAATTAATATTAAACTTATTGAACTCTGTATGAATATTTTGATTGTGTGCGAAACGGTGAATAAGATTTTCGCGGTTAGATAACATATACGATCTCAACGAGAGATTTTGAATTAATTCAATGTACTGGGTAAAGGGTTTGTGAGGATATAACATTTTTTTATTATACTTTAAAATATTTAGACATTTTTTTATTTATTTATAATTTACCTGTACAGTGACAGTTTGCAAGTTTTCCTTTTGATTAATATCTTCGATTTTTTGAGCCATTGTCTCAACCCGTTCTGTTGTATTTTTAACTCGTTCTTCAGTCGACTGATTCAGAATGATTTCTTGTTCGTGGAAAAAGCCTTCGACACATTCCTCTTCAAAATCGTACAACCGTTCCAAATCATCCTTTTCTAAGAAAAGCTTCAGACCATTGTCTCGTTGTACTTCCAATCCTGTTTTTGATTCAATTTAATTTGAATAAATGTCATTTCATACAAGAAAAACGCAAACACAGATCATATTATCCGATGTTGGTACAAAATAAATGAATTAGTTCCACAAAACCGTCCACAATATTAGAATAAGAAAGCGATTATATTTATTTTTAATTATTAATCACTCAAGCACATACAGATGATATTGACACATCATTGTTATTCATATTGAAAATAATAAAGATATTGCAAAAGATCCGAACGAGTAGTAGTTAGTAGTTAAATTTTGTTTAAAGCATTGCACATTTGTTTTGTTAAATTTAATTCAATAATTGATAGTTATAGTTGAAACAAATATTATAATTTCATAATAATTTTTGTTATAGTGAAGTAGAAAATATGTTAGTATATCCAAAAGTTTTGATGACGCGGTTACACCCACCACATCACATGGGCAGTTTGTGCCGATTTTTTATATGAAAATATCATTAGACACATTTCAAAGTCAAGCAATGAAAACAGCATTTATGTGCACGTTTTGTGTATGTTTGTGTGGATATTTTACATTAATGTTGTAGTGGCAATAGATTTAAAAAAAAATTATAAATATATAAAAGTAAATAGAACAATATTATTGGTTATATATAATTACGAGCTTATAAATGAAAACTCACAGGGAATAAAATTTAACTTTCTCATCCCCCTCTCACCTTTGGCTTTACGTATGCAATATTTGAGCAGCGAATAGAAATGGCAAAGTGCTATAAATGGAGGCGGCAGTACAGGCTTTTGTTGATATTCCATAACCACTGTGAAACGTTGGAACATCCATACCTTAGTACGAGTTTATTTAAATTGTTAGTGACCATTTAAAAAGAACAACAACACGGAGACAAGGAATATTGAGGAAACGTCTTTAGCATTGCTACTGTTTTATTGGTAATAAAAGGAAAAAGGATATACTGCATCTTCCCTACTCGAATAATTTACATAAATACGACAATTTTATGGAAAATTACTTAGAAAGCAGTTTAGACCACAAGCTGTTTCTCAACTTCAACACACGCTCTGCTGGAACGTTCATTCTATTCAGCACTTATTCATTCATTCTATTCAGCACATATAAATACATGAATAATGTTGAGGCGAAAACAGCATGTTATTATGTTCTGTCGCGTATTGTTTGAGTTAACTCACTTTTCTTGATTCTTTCAATATTATCTCTTGTCCGATAGCCTTTTAATAACTGTAGCGTTATATAAGAATTTATTTTGGATTTAAGATAATATGTATATTAACTCATATGCATTCATACAAACACATGTTTTTTGATATAATTCACATGGCGACATGAACTAAGCCCCCTATTTTTTATATTGATAAAACAACAACTACTTTTGGGGATTTATTTAATTTTTTTGGGGACTTAGTTCATCGAAATTTGGGGAGTTACTTCATAATGAACTAACACCCCAAATTAAAAAATGAACTAACACCCGAAAAATGGGAAGTATAAAAATTTTACTACTGCTGAAATGACTAAAAGTTTGTATTAAATCATGCACATATTGGATACACAACTTTGCAAAAATATACTTTGCGTATTAATATGATGTAAATCGAAGCATGCCTATAACTGTCATTATGACACACATATGTATATTATTTTTTAATTATTGTAAAAACTTACCTTAGCGCGAATTTTTAATTTTGTGACATTAAAGTGAAGTCACTGAAAGTGAACGACAGTGATTTTATTTTATGAAATTTTTGAAACTATAGTGTTTATATATGTATAGTTTTTAGTTTAAATTGTTAGAAAATTAAAACTTCGCGCAAAGGTCAGTTCTTATAATAATTAAAAAATAATATACATAATAATTAAAAAATAATAGATGTACATATGTTCATATATATTAAATAAGTCCCCAAACAGCGTTGCTGATTTTGAATAAGAATTTATAATATTGGGGCGTTAGTTCACTTCACTTTGGGGCATCAACTTATATTTTTGGGACTTATTTCATCAAAATTTGGGGAGTTAGTTCATTTCTGCTTTGGGGCCTTTGTTCATTGGGGCCTTAGTTCATGCCGCCAATTCACATAAGTTCATTATTACTTAAATTGGAGACGGGTCTGAATTGAATTGACAGGTTATGTTAGTAAGATGATGCTACTTTTTAACTTGTACAAAAATAAAATCCGCATCATATTTATAATTATATTATGTGGTTTAAAATGATATTGAGTAATAAAGTAATACTCAATAGGTGGTTTCCTTTATAAAAATGATATCAATCTTATTATATATTATTTGGGGATTTATTCCGTTAGCCGAATAATGGCTTGCTGAACAAAACCGGTTGTATTCGTTTAACAATTATTTTTTGACAGTTACAGGTTAATAGCGCAAACAATGTCTCAAAATTACTCTGCTCTTCAAACAGTAATTTTTTGTCTCTCCTTTAAATAAAACTATGTGCACTATATGGGTTTTAATGCGATAAATTCGAATCCGTTTTCGTTTTTTTTCCAGATAGTGATGTAGTCCTCCAGCCGGCAGTTTCGATTTTCATAACTATGCTAGAAGGTAGGTTTTTTTATTATTATTTTATTTTTTTAGAAAATTATGTGCTCTAAAGCCTGCTATTCTGATTTTTAATTCATATTTTGTGTGCCTTTCTTTATTTTAGGGAGTACAAGACTATTGAACAAACGCAAGGAATGGTACGCCAATAGTTTATGTAAAAATACAGTTCCACAATTACATTTTGCAAAAGTAAAGGACTTTATTCAAGGTACCGCCTCCCTTCACCTTTCTCTGATAATTCTAACCACATTTTCGTATAAATATTACAAACTTGTACAGAGGATTTTTCTCAAAATAGTTTTTAAAATATTCTGCGATCTCAGATCCACGTCAACTAAGGCAATCTTTGCTGATCGTGTTGCAGAAGGCGTTTACATTGAGATGTCATTCAGGTTAACGAACTAATATTTGGGAAACCGTTGGAACAGTTTCATACTTAATATCGCAATTGTGCTTACATGTAATTTTTCTAAAAATTTGAAAACCATGTCTTCTAGTATGTCGTTTTATTTAATATTTTGTTGATTAAGAAGATTAAAGTAATCTTTTGAATTGAATAAGCGTTGTTAGTTCATCTTTTTAATAGTGAAACCTTTCACGCCTTTCTTACGATATCTTAATCTTTTTTAATCATTACTCATAATTGTATTGATTGACGTTGCATTATATTAATAATTCATGTATTGTTAAGCCTTGTCTACTGTTGTTTTACACAAACTTTTTAATAGATCTAACTTATTAGTTTTACCTGATGTGAGACCGAATTAACTTCATTAAAAATATTATTAAATACTGCAATAAGTAAATTAATTAGTAGAATGTTTGCAATCAACAAATACATCGACATGGTTATAGGTGTAACCCAGTGTCCTGTAAATAGAGCAAAGTAAGAGAATTATTTAATTTGGTTATTCAAGTAATTTCTTTAAGTAATATTTCAAAATATATTTTATTACAAGCCAAAACTAAGAACTAACCTGTAACACATTCCGGTTGACTTGGATTTTCGCCACATGGTGGATCAATATCGTCTGCAAACACCTCACCATACAACATGAAGTATGGCTGATAAGTAACCTGAAAAGAAAGGCAATAGAAAATTTATTACAAGCAATTAGTTATATTTAGTTGAATTATCGAAAGTGGTAAATTAAACATATACACGAGTATTAAACACAAAATACACAGACGTAGATTGGAAAAGCAAAATAATAATTTATTCATTACGCAATATTTTATTAAGTTTAACGAGTATTTTACAGAAATTTTATGAAAATATTAGGTATAAAATATGTACATATATGGCCAACATAGTTTACACAAGAAAAGATTGAATACTAGGTGAATTCCATAAAAATTTGCTTTGTATTTGTACATAGAGAAATGACTATTTTGATTCATATTACAGAATTGTCTAAAATATTTGAATATCCTTTAATTTTATCTCGAAGAATCACTAATTCCGTGTTGACTACTTTTCAGTTAAGTTTCGGCAATCGGGACTGAAAATCGTCGAATAAAGGTTAAATTTTATACGAATAGAGATCACTTACGTTCGTTTGTTTATTTATCATTAAATCGTAATAATTTTTTATTAATTGCACTGAGTCTCATTTTACTTGTTTGAGTGCACAAACATTTAATAAGCCCCAAACAAGTACCAAACAATATATTGGACCATTTTAAGTCGTCACAGGTTTTGTCAAATATTATTTTTAGAATTTAAGAAGCTTGTATTACATTTTTGTAAACCAAAACAAGAAAAATACAAACAAAACTTTTCTGTTAGTCAAGTGTAGTAGTAAAAATTGTTAGCCTTCAGTGTGACGACAGAAAAGAGGTTTTGTCCATATGTATATTGGGAGTTTCGGATTTAATTTACAGATTTCCCTGTAAGTGAATGAACTATTTTGTACACTTAATGACGATCACAACGCCGAAAATAAATATTAATAAAAAATATCTATGTACACACAAGGAGAAAACAGTACCTAATAAATATACCTGATAAAATAGAATAAAATGTCTCTATGGTTTTTCTTCAAAAAGAAATTCTTATTGTTTTAATAAGGGAAACCTAACTGAAAATATCAAGAAGAGAGCTTATGGTTTTTATTAGATCATCTTCTTGTTAAAAAAAAGAGTTTCTTCTTGATTTTATTAGGTTTTCTTCTTGTTTTTTTTCAAAAAGATTTTCGTCTCGATTTTATAAGGTTTTTTTTTGTTTTTTTCAAAAAGTGTTTCTTCTTAATTTTATGCGGCTATATTCTTCGTTTTTTAATAACACTTCTTGAGGTTGTTTGATATTATGGATTTTTTATTAATAAATTCGCTTATAAGTATTTAGAAGAATATTATATAAAAATAAATAATATAAATAATAATAATTCTATAGAAACAACTTCAGTACTCAGTAAGTAAAAGTATAATAAAAAATTTTTAAGTTAATATAATATAGTTATAAAAAAATTAATATAATTAATTATACAAGTTCACAACATAAGAAATTATTGTATCCTGGCCATTCATGAAAAATATTCGTCAAAGAACTGGCATTTTGCATCTCATCATTTCTAGCTTTCCTCGTTTCCCTCCAGACAGAAATTACCTGATCAAGTGGACTCCAATTGTTCTGCAACCAGCATTTTTTATCGAAATATTTATTTTTGAGAGAGAACGATAAATGTATAAAGATGTACATATGTATATTACTTTAAGGAATTTTCAACGTTCATGCCGTTATGCAAATCTTTAAAAGATTCCTTCGGAGTGGTAGAAATATCATCGGAATTTTCTTTTTCAACATTAGTCCAAAGAGAAAATAACACTGTACAACACAAACAAAATTATAATGTCCGACCTATAAAGTTTGATAGAGAAGACAAAAAAAAATAAAACACGTGTATCGTCGTTTTTAAACTTTACATCTGAATTTCATTTGAGGGGGCATTAAAGTTTCCCAGGTCTGGCATATTCTTATTGTAAATCGCCATAAGAATTCATGTGATCCTTACATTTTAGGTACAAAATGTGTGCAGCAAATTTATGTAAAATGTTACGCAGAACATTTTTGTAGAATATGTTAACCCTCTAACTTCTTACGGTATGGGTCTTTTTTGTCCTTCTTTTAGAAAAGAGCAAAACACCATTAAATCAGGGATTCGCTGAAGGTCAACGAAATTCAATGCAGTTTGGTATTCTTATACGCTGGTTAGTTCCAGGTGAATATAATGATCTATATTAAAGTTGAATAGATATAGGCGAAAGAGTTTTGTATACAAAGCTGTACCATAAGCCATGATAGCAGTTAAGCATTCCAACGAACTTCCAGTACCTGTGCTACAACTTCAAGGTCCTAGTCATTATATTCATGGAACAATCGCTGAAACAGGAACCTTTTATTGCGCAGGTAGTAATTACACAGGAATTTAAGTTATCCCAAGACCAATATTAATGTCGCAAGAGCATTTAAATTCATTGGGTCGGAGACTGAGTCTTTCTAAAAACAAATCAGAAGTTTTAGCTGTAGACTTAAAAAGTCAGATAGCTTTCTGCCGTTCTTTTCAGTAAGAGACGATAAAAAGTTTGCTTATTGCAACGGGATCAAAGCAATAATGAATGCAATGAATTTTGAGTATAACCACGAGGATTGGCGTATATTTATTGATTCATATAAGAAGAGTCTAAAAGCTGTACTTCTGTATTACGATAATTCAAAAAATCCTATTCCTATTGCCTATGGCATGAACATTAAAGAAAGCTATGATTCTACGAAATTAATACTGGACTCAGTAAAATATGAAGACCATAAGTGGCGGATCTGTTGTGACCTAAAAGTCGTTTCCTTTCAGGTATGCAGGCCGGATACGTTAGGTACAGATGCTTTTTATGCACTTGGGATAGCAGATGGTAGGGCAACCAATATTCCAAAAAACAATGGATATTGAGAGCTAAAATAAGCTGGACATTGTATGATAATGAAGTGGAAATGCCCAGATCTAAAAAAATTGTAATTAGTGAATACTCCCTATCCAAATTTGCTATCGAAGGTGAAATAATGGAGATATTAGTGATTATTTAGTTAAATTTGCTCTTTTTTTCAAAGAACGACAAAAAAGACCCATACTTTGAGGAGTTAGAGGGTTAACATATTCTAGAAAAATATTCTTCGTAACATTTTACATAAATTTGCTTAACACATTTTATACCTAATATGTAAGGACCACATGGATTCTTATGCCGATTTTGTTTTATCTCCTCTATCAAAATTTATAGGTCGGACCTTGTAATTTTGGAAAAAATTAGATATTGTTGTACAGTGTAATTTTCCTGTTGGATTTCTCTTTCCGTCTTTCCGCTTCAAAACAATTTTGTTTTCCATATTATCTTTCGCTCTTCCATGCGTTTTGCCAAATAGAGGCCAAATGAGAGATGTTCGACACAACACTTATACAAAAACCCAAAAAAAGTTATAAATTTAAAAATAAAAATATTATAAAAAATTTTTTCTATGTTGATTTGTATGCATTCATGAAATAACAAGCCAAGTAATATAATCAAGAAAATATTCTTATTAAAAAAATTAATAGAATATTTTACACAAACAATCATCAAGAAGGAAAACCTAATTAAAAAAGTATTATATAGGCTTAGTGAAATCAATAACAAATTCTTTTTGCAAAAACTAATAAATCAGCCCAATGAAATTAATAAAAAATTCTTGTTTTATAGAATTTATAAGAAAATCTAATAGAATCAAGATTTTCCCTATGGTTTGTTTTTTTGGTGCCAAAAATATTTGAGTAAAGAAATAGTAAATATTAAGATTTTCTTCTTAATGTCATGTGTTTTAAAAAATCCTCGTTTCTTTCTGCTGGAATATCCCTCATCACAAAAACGTTTCGTAGAGAAATCTAATAAGCGATTTTCGCACTGTGTATCTGCATTTTGCAATCTCGAAAACCGATTCGTTTCCGGTACTTTACTTTAATTTAGCCTTTTCTTTTCAAACTTCGCTTAAGTAACATATTTTCCAGATATTTCTTTTATGAATTCTGTTAGGAATCTGCATAGATTTTTCGGATATTTCTCGTATTTCGTAGTAGAGAACTCAAAATATGGCCCCTTTTTATTTTTAGAATTAATGTTTTTGTGAAGATATGACGCCTGTCCGTTCAATTTTACAAAAGTTTTGTTGACTCTTAAAAGGGAGATCCTAGCTCCACAAAGATAACAGTGAGATATTTTTCTATAGTCGTTTAATTAGTCCTATATGTACACTGAGCTTAAGCTCCCTAGCTGTAGTGGAAATGCCTTTTGTTGTTTAACACAAATGAGGAAGGATTCTTTTCAGATGTTTCCTCTTTATTTTACATCCAGACAGATTTATACATTACACTTAAGCTTTCAAGACACACTGGAAGCGCCCATAGTTATACACAAATAAGATTGTGAAACTAATGCTTATAATATAAATACCTCTTTTATAGATATTAGTTTTGCGCCATGGCCTATCTGTATATAAAGTTTCAGCTTAAATGCAAATGCTTAAATGCAAACAGGAAGGAAACCTATATTTTTCTTACCACCTGTTGGGCTAATTATAGTGAAAGTGATCCATGTTTGGGATGGGCTTAATTAGAAATAAGATGAGATCATGGCCTCACTGAAAATTACACATTTTAAACAAATTTTGTATCTTTATACTAAATTTCAAGTTTATAGGTGGAGTATGGGTCAGCCAATAAGCATATAAACACTTTTCACTTTTTCACATATCAGGAACCTTAAATGGTAGGGGCTTGAAATTTTACAAACACCATTACCTATTGGCTTAACTTGCATTTATGATTTTATAAATAGAGAATAATAGGTATGAGCTTTGTTGTAGGAGGTATATGAATTTGGGTTCTACATAAGATTTATTTCTTGATAATTACCTATGTATATTATACATATGTATATTATATATATATATATATATATATATATACATATATATACATATATATATATATATATATATATATATATATATATATATGTACATATATATATATATATATATATATATATATATATATATTTAAATACATATATATATTTATATATATATACATATATATATATATATATATATATATATATATATAGATATATATATATATATATATATATATATATATATATATGTATATATATATATATATATATATATATATATATATATATATATATATGTATATATATATATATGCAAATGATACCAACTTTTATATTTTTATGGAAAATCATAAAAAAAATTTTTTATAAAATCAAAATACCCGGAATTAATATTAAAATACACGGAATTAATATGTGCCTTACACCTGCGAAAATTTCCTTTGCAATCCTAATAGCATGTTTATACCGAAAACTAAAACCTTAATATTAAAATTTTAAATATGTGATTTTGCATTCATATTGCAAGTTCAAAACATTTAGGTTTTAACACACAAGTCATTCAATTAATTTTATCAGAAAAGAAATAGTTTTTTTTTGCTGTTCTACTTTTCTCTACCTCTTATAACAGTTAATGGACACACTCCACCACAGCTGCTTTTATATTATTGAAAATCTTAGATATTTATTATGCTTCCTAACAGAGAATTAATTTTATATTTTGCAAACGAATATTCTAGTATTTTAAAACTACTTACACAAAATTAAAAATTGCATTTTTTCTTTTAAAGTGAAGCAGATCCTAAAGATATATACTGATGTAGTGGAAGTTCTTTCTTGCAACATGTTTAGATGTTTTAAATTTTAATTTGGCATTTCATAAAATCTGCTTAGTTAAAAAGTAGTTTTAATTTTGAATTTAGTTAATATTAACCAATTGTTTTCCTGTTGGTTCAATTATCATCTGATAACTAATTTTAATTAAATTTAATTATAATTAAAGACCCAAAATGCTAATAATTATGAGGACGCAAGTTAATATCTATGAATTTCTTAATTTAATTTTTAAATTAGTAATTAATATTATATTTAAATAAGCTCGACATTTTTCCAGATGTCTCGGCTAATTTTTTTCAGTGAGTTGTGGGCTGCTCACTAAACACTCTTGGTACAATGCTGCATTTTAAACTCATAATTTGTTAATCAATTAAGTGTGTTTGGTTGAGGTCAATATGCTGTTATTTGCAATAAACTTAACCAATGCGTATGCCTGAAAACCACATAAGGTTATTTTAAAAAAATCATTTTGTATAGTAAACAAGGCTTCAAAATTTGTGCAAGCAAGGTATTTACTAATATATACTTCACATTAAGAGTATTAAACTTTATAAGAGATAAGTGTCATTATATCTTGAAAACTGTTTGAAAATAACGAATTATGTAAAATTTATTCCTAAATATATCAACACTAATAATGAAGACTATTTTCTCCTCACAAATTTTCAAGCCTTAAACTGGTATTTGAATATAACTGATCTGATATAAATAGTTGGGGTTTAAATAGAAATTATGGAATGATTTATGAGATATTTTTCTACATTTTCCAAATTTTTTTATAAGATTTGTTTGTTTGTTTTATATGCTGTATGTTATACAAGATTTTTGGAATCTTTTCAAGTATTTCAAAATATTTTGTAGTTGGATAGATTCATGTCAAATCAACTAATAGTTACACACGATCCATTAAATTTGGACGAAATTTTATCAAAGAATAAACTTTCATAATTCGCCGAATTTGTTGTTTACTTTTCCAACATTCTAACAATCATTCCCTAACCAAACATTATTCTTATGTAAGTTCAAGCGAAATATTTGGGGCTACAATATGTATACAAACAATTTCTATTTTGGTGGAGAACTATAATAGTAAATTTTTTTTATTTAAAAATTTTAATTAAAAAAATTTTTTTAGTTCAAAATTGTTGAATAAAGCAAAAATAAATATGAATATTTGATTTTCCTTTAATTCCAATAAAACGTGTGCAAAATGCAAAATAATTGGTTATGGCATTGACATAAGAGTAAAATGTAGAATTAAATGCACATGTATCAGAACAGCTTTTGTATATAATATTATAAAAATACTTTAAAATTATTTTAACATCTTACAGCAAGATTACAATTTATGATATGATGTAATAACCATCTTATACAAATGCTGAAAAAATAGTCTTTTCCTGCCGTTAATAAATTTTTTAATAAGATTTACTAACTTAATTCCTTAGAAGTACGTGGAGAGATGTCACACTTCTAAAAATAAACCTTGTAAAAATAAACCTTTACACGATTTCGCCACATACATACTCGTATTTAGTAAACCGCCTTTAGCAAAAGAGATAAAAGCCAGAAAAAGAAAAGTATGTGAATATATAAAAAAGATCTGCAAGAGAAACTAAATTTATCAGGTAGGCATTTAAGGGGTTCATAAATAGGGTTTAAGTACTGCACTTTTCTACTTTTTATAACTGCACTATATTAATTTTAGGATTATTCAAAGTAAGCATGTGCATTGTAAAACGAATTGCAAGTATACATCCTTAAGAAGTTTATGACTGAAAGCGTTAGTATATATATATGTATATATATATATATATATATATATATATATATATATATATATATATATAATTATTTTTTGAAAATATGTTCCGACGTTTTTCAAAAGTGATCACATATGAAAGATTTAGAATGAAAATTTAATGATACACTTATTAATAATAGAGTACATACACAAATATTACATTTATTTACAAATTTCAGTTTTACATATATTCATGCAACAAATTAAAACATATATGTTCCTTAATTTAAGAGCAAATTATTATAAAAAGTTTATTCGTGATAAATTATTACAAGAATGGCGGGCCAAATGAAAAAATCCAAATAAATAACTGTTCGCAGTTAAAGAACCAATTGATATTAAAAAAAATAACTGAGGGGACAGTCACAGGAAGTAGTAGAAGACATAAGTAAAATAAGGAGCAAAAGTAAGAAGTACCAAGATGCTTTCACAACATCAATTCTTTAAGATTTTATTTTTTAATTAATCTAATATTTTATTTATGATTCTTTGCTTCGTTTACATTATTGGTCATATTGCCACTTAAAATGTTTTGAATTTCTGATCTATGCAATATTTGTCCAGATGTTGTGGCATGTTGTGGTGATGCCGATGATAAAGTGGATGGAGTTTGATGTGACATTGTTGAATGGCCACGATGATGAGAAGACATGTAACCACCAATGCCACCGGTAGAGTCTCGTGAGCCATGCGATGGACTATTATGTCTTAAGGCTCCCAAGAATCCTGGTGCGACTATGGAACCAGCAATAACCTATTTTATATACACAATTTAATACATGTGTGCGTGTGTGTTTTAATTTAATCAATTTGTTTGATTAATAATGTAAAAATATATGTTAGTGAGCGCAAATGGTTGAGTGTAAAATTTAGTTGTGTTAAGTAATACATTGGATGTAAAAAACAAATACATGTTGAAGAAATACACAAAATAGACAAAAGAGAGATTAAAAAAATTTATAATAATTAATATTTAATTAATTGTTATAATGAGTATATTAAACAGACAAGTATATAGTATCCATTGCATGTGTATGTACTCTATTAAATACATTTTCTTGTTCTTTTTACATACCAAATCCTATTTCACTTTAATTTAATTTAGTTTCGTAAATACAGAATTTCCAGAAAAAGTTATTTTGATAAATAAAACAATCGTGCTCTTAGGATATTTAAAACAAAACAAATCACTCTATTGGAAGATGCTTTTATTTTTGCAAATGGCGGCCAATGTCAAATCTGTTTTAACATTTGTGAACTAGACAAATGTAGAATACAAGTGAACAAGCCATGGAGCGATACACTGCTCAAGAACGCGGAATAATCGAAGTGGACGATTTTTCGACCAAAATCATTTCCACCTCAGCAGATACGTGAACAAGCAAAACTGTCGCTTCTGGGTCACCGAAAATCCATGAGTGATGCACGAGAAGCCATTACACCCGCTCAAAGGGAGTGCATGGTTCCCTGTTCATGCTGGAGGAGTCATTCAAAACGCAACAACAGTGGATGGTGCGCGCTATAGAACCATGTTAACCGAGTTTTTTTCTGCCGCAATTGAACGAATTAGGACTGGAGGACATGTAGAACAATGGCACACACTGCGCTAGTTACAACCGATATTCTGAAGGCCAAATCACATCGGATGACTTCTTTTGGCCCACCTTGTATATTGAATGGGCGGTTCACGCTCAATCAAGTTCTTCTGTTTCACATGTAGCTATAGTGAATATCTATTATCGAAAGCTGAGGTTCAAATTATATATTAGCCAAAGCAACCAGGACATACATATTTTTATTTTCATATGAATTATGTCTTTAAATTTTGCTCGCTTTCGACCAAATTGAATGCTGCTTTTATTTAATACATATTTGGTTGTGTATAGTTCGATCACAACACACTTCAAACAAACAGGCTCCAGTGTCGTAATAACTTAAGTTCGTTATATAAGTATTTTTATGCGGTACACGAAAAAGTTCGTGGTGCACAGCTTAAGGCGAAATTCGCCAAATAATGAAAATGTAAATTCTGAGCGAACGCAATCTGTTATAGGGTAAGTTGTTTAGCGCTACAAAACGTAGCACTTCGCCACTAAAGTGATGGCGTGTATGTTGTATGAGAGTATGACACAAAGCCAAATTTCTTGGTACATTTCTGTATTAATAAATTTGTATATAAATAAGTATATATGTACACCGCATATATATCTAATTAATTTCGAAGAACTGCATTTGTTTGCACATACTCTTTGCAAAATTTATCAGTAAATGCTTAACGCACAACGTCTGTTTTTAGAGTGTCAACTATGAGTTGGCATCATGGCTTAATTTAAGCACTCATTTAACAGTTTTAATTTGAATCGACTTACAGGAGATCACTCCGGCAAATTGTTGAAATTTTTACTAAAAATAATTCTTATATTCCGATGAAGTTTATTTCTTGTTGAATGACAATGCAAATAAGCAGAATTGGGGGAATCCACATGCTTTTGTCGAAACACCACTAAATCCACAGAAAATTATGTTTAGTGCGCTTTTTGGACTGGCGGAGTCATTGGCCCATATGTCTTCAAAAACGATAATGGTCAGTACGATAATGTCAATAGTGAACGGTACAGGAACATGATTTGAAATTCTTTCGTACCTCTATTACGATGGCTGAATAAAAGGCCACATGCCAAATAGAGGACGCTACAATTGATTTATTTAAAGAAACATTTGATGAAAAAATAATTTTACGTAATGGTAAAAATAATTGGCCACCGAGATCGTGTGATTTACCCCATTGGATTATTTTGTTTGGTATTATGTTAAGTCACTTGCCTACTTAGATAAACCATAAACAAACACATGGCAAAAAGCGTATTTAAACATTAATTTCATAAAATTTGCATTCAAATAAAGCTTGCTTCATTCATATAAAATGTTTTTCTGTGTTTCATTATGATTTAAGCTTGTGTAACCGTATTAAAAACCACCCATTACACGGGAACAATAATACATAGTAAAATATACTAAGTGTTTTTATTAGTATAATATGTTACACAAAGCTTTCGTAACATTAAAAAGTGTCGTACTTTATGACACTAATATTAAAGCACACTGAAATCCCATTAATGATTGTTTTGATTATACTTCATGCGTATGTATAAGTAAATTTTTGTTGTTGAACGTTTCTTCATTTTATTGTGTGCAATTAACAGCAAACTAACAATTTCTTTGAGCATATAACTGTTATCGTTCCTCATACCTATAAGAGACTCTGCCACTCTATAAAAATATCGGACGATATTGTGAAGAAACAGATTCATCCGAAAAGTTTTAAAATGAGTTGGTAAATGAAGATAAAACTGATTTGATTGAAAATTTGAACGCTTACAACAATTTAATTTCAAATATGTATATTGAGCCTTCTGGCTGCAAAAATATGCATTCATATGTACTATGTGTATGTATGTACATATATGTATGTATGTACATATATGTATGTATGTACATACATATATCACTGAACTAAAATAATTGTTTGTTAAAAAAATATTTATGAAAAAATTTTTTTATGAAATTAAGATTTATATACAAACATGTTCATATTTATGCTCAAAACAAAAAATAATATATTGAAATTATTATATGCACATGAGTGGATGTATAATACCAAATAGTTCACTTTTCTTCGAATATTAAATACTTTACAAATGGACCGTACACGTGTTGAAAGTAAATTTGTTTTTAATAATTAACTTAATAAAAAACCAATTTTACTAGCACTATCAATCAATTTTTTTGGCTATAGAACATTTTAGCACTTTATTTTTGGCGATTTAGCATCTTTAGTCTTTCATAATGTGGCAGCCCCGATTCGGCATGTTTCTTTATTGTCGCGTATGTCCTCGAGCTTGCAATCTATGTATTTGGAGTGCGCTGATCGGGCGATATATACACGAACTTCTCATTTCTGTGCACACAACTAAATGTTAAATAAGAAGGTTATTGATCAGACTAAGTTTGAAAACAAGCTTAATTTATAGGAATATAAATCTATGTGCTGTTTGCTTTTGAACAGTACACTGTGTGTTTGATGTGTGTATCATCTGCGCCTTGCCAGTGTGTAAAAATTAGCTTTGCCAACTCGGTGCTATTTGCACCGTTTTTAGTGCTTTTCCTATTTATCGAACCGAGCAATTTTGATGTTGATGCTCGGTGATTTTTTAAATTAATTTAGGTGCTATTTTAAGCGTATATACTTTGAGAAAATCGTTTCTATTTTCCCCTAATATTTCTTTCAATTAAGAATAAAGAAAGAATATTCGAATATTCATGTCAGTATCACATCTAACAAACGGCGACAACCGTAGTAAATGCACACGAGCAAATTTGATGGGAATTTAGTGACTTCCGGGAGCTTCGTTTCGTTTTTATGTTGTACGTTGGATTATTATATTGTAGGGAATTTTATCTTGTTCCTGGATGGCTCGATCAATTTTTATTCGTTCTGAATGTTACGTTACTAATCTTTGCCTGACAAACACTTCATAGTTAATAGCGTAACACATTTTCACAACTTATTTAGTGCTGTTTCTTTGTGAAAAGTTTTCATCGATTTTTATGATCTTCAATATCTCAAAGTTTATGTATTTTACATTATAAATATTTCAAATAAATTTTTTTTGTTCTTTTAAATAATTTTTGTTTTTTTTCGGAGCCTGTACAGCTAATTATTTTCAGCTCTGTCTTATGCATCCACAAATTTATTTAGGATATTGCTTAAATTGCAATTTTGAGTTAAATCTCAGTGTTTTGGCTCTATTTCTAGTAAATACATTAATGGCCCATCGCTGATTGATGCATGTAAACTTGTATACAAGGTTGTATTTAATATATAATGACTTAGTGACCAAGAAAATCGCCATCTCAGCTTTACCACATAAGCCAATCAGAGAATTTTCAATTTAATTGCTATTTAATATAATATGGAGTACAACTGCATGCTTTAGTTATTTATTCTTTCGTTTTAAAGGGTATTAATAAAAAAAATTAATTAGACGTTTATTAGCACAAAAGAAAGATCAGCACACATCATCTTTACAACTGCTAACGTCAAATTTCACGTGCCATATTCATAACACCATAAGCATAATGTCATAACCTAAAACCAAAATGCTCTCGGTTTCTATGGTTTTGGTGATGTCAAGCTCCCATAAAATTCGTTTGAGAGGTATTACTGTTTGTGGTTATGGTGTTATTGTTATATTACGTCCAATTTTGGTTTTAATCGTAATGAAATGTGGAATTTAAATACGCTGATGCACTTTTCAGTTTCTGTCAGCATGTTTTTAATATTTGAAAAAAATTTCTACACTAGACCATGTTACCCGAACTTGTTCTATATTCATTTATTTCCTTTTTGAAATTCTTTAATATGTAGAAAGCCCAGTAACTTGATGAGTAATGGATTGTGAAATTTTCATTGATCGATCAGTGTGTTTGCTTAAATGAAATATACTAATAGTTTCCCGAATGCTTGGAAGAAATCTGTTATCATTCCTTCCTTGATATCAGATAATACAGCAGACATTACAAAAGTTTTTGAAAAATTCGTAAAATTAGATCCCTCTATCAACATGGGTTACAGTTATGCTCCGCAACAGCTAGTCTTGTTCAAAAACAAGCTGATGTAACATTTGGTTCGCTAAATGAAATTTTGGCACACTCGCTCCATTATATCGGGCAGTGTCTTACGAATAAATTCTTTACTATTGGCTTCCTAAGCGACAACCGCTGATGGATTGTTGCTGTATATATAAACATTAACATAATCCCACAAAAAATTTCTTAAGCGCGTTAAATCGTAGGTTCTAGGCGGTCAATTGAAATTCACAACACATGCAATAAACTGTTCACCGAACTTGGCTCCCAATCGAGAAATTGCTTTCCTTGAAATTTTCCAATTAGAACTGGATTACTTGTTGTAATGATCTGCTAACTTTGCTCATCCTTTGGTCGATTCAAGGTTAAATTATATATCAAAGTGAACATGTTTAACAGTAACATCTTACACGAAAACAGCGGAGCTGGCGAAAACAGCTGAGCTGCCGAAAACAGTTTTGCCAAAAAGAATGTTGCAAAAATATAGAATTCTTTATTTTCATTTCAATGCTACGACCACACTGTGCTCAAGAATCTTTTAATTTTGTTGAATTAAATGATATATAATATAATAACACAACTTAGCGACATTATCACAATTGAATATACAACTTGACAAACTAATTTACAGCCGCCACCAGAAAAGATGTGTTGCATTAAAGTATAGAAGCCGTAAATGTTTTCAGTTTGGTGTTCTAGCTGAGCACAACATATTAACTAAAATGGTGAATCTATCCATTTGTTTTGGGAAAAGTTTTTTTTATTTGTTTGCACTATCTCTTCACTATAATATATGAAAATTATCAAGGACTTTTATAATAATTTCTGATGTGAATGTTAAAACTGCAATAACAGTCACATTAAGGATTCTACATATAATTTTTTTAATGTAGGAATTTTGAAGGAATGTATGACACTGATGAAATTGTCAAGCTGAAAATGGTACCGATTACTTCCCTATATATTATGTAATCGCGTGTATTATTTTGAACCGTGTTTCTTTTAATAAGAGGTATAAATCAATATTGTCATATTTGGTTGCTGTTACGAGTCGTCTCGACAACTCGTTGAAGATATTTCGGCAGATTCAATCAGAAGTGTGGAACCTGCAATTAATGAATGATGTAACATATTATTAAATAATTTGTTATTATTTCTTAAAGCGTTCAGCTTTTCATTCAATAGAAATTTTTTGGTAATACTTTGTTTCAAAATTATTTTGTACCAAATGCTGTGAAGAATCAGACTAAATTTCCGAACTGAAGGACAATATTTTACTTATTGATTTAAAAAAGTATTTTAAATAATTTTTTCAAAGTTATTCTAAAGAGATTATTTGTTCTTTATTTGTTAGAATATTCATATACAAGTTTAAAATTAACACTATCGGTGTTTAAAAGATTGTGCTTAGGAGTTTAGGACTTTGCAACCATTGTTTTGTTAACTTGACAATTTTGTTGCAAGTTCTTATATATTTACATAGTGTAGATTATAATTGTGTTGCTTATGTATATATTTCATATGTTCACTAAGTAATTTGAGTTAAAATTTAAAATTAAGAAAAAAAATTAAATGGATTCTGATAAATCGTCTATTTTTACTGCAGCATAATGAAAAAGTGTCTTTGTGAAGTGAAAAGGATGATTTAAAAGAAAAACAAGTGAAATAGTTTGTACTATTAAAAAATCCACATTGTATTTTAATACAATTTGTATGTTTATTTAATATTAGCGGTATGGTCGTAGATTTCACAAGCACGAGTTCAGTCAAATAACACCTGCAACAAAAACTCGTAGCTCGTTATTATTGTTCTCTTCGACGAAGAATGTACGGCATGTTGTCTGTCGATTATTCCTAATCAACAATTCAAACGAATTGTGGTACGATTTCATTTGGAAAAGGCCAACAACAAGATGAGCGACATTGCTGCTTGTTTCGTCTATGACTTCTTCTTCTGTGACTTCTCTACTTGTATAAATATCGCCTTGACGATTTTTATGGAGATGTTTTCAGTATGTCTTTTACCATATACTACTACTTCTAACCCGTCCTCCTATATGTCGTGTCTATTGTTTCAATATATTACCTCAAAGTATTAAAAATTAATTTTCTAATATTTCGACAATTTTCACAATTGATTAATTCTATATTTAAAAAGATATGTAAACCAGAATTTCTTTGTAAGAAAACGCAAATAAAATTTTATAAAAAGTCACATTATCTACAAGTATGTATGTATGTATCAAAAAATTGTATACGATTTAAGAACTTTGTCATAAATTTCATGGATGATTAAGACATACACGTATTGTACACACACGCACACATATATATCGAAAATATGTTTTCAGGTACATTTCAAATAGATGTGTAAAGAAACAAGATTAGTTTAACAATTTACCTCTCGTATAAGACGCCAGGTGGGTTCCATGTTGGGAAACAATATGGCTTGCCGGCTAACACCAAAACTCATTAAGACCACAGCCAAGAGAACAACAAAATATATCATATTTTTAACCATTTTACCCATCATAGTTACCAGAGGTCCTACAAGTTAAGAAATTATTTTGTGTATAAAGGTTATATTATAAACTAAAATAATCATTTGACTTTATCTAAATTCAGTGTTGCCAGCTTGCACATTTTCTGACTCGTAACAGACATTGTAATAACTACGTGAACGACTTGTCATAAAGATGTTTAATTACCCGTTTCATAAATCAGGGATTTTTAAGATTTTTTATTAAAGTAATAACCGGTTAATAATTATTATTAATAATAATACCTAGAAATCAACGAATATGGATTCTATCTTTACTTTTAATCTTTCTAATTGCTTGCACGAAAAGTGGCCACCATATTTGGAAGAAAGCGTTCTACAGTTGCCAAGCAATTCTACATGACAAACCTTTAATTTATAAACAGCATTTCAGATGATAGATATTTAACAACTGAGAGACTTGCGATTTGAAACGACAAAATTCTTAAGGTAGGGCTTTACCTAAACATTTGGGGATATTTCGGCGACATTGCAGGAATTTATGGTTGCAGTTTGGATTTTAATATACTTAAGGGGGCTGAGTCAGATAGCCCAGACGTGACTTAGTATCACGGATATTACAGTAGTCGATGAATTTATTTTTTAGTAGTAATAAATACTAAATATACGTTGAAAGTCTTAGGGCCCTATTACAAATTGCCTCTAAAGTACCTCATAGTAAGAGGTAACTTATATATACATATATGTATATATATATATATATATATATATATATATAAATATACAGTTATATATATATATATATATATATATATATATATACATATATATATATATATATATATATATATATATATACATATATATATATATATATATATATATATATATATACATATATATATATATATATATATATATATATATATATCGCTGAATTTATCAAGTTTCAGATATAAATCTTATTGAAATATTTCGTGAAAATGATACATATGCAGAAATAACATCTTCATTTATATTTATTACGATATTTTTTATGCTTTCAGTGTCATATTTAAAAGATCAAAAAGCTTTATTAATGATGAGGAATAACGGCTGCTTAAAAAATCGTGCGAAACAAAAACTTTTGAAAAAACTTATGAAATATCATCTAAAACATTTCCATACAAATTTAAGTCACATTTAATATGAAAAGTAAGCCAAAATTTTAGTTTTATTTTATTTTTGGTTACGGTAAAGTTATTGTTGTTTACTGAAGTTGTGGCCACCAGAGTACTAAAGTTTTTTTACTCATATGTTCTCGAGTTCGGCTTCGCTCTCAGTCATGAATATGGCGTCAAATTTTTCTGACAAGCACTAGAGCATGGTTGTGTTAATTGTTGTTGACCTGTTTCAATGATGAAGGCATTGCAATGGTCGCTGAATTTCATCGACGATTGTCACCGTTATGTATTATGCGCTACATATTAGAGCACAACAAAAACAATTGTGCTGTGTCAGTCGTTGCTAAAGATTTTCTTTTCTGAATATGTCAAAAAATGAATCTGCCCTTAAGCCAGGCATATGGATTGATAAGAATCCAGCCACCAATAAAAAAAATCCCTTCTCATCGAAATCAGTTTTCGACATGTTTAGAGGAGAAAACCCTTGAGTCTACAACAAATTACACACTAATTTTCTTAAGGCCATTTTTCATAATTCTTGGACTAAATTTCATTATTGATGTTTGGGAAACATTTCATTGTTTTTAGGGCGTTTCTAAGGTTGGGTAATATTTTAAAATTTTTTTGGGAAAAAAATAATCTCCGGTCAGATATTTGGAAATCCCTAACTTACACTCTATTGAATGTGTGTATTTTTTAACAAGATGGGAAAGTGCGATATTAGATTTGATTCTGAATATTTGCTCAAAATATATTTTAACTCTAGTAATATCCATTTCGTTTCTTCTATGGCAATATTTTCCTGAAAGTATTTTAAGCACATTATTTACAATTTTTGTCTGAATTTATTTGCATACCTTAGGTAGACTTTTACGAAACGATATACATGGCATATGAAAACGATTTAGAGCTGATTCTTAGCCATTATAAGACAACAATTGGATCTTATGCAGTTTTGGCAACACTGTATTAAGGGGTATTATATCAAACTTACCCAAATATTTATTTACACCCAAAATATTTAAAATTCTTAAATACCAGTAAATGCTGTCAACACAATATATAACTCTGCCGATATCCATTGTATTTGGTCGAAACCGCAGTGAGAGTCCAATGAAGAACAATATTATTGCAGCACCATCACAAGGATTCCACATGTTCCAAGCCCAAACAGAAAATTTATGTCTGTTGAATAAAATATATAGTCAGAATCTTACTTTTTGGAAATTTAAACCACAACAGTTTCTGTTGTTGTTATGGCAACATTAACAATTAATGAGGGTTAGTTGACTGACTTACGTTATTGCAACTGGTTCAGAGGAAATAATTTCACGTATCTTTTCAAATCCCAATGTTGCAATGTAGGCAATAGAATACATTTCCTGCCATCGTGGTTTTTGCTCCATTTTAACCAAAACCGTAAACGTGAACATAAGAAGAAAAAACATGTAGGCCATCTGGAAAAAGATTTATATGAAAAATTGCGGTTAAAGGGTTAAATTTAAATTGTAAAACAAATTTTTTATTGTAGATTTGTATCATTTGATTATTTTGCCACGTAACAAATTTTAATAAATAACTGTTATTTGTAGCAAAGCTTTGGATTGGGTTATGTTAAATATTTCAAAGCTCCCTAATACGAACGCTAATGGAGTTGGCTTAAGAAAAGTTTTTGTTTTGTTTCGCGACCCCTAAAGAACTTTTTCAAGAAAAACCTTTATTTTAATTTTCAAATGTGTAGGGGAAAAATTTGTATTCTATAATATATTATTTTATAATTATAAGTCAACGATTGTTTAAATTTGAAAATTAAATATAATAACACACCAAATCGTAGTTTTTTTTTTAGATTCCTGATCAAGTTTACTAACTACAGAATGTAATTATATAGAAAATTGCAACAACCATGTTTAATTAAACGAGGGCGCTACTACAACGAGAGTTATCTAAATATAATTTCTATTACGCGAATATAACTAACAAAAAAGCTTTTGATCTGAGCAGTCAGTGTCTCTGGGAAAAGCAAAGAAAACATTGGAAAATCTAGAATAATAATCATCAGGTTTGGGGAATTTCGTACTAAAAGTATTAGTTATTTTTAAAATTAATATGGAAGCTTCTCATAATCAATTTTCGTTAAATCATTAATAGGTGATATTCCTAGTGACTGATGAGATGGCGTAGCGCCGTCGAAATCAGTGCTTATTCATTCTTTTAGTATGATAATTATAAAAAATTCTCTAAATATTCCTCCCTAAATAAAAATCTAATTTAATGCAAACTACAAAATAATTTGAAGATTCGGGTTCTTGTCATAGTATAAAAACTTATAACCTTATTGTTATAAGTTTTTTAAGCCCCACTTGTGTTTTTTTTATGTATCTAACTTTACTTTTGCATTGTGCTTTCACACGTGTACGTATTCTTATTTATAATGTTGCTCAAATGTTACAATGTTATCGCACAAGGTTGTTGGTGTGGTTCATGTTCTTATCTTCTCATAATATGTAAGTATTTTTACACGATTTCAAAGCACATTAAACTAAAAAATAAGAAATAAACATGGTTTAAAATATTAAAAATAAAATCTTTTTAAGAATATACAACTAAACATCTCAAAATCAATTTTAAAATAATAATGAAACAAAATACAAGTAGTATTGTGATAATACCTTTTGCCCTATTATTCGTATATCTAACGCCTGGTGCGATGTATTTTTGTTCATTGTTGTTTTAAGTTTCTTTAAAAATCTTTTCAACTCGATTTTCTTAATGTTTTTTAGTTTTTTTTTAACTGTATTTAATATAACAAATACACCACTCGTTGGTACACTCTCAACTATCTTAGCGTCTATCATTACTGGTGAAACATATCTGATTTGGATTGTATTTACATCTTAATATGCAATACATAAATATTTTTCGAAATTCTTTGCATAGTACTTTTGAAGACTCGTTTAAAATTTTCTGTCACAGATGTATAGGACTCAAAATAGTTATTTAAACAGGACTAAGAAGGAGTTCGACTTAGAAAAGTTAAAAGTTCGAAAAAGTTAATAGCTCTTGGACCATTTTGGTTAACTTTATTAAGTTTCTACTGTATGTGATTATATGGTTACGTCAATAGGTACAATGCTATATTTAGACCGAGAACTATCGTCAAACCGCTAACAAATCACTAACAAAATTAACTGTTTTGTGCGTGTTATACGCTGGGGTCATCATCGACCCATACTTGTTTCGAGATATGCAATGAGCTGCCGTTTACAAGGATTAATTACATAAGCTTTAACGGCAGCGCTCTTGACAGTCAATTTATGTTAAAGTCTATTTTGTAAAAACTTTATTTCCACAGACAGTTGGGTTCACTGGTTCTCTCCTTAATGTGATTTGACACATTTGGCTTACTGAAGCAAGCCAGGAACCCTTGAAGCATTGGAAGACAATACTCAACTGGTTGCAACTGATCAAATAGAGCCGAGTACAATAAAAAATTTAATCTCAACCATGTTTTTTATGTAGAAATCCGCACACACTACGAAATCAGAGAGCTGCGCATCGATATTATATCTGGAGAGAACCCAAAATGAGTTCAAACAGTACATCTAATTGTTTACTCCTTTATTCTCTCCTCTGGCCAAACTGCTTACGAATATTTCTCACAATAGTGCAAATTGGGAAAAACGAAGTCGAAAATATATGCGCCGTATCTTAAAATTACCCCACTATTTATTTTTCAGTTTTGTTTCACTTACCGAGTCCGCCCAAAATTTAGTTATAGGTGCTGTATAAAATTCGTAAACTTTCTTCTTCAGCCTTAGGGGTTGATGTTGTTTCACTTCATAGTCCGTTGCATGAAAAAATTCTCGAAACTGCGATGGATCCGAGTCCGTCAAGGAAACCTTTTATTATTAATTTAATTTTTATATTATAAAGAAAAAATAAAAAGGAATTTAAGAAATTTAATTAGTATAAACTATAGACTGTAATAACGCTTGAATATATTTCACATATTTTTAAACTAGAGACAAATTTTAATATGAAGTAATTATGTAGGTATGAATATATTTACAGATAAGCAAAACCAGTTAATTATCTACAAGTATAAAACAAAGATAATAACTAAAGAATGTGATCCAACTTGCTTCCCATTACCATTGATATAATATGTTTAATTATGAATATAAAGTGTTACTAACATATTTTTCATTACATTGTTTCACTTAGTTGTAATGCATTTTGATTACGAAAAATTCATTCCACTAAACTGTGAAAGTAGATATAAAAATATATAATATTAAGGTGATCCATATTTATTTGGTTGCTACCAGACGAAATTACTTTTAACAGATTTGTAAAAAAAATGTTCGTTAAAATCAATAGCACAATATTGAATATTTTTTACATGGTTACATTTTGCTCCAAATGTTCTACTTGATTTACATTAAAAATCATTTGGAACCCTGAAGCAAAATTTGGAAATACTAACGTGATAGGAGTATAAATGTGCATGTCAACTTGAATCGCATTGTTAAAAATAAATTAAGTACACTTTCGAAGTTTTCAAGCGGACTCTACAGAAAAAATCTAAACTATTATCTTGCCGTGGAGACAGAAATGCAAAAATGAAAACGTGAAACATATGCAAGAGAAAGTAAAGTTCCATATATTCTATGAAATTTATCAGCTGGTCTTAGCCAACAGACAACCGGCTTGAGTAGGACATTTATCTAAAATGTTGAGTGCTTTTCATAAGAGTGTTGTAATATTTATAAGCAGTAAAAGATCCTTCGTGAGGCAAATATATTTGCGTGCATTATATTGCAGCGTGATATAAACGTGTAAATAAGTCTCATTATATAATGAAAATTGTGAAATATAACCTTTGTAATAATTATTTATAGTATCTAAAATAATTATAAAAAATTTTGAGCTAAAAAGATATACAGTTAAAATATTTATCATGCAGTTATTACGAGAAACATAAACATATTTGTATGCAGTATATATGATGTGTAGATGTTCCAATCACTGGCTACTGGTTGCTATGAAATCGTGAGTATGAAAACGTGACTACGAAAACGTGATTATAAAAACGTTTACTAAAATTTATTATATTTTCTGAATGGGAGAATCAACTTTATGTTTTCTTTTCTTAGTCTGTATTTTTTCGGAATTTGCTTTTCATTCTCATGCCAGACTGGAAACATATTGGCGGCTTAGAGTGCAAACCTGCTAAGCCACTTGGCACGAATATTAAAGAGATATAAAATGCGTACAACCTTTACCAAGCAAATCTTAAAAATTATGACTAATAAAGTAGTTTTCACTCGTTGTGGACACTTAAATTAAAGTATTTAAGCCTTTTCTTTTGAATGATGTTAAAATATCATATATTTAAAAAAGTGGAAACGGAAATTATCAGTTTGGTTCGGAGTTAGAAATAGAGGAATCTTTGTATCTTTCACGTATTGGATTGTTATAGTATCTTCTACTTCGTATTATGTAAGAATGTTTGTAATTTTGTATATTCGTCGTTTCCATAAGCTTTTACTAACTCGAATTGCTCTGTTCAATGAAGATTAGAAAGCCAAACTTATTAGAGTTTTTTATGTTCAGTCCATTACCTGTGATTAGGACATGCTTACGCGTGGTAGCACGCGGCACTTAGCAATTATATTCGTAGATACAATGAAAGAAGAATAAATTTATGGCAATTATTACAACTTCATGCTAGTTATATTTTAGAAAACGGGTAAAAAGTTTCTTCATCATACCAGGTAGAATGAACCTGTCATTAGCTCATCGTTGACTTTTGATTTGAGTAACCTTGTGACAGTAAACAACTTTTTATAACGTTGGATAAAACCCAACTTGTAATAAATACCCTCAGTAGTATTTTTATTCTTTGTTCTAAATATGGTAAAAAATATATATGTACATATATCATTGGATAAAACGGAGCTATAATTATCTAATACGTATTTTTCAACTGAAATTAATGTCAAATTTTAGAAAATCAACCTTCAATTTATTTCATGACTTTTCTAAATTTATTTTGATTTGAATTATAGTTTAATGAAAGCATTTCATACACTAATTTAGAAGGTATTTTGGATTCTTAAATACTTCCTTCAGAGCTTAACTATAACGAGACAGGTGGTACAGAAGAAATTTTTAAGTATTACTTTTTCAATTATAATTTATTATTCCGTAAATTACGTTTTTAAAATGTTATCTTGATTAGAATTAATTATTATGAATTATTGCAACATAATTACGGTGAATGATGTTACATTTAGTTTGACATACGCTGTGTTCTCTGCAAATTGTCGTTTTTTTAATTTGTTTTCGAACTCAGGGGATAACATTTATAAATGCAGTGCATTTGTAAGAACTAGAAAGAAGGTGAAAGGAGACTATTTTTACTTCGCCGGTGATTTATTTTCTACAGATACCAACGAAAGAAGGTGCTGTATTCTGCTCTTCTAGTACATGACAGTGTTATTAGTTTCAGACAAGCTGACAAGAAAAATCAAAATCTTGCATTAATGTAGGTCAGAATATATTCATCACTAAGTACGGGTTCGTAGAGTGTCCACTATATTTCAGCAGTACCGTAGTTGCAGCGAGCAACAAAACTATATATACATATGTTTTTCGCATTATGTCAGGTACTTTGGTCCTAACTAGGCACCAGAAGTCTCCACCGAGCCAAGCTAAGAAATTAATACCACCTTTATGCCAGCGAAGTTCATATTTTAAATAAATATGCACTGTATATGTTTCTATTAAAGAAAACAATTTTTTGTTACAAGTCTAAGTTATATACAAAAGAACGTTTTTTGCATTTCAAGGTTTGTCCAACTTATCCGTTCCTTTACACTAGACATCCTTTTAAATTTGTAAACATCTTTTAGACGAAAAGTATAGCCAGCATTTTCCAGTACATTTTCTTGTTCGCGGTTATTACTTGGTATAAATTTAATGAACAATTTTACATAAAACTACCTTGGGATCAGTTAAAATATTGAAAATAATGGATTTTATGAAGTTATAATATTTTGGTGGCCTTAACTGAGGTACTAAAACACTTCTATTAGGTATTTTACAGATACCTCTTTACACAAAAGTAGAAAAATACTGTTTTATGCTCAACATGTATTAACTTTTACTCTGCCATACATATTTTTCATGTATGTACTTTAACCGATCCTTTTCACTTTTATTGTGTCTTTGTAGATTTTTTAGATATAATTCCACTCAAATAATTTTTGATAGCACATTAATATCGTTAAAATAGGCTATGGGTATAATAGACAACAAAAACGTAGTTCAATACAAACAATAAACGGTAATAATAAAGTGCAAAGTGCTTTTTATAATATTCGCCTGTGCGAAAATGTAGAAAGTTGAATTATTATTAACTGCCGAAAATATGTACGTAATATATTTATGATATTTTAAATATGTGTTTGGTCTATTATTTAAATAAAACTGAATAGTATATATTATATTTGTAAAATAAATATCAATGCTATAACTACATGTATTTCATTTCAGGCTGCACAGCACACAACAAACAACAAAACTAAAAACGTCTTTAAATATCCATCGAATCAGCTATATTTGTAGCGAAATTAAACTGATAAAGTGCTAGATTAGGCATAATTAAATTGAAAATAAAGCGAAATAGTCAATAAGATATGAAGGATTATTATTACGGTAAACTAACTTTGGAGGGTGGTTCTTCCGCTCCGGCAGTGATATTAACCTGAAATAAATGGTGGGTGATACAAATGCATACAAAGTAAATGTTCAAAACATTCAATAGTTATTTAAATACTTATATGTAGATATTTTATTCATAAGTAAATTGTTACAAAAGTAGTGAGCTAATTGCGCAATCTACAATGACTTTTTGGATTTTCGCCGGTGGAAGGATTATAAAAATGTTAACACCAGAGTATCAAGTTTGGCTTTAAAATGATAATGACAAAATTAATCCAACCTTCGGTTGCATAATGAATTAGACTACGTGTTGTGGTGGTAAATCTTTAATGTTTGAACTATAATCTACAACTTGAGTTGTTGGTTGCTTGCTTGCTTAACTTAGTTGATTGATCTACTGGCGTCTAATGTATTAATTACACAAGTACAACGTGTTTGCACCTCCATTTATAAAGGAGCTAAATATCTAAATGATGATATAGACTTGAAAATATCTTAAGTCCTCAATATTTCATATATCTCTAAATGCAGCACATTTTCATAGTTGAACCTTTTATGAAAATTACACTTCACGAAGTGTAAAATTTTGTTGGAATATGAGCACTGCTAGCAGTCATTCTTCAAAGTTAATAGGACTCTACATGGAGAACAATAGGCAGAAATATTAATATATGTGACGCGACATGACGACAGGAACCTTATGCTGCCAGAGTAAAATTTTCAGTACAGTCCAAAACGTGAATTAAAGTATAAATTTCATGTTTTGGGTTTTTGACACTTAACCCTACCTACATATCTCAAGATGAACTATAACACTAGGCAACAGCCATTTTGTTATTTGGTTCTAGCATACTTTTTCTCATGGATTTGGACCTACTGAACACGAAAATGAATTTTAAAAATTTTTCTGTCGATTGGTTTGCGAGATACAAATTTTTTAATTTTTTTTTTTTAATTTTTGGAGGTACACTTACTATTTTGAGCATATCTTTAGTCTTCTTTGACCTATTATATCCTACTACTACTCAAATTAAAGACAATTGAGCCGTCTACAACTTATTCTCAGAAAATTTTCAAATCGGGTTAGTAGTTTTGATGTCATTATTTGCACAGCTTACCTACCCAACGCAAACGAATAAATACATTTGAACTTAATTTAAAATAAACAAATTAGTCTTCGTATATTATTTTTTAATTTATTTACAGCACTACATGCTCATACATATTTAAACATAAGGAGACACGGTTATCAATTGCATTTCAAAACTGTCTGTGAAAGTGTAAAGAAGTTAATATTTAGAAAACGCAAGGAAGACAATGAGTAAAAGACTACGTGTGTTCGAGTGTTTGAACGATCCAGACAATTTCTGCAATGTTTGTGGCCAGTTTATAAAAAAAAATCACGCACACAAGTTTACTCCAGCAGTACAATTGCACTATTTGAATTATTTTGGTATTTCACCAAATATCACAGAACCATGGACACCTAAGTCGCTGTGTGATCTTTGCTATATAATCTTAACCAACTGGGCAGCTGGCGGAAGGTAAGAATTTTTATTTAAACACATTATACATAGCGAATATAGTAATTTATTTTAATTTTAGCCGCCATATGAAATTCGATACACCAATGATGTGGAAAAAGCCGCTATGCCATTCCACAGACTGTTATTTTTGCCTTACCACAAACAGTGGGGTAGGAAGATTTTTTAAATGGAACTACGCTCAAGTGGGATCGTTTGCGCTTCCAGTACCACATTCGCATGATGTGCCATATCCAGTGTGCCCTGGTAAATCTCTTCAAAAAGCAGAATCGTCAGAAGAAGAGTCCGAGTCAAATGCAAGCGAATTTGAGCCGGGTGCAAAGCGAAAATTACTGTCACAGGCCGAACTAAACGATTGGGTGCGCGATTTTGGTCTCACTAAGGAGAAATCCGAACTTTTTGCGTCTCGGATGATACAATGTGGATTTGCGGCTTCAGAAGTGAAAGTATCAGCGTACAGAAACCGTCACAAGGAGTATGCAAAATTTTATACAAAGAAAGACCAAATATGTTTTTGCAGCGACATTTCAGGCTTGTTCCAAGAGCTTCACCAAATTCACAACCCCAACGAATGGAGGTTGTTTATTGACAGCAACAAAGAGAGCTTGAAGGCAGTTCTCTTACATAATGGGAATGAAAAGCCATCTGTTCCTATTGCTCATGCGGTTCATTCAAAGGAGAACTATGAAACTATGGACATTTTGCTGAAATGCATAGAGTATAGGAAATACAATTGGAAAATATGAAAATAAATTAAAAAATAATATACGAAGACTAATTTGTTTATTTTAAATTAAGTTCAAATGTATTTATTCGTTTGCGTTGGGTAGGTAAGCTGTGCAAATAATGAAAATCAAAAAATCGTGAAATAGCGGAATTTCGGTCGTTTACCAAAAAAATAATAAGTCGGCCATTTCTCATCAGATTTTGTTAAGTAAGGGCTTATTTTCTTTGGAAAAGTGTCAGCTATACGTAAAAAAATTAAAATCGCTGTTAAAATCGCGTTTAATATTTTATATGAATTTTTATATGAATTTTTCAGCCACATTTTTACTAAAAAAACCCAGTTTTTTAACCTTTTTAAGCCGCCAACATCAAAACTACTAACCCGATTTGAAAATTTTTTGAGAATAAGTTGTAGACGGCTCAATTATCTTTAATTTGAGTAGTAGTAGGATATAATAGGTCAAAGAAGACTAAAGATATGCTCAAAATAGTAAGTGTACCTCCAAAAATTAAAAAAAAAAAATTAAAAAATTTGTATCTCGCAAACCAATCGACAGAAAAATTTTTAAAATTCATTTTCGTGTTCAGTAGGTCCAAATCCATGAGAAAAAGTATGCTAGA
Source organism: Linnaemya vulpina (assembly GCA_963675445.1). Taxonomy (NCBI): domain Eukaryota; kingdom Metazoa; phylum Arthropoda; class Insecta; order Diptera; family Tachinidae; genus Linnaemya; species Linnaemya vulpina. The sequence continues at coordinate 38,355,315 of OY776279.1, read as the reverse complement.
AACAAATAACAGACAAAAGTTTGTTATTTGTGACCTAGTGTAATTGATCGATTAAGTCCATTTTCTCAACCTCTACCCATGGTATAAGGATAAAGTTTCTAGTTGTCACTTTACTTTGCTGTGATTGCTCCTTTGCTTTGGGTGCGTATTTTTGAAGTCTTGCATCGTGTATTTACATCACATTATCGGTCATTTTCTTTTGTTTCATGAGCCCAAACGATATCAAAGCATACACATCGGCACTTCATAGGGCAGCCAAAATCCTAAGAAATACGTTCCAAAACATAGCCAAATGGTAACCTCAATTATCTTTTTGAAAACTTAAAATTTTTTTTGGAAATTAAATCTTCAAATTGCTGTAACTTCGTCCATTTTTGAGACTTTTGCATGATTTTGGTGTCATTTTGTTCCATTGGTATCAAAAACTTTTGACCCCTTTTGACTCCGTTCGTCATGTCGCGTCACATATTTATATTCACTTATAGAATTGTCAAAATATATTTATTTAGCTCTTTTAGGGCTGAAGTACACAATTTTTATTACTTATTAAATACAGATCGAGGTGGACTGAATAATATGTGTATGTATGATGAAAAAGTTCGTGTATTTATGTTGTGTGAAGGTGTGCTATAAATAAGTTCAACTTAGAAAAGGGAAATTTCTTTGCATTATTAGATAAAGAAATACATATTTGTGACACGCTAATTATGTTGTTATATTTTCTTATTAATAATTGTGTTGTACGAAAGAATATGGATGAAGAATCTCAAAAAACGTTTACTCACTTTTCCATTTTCATGTACTTTGGTACCACGCAGTGAATATGTATCCGCTAAAAGTGCCTGCAAAGGGGTTAATGCGGAATTTCACGATAAATCAATTTTAAACATGATTTTAAATACAAAAAAAAAAATAACAAATAATAGCTACGTATGTATATGTTGGACTATATAAGCAAATAAAGAAACAACACAATCTAAAAAACTGAACTATTTGGAATGAATAATATAATTTTTCCTTTGTCATGTTATTGTAAATTGTTATTTTAATGAAAAAATACGTGTATTTATGTAAATTTCTTGAATTATTTGTGATAATCTATTATCTATATTCGTGCGAATATATTGATAAGATACTTTATATGGTTGGATACATTTCAACTCTATTCAACTACTGTTAAAAAAAAAAAAAAACACCTGATGGTCTTGTGTACTTCTTGACCACTATTGCGGTGAAATTCCTATTATCAATTAAAATATACTAAGGAAGTTCCAGCTTCGGTATCATACGAGTGTTTCTAGTCATATTTGGAAATTATTCTTCCAAAAGTTGGCAGTTATACTTATGGAATGTTAATTTTTTGCTTATTTCAAGACTGCTACGCTGATGTTACATTGATGTTACGCAAGATGAAAATTAAGAGAACTTGGTGTTTTATTTTATTTCTTACTGCGTGAGGTGGTTGTTTACCACATGATGGTGTCAATCGTTGTTGCTAATATTCAGCGACCAATGCTGTGCTTTCGGCATTAATATAGGCCGACAAAAATTAACACAACCATGCACTAATGCAGACCAAAAAAATTCGATGAAACCTCCTTGAATGAGAGCAGAATAGAATCTAATATCGAAAGCCGAAAATGTTTACAAATATGGCGCAGGGCGGCCCAATATAGCCGAAAGAATTGAATCTCTTATAATTTTTTTCTTACATTCATGTAATATCTTTTTTGATATTGTAAAAAACTGCTTTCTTGATTTAAAATTACAGAACAATGTGACCAAATCGTTGAGCTTTAGTTCTCAAATCAATGGCACATTATTTTGATTCAGCGAGAATATCGCCGTTATTTCTATGTAATATATTGGCCTGTAACGAGGGTCGCTGAGTTGGCCAACCAATATAGGATAATATGGTAGGAAAATAGAGAGAAAACTTTTTTCATTTAGTTCACTTTATTACAGACTTTTACTTAAACTTGTTTATTTAATCGGAAGTAATATAAAATCTTTTGTTGTTCTGAGAAGCGTTGGGTAAAGATTCTCTGGTGATCTGCTTTAGCGCAGATGAACTAAGTAAGAACATCCTTCATAATCAATTTAAATTTTTTAAACAATTTGGGAAAAAAGAATTAGCTCACTTAAAATTATATTAGGACGTTTTTTCGGAGCTGGTACGCGAATATGTACTGCGTGCCACCTGCAATATTATTAATTCTAATTTCGATATCGATTCTGTTAGCACTAGTTTGGTATATACATATATGAAAGTTTTTTAATAATTGCAATGTTGAATGCTTGCTTTCTCTTTATTTTCTTAGTTTTAATTACATATTCTTAAAAACCTTTTCATATTTAAAACTATTGTCGAAAATTTGCTTAGTCTTAGACTCAACTCTTCGTTTGAGTATTAACTTAAAATATATGGAAAATGGTTAAAAATGGAGGTCATCCCTGTAACTTCCCGCTAACTTTAACCGCAACGCTATCGTCCGAGCTCTTTCGATGTTCGAACCGTTATTACTTATAGATAAATGAAATGATTACCACTTGATAAGCGGTGATTGGTGTAGTTTTCGACTACCATAAAATATTTGAGAACAGCTATATAAACTTCGGAGGTTTCTAAATATATATTTTTTAGATTTTTTTGTTATTTGTGATATCTCATGAACGCATTAACTGATTTTGACCTGGTTTGTTGATAAGTTTTTCGAATCCATCGATCGAGCAGTTTAAAAGTTCTTAAATATTAGTTTTTTTTCGAGATTCCTTTAAATCTACCAATGGCCACATACTTAATCACACAAAAATATGAAGATCTGATCGGTGTTCGATTTTTTTTAAACTGGGGACAATAACAGGAACAATAATATTCCGATTATGGAAACATTTTAATATTCATAGTCTGATGTTTGAAATTATATACCCATTCGCAAAGAAGCTCTAAGTTAATCAGCATTAATCCATGTTAGCAATTATATTTTTAAGTCCTTTTAAGCCTTTTTCGAGTGCTTTGCGTCCCACTCGCACATGCTAGTTCCGTACCAGAGATAGCTGTATTCGATTACGGTTTCTCTTTGCTACATGTACAGTCAGCCACAGTACATGTATCACCGAAACTTTTTACTTGCAAAGTATTTTAGTTACAATGTACAAAAATATTGTATTTGCACTTATGTCCGTATGCTTGTAAGTTTTACTTTATACGATATGAAAAAAGAACGAGCATATTGCATTTTTCCCCTTTTGTTATTTTGACAAACACATTTCAAACCCTGTTGTCAGTTCAAGAAGTATTACAAGGAAATATTTAACTTCCACCCTTTTCTTGTTCAGGAAGTATAACAAATTTTTGATTCTAACACTTTAAATTTTGCTGCTCAACTTTTGTTACTCTTTTGTAACAGAAGGATATATATGCACATATTTATTTATGTATGGCGGTATGGAGTTGCTTGTACTGTGGCAGTAAACTATGGAGTGCTTGAATCGATAGAAACAGATATTTCAAAACCGATCAGTATTTCATGTGTAATTACTTTGAAAATTATTATTCCAATATTAGAATATACTTAGATTTTGCAAAATTGGCGGTAGATCAAGTTACAGCAGTCAATTTTTATTGTTTGTGTTGATTGAACAATTATACTATTGTTGTTTTATTCAGATACTATAAATGCAATGTGGCACTAAACTTTAATAACGAAGTAAACTTTGTCGACTATTAATGACTGATTACATTACTTTCCGTACATATTTAGATAACAACTTAAAATTTTAGTACCCTTTTGTTGGGATATTGAAAAAGAAGCAACTTTTTCCATTAACAGTTTCGCAAAATTGTTGGCATCAAATACTGAACTTTCCTATTCATTGTAAGATGTTTAAATGCAATGCTATCGAGCAAGCTTTAGTAGTAATTTTGAAAAGACTTTGTTTTTAACGATTATTTCTGTATTAATCCTTCGATTTGTGTATGTGCATGTCTATAATTTTATTTGCAAAATTAAAAGTAAGGCCTTTCAGATAGGTAGGTGTTTACATGTCTACAATTATATACAAGTTGCAGTTAAGCATATTTTGCAATAGTTATTTTAACTTACATTGGTGGAATTTGTGTAACTATTGTTTGGAGATGGTGATGATTTTTCGATTTTTGTTTCGATTTGTAATAATTTATACTTTAGTGAGAGAAAATAGTCAATTAAATAAAACGTAGAAAGAGAAAATGATATATATTAATTATTTTTTCTCTTCACAAATAACATATATATTGAGGAATATATTAACACAAATATTTTTACGACACAAAACTACCAACTTATAAAAATTATTAGTTTAAGGCTTTTTACAATATATGCAAATTTATTTCATTTTTAATATTTTAGTACAAAAAAGAAAAACAGCTTTTATTATGTACCAAAACAGATAATTATGTATATCTGTTGAAAATAAGTTATACATTATTAAATCACCAAATAATAAATTAAATATTTTTATCAGCAATTTAATATTGATTAAATAATTCGTGATGTGAAAACATATGGAAACAATAGAGATTATAAAAAAGTTTTGTTATTTCGATAAAATAGCGGCGACGTTTTATTGCGTTTTAAATGGAATCCAAAAAAAAAGCAAAAACGCTAAATTTTAGTAGTTCAAAGGAATACTTTAGAACTATTAATATGGAAACATTCATGAACCAACATACAAAGTTCTAGTTGGCAATAACTCACACGGACAATGGAACTGAAAAAGTGAATAGCTTTCTCAGATTTTACAACTGAACATCGTTTTCTGTTTCGATTATTTCTTCCCAAATAGGGGATGTTGTGGCCTTAACAACAAGAAAGCCATACCGGCTATTTTTGAGGAAATTTTTTTTTCGCTGGATAAATTTATTTATTACAGTTATCAATGAATGTCTCAAAGACATATATTCACAAATCGTACATTTGCTCATGGTGCAATTTCATACGAACCCTAACAAATAAGTATATACATATATCCTGTATAATCGACCATTTTGTGTTATTTTCATTACTCGTATTTTTGAACACAATTTTATTCTTGAGTTAGCTGCTGTAATGAAAACAAAAATGTATGTCATTGATACATGTGGTCGTACAGATCGCAAGATGACCCTTCATGCCATGCGACAAAAATCATACGAAAGTGGTTTCACGGCAACGGAATTCACCTTCTTTTAGTATTCACCTCAAAATGATAGAAAATCAGAATAGTGTCAATAGCATGAATAAACGTTTAAATCTGTCATAAACAGTATAAAAAAGGGATGACAGTCTTTAAATACATTGGAATAATTTCCGTACACTGAATAATTATTATTATGGTTAAGTTAAAAAAAATGTTGTTTAATTTTGTTTCTACATAATATCAATACAAACTTGAGTTTTATTAAAAGATATGAATTAATATTTAATTCTAGTGAAATACAATATCAGTATATACATTTTTGTACGAAAAAAGTCCCTTTAAATTAATTAATAGCGGTTGCGGATCTTAGAATAAAAAAAATTTTATGTTGTATGCTAATCATCGGTAATAAATTTTTTTTTTCTTTTAAATGGAAGAGTTGCACTTAGCTGACTAGTGGTTTCAAGATGACGGTGCCATATGATACACAGTACACGAAGCAATGGCCCAATTGAGAGGTAAGTTACGGGAACAGTTTATTTCATGTTTGGGGACGCTTAAAGAGGCGCTTTTATTGCGCTATTTTTAAACTATTCTTTGTGGGGCTATAGTCAGGTAACGGTTGACACATTTGGAGCCTTTAGGAAATATTTATTTCTTTAATTACTGGTCGATGTGTTAGAAAGGGTATGCCAAAATTGGAAACAGCAAATTTTTGGGCGTAGGCGTGATGAACATTTACCTGAAGTCACATATATATATATATATATATATATATATATATATATATATATATTGCTTGTTTTAAGAGCACCTGTTTTTCTGGTTTATCGTGTATAATGTATTTTTAAAATTGCACATTATGTATGAATCACGGATTGCAGCTGTTAACCGAATGAAACCGAGAATTACTATTGAACTAAAATTTAAAAATATTGAAGCAAAATAGTACAAGAGTTAATCTAAATTTGTGTTTAACAAAAATTACTCGGCAGTTATTTTCTACTTTTGAGCCGATTTTAATGTTTTTTATTTGATATATTCTAAGAGCATTTCTTAGATCTTATCAAACTAAAAATGTGAAAACTGTCTTTATACCAGATTGGAATTCATAAAAATATAATAGAATTAACAAAAAAATAATAATAACAGTTATTATACTTAATAACTACACACTGTTTAAATAAATATTTATATTCATTCGTAAATTCATACGAACATCGAGTCCTAAATTCATATCTAAATAACATGTAATAATGGCAAAATTTACAAAAACTTCATTTAACGAGTTTCGTGAATAGCTTATTGTAATAACGAGCAAACATTGTTGATAAATTCACAAGCTTTCATTAAGTACTTATCATGATTATACAGTATTTTATAGTTATTGTTGGCGGTTTTCTTACAAAAGCCTATGAAAAGTTTGGATTGTTTGTTCTGTGGTAAGGGTTAGCATTAGCCCATTTGTTCCATCGATTTGTAAAAACTATTTGAACATGTGAAAACTAACACCAGAAAATACATTCTTCTTAGTGATATTTATATATGTAAAGGGTTAAATCACAATTGCTTATCGCGAAAAACTTATTAACTGCTACTAAACTAAAATTCCCATATTGAGATTTTCTAATATTTATATACATATACGAAATTTTTAATTATGATCGGTAATCAGAGGACCATCACAACTTATAGAATGAATTTTGCCAGAGCTTTGAAGGAACGAGGGATATTTTGAAGTGGAATGATGAAGAGAAGGAATTTGTTGTACCTTATTCAATTCGATTTGTTGTACTTTTGAATGCGCTCCTTACCTACATAATAGTGTCAACTGTGTTCGATATTGTTCAGCCTTCGTTATAGAAACAGGCCTACACACCCATATAGGTCAGGAAAATTCCATTGCATCCGCAAGAATGAGTGCGCGGTATCGCCCGACACTTTCTTCTTTGTAGTCGACGCGTTAACAACTTAATGAAGCAACACTCCCAAATTAAAAATATAACAAATTTATCTGTTCACGAGGCCATAAGTATATATAGATTTTTCTAATATAAACCATATGACTGGTTTCCTGAACTGAACAATACACTTCACAATCAGTGGTAAATAAAGTAATCGGGGACCCTAAAGGTTATAAGTTTTGTCTTAAAAATTATATTTTAATCATTATTTAATGAAATTAATTATTTACTTAAAAAATAAAAGTTATTTTTTGAGTTTAATTTATTCACCAAAATATGAAAGTTATTTCTTGATTTATATTGATTCCTGAGAAAATAAAATTGTTTTTTTTTTTTTTAAATAAGAATTAAGAACATATTTATATTTTCTGATTGAAAATGCAACTTTAATTTTTGAAGAATAGGTAAAAACTCTGATTTTCTGATGAATTAAAAGAAACCAAAATATTACTTTTGTTTTCTGAGGAATAAATAAAACTCCGAATGTAATCGGTGGAAATGACTTTTATAAAAAATCTCAAAAAATCCATGTAACAAGGATGCATTGCACGTAGCACATCGCTTTTAGTTTGAGTTTGGCACATAATCTTTATTTGGTGTTGCTGAAAATTACATGTAGTTTTCACTATACGAGCTCGATTTCAAAAATGCAACTAGAAACAGTTGTATTGTTGAACTACCAAAATTTTGGACATTCTAACGAAGTGTCTTAACGAATTCATTGTGACATATCTGACTTTTGAATATGAAAGCCTTTTGGATTGGTGGGTTGCCATAAAACACATCAGGCATTTGCGAAGGAAATGGCTATTTTATTTACAAAATAATTTTTAACTTTTTTTATTTTGTACAAGCAGATATTACCCTGAACTAATGTATGATATGTATCTGTTAGTACCGTAGGTTTTAACAAGAATTCGTAAAAAATCTGATGAGCAACTAGCTTTTGTTTTGTAAGGGAACTCAAAAATTTATTAGATTTGGCTCGAAATCTCATTAAAATATTAGCTATCTACATTACCGCTACATGCTTCTATACCAAGTTCGTTAGAAAGAACAACTTTGTTTTTAATTCTCCACTCATATTAATTGATTAATTAATATGTTGCACAATTTAATAAAATCTTTGAGATAAAGATATCAAATTTGATTTGATCGTTAAGAACATTGCGAAATGACATAAACTATTAATTTTGTTTAAAATGGAAGTTGAAGTACATTTGAAATACCTTAGCCATATATTGTTTTAGATACTACAATGATAGCACAAAATGTTACATACAATTGCGTGTAATATCTGTGCAGGTATACTGTATAAGGACTTCTCTACAAAGGACTTAAAAAATGAAAATGAAAAAAGGTGTTCTATTTAACACTAAGATGTCCTGGCACTAGATTGCTATTTATTAAAAATTACACGGTGGAGTTCGCAAAATCGTTTTTTTTTTTGCAAATAAAACCTTAAGGACTTGTCAGTTTAGCAATTTTTTATGCGTGCACTTAAAACATATCAAGGAACATATTCAAATTAGTTATACAAAATACATATATAATTTCTTTCGTTTGAAAAATAAGAAGGCGAAATAGCATTTTCTTTATCACTTGAAGCGCAGTTCTCAATTCTTTACCAACATTCGAAAAGTAATTGGGTTTGTTATTACGACTCTACATAACATTTAATAATAAAATTTGTTACCGATAATAACATTCTATATACTTTCATAATTTTTAAGAGATGCCTCTCCACCGATTCTTTATGTATTCTACATTATAAAAAGTATTTCATCACATTGCTCCAATATATGTTCCGCCTTTATTAAATTTGTTGTTATTACGAAACGTGCAGATCGGCCTGAATGTACAGTGTACACACAACATGTTTGATAATGCATCTAGTTTTTCATCAACTTGTTGGAGATAGAGACTCATCTGCACAATAATTTCTTACTATGACCATATCCTTTCATGAGGTTCTACCAATTTTTCATTGCCGTATTACAGATGAGGTGATCATGGTGTGCTATGTCACTTGAATGGTATTATTTCCAGTTTTCAAAACGTTTAATATCCCTTTTTCGATTTTGGCTAAACGTCTTTTATGACTTGCACTAAGCTTATATATTTTATAATCAAATTACTCAAAATTAAATTGAAGTTTATATTTCCAATCAACAATGATATTATATGGTCCATGACTAGAACACATTGGGCCTACATAATTGTACTTCATTTCAAATGTAACTTCATTTCAAATGTATGGTTGTATGTAAATATAATATTAATTAATAAAATTATGCTAAAAGTAAATTAGTAGTGGTAAATAGAGATATAGGAATAATAGATGACATTAATACAGATTCCCTCACACTTATAAACTCTGTTACAATGATATAAACCAATTGAAAGACAAGAGATATATAAACGTGAACAACTTTAGACATATTTTTTTTAATGATTAATAACAGTCATAACAGTAATAAATAAAAACATTTATAAAATATGAAATACACGAAGAGAAACAAAAACAGTTACTATTAAGATTATTTTTTACTACCTTTTCAGCATTATTGTTATTACTGCCCATCCTATATTTCAAAGATATAGATCTTTTCGCTTTAGCAAGAGGATTCTAAAAACAATTTGTAGTACGAGATGACAGTAACAGAAAATTGTTCAAGAGCAAAATTGTTTTAATAAATAAATATTAAGTTAAGATAGAAGAAATATATAAAATCGTAAAACGATCAAATTTTCTAAACAATAATATTGTGTCATATAACTTGATTGAAAATTTAACATCAAAATTGAATCCAAAACTATCACAGATGTGTTATATTTAATAAACTATTCTTAAAATTGTGTTTTCTAGGAACATATTTACATAGAAATTAACTTCACTCTTAGAGAACACATTAACTAAAAGTAAAATGTTTAACATTAACAAACATTTTATTTTGTTATCAAAAAAGAAAGTTCCGTAAACAGAAAAAACTTAGATTTTATATTTTTTCGACTTATTTGATATGTTGCAGTATATTAATATAATTAGTTCATCTTACCTCTGCATCAGGATGTGATCGGTCTGAGTCATCATTGTCTAAATTTTGATTTTCTAAATGTTCTTCTTCAGTTTGAGGCATTTGTTGGAGCTCCTCCTTCGATTTGAAATCCAAATGCTTAATATATAATGGCAAGACCAAGCCCAGTATAACCTTTAAGTAGATGACGTGCATAATAATGTTAAAAACATGTCGTGTATGTCAGAGTAAACAAGTCAGGTAAAAGAAGTTAGTTTCTAAAAATGATGTCCAAGAAGGTTTTATATATACCATACTAATGTTAACGAGGTAAAGAGCAAACATTTAAAAAATAAAAAATAATTGGCATATTTTATTTATATATCCATGACAAGAGGATATTTATTTAGAAGTTTCAGCGCTCAATGTTGGTGTTTTAGTCTTAAACTGTCTGCACTTACAAGATGTTTTAGCTTATAAATAAAATTAAATTCGTACACCTTCTCTAAAATAGTATGTTGATTTAGTAACATGGTTATACAACAACGTTTGCGCCACCACCGAAACATCAAATTCATTTTATACTAAATGAACTAAATTGAAGAATAAAATAAAGTTTTTCTCAATGCAAAAAAGCCACCCTCGTGGAGTAAATAAAAAGGCATTGTACACATCCCAGTGTGCAAATTTTTCTCATTTTTTCCATGCTACTGGAAAAATATTTTTATTTTATATCAAAAAGAGCAATAAAAATAAAAATAATATTTCGATCTCAATACTTTTTATGGAAAAGAAGAACCAATAAGTTTTATTGATGTCTTGTTATTTAAATTTTCAACATAATGCTTTCATAAAAATCTTTTTCTTATAGATCGAACAAGTGAAAAAAATAATGATAAGGATAATTGCTTACAGATTTAATATATTTATATTCGCTTCGATTTCAAATAAAATAATATGGTTTTTTTAATTTTGATACACAACAAATAAATGTATTTATAACGGGAATCACTTATTTTAATATTTTACCTTAAAGTTAGTATTTTTTCGGGTTCGTAAGCCTCCCATCCACAAATCAGCTAAAATCACTTGACTGCATGGATGTGCAAGTAATGCCCTGTGGTTTGCTGCAACAGCCAGTGAAAGACAACTTTGATTGGACCACGAGTGTAACTCACAAGTCAACAGGCGCTGTGCCTTCTCACCATCTGTCCTGTAGCTAAAGTCCAGCAACTTGATACCTGGTTTATAGAAGAAAATCGAAATATATGTTATTTGTATGCAGTTTTATTAAATAATTTCTTTTCAACTGCGATAGATTAAGGTCCTAATTGTATAAATAATTAACGTTAGTGATATGTATATCTGCACAAACACATTTAAAATATTTTTGCCCTTATTTGTGCAAAACAATGTATGAATTTCTGTACGTGAAGGAATCGGTGTTTAATTTTTATTTTCTGGCTTATGGTTGACAGTTGAAAAATCGACGCTATACGCTCGAACAAAATTGGGAACTATTAAAAATTACTTCGAAAGTAGTGTAAGAATTTTACGTGAAAATTTTCGAGATATCGGCCTTCAGTTCAGTTTGTGCGTCAATTTGCGAAGCGACTGCATGAACATGGATCGTTATTGAACAAACCCACCCGTGTACGTTATCGTGCACTGCGCTCAATCGATTCATTGCTGCAACAGCATCAGCTCGTGAAAAATTAGGTTGATCGTGTCAAGTTGGTCGTGGTAGTCATATGAATGTTATTGTGTTCCATTCTTAAATGAAAAAGTTCATCTTTTCCAATTAAACCAGAAATTTTAGCAAATAATCGGTATCATTTTTACTTGTAATTTAAATTGCTTTACAATCGCTTTAAAAAACCAATTCTATTATTTGTTTGTACATAGTTTTTTGAGAGAGCGGTTAAAAAGTATCCAACATATTTGATGGGCGGCATCAAAATTTTATATGTTTATTGAATCAATTCTATTTATAACTTCGTAACTAAATAAACAACGAGACTAAAATCTAAGTTATATAATTTCTCATAAAAACATTTTATTTTCTCATCTAATATTCTGGGGACACGATTCCCATTACGTGCCATATGGCAAAACGATCAAAAACTCTTTCCATAACATAACCATATACTATATATAATATATGCGTATTCTAGCGTACACCTTTCAAGGTCTAAAACTAGTTTTTGGAACTGAATTTTTCTAAAATCTTTCTATAAAAAGTGTATTCCCATCGGCGGAGACTCCAATAACGCATGCACGAAATTCTTAGAAGTTGTGCATAAAATATCTCATAAGCATACCGAATCAATGAAACAAGTTTTTATACATTCAATATTCAAAATTGATTCGCATTGGTTTAAAATGTAAGCCTCCAAGCAAATTGTCATTTAGCTAGAGACAACTCCGCCAACCTTCAGCATATAAAAACATTGAAATTCATTTCGAAGCTCAACATCTTCAACATTTTGGACGAAATGCTGTCAATCTACACATAAATGCTTTTCGTATGAAATACTTGGGAAACAATGTTGCAACAGAATGTTAGTCTCTGGTTTATTGGAATAAGAACGTACGGGAAGAGTCTTACAGCATGTTTCATAAAGAAAAACTTTTATATCAACATTTCTATACTGTAAATATTCGAAAATAGTGATTGTTTTGAAAAACTCGGAGATTATATGTATGTCTGATCAGCTAGTGCTCTCGATTATTTTATAAAAATCGAAAGAAGGGCGTTCCTAAATTTATATTTTTTGAGAATTCTTACCGATTCGAGCTGGTACATTTCAAGATACATATCTCAGAGCATTTGAACTATTGAGATCCTAAAATGTTTGAGCCACGAAAAATTGGAAAAAATTATTACTTTTCGTTTAAACTCCGACATTGTATATCTGATAACTTAAAGTTTTCGATTCTTTTAGAGTTAACTTCGCAATCACTTAATAACAAAAACTTTATTATATCTAATAATAATTTATTACGGTTCATTACGGCCTTCAAAATTGAATAGTTTTACTGCTTTTAAATTTATTTATTTATTGTTTCTCCTTTTTTGCATTTACTAAAATAATTTAAAAATAATATTGTTGCATTTGTCGATTAAATAATAGTTTTGCATTAAGTCAACAAAATACTTAAAATTAATGGCAAATTATAAGACTTCCATTAATTTGTGGAAAAATGCGTCAGAGACTGGAAAATTAAAACAAGTATTGACAAATACGGAACGGTACTATTTCGTCCTCCTGTTGGAAAGTGTAATTACGTTTAAACAAATTACTGGAAAGAGTTTGTAGTGAAATCAGGATCTAACATAAATACATCAAACCAACAGCAGCAATTGTCTATGTACAAAAAGGTACTTTAGTTATTGCAAACATATACATATGCCCTTCTGTTAAAATAATACTATGTCAATCTTTAATTTGTACCAAATAGCAACTTTAAGAAACACATATCTAACAAAGAGATAATTTCATAATTCATTTAATAAGAAATCATAATATTAAATTTGTAGGCATAAATAGCAAGCAAATTAAATATACTAATAAAAGATGTGACGCAAGCCCCTACGTGAGGGACGAGGATATAATACCAAATTTGAATATTAATATTTACTGCTGGCTAGACATATATGTCAACCAAGAAATTCCTTTTATCCTTATAAACTTTTATTTTTACTTTCTATGACATTAAAGTGGTTTTCAATGTTTGCGTATTTGTCTTACAATATATGTAAGTTAATTTATAAATATTCTTTAAATCAAATACATAAATTTCTACCTCTCGTGACAGGATAAAAATACTACGATGGTTACTGCACGGTTATGAAAGGTTTCGGTGTATGAATTTTAACCATCCTTGGTGTAGTTGCCGTTGGTTGAACTAATATAAGTAAATATCTTTCCTGTGTGCCTTGGAATATTTATCATCATGTCTTTCTGAGAATTTAATTAATTTCGAACAATTAGCCCATGAATCTTAATTCGATTTAACATAAGTAAATATCTTTTGAAGTTCTTAAACGTATATTCTGAATCAAAAGCCGAACCATATCCGACCGGTTTCGACAATTTCAAAACCTGAGATTTTCATGTTTACGACTTTTAACGAACTGTAGTCAAAAGGGAATCCTATATATTCGACTTGAATGCCTGCGCGTAGTGGTCTGCCTTTAGTTTCATGTAGCAGTGCCCCAATTCGAATTACTTTTAATATTAACAATACGTTTCACAAATATGGATTTCATCACAATATCTTGTGGTAGTGTACCACTAACGGTTTTACGAGCAGATTGTATTATGTTTTTCTGCATAAAGTAGATTTTGAAACGAACATCTGAAGCTGTTCGGCTTTTATTTAGTAAGAGACACTCTAATTTTCGGTAGACAGAATAGCTTTCTGTTCAAAGATGTCGCAAGCTATAGTTATATATTTACAATTTTATTCATATAAAAATTTAATTTTAAAACTTATTCGCAATGTTTTTGAACTAAATATAGGGCACATGTCTGATTTGAGATAATATTTATTCTAAATACATTTTCAAGGCATTTTCTTTCCCTCATAGAACATCATAATATATAATAATATTGCTAACAACGTAAGATTTTCGTTCGGTCAAACCTACGACAGTTTTGGTATATCTCCAAGCTTTGAGCGTAGAGCTTTTTCGAATTAATGGATAGAGATATTTCACAGCTCTGCTCCGCGTGTCTACTTAGAATTTTATCAATATTATAACGGTGTGCTACAAAATTGAGGCAAAATTTTATACATACAAATTTTGAGGTGATAAAACTTTTAAACTATAGATTATCAACAAAAAAAGTTGTCATTTAATGCTCACGCAGACGAGGCTGCTAGAACTTCAAGTAAAAAATGTGTAGGAGAAGCCTCTGTTGCTATTAAAGCATCAGCTGCACCGTTGTAATATGTGATGGCATATCTTTAGATATCTTGGATCACTTAAGCAAGGTAGCGCTCCATAAATGGGAGGATCCCACTTGTGTGTATTTGCAAGTCTAGTGCTTTCGCAAAAACATCAGGCGTGATAATGAGCACACAACTGTAGGCAGTCTTAAGAGAATTGTCGGGTTAAGTCGTAAAGACAGGAACTAACATAAGGTCTGAACTCCCTTGTGTGCTCTTCATCGACAAAAGATGTATATGTACAACAAACGAGGTGAAATGGTTTAAAATCATATCGTTTTATTTTGTGTCAGCTTTAAAAAACATCCATATTATTAGTTGGAAAATGTTTAGTGGTAGGAACTGGTCAAATAGTACTGAACACAACCACATATTAATGGGGATCACAAAACTTATGACTGGACTGAGTACGGGATCAAACTCCTCTGAGATACGTTCAGTTTCGGTGTCATCACAATAGCCACTCAACACACAAACCCTACACAGAGCGAAAATTGCCTAGTAGATTCAAGAAGATTTTCTCTATGATTATCTATATTATTTCTTTTGAGATGCGGGGTATTCCAGCAGAAAGAAACGGGGATTTTTTCAAAGAGATTTCTTATTGTTTTCATGTGTTAAATCTTTTTAATTTTTTCAATAAGTAAATACATGAAATTAAGGAGAAAATCTTATTATTTACCATTTTTAGGTCTTCCTTCTTCATTTCATTAGGTTTCTATTTGATCATGTGTAAAGTATCTTATTAATTAAAATATTTTTGCTTAAAAAATGGAAAGATATTATTTAAATTAAATAAATGTAATTGATAAATAATGGCCTCTATTCGGCAAAACGCTTCGAAGAGTGAAAGATAATATTGAAAAAAAAATTGTTGTGAAACGGAAAGACGGGAAGAGAAATCCAACAGGAAAATTATTTTATCATTGGAATAATGTTGAAAAAGAAAACTCCGATGATATTTCTACCCCTCCGGAGGAATCTTTTAAAGATTAGCATTACAATATGAACATTGAAAATTCCTTAAATTTATACATATGTACATCTTTATACATATGTACATCTTTATACATTTATCGTTCTCTCTCAAAAATAAACATTTAGATAAAAAATGCTGGTTGCAGCACAATTGCAGTCCACGTGATCAGGTAATTTCATTCTGGAAGGAAAGGAGGAAAACTAGAATTGATGAGATACAATATGCCAGTTCTTTAACGAATATTTTTCATGAATGGCCAGGATACAAT
This sequence comes from Linnaemya vulpina, assembly GCA_963675445.1. NCBI lineage: Eukaryota > Metazoa > Arthropoda > Insecta > Diptera > Tachinidae > Linnaemya > Linnaemya vulpina. The sequence goes on along the minus strand of OY776279.1, from coordinate 38,338,971 downwards.
AATTTCTCATGTTATGAACTCGTTGACAATTTTGACGTTTTTTATAATTATATTATATTACTTTAAAGATTTTTTACTATATTTTTACTTACTGAGTACTGAATTAGTTTCTATAGAATTATTATTATTTATATTATTTATTTTTATATAATATTTTTCTAAATGCTTATAAGTAAATTGATTAATAAAAATCCATAATATCAAGCAAACTCCAGAAATGTTATTAAAAAAAAAGAAAAAGATAGCCTCATAAAATCGAGAAGAACATCTTTTTGAAAAAAAACAAAAAGAAAACCTAATAAAATCAAGAAGAAACTCTTTAAAAAAAAAACAAGAAGATTACCTAGCAAAAACTAAATTTTCTTGTTGATATTTTCAATTAGGTTTTCCTTATTAAATCAATGAGAATTTCTTCTTGAAGAAAAACCATAGAGAAATCTTATTAATTTTGTTCTATTTTATTAGGTATTTATTAGGTACTGTTTTCTCTGTGTACGCTTTGTCAAGTACAGTACTATCTCGATAATCCGGACACCATAAATCCTGAAAATGTCCGTATTACTGGGGTGTCCGGATTACAGATGTTATTTTTGGCCTTGTTTTTTTTTTACTATAAATATACTTATTATCTGCATACATTGTACAAAGAAAAACTTGTTTCAATAAGTTTTTTGTTGAAAATATATATTCAATAAATTTTATATTTATTTATAAAGGTTTTTATCAATAACAGTAGTTCAATAAAAAGTTTGAAAATCATATGTACATTACTAAATTTGCTTAAAGTAGCACTGTTTTTTAATATCGATCACGGTCGATTTTTTATGCCAAATTTGTCTGCAACAGATCTTATTGATTTGCCTGTGTCAAGTTCATCCAATACTTCACACTTTTTTTTATTGTTAATGTTTTATGTGATCTCTTGCTTGTACTTTTCATTGTTCTACAATATCCAGTAATATGTATGAATAAAGTTTTAAAAAGTAGCAAATATTTTTCGAACCTATTATGTCAACAAACACACTCAACTAAATACAGCAAAATTGCAAAATTCCAAATGTAGACAAAAGAAAAAAAATAAAATTTACTGCCCGGATTATAACTATGATCGAATTCGTTCTTAGAGAATAATGCTTTGTTTACGAGTATCTTTCGAACGAGAATATTAATATTAAATTTTATTTGTTAAGGTACGTTCACACTTGTCAATTACTTATCCAAATAAGTAAAAGTGCTATATACGGCTGTGCCGAATCTTATATACCTTTCACCAACGTACGACGGGCATTACACATATTTTTAAGTACCAATTTTGTGCTTTCTGATTTATAAGCGCAATAAAAACAACTTCAGTTGCATATTTTGGTTACTTTTATAAATAAAAAAAATATTCAAAATATCCCACGCCTGGAAACGAAATTTTAATTTTTCAAATTTTTTTTACCCATACAAGTCTTCATAATGTGTAAAGTGGTTTTATTTAAGCAAAACTACACATTTTTAACTATTTTAGCAACTTTCATGTTATACAAAATATTGGAATCGAAATTTAGATTTTTTTAAATACTTGATATTAATTTTGTCTTTTCCTGAATTAAAAAATAGTTTTAATTAATAAAAAAAAAAACTGCGTTAGTTGCCCTTTGATTTATATAAAATTTCAGTTTCCCACCCCAGGAAGCGAAACATTTTTTCAATAATGCAAATCTTCATGATGTAAAAAACGGTTTTATTTAAAAAAATTGAAATTTTGAAACATTTTAGTTATTATATGTACCACGAAATACCGAATGTAAAACAAATTCAATATCCGATCCCTGGAAGCGAAAATTTAATTTTTTTAAATTATTTTTTGCCAATGGAAGTCCTCATGATATATAAAGCGGTTTTGTTTAAGAAAAAATACCAATTTGTAACCACTTTCGTTACTTTCATGTACTACAAAATTTGCAGTATCGAACCATGGAATCGAAATTTTGATTTTTTTTTAAATTTTTGATACCAATTTTGTTTTTTCGAAATAAAATATAATTTTTACCAGGAAAAAACGACATCAGTTGATTTTTGGTTAGCTTATTGTATAAAAAAAATTAAAATTTCCTAACCCTGGATGGGAGCTTCAAATTTTGAATTTTTTTTTTCATCGATGCAAATCTTCATTACACCAAAGACGGTTTTATTTAAGAAAAACTTAAAATTTTGAAACATTTTAGTTATTATATATACCACAAAATACCGAATGTGCAAAAAAAATTAATTTCCCATCCCTGGAAAACAAATTTTTTTTTACTTTTAAATGGACAATTGAGGAGTCCCAAAGCATGAAATAGGTTCAATTTTCAAATAAACAAAAAAATAATCGGTTTTTGGTGTTAATTTTGCTTCGAGAAATAGGTGTAAGCTTCCCAGCTCTGGAACCGTCCTTCCGATTTCAATACCGTTCTAAGTTAGCTCACTTCCAATCGATCAGTAGAAGAATGAAGTCTCAAGCTTTTCTGGGGGCTTGGGAAAACAGATTTCACGTACAGACAGACGGACTGACGGACATCGCTCAATCGTCATCGCTGTTCATAAGGATCCAGAATATATATACTTTATGGGGTCGCATATTGATATTGAAGAAATTACACACGGAATGACAAACCTAAATATACCCTTTCACATTTGTGTGAAGGGTATAAAAAGTGATTCATGTTTATTAGAAAATTCAAGTTCATACTTAACTAAGACACAATATCATACAGTCCAATATTATTTTAAACTGTTTAGGTCAATACACGAACGCACCTTTAGTTTTTCAATTTAATGCTGTATGGGACCTTAAAAAATGTATTAAATAAATAAAAATATTTTACATATATTATCCAGTTTTCATAATTATATTCTGTATAAAATTAGTACGAATATATTAAAAATTTTATAAAAAAGAATTCATTTAAAATTCAATTTTTCCTACGTTCGAGCAAATGTTATTAATGAGACAAGAATCTGCAGCACAGTTTTAAACTTTTAATTAAATTAAACTTTTTCAATTATTTTTTCTATCAACCATATCTAAAAGAAAAAAATATTACCTTTACTTTCGAATTCTTTGGCATAGGAGCGCAGCTCTTCATAAATTTCTGTGTCCAAATCATCTTCAGCAGCCTCATGAGCCATAGCTTTGTAAAGTTTGCATGCTACCAAAGATTTAGCTAAAGCTTCCTCACCATGTGTCCACATAAGTAAAGCCATTTGTTGCCGTTTCGTTAGCACAGACCAAATCTATTAAAATTCAATCAATAGCAGACAAGAATAATGTTTGCAAAATTGAAAGTGTGTTTGTGTTTGTGTTGAAATTTGTAGATTAAATTTGTTTTCTTATGCTAAGTGTTTTATAAGAAATAACTCCAGCTGGGAAACACTTACCAAAAGTTCATTAAACGGAAATTCAAAAAGTGCCATTTCCGATGTGAAGGGCAAAAGGCCTGTTACCAAACTCAACGAATTAGCACCGGCAAAACGTTGGAAAGTGGATGATTTTCGATGTGCATTTGCATAGCTGTTCATTACTTTGGCATAAATAGGACGAAATTTTCGTCGTGTGTAATAAGATCTGTATTAAGAGAACAATCAAGAATCAATTTATATCAAATGAAGAAAAAATGTGTCTAAGTATAATTTGCAAGCTTTAGTTATTGCTATTGAACGCTATTAGTTCAGTTTAAAGAAATTGTACACCCAAAATTTGTTTGTTCTTTTAAAATCCCTGGGGTTATTTTATGTATTGACTTTGTTTATTTATCACAAACTACAGAATTTCTTGTCAGTGTTTTTACGTTATATTGAACGCCATTGTACCCTTTTGTACAATATCCTTCATGACCATATTTTATATTCGTTATGTTATATGTATGGCGCCCATTTCTTGTTAAGTTGCTTTACAATTTGGGATTTGCAGTGTCAAATCTTAAATACTTTATTTGCCCCCAAATTGGTTATCCGTGTCTTTTTATTTTTAGGTTAAACTTTTAAAAGATTATTTCAATTTATGGGATGGATGTTGATAACATAAACCGTTGCCGTAAATATTTGAAAGCACAAGAATTATTTTTGCCAATATAAAGCAGAAGAAAACTCTGAAAAACACAATTTATTTAAAACAAAAATAAAGTCTTTTCTTAGAAGGATCTGTCTAATAAATATTTTTTTAATCCGAAAGATTGAATTAAATTTTCCTTTCCTTGGATGAAGTGAAGTACAAAATCTTAGTAGATTTTGGAGTTTAGGCTTAAAATGAAAATGCAATTTTTTTGAATTTAGTTGATTATCAATTTCCTACGCAAGAATTTTTCATCTTATGTTTGTCTTAAGCGAACGCTGTATCCTATGCTATGAAGTTATGCATAGCAAATCAAAAATAGTGTATAAATGATGACTACATACAAATTTAAGACTTAAAAGTTCAAAGAACTTAAGGGATTTAAATTTATGTAAGAAAATAATAAAATTCTCTTAGACACTATTGTAAATATATTACAAATCGAGAGGTGTTGAACAGGAAACTGAATAATAGTAGGAAACGAAACAGGACTACAAAATAATTAATTAGGATTTGAAAACAGTTTGTGAATTTAAAGGCATTTGTGATATATTTAACAAAGCCAAATTTTGCAAGAATTGATTACCTTAGAAACTGTAAGTGATATTAATGGAGTTATTAATTTGATTATTTATACAGATCCCAAATCTAAAGTTTTAACTCTTTTTAAAAAACATCATGTTTATGTTTGCATTGTAATTGAAGACAAGACGGCTTTGTTATACAAAATTTGGAATTAATAAATATTTTTGGAACAGATCTACAACAATCAAGTTTGGATCGAAACTCCTGTTGCTCAATTTCGTCTTGCAGAAACTATTGAGAAATTAACTTCTGGTATAAACAAATTTCGTTTTTGTGAGTAATTTGCTTCGAACTATTGATTTCTATATTAAATTTCATGTTGACAGGCTTTGGATTATACATCGTGTAGAAGTTCGACACAAATTATTTTCAATTAAAATTTAAGGCTATGGCTCTTGCCAATCCAATAAAAGGGCTGTTCAGTTCTCTTTTCATAATAAAATTGGTAGTAATAGAAACTGTTGTCACATTCAACTGAGCCACTTAATAATTGGTAATAATGAAAAATACACATGGGAACTGGTGTGCAGCAATACGCTGATGTGTAATCATCTAGTTTTGATAAAATTTTGAGTTCATTTTATTAGGTACTAGCGAACCCCCCGCACACTTCGTAGTGCAAAAAAGAAAATAAAAAAACTAATTGGAATTCATTTAAATCAGTGATAAACTGCTTTATTGTAATGCTCTGTGGTAAACAACATTTGTTGTGTTTGCATTTTCTGTGTAAATATACAAAACCGATGGTTTGCCAAGGCGCGAACAGGTTACATACAACTGTCCATGTGAGAACACTGGATACTCTGAATTCACTCCACAAATATCTAAAGATTGTCATTGCGGCTTATTAATGGTAATCGCAAACGCAACGCGAACAGGAAACTAAAGTCGTTTAAATTCAAATGGTATATCAGAAGGAATCATTGGGATGCGTGGAATGAATACATCTTCGCCTTTGAATTTTCCAGTTAAAATAGTAGCTTCAATTATGTAAGCCATCAACTTTTTAATAGCAACTCTTGTACCATTACACAAACGTGGTTGATTGATATTGCGAAGCATAATAATAGGGGCTTCAACTTTCAATTGGAGATTATGCATAGGCAATCCTTTTAAGTCCAACGAATTCAAAAATTCTGTTGGATAATTCACAACATCTTCTTCATTGGCAACAGTATAGACAGACTTGCGCAACACCACTTCGCCAGGAATCATTTATTGTATAGCCATGTTTAATTCAGTGACATCTTTGTTCTTTGCCGCTAAAATCGCTCTAGCACTCAACCATGCATGACATGCATATTGTTGTGCTATGTTAGTGAAAAACATTCAATCAATTCCTTTTTTGACTGTACGAAACGGCAAAAATCATTTGGTAATGTTATCAATCCAGTGTCATCAACAGGCTTTGCACCATTCCCAATTTTCAGCAATTGCTTAGAGAACTTATCAGCAGATGGATCATTCCATATATATATGAAGACTTTAAGCAAACGCTAATTTCATCGGCAGCTGTCGATCTAGGAATGACGGGCAATGTTTGCCTAACGTCGCCTGACAATAAAATCAACGCACCAGCAAACAACTCTGTGTTATCTCGGAGATCTCTCATTGATCTTTCCAAAGCTTCAACAGATTTCTTATTCGCGTACTCATGCATATGACGTGGGCTGTGCATAATGTATTTAAATATTTAAGTTTTTAGTGATGTATTTATATGCAATTTATTTCATAAATCCCGGAAGCTGTGATTTAGAATAGCTAAGTATATAAATTGAATTAATGATTTGAAAAAAATTGGATTGTAATGAATTTAAAAAAGAATTGTATCTCAGTTTTTCAAAATAATAACTCAAATATTTCGAAACGATTGCAGTGTTCACTAAGATAACTCATGAACCAACACACATACAAGCCGTATATACATAAAAACCTTGGTATTGACGTCACCTTTGATATAAACTTTGCAGAAACAAAATCGGTTCAGGCATTCCGGAGAACATCAATTACTAACACAATGCAACTTATCTATATATATATATATATATATATATATATATATATAGACTTGTACGTTACCTAAAATAATATATGGAAAACTGTTGACCATAAAAGCCATGCCAGTAACTTCCCGCTAATTTTAACCACAAAGCTATTGCAACGTGGTTTGGTGTGCTATTGTACGCTTTTGAGCTTTTAAGGAAAACAATATTATAGTAATTTTCAAACTGCTATAACTTTTGAAGAAATGAAACGATTCCAGTCATTTGTTTAGTTTTTGGTTACTGTAAAATAGTCGAGAAGATTAAATGACCAGCTATATAGGAAATTTCGGAGGTTTTAAGAAATCACTTTTTGAATTTCTTGGTTCATGATATTTTACGGACGAATTTGCAGATTTTAATCCGTTTCGCTGTGATTGAAGTGGGTCTTTAATCCTGAAAGCTGTTTAGTTTCTACAATCGACCGGTAAGTCCGTTTATTTAAGAAATCCAGTAAAATATGTTTTTAAAAGTTTTTAATTTATGGTTTCATGGAATCTCTTGAGATTTGCCGGTTCAAATTCACTTACAGACATAGCAAGGAGCCCTTAGAATTAGGGGGGGAAGCTTCTGTGGAGATCTGACGGTAACTCGTTTTCTCAATAACAATACATTAAGCGGATAAGTAGGCGTCTTGAGTCATATCCATATTTAAATGAAATATTTTAAAATATACTCGCATAAATATTGTAGGTGAATATGATCTCGTTTTTAATAACAATTCCGGGGGTTTGTGATAAAAACATTAATTATTTGTTAGGGATTTTTTTCTTGTTAATAAAATTATCAATTATAATATTTCTGTATTCTATTATATAGTTGTTTCAATGTCATGCGAAGGGAATGTACATTTTTTCGAATATTTGAATACAAATTTAATACTATAGCTGTTCCAACAAGAATATAGTATGAAATTTTATTCGAACGATTATAAAATCCGAATATATGGCAACACTAATGTTAAATAACTCAGATCTGCTTTTCCATTGCAAAAATTAGTTTATTATTATTAGATTATTATTTTAAATAATAATCATGTAGCTTGAAAATTTCGTGCAAAACAAAACCGTTACAAACTTTTTTATTGCCTTTTCCTTCAGTTTTGGTTTACTGTAACTTCGTATATTTAAAGAAATAGTTTGAGGCAAAAAATAGTAATTTTGAATCTAAGTAGATGTGCTGTCGTCTATTAGTAGTGATAAGAGCCCTCTTTGTTTACTTTTGCAGTTATCAGTGCATTGCATGGGAACTAGAAAGGAGGCGATAGTGTTGAAAGGGCAGTCAAGACAGATTAGGAAATATGGGAATTGTTGTAGCTCTTTACTTTACAGGTGAATTTTTGCTAGAGATACCAACGACGAAGAGTGCTGTGTCAACCCCTGTCGGTGATGTTTAGCGATCAGTGCCATCTACGTCTTCGCATTGAGATAAGCTGAAATTGGTAATCGATACGATATTTTTTGTAGCATGAGCATTTTAAGAACTTATTTACAGTTTGTTTTATAAAATATTTGCAATTAATTTCGTTTCTTGTGTTATTTGAATTCAGCACTTATCCCTTTTTATTATTTTCTTACGT
>OY776279.1:38260684-38328184 GCA_963675445.1 Linnaemya vulpina | reverse complement strand
ATTGGAATGGTATAGAAATAAAATTGTCGTTTTAATATTAGATTTGTGTAATGAAACAGGACAAAGTAAAGATGACCTTCGCATTAGTGTTAATATCCAAAATACATCCCATTTTAAAATTTTAAAAATATGTAAGAAAAACATACAACCAACGTACAGTTTTTGAAAATTGGATTAAGATTTTACTTATCACCAGTACGAAAAAGAAGTTCTTAGTACCATAAAATATGAAGAAATATTTTGCAGCTAATAACTTTAAAACTGTATTTCGCGTTACATAAATTTTTAATAGGTTTGCAAGTTTAAGTTCATAAGCAATTTCTTTTGAGTCTATAAAATTATATGTTGGAATATATAATAATGTTAACAAACTTACTATTTGGCATATTGTCACTGTAATATTATAATATTGTTATTTCTTGCGACCTTAAGCAATGTCTATAACTACTCATTTCATTGACGCGTTTACCAAATCATCAGTAGACCTCAACCACAGTTTTGAAAAGAATATGGCAAAATAAACAAGTAAAAGTGCTATATTCGGCTGTGCCGAATCTTATATACCCTTCACCAACGTACGTCGGGCATTACACATATTTTTTTTAGTATAAATTTTGTGCTTTCTAATTTATAAGCGCAATAAAAACAAGTTCAGTTGCATATTTTGGTTACTTTTATATATAAAAAAATATTCAAAATATCCCACGCCTGGAAACGAAATTTAATTTTTTCAAATTTTTTTTACCAATACAAGTCTTCATAATGTGTAAACCGGTTTTATTTAAGCAAAACTACAAATTTTTAACTGTTTTGGAAAGTTTCATGTTATACAAAATATTGAAATCAAAATATAAATTTTTTAAGTACTTGATATTAATTTTGCCTTTTCCTGAATTAAAAAAGAGTTTTAATTAATAAAAAAAACCGCGTTAGTTGCCCTTTGATTTTTTGATTTTTTTGATGCGAAAAATTTTTTCATCAATTAATTATTTAAGAAAAACTACATATTTGCAACCACATCCGTTACTTTCATGTACTACAAAATATTGGAATATCAAACCCTGGAATCGAAATTTTGATTTTTTTTTTTAATTATTGATACCAATTTTGCTTATTATTTTTACCAGGAAAAAACGATGTCAGTTGATTTTTGGTTAGCTTATTGTATAAAATATATTTAAATTTCCTAACCCTGGGAACTTTAAATTTAAAAATTTGTTTTTCATCACACCAAAAACGGTTTTATTTAAGAAAAACTTAAAATTTTAAACATTTTAGTAATTATGTGTACCACAAAATACCGAATGTGCAAAAAAAAAATTAATTTCCCATCCCTGGAATTTTTTTTTTTTAAGTTTTAAATAGACAATTGAGGAGTCCGAAAGCATGAAATAGGTTCATTTTCAAATAAACAAAAAAATAATCGCTTTTTGGTGTTAATTTTGCGTCGAGAAATAGGTGTAAGCTTCCCACCTCTGGAACCGTCTTTAAATTTCAATACCACTCTAAGTTAGCTCACTTCCAATCGATCAGTCCAAGAATGAAGTCTGTAGCTCTTCTGGGGGCTTCGGAAAACAGATTTCACGTACAGACAGACGGAAAGACGGACATCATAAAGATCTAGAATATATATACTTTATGGGTCGCATATTGATATCGAAGAAATTACACACGGAATGACAAACCTAAATATACCCTTTCACATTTATGTGAAGGGTATAAAAATAAAATCTAAATTTGAGTGTTATTAATTAATAATAAATTTCATAAGATGAGAAGTTTGAAACTTTTCAAAACTCTGGTTGAAGTCTACTGATGATTTGGTAAAAGCTCCAACGAAAAGCATATAGACATTGATTAGCCACCCGCCAAAAACAATTTCCTTTCTAGGAAACGTAGATGTTGTACTGAACTATTTAAAACTGTTGGCAACTGTTTGGCCAAGATTTACACCTTATAAATACATACCTGTGTAGATCAGCAGTTAACGCTCAGTATATCATATTGACTATATTACTAGATATAAGTCTATATTACTAGATTAAGTCAATACGAAATTAAGAGTTTAAGACTTTTATCAGTATTCAGACCTTTACCAGCGATTTTATCAGTGTATTCGCCTTTTACTGATCAATCACGTGATGTATAGTTTATAACGTATCGGTAATTCAAGATAGACTTTGGAGACAGTTGTGGGAACGTCGCAATCGTAATGTTATTGTTTGATAATATTTATGCCCAATAAATCAGTGGCTATTTAAATGTCGATTTAGTTAATTTTGATGAATATTTAAAGTCTATTTAAATACGCTTTCAGTTTTACAGTCCAACTTAAATACTTCAATTAACTTATGCGAAAATGTGGTAGCACCATGAAATATGTAAACAAAAGTCGCCATCGTTCAGAAAACAGATGTTGCGTTTATGATTCAAAGTATTCCAAGTGTTGTGCATGAAATTATTTTGTTTTTCAATCGTGTTAAGAGTCCATTTGTGCAATAAATATTGTTTTATTGATTTCCGACTTTATTCTATTGATAATTTACTTTAATTATGCAACTTTTTAAAATTTTTTAGCAAATTTTTCACAACATCACAATGTTTTCTTCTTCTCAAAAGAAAAAAAAATCAAAGTCATATGTTTTCTGTGCTCGATTTAAATAACATTTAAATGGCTAATGAGGGGCGTTTAAGTCTTATTTAAGTTTGCGTTGAAAAACGCGATTTGGTATTTAAATGGCATTTAAAGTTAAATGAGATTTAAATAGCCACTGATTTATTGGGCATTAGTGTTAGTCTATGTAATTCAAGTTCCAAAATCATTTGACTTATTTGTATCTCAACTGAGCGTCAGAAAGATGCTGCAAACATCAAACTATTTGTACTTACATACATTTATACATACATACAATTTTAAAATTTAACAATTATAATGTTTTATAGAAAAGCTGGCTATAAGTTACAATAAAATAGAAACGTTTATTTCAATGACCAATTGTTTCGTATAAATTATTGAAAAAATGGTTTGGTTTGGCCAATCAATTGATTATTTCCTAAAGAATTTTATAAAAAACAACGGAAAGAAAATTACATCAATTATATAGCTTCCATTGTCATATATGGGGAATCATAGAATAACGCGTTAATGCGTTAATGACCGGAAGACAAATCTCCCTCTTTTGAATAAAGTGTATATGACAGATTATAAGAATAATTGTACATATTAGGATCTCGAAAATTGGAACACATGATTTGATATGTACATATTAACAATAAACTTCAAGCCATGAAATAGCGGATTTCAAAATGAGATTTCTTTTCAGGATAAGAAGATTATGATTTAGCATAATATGATTTCAAAACAGAATCGGGAACATATAATTTCCCGAAAAAGAGTAACCACTAAATATTACCGAACAACATTTTGTTTGCACAGTTGCCAGTAATATGTATTGGCTTCTACGCCACTGCCTATTAATTTAGTATAAAAAGGTTTTACTTAGGAAACACGTATCTTAATCAAAATACTTATAATTTAAAACTTTTGTTTGATACACACTGTTCACAATGTTGGCATTTCCGAGACCCTTGGGAATGCCAAATCACTGGTGCATGCTCTAACATTTAATGGCCTGGCGTCGTCATCAGGCTGTGCTTTTTCGAAATTCAGGTTGGCAAAGTTTTAGTGAACGTGTTGGCTTTCGCGATATGATAACAGGTTTCTTGTGAGGTTGGCCGAGTTATAAACGTAAACGTTATCGTGACATGATGACGGACTTTTTATGGCCAGAAATTGAGGATATGGACCTGAACGATATCTGGTTTGAATAAATTGGTACCGCGTGTCATACAGCCAACGAAACCATTGCTCTTTTGCGCGAGAGATGCAATGGACGTGTTATATTCGTGGCGATAGCAATTGGCCGCCACAATCATGTTATTTGACACCTTTGGAATGCTTTCCTTTGTGATTTTTTAATGGAAAAACTTCGTCAGAATGCCAAGCTAAATTCAAGAGTTACAGGATATGGATATTAAACATCACTCATATTTCGCATCACGCGAAACAGCGGATGACAATTTGACCATTACTTTGTTTTACATATAGTTAGCATAGATCCTTCTATTGTAATAATATATATGAAGATAGTTTTCTTTATTAGCCAAAATTTTTTTGTGTTACCTTGTTTTCTGTGGGAAAATCCCATTTTAAATTTCTTCAAAACCGAAACGAATCAGAAAAATTCGAATATATACATATTAATGAATATATTATGAATATATACCGAACGTTCTAAGATTAATCGTAAAATGCTTATAGATTTAAGTATAATCAAATTACGGAAAACGATATTCATGATAAACATTTTTCTCATGCACGAATTTACACATTAATGTAATAAGAAGATTTTATAGAATCGAGTCAAAAGTTATAAGACGAAAAACTGTTACAAAAATTAAAAATTTAATTTGGTGATATTTATTATTTATATATGAATTCTAGTATATATCCGACGTGGCTGCGTATTGCATGCTCCATTCATCTTTTAACGAAAAAAGCCAATGACTCAACAGAGCCTCATAAAAATTAATTCAGAGGTGTTAACAAATTGTTGGTCCATTTTGTTTCGTAATAAACCGATTGATAATCGCGCTGGATGTTGAGCTGATTCATTTTTGGAGACAAACATTTTATGAAAATTAAAAATAATTTAAAATAAATGAAAAGAAAAAAAACCTTTGTGGTTTTCAATCGAAAGTGCGAAAACGATCAACAGCTGCACTGACTGTTAAATGGACGATATGCGCTATGAACCACACGAATATATATATATATATATATATATATATTTTTTTTTTTTTAAATAACTTCCGCATCCCTGAAGTGCTGTGTTTGCGATAACGGTTCACTTGACTTGCCAAATCTTACTGAATATATATGTAAATTAAGACGTGCTATCAAAAGGCTCTGTCCAATTTTTTAAAATAAGATTTTGTTAATTTTGGTTTCTATAGATTTCAAAGTATTTTATGCATTCGTGGTACTTCTCGAGTTGTTTTTAAAACCTCGCTTCTCTTCATGAATTAATCTCTTACAAATGGTAAACATTTTTAATTGTTTCACTTTTGCCAAGATATAATATGGCATGAGATAGTAAAAGTAGCGGAGATATAGTAGCAATTCAAGAAAATGTGCAAAGGCGTTGAGAAAAAGGAAATCTTAGCAGGGACGGCGAATTGAGATAATGTGTATGACAAATTTAGGGATATGTATAAATATTTTCTTTAACAAGTTTATGAGATATATATGAAGGGGAACAACTTCTCTTTTAGAGCTGCTAAGCAAGGTTTCTTTTAAAACAACCAAACAGAAGATATCTGTGTCTTCGAATTATTTGTTGCAGATGAGTATTCTTACAAGTAAGATGTATATATATATATATAGATATATATACATATATATATATATATATATATATATATATATACATAAATATATTTTCCAAAATAGAGTAAAATAAGACTGATTTCCGAAATGTTAATTGCTTTTTAAAACGTCGTCGACAAGAATCAGACACGCTCCATATGAGTTGAATAGATGTTTAATATTTTTGGTTTGTTATATTGCAGGCAACCTGTTTTAATACAAGATTGCTCCACACGTTTTTAAAGTTTTGAAACGGCGTGTCACAATTTGTCAACAATTATATCACTTCTAGAATAATTGAAAGTATAAGAACAAATAAAACATGGGACATTTTTAGAATCTTTTTTAATTGTATGCCATTGTGGGCAGCGGCAGTCTAAACGCGCTTTATACATGCAACAAAAACTAACAATATTCACGATATGATCTTTTGAATATGATCTTTTGTGATGTAACGAGCAAACGGAAAATTTACGCGACACCATAACTGGAAAGCGCACCCTACTTAACGTTTTGCTGGGAAACATTATTACAAGAGCAAATTAGGAAATAGAAGGAATTTCACACTACACAGAGCAGACAGTGAGATTGACACCCTACGAACTGGTCTTCCGTGCGTTTAGCATGTTTATATTGTTATGTTATCATTAGGATAAATGATATAACTTAACTAAAAAAAAATACTCGTGCATAAAAAACAAACTTTGATTAGCAAAAGTTTTGATTCTTTTTTTATTACCTGTCAAATTTCAGTTAAATTTTTAACAAATACTAGTTCACTTATTTTGCTTGTTTGTTTTCAAAGCAATAATGGATTGACAAAATTATAACAATGAAGATTTAACGTTTCGATACGTAACATTTCAAATTGAAGGAAAAAATTTAATGGATTTCATTCCTAAAAGGGCAAGTTAATGTATTGTCATTGAAAATGTCATTTCGTTGGGACATTACTGTTCTATTGTGAGAAACGTTCATCTCTTTTATTTTGTAAAATGGGGGCTAGTAAGTGTTATTGTATAAATTTAATATTATTATTAAAACAGGAAATAATGCTGCAAGGTATTTGATTAGAAAAGAAATTTTCTATTTATTATAAAATGGTATCATCTTTATACATTCAGATTTAAAAGATTGTGTATATTCAGCTGTTTTATTAGTAGAAATTCACTTGATGAGAGGAATACAGATAAGTCTATTGTATTGCTTTCGTTACATAAACACTTGACAAATGGATGGGCTTTAAGTATTCGAGAGCATGCGACTGCTGAGTTAAGAAACTAGACACTGACAAGTATTTATTACTGTTTTGAAATGTGTACTTTTAGGGGTTAAAGATTACCAAGAACTGAAATTTCGTATTTTATTGCATTCCACGTAGCCTTCAATATATTGTACGTAGTAAAAAGTTTTCCGACTCATTCTATTCCTCTTCCACTTTTTGAAAGTTAGCAGCTATAAGAGGGAAAATCGTAACCATTCTCGGTCCTTTTTTGTAATTGAGAACCGGATGAAAAAACATTTTAGTGCAACTGAGTTTCTTTATATAAGATCAGGAATTAAGTTATTGCATGCAGACATTATTTTTTATTTTCTAAAATATATTCGAACTTTGATGTTCTTATATTTATAGAAAATGGTATATAAATATATATTAATAACACTGAGATACAAAACTTGAAAATTAAGTTATTCAGGGGCTCTCACGTGCCAATTCATTTTTATTGGAGTCCATGGAAAACGGAAATACCTTTAATTTTTTAGGTCGCTTACAAAGTGATTTTATAACGGTAAATGTAGAGAAAAAAGGATTTTAAATTTTAAACGAGCATAACTTCTTTTTTTCACAACGGATTTCTATTATTTTTCTCTCTTTAAAAGGATCGAATATTATCCTTCACACAAATTAATTTTTTAAAATCGGTTAACAAGTGGCTAAGTTACAGTGGTTGAGGTGTGAAAAAACGCATTAAACGACAAACAATTTTTCTCCTCGAGCTGAAAGCTGCTTGGAAGATACCAAACAATATAACACGTATGTATTTATTATTATTAAAAATATGAATAATAACAATAAAATTTGTTAAAAAATAGATGAAATTATACAAAGTTAACGTACATTTTTAATTACACAATTAGAAAAAAAAAAAATATTTTTTAGTTTTTGGTAAATTTTTA
Source organism: Linnaemya vulpina (assembly GCA_963675445.1). Classification (NCBI taxonomy): domain Eukaryota; kingdom Metazoa; phylum Arthropoda; class Insecta; order Diptera; family Tachinidae; genus Linnaemya; species Linnaemya vulpina. The sequence continues at coordinate 38,320,578 of OY776279.1, read as the reverse complement.
ATAGAAAATAGTATAATTTATTTTTTTTTAATAATTCTTAGTCTGATGTAGTTTCTCAAATTATAATATTTAGATGAAGCATTCAAAACTTAAGTCCCCTAATAAAAATACGGGCCACTTTAATGACAATGTGGGCCACTTAAATAATATTAAAATATTGTACTGTAAAGTTAATATTTGAACATGCTAATAAAAATTAGTTTCTCACTTTGCAGAAATCCCAATGAAAATATGAGCCACCCCAATGACACCGATATATGTTGTGTTTCCACGGCTCAAAAATGAGCTGGCAGATTTTGATTTACAAACAAACACATTTTAATTTTGAGTCGCTCTAATGAAAATACTGGTCCCCTTCATGAAAATATGGGCTACACTAATGAAACCAAAATACTGTATTGTTAACCTTGAAGTTAAAGTTTGTGTCATTCTAATAAAAATACGTAAAATACCTCAATGAAAATATGGGTAACCCTTATGATAACTTATCCAAGTATTGTATTGTCATCCAAGATTGACCTGCGGGCCAAATTTGAGCTAATTCGGTTCAGAGGAAGTGGGTTGGCAGATTTGAACGGAATACGAACAAACAAAAATTAAGTTAAATAAAAATTTGTATAAAAGCAGTATAAACGTACAAGAAGTCCCAGACAGGTCCCAAGGTTCGTTTATGTAAAGCGATCTTGGTGTTTAATTAAGGGCTTAAAAACATTTATTTGTTCCAAGTTTTTTTTTATTGAAAAACAAGGCGCAAGGGAAATCCAACAGCAGTTTCATAACAAAACAGCTGTTTGATAACAGTTTCTTATTTGTATCAATTTTATCATGAATAAGAGTACGAGAACTGTATCACAACGGTACTAGAAAACTTTCGTTAAATCCCTATATTCTTTTTTAAAACCTACCTTTTTCTCTCTTAGCAAAAGATAATTTGTTTCATTTGCAATAAGACTTAATATATTGGGAATTATTATATTTTTGGGCAGTTATTTCAAGCTTTAGTTAATGTGAATCCCTCATTAGAGTATATCCTTATTATAACGAGTTTCTATTAATAGACTTTATATAGAAAAAACCTCTTACAAAAACTATAGTAAAAACTTTATACTCTAAAATTTAAGGTAATTAGTTGTAGTCAGCAAAATGCTGAACGTTAAATCATTGTTTTTTGAAGGAAAGAATTGTATATTGAAATGATTCCTCTTACAAGTTCAAACGTATCTTGAGTGCCTTATTCATATATCATATTTAAAGCTGCTAATATTTAAGAGAAAAAAATCTTACATTTAAATTAAACATACCTGTAGGCACCACCCATTAATTTATTAATGACTAACCCAATATCATGAAGTGTATAGATGTATCCTTTGGGTATATGAGGGCGTACATCGCGTAAAATGTAACTAAAAGCGAACAATGCAAAAGATGTAATCATTTCGGTACTTGAGAAATATTTTCGAAAATACATTTATAAGAATAATATTAACATCAGTAAAGCAGTTTTTGTTAGTTTCTTTTCTGTTTTTGTTCAAAGGAATACTTACCCTAAAGTATTTGCTGGACCGTGTTTTGTATTGTATAGTTCCTCAAGGCGTGGTATTGTCAAAAATTTTTTCATTGAAACGCCATTCTCTAAAAGTAATTTCACAAAATCAATTCTATCGTGTTCAAGTGCCTGCATCATGGCCTCATCCAATGCTCCTTTATAATAATAATTGCACACGCATGCATTAACAGGCAACCAACGTAAGTAACGAAGGAAAATAAGTAGCAGGGGAAAAATATATTATTAAATTTTAATGGCAGAATATTAAAATAAAATTCGCAAAAGCAGTTCGAGTTTACGAACGCATATTAATGGATCTATAATAGGACATTGATTACAAAGAAAAATCTTTATTTTTGCGGCGTGCATGTTTTTACGTACCTATTGGCCATTCCTGTCCGTAGACAAAGATTTCACTGCGTGCAATGTCAACACGATTCCACGTCAGTGCCAAACTTAGCTGTTCAGGCGGGCTTAAATGTTGCGATTTGAAAAGTGCCGTTAAAATAGTTTGATCCAATTCTTGTGCTTCCCCTTCAGGTTTTTCTTGAATTCGGAATATTGTTATCTTTTTAAGCAAGAGAGAAAAAAGTAAATAAATATATATATTTTTTATGAATAATAATAAAACAATATTTGATTAAGAGCATATAATCATTCACGAAGGAACTTTGATGGAGAAGATTTTATATTCAGTTGTGTTTGTAAGCACAGCAACCAGAAAATTTTAAAATCTTATTTTACTGATAGGAAACAATTCACCATGATTTTTAGATGTCGAGAGCTGATTCATTTGTATAATTAATTGGTAAAGCTGTTAAAAGTAATTAATTATATATATGTATAAAGCATTTTTTAATGTTTTCAATTATTGCAAAGAGATGATATTCATTAATAAGCGATCTTTGAAAATTTAAAAGTTTTTAGCGGAAAGGTAAAATTATTGTTGAAAGAAAATATGCACTTATTGTTGGAATACTTCGAAGAAGTAAAACGTGCTGCACAAACTTGGTATATCGCTTTTAATTTCAACCATATTATAGACAAAAAGGGAGGAAACATATACTGCGTTGTCATTGATTTCGAACCCGTCATAGTTATCACTGATTACGAGAAAGCGAAGAGAATGGCGATTTCTACAATCTTTCTACAAACAAAAACAATTTGATGTTAATAACTCAACAAACGTTATGGTAATTCTCTTGATTTTTTTTTTAGCTTTTGACTAACGCAATAGACAATTCCAGTGATTTATTTATATAGACGTACTTCAGTTATGTATGTATGTCTGTTTAATATTCGAATAATTTTTATTTCGTTTTTGTTCGAATTAGAATTAAAGAAGGTTCGAACAGTTTTTGACGAACACTTGAATAATGTTTTTTCACACTTTCTGTAATATTTGAACTATATTAGCAAATGTAAAATAGTGCTTTAAATTAAATAATTTGTTGACAATAGGATGCATTAGAATAGGCTTAATAGACATGGATATTATGGAGATAGAAATAAATACCTTTCTAATAAAACTGGAAGATGTTTTGCAGTTCTTAATTAAGGGTCGGTAGAAAAATTTCCTTACTGCAGATTTAATAAAATCTCGAATTAATAAACAATATTATATGATGTTATTTCTTAACTCGAAAAGCCTTCCATGCAACAGTAGCTTTTCGAAACCGAACAAGAATATTTTATAATAATAATTTTAAAAATTACTCAGGACGCCTTTTAGCTTCAATTAAATATTTCGAAGCGCAATGGCTGAATGATCTTAATTGATTAATAGTAATACATATTGTTATTTGTGTATTTGAAAAACTTTTATCTCAGAAAAAAAAGATTTAAAATCGTTTCAGATGGACTGCAAATATTTCAGCGTATACACACAAAAATCAGAAAAATATCTGCTGTTGAGGCCTACAATAAAGTTTCGGGGTGCTTTGCTGAAAAAATATAAATTTTTTAATTCACAAGAGTAGTTCGGAACGAAGAATTTTTTAAAATTAGATTTTTTTTAATTATATATGTAAACGTGGAGGAGTACCCAAAAATAAAGGGAAATTAAGAGGCAAAGTCGTGAAACGCAACAAAATGGGAGAAGCTATAGATCTTTTTAAAGAAAAAGAAACATCTGCGGATACGATTCCAAGATAAAATATTTTTGAAGAAGAACATTTTCTGGAAACGAGTCAGCTGATCCCATGTTATTTTCCAGATTTATTATTGTTTTCATTCCGTGGGTACAACTCAAAATGTGAAGTGAAGGCAATTATAGACTATTTTGAAGTTGTTTCACAATCACAGCTGCACATGCTGCCGCGTGAGAGTTATGGTAAATAACTTAAAGGTTATTATTTTATTTTACAAAATTTATAAAATAAAGATAATGTTTTTTGGGTTATTTCATTTAAAAAGTTTTATCTCTATTTCCTTAAGACTTGGTATTTCATTTTGTTTGTGGGTTATTTTATTACGTTGGGGTATTATTTGCATTTTTTTGTGGTGTTGTCTTGTCTTAAGTTTGGGATGTTAGTTCCTAAAAAGCTAGCACCAGAGGGTTATTGTCTGAAACCGATTTTTGAGTGATATACCAAAGGTTAGAGTTTAGTTAGTTTTCGCGATTGAACGACTAAAGATATTTCACGACTTCCTTCTATGGGTTCACTTGGAATTCGATAAACATGCTAAATCAGCTGCTGAAAGAAAATATCTAAAAAAAGTTTAGAAGAAAAATCTGAAATTTTAACACAATAAAATTTGTGTAAATAGAAAACTGTTATCACATTCAACTAAGCCACCTTAACAGTGGTGATAAACACAATATACACATGAGCACTGAAGATGAAAGTGTAGCGACTTTCGAAAACAGCTGTTCTGCTCTGCTGTGTAAGTTGAATAAAACTGATGTTGACTTCCTTTGTGCCTAGGAATATTTATCATCATGTCTTTCTGAGATTTTAACTAAGTTAGAACAATTAGCCTATGAAAATATTAATATAGCAAAATAAAAATGTTAAAAAAATAAAATCACAGAAATTTTAACTTTACAATGGAATATCTCGTAGCTATAAGAATTTACAAAAGTTACAAGCCAGTAACTTCGCTCTTTATGCTGCTTCATATTTTAACGGACATGATTCTGTAAAAATCTAAATGATGGTCATGGAAGACCATCCCAGACTTAATTCTGATCATAAAGATTTTTATAATAAAATAACTTTCAGGGTCAATTGATATAGTCTTTGGAATCTCCGCGAATCATTACTTATGCTTTTAAAATTGTATAAATTGTACAATATTATTAAGTGTTAAAAGTCTGATGTTCCTTTTTTTACACCATAATTTTCTTATAAAATTTCATTTAAGCACTTTTTAAGTCTACATTATTTTCGATGAATATGGGAGTAACGTGTGATCCATAAGCAATCAATAATGGTGCTAATAATGCAGTAAGTTTACATAAATTAGTGTCGAACGAGCACAGCTTTTTAAACAATCATACTTTAGCCTGATGCCTACCATACAGGCATACTCTGAAACGACGGTGATTTTAAATCAAGATTGGTTTTAACACCGTTTGCAGTTTTAAGAAACATGAGTTTTTAAAATTTTAGTAATCAATGTAATTGTTCTCATGGTACAATAGACAGGTACATGCAACAGCAGTGATGGTGAACAGATTGTCAAAATTCGTAAAATTCGTCGCACTTTTATGTTTTCTGTTTTATATGTTTTGGTTGTTTGAAATATATAAATATAAAGTTGACGTTTTTATCCAATTTAATTTTTATTCATTAATTTAAAAATAAAGTTATATGAGTATTGTATATTTTAAATGGTCCTTTTATCGGAATCTGAAATCAAACACCATTTCCAAAATCCCATACATTTGGACGTTGTATGTGATATCATTGCAAAATAAGATACATACAATATATACAAAGATTTGAGCAATCACTTCAACAAATTTTCTTATTTATTCAATATTTGTATGAATAAACAAATATAATCTTTTTTATAAAAAGTTTTGTGGTCCTCAAAAGGATTGATTGCTTTAAAAATGGTTTTAACATCTTGTACAATGGTAGTAGTGGTAATTATTGTCATCAGCTGATATTCGTGATTGTTCTCAACCATGAATTATTGGGATTGGGTTATTAACAATTAAATTTTCAGCAGAAAAATAAAACAAACCGATAGTTTACTGGATTGTTTCAATGCACAAATTGAAATAAAGGTCTGCAAATCCTTTACTAGCATTAATCGAAGAAGTAAAGCACGAAGAATGTAAATAAAACTAAAAAGACGAACAACAAATTAAGTGCTTGAGTTAATTTTGAAATCTCAAGTTTTGTGCGTTACACTCGCTTGTGGGACACATAAAGAGGTTTCTCGACCATAAAAACTACACCTTAGCTTCCTTCGTGCATATTGAATCTGCCTTTATCAGAATTAATCGGAAAGATATATCTAGGTTCTTCATGGGCCGGGTATGAACGGAGGGTCTAAAAAGCTTATTGAAAATTTTCTATCCCGCAGAATTGTCACATCCACTCTCACCGTCAGCATTAGATTCCATAAAGGAACTCCTTAAAATGGGCTGCTGTCGCATTTGTTGTAGAATGTGACTATAAGCTCTCTGGTCAAGAACGTGGACACCTTTTGCATTAAAACCGTGGCGATGCTGCTGGGGTCAGCATTAAGGAGGTCACTCGTACTCTTTTTGAGGAGATACAAGGTTAACACTTTCAATCATCCAAAACTCAACGGCGTATCTCTAGGCCTATTGGACAAGGCCACATAAATGCATGTTATCATTGATAATTACCTATCCTCAGAAAAGTGCAAGGAGAATCTTAATATTAATTTATAAAAGAAGGAAGGTCATTGGGGGATTAGATACAAAGGGTTAATTGAATATTGGCGACAGTGATAAAACCAATTCTATTTTATGGTATAGCAGTCTAAAGGTCTTCTTCGCGAAATAGCATTTATGATAACCGGCGCACTTAAATCAACGCCGACAAGGGCGCTGGCCGCTAAAGGCGTGTGGAACCATAGACCAGACCTTATTGACTACTGCAATCCGGAAAGTTACTTCAATAGGAAATTTAGTTCCCCTTTGGAGGAAGGGTTCTCCTCATTGCGTGAATCAATGCAGCTTTTACAGACTGCTCAAAACGCAGAGAGAGAGAGAGAGAGAGAGAGAGAGAGAGATAGAGAGGGAGTCGGTGTCTATAGTCCGAAGTTTGAATAGAGTTCAGAGTCCCGGACGAATGTAGACTAATAAACGAAGATATATCTCTGATATTCAGAGGAGCGAATTTCTTTCATAAAATATCCAGTTATTGCCCAAACAATAGATGACAGTAATTCGGCAATCAGGTTCATCACAAGGGTGTACATTTCGTTCCACCGTTCAGGTAAAGCAAAGGCGGATGACCTGGAGATTCTACTTCAGGAGGTCGGCATTGACCTACTTAGTGGAATCTCTACAGAACATGGATTCATGGAGACTTTAGGAGGGACCATCTTGGCTTTTTTGTGGCACTTTTGGAATCCATGCCAAACGCATGCAACACCCTTATAATTAAATCTGCAGTGGCTGTAATGACGAGTAGGAGGAGAACATTATGCATCCACTCTGCTTCTGTCCTGTTTTGGTGGTGTCGCTCAGCAGCTATCAGGAGTAGGCCTCAAAACTCTTCAAAGGTTCTCCCTAGCCGTTGCCCTTTTCCCCATATCTCAGTTCAACTTATTATTTCTTTTCATTTCTCACTCTATAAAATAAAAAAAACACCTGATGCTGAATGGCATATTCGTTGATTTTATTATTTGGATTGAATAATGTTAACGAAAAGTTCGGAATCGCTGAGGCTGCCTTAAGATAATATTTAATTTTGTTGAAGAGCATAACGATTTTTTTTAATTTCTCATATAAATACGAACGTTGAGCTGGAGGTCACTTTTTAAAAAAATAGTGCTAGTGTTCTCTTTTATCAATATTTTATCAATATCTACTAGATATATTCTTCAGGATAATAAGTAATAACTTTAAAATATTTTTTGTCGTTTCGTTCTTTCTTTATGTATTCAATTAAATTTTTATATACACTTTTTATTATAATTAAATAACTTTCAAATTTAATTTTTTCAATTCGATTCCTTTTCTTGAATCATAAAAAGTAAAAATTGAAAACGTATTCTAAATCAAAGTCACGTACATTATTACAAATTAGACTTCGCTGTCCACGTAGTCTTTTTTTACTTAATAAATTATAAATAGACACATAATAAAAACAACACAGAAAATAACTTACCAAATTTTTGTTGCGTGTGCATTCTAAAAGTTCTTGATAAAGTTTTTCAGCTTGATCCGAGCCGACTTCAAAGGTCTTTTGTATTGTATTAATTAAATAGTCCCGCATGGATTCCAAAACTGGCTGTTCTTCGCCATCTGATGCGTATCTATAAAATTTGTGGTGGAAAAGAATTCGAATGTCATATTCGTTGTTATGTGAATTATATTTCCGAACACACATGTGTGTGAATATGTATATGCATTGCATGTAATTATGGTATCTAGTGTATTTAAGCAACACATAGAAAGGTCTTTATTAAATACGTCCATATTCCAAGTTCCTAACATAAGTGCGCAATATTGTAGCCCGACCGAATCAACAGCATTTGCCGATACAATTATTTATGGGTAGATGCATACCCAAACGGTAAAACCTTAAAGTTTGATTCGCCTGCCATTTCGAAACAAAATTTGTGTTCTACAGCAATCTTTTTTATGTTGGTTCTGAAACGATTTACCCAATTCGAACAATTGTTCTGGAGAAGCAAAACTACCATAATATATTACTCTGTTAACGAGATAGGCTAACTTTACAATAAGGCAGCCCAGTTGCAAATGATTGCAATTTGGTATATTCTTTGTATATTTTTGATTGATGAAAAAGCATTTTTACACAGGATATCACTACAGATCTTAAGGAAGAAACAACAATTTTTTGGATATACTAGTAACGAAATTCTGTAATTACGCGGACAATACTAGTAGAAATAACTTGAACATTCACCTGAATTTCGAAAACAGAAATCTTCTGATTATCGGCCTTACAGCGGTACATATTGATGTATAGGCCTAAAACATCATTAAAAACTATTTACAGGAAACTGACTCACTATAACGAGGGCCAAAGTAGCAGGTGATTCATCGTGAGGTTTGATATTTAATTGGCTTTCTTACGGATCACGCATGACTCATCAAACTGCTTAATTATTATACCCTTCACAGAAAAGTGAAAGGGTATATTTAGTTTTGTCATTCCGTGTGTAATTTTTTCGATATTAATATGGAACCCGTAAAGTATATATATTCTGGATCCTTATGAATAGCGATGACGATTGAGCGATGTCCGTCTGTCTGTACGTGAAATCGGTTTTCCCAAGCCCCCAGAAGAGCTAGAGACTTCATTCTTGGACTGATGGATTGGAAATGAACTTAAGTAGAATAAAAAGAACCGTCGGAAAGACGGTTCCAGAGCTGGGAAGCTTACACAAAATTAACACCAATCGACGCAAAATTAACACCAAAAACCAATTACTTTTGTAATTTGTAAATTAAACCTATTTCATGCTTTGGGAAGCCTCAATTGTCTATTTAAAACTAAAAAAATATTTTTTTTTCAGGGGTGGGATACTAATGGTGTTTTCTTTTCTGCACAATAAATGTGACCTTGTTAAGAAGTGCATGCATAAAATATCTTGCCAACCCTGTAATAATGCAATTTGTTATTTCACTAGAACAAAACACAATTTGTGGAGAAATGTTAATAAATTTAAATTTCATCCTCATCAGAAGAGGAGTATGAATCTAGCAATTGACTAATTGCCATTTCTGCACATATAATTGATGCAACAATATTAATATTTTTAACTTTTATTAAAAGGTTTAGAATTGTTAAAAATTTTCTTTTGTTTGTTTTCATAAACTATACAAACAGTAAAAATTGGTTGCCAGACTGCCAGTTTATTGACCCGAAGCTTTAACGATTTTTTTATATAAAGACTTTTTTGAACGCAATTTCAAAACTCCAAATCATGTAAGATTTAATATCACTTAATGTAATGTTTTCTCATAGTTGTTATATAAAACAGTAAAGATATTAACTTTTAAAATTTAACTTTTTACTCAGTAATTCTAGGCGATTATTTTCACTATTAATAAACAAAAGTCAATTACTTTTCAGGGCACTATCAACACTGTCGATTTGTAGGCATAAAGTGCAATGCCTTTCACCATTATTATGGGAGATATTTTTTAAATCAAACACACTACCCTTTTATAGATTTTTAAGAAGCGAACACGAAATTACTCTTTTTACGTGGAAATGTATATTTTTGTAGAAAAGAAAACACCATAAGAGTTTTTTTGGGCACATTTGGTATTTTGTGCTTACATATAATAACTAAAATGTAATTCAGATTTTTAAAGCTTAAGGTCTTTATATTATATATATATATATATATATATATATATATTTATAAATATATAAATATATATATATATATATATATATATATATATATACATTTATATATATATATATATATATATATATATATATATATATACATTTATATATATATATATATATATATATATATATATATACATATATATATATATATATATATATATATAATTTATTTTCATTTGCATTTCATACCCAAAGGTTAACCAAGTATTGAAAATAAATTATATATATATATATATATATATATATATATATGTATATATATATATATATATATATATATATATATATGTATATATATATATATATATATATATATATATATATATGTATATATATATATATATATATATATATATATTATATATATATATATATATATATATATATATATACATATATATATATATATATATATATATATATATATATTATATATATATATATATATATATATATAATATAAGGACCTTAAGCTTAAAAAAATCGGTATTATTTATTAAAAAAAGAGGTCGAAAAATTGGCAAAAACAAAAGAATAACTAAAATGTTTATGAATTTCAAGTTTTTCTTAAATAAACCGTTTTCCACATCATGAAGACTTGAATCGATGAAAAAAAATTCAAAAATTAAAAATTCTTATCCAGGGTTAAGAAACTTAAATATTTCTTGTACATTAACGCAACCAAAAGGCATCTAACGTCGTTTTTTCCTGGTTAAAATTATTTTATTATTCTGGCAAAACAAAATTGGGCTCAAAAATTTAAAGAAATATATAAAAAAAGTGTAGAAAAATAAAATAGATTCATATCGAATAAAAGTTGTTTGTTGGGTTTTGGTTTGTATAAGTTTCATAGCCTACAATACTTATTATAATGTGATTTTTTAAATCATTTGTGAATTTTTATAGTTAATTTATTAACATAATTCTCAGATGGTTTTTGGAAGTCTTTTAATAAGTTGAGAAGTTTGAAACTTTGCAAAACTGTGGTTGAAGTCTACTGACGATTTGGTAAGAAGCGCCAATGAAATGCATATAGAAATTGCTTAACCACCCAACAAATAAATTTCATATTATAAATATATAAATTTCAATTGCATGAGAGTGACCAAAATGGTTACAAATTTAAAGTTTTTCTTAAACAAAACTATTTTAGGATTCGACAACTGCAATATTTTGTGATAAATGAAAGTGACTAAGATGATAACAAATTTTGATATTTTTTTAAATAAAACTATTTCACGCGTCAGAATAAACTGCATTGGTATAGAAACACAAAGCAAATTAAAATTTCGTTTCAGGGGTGGGAAAATTATTTTTTATGCATAAAAGTAACCAAACAGGCAACTAATTAAAACATTTTTTGAATTAAGGAAAAACAAAATTCGTATCAAATACTTAAAATAAATCAAAATTTCGATTTCAGGGCTCAACATTTGCAATATTTTTTATCACATGAAAGCTACCAATATGGTTACAAATTTGTAGTTTTCCTTAAATAAAACCGCTTTACACATTATAAAGATTTGTATTGGTGAAAAATATTTGAAAAATTAAAATTTCGTTTCCAGGGGTGGGAAATTTTTAATATTTTTTTATTTATAAAAGTAACCAAAAAAATTCAACTTAATTTGTTTTTTTTTTTTCATTTACTGAAACTATTTTATAAATTAGAAAGCACAAACTTGGTACTTAAAATATATGTCAGACCTAAGTCGGTAAAGGGTATATAAGATTCGGCACAGTCGAATATAGCACTTTTACTTGTTTTTGTGTAGTATCGTTTGGTAGGTCATCACAGAAAGACTCCAATTGTTCAGACGTATTACGAAAAACTGCTTCCTGTGATTAGAGAAACTTGAGGTACGTATATTCGATCTACTGAAATCTCTATTGTTCTATCCGTTTAGAACAAAGTTATGGTGAGATTTACGGGTTGTTGGAACCAATATTCCATATTTCTTAGAAAATGGGGCAAATCGGATTGTTTTCGTTAACGGTAACCGATTCATTTCCACATGTTCAAGCAACAGCTTTGAAATACAATATAAAATCCTAAAACTAACTATATGTAAGCAAGGGCGCTCGAAAATGTTTTAAAAGGACTTCACTTTGAATTTAAGAACTATAGAAAACGGTCGAAACGGTACTTTTGGTAGCAAGAAATAGAATGAAGGAGGTGATGAAGTGCCAAATGCCTTAATAATAATCAAAAATTTTGCTTTGAGAGAAAATAAAATTTCCCACGAATCAGCGGTAATAGCATATTTAACATCCCGATTCCCGGGAATTCGAAAAGTCTGGGAAATTATAAACTCAAGTGTTAACATATTGCAGGTAACAGAACCACTAACACTTCTAACGCCTGCATGATCTGTTGGCGATTAATCAGGTTATCTAGATGCGAGATATATGATCCTAAATAACTTTTGAAGTTGTAACATTTTAAGCACCTGCTTCATTAGCGGCTGATTGCTATGATATTTTTATTGCGTTTTAAATCTAACACTTTTGAATCATAGACGCAATCCGTTTTTTGAGCTTTATTTTATTAATAAATTTTTGATCCTCAAAAGTATTCGAAAAGCATTCATCAAAGTGATTTTTAAAACAAAATCGTCTAAGTGCTAGCTGGCCACATAGTATGTGTGTATATATGTGTTCATATATTATGTATTAATGTTAATAAATTGGTCAAAAAAGAATATTTCTTACATCAGTCAATACTCGATCAATCAATACTCGACCATTTTGACGTGTCAAATTTTGCTGTTGTGTTTTCTTTTGATGCATATTTTATTGAAATCTAATAATTCATACTACAGATGAACTAAAAATGCATTTTTGTTTGTTTACTCAGAATTTAAATATTTTTTGTGATAAGCTGCGGCATATACCAGCATTGACTTTGTGCCTTACAATTTTTAGTATTTTGTGTTCTTTACTCACTCACTTTTCACTACCGTACTGAAATTGGTATTACGGATTATACTGCATGTTAACATTTATTGCGTGATCCAAAATCGTTAATTTTAATTTCACTATTTTCGATATATCTCACTATTCTCGACAAAATATCGTGGTACTGGATCACGATTAATACATATTGAACACAAAAATATATAACGTGGGTTGGAAATATATTTTATCCATAAGGACATGAAGTGGCTTCATTGAGAATGTTACCACTAAATACAACCGAACAAGGTAATTTAAAAAAACAAAAAGATTTAACACATAAAATTAAATTGCGGTAAAGAAGAAATGCAAAAAGTGTCATATATTGAACAACGATATGATTTTAAAAATTTAATTTAACTGAAATGCTTTAGTTGGATGGAAAAGCTTTTGCTTTTCAAAATATTTGTATTGCACTTTCTTAATAAGAACAGTTTAAACGTGATTTAACTTACACTTTCTGAGATTTGTTTTAATATATATTTTTGCCTCCTAGCTTTTTGTGCAGTATTGAAACATTGCCAAGGCGACTAGGGATGGGATCTTCAGTAACTTTTCACTTAAGATAGTGAATGCTCATGATCAATATATACATTTTCTTCAGTAGTGTTATAATTAAAAAAAATCTCTTTTAAAACAAACGCTTTTAGAGTTTTATACTTGCTAACGACATAACTGATATCAAAAAATTTACTTTTCTCACACGAATAGAGTGCATAAGATATTTAAATGACATTATTAACCCCAAAAGCTAATTTTCTAAGATATGATAGTATTCCAGTAAATGGCGATATATTACTCAAGCTACCAACATTTTAAGAAATTGTAATTTCTTACGAGAAAACTCTCGGTTTCATGCTTGTTGATGTAAAGTTTGTAATACTCACTTTTTCTTCATCATTATCACCTTTTATATTCATATCATAAAAATTATTTAAGCTGCTCCCATAGTTGATACAGAGCAAACATTACATTTCACAAAACCTTAAAATTTACAATAGTGAAATATTGATGCAGCATTGAGATTGTAAAATTTAACACTGTTTTGTTTTTACGGGAGACACACGATAATACCAAATATTATTACATATTAATTTATAGGTAGTCTTTTTGAGAGAATTGAAAATTCTTCTCTTAGAATTTCGAGAGTTGCATAAACATTATGCTGGTTTCAATAATTCCTTATCGTGTTAATTTAATATGGCTGGGTGGATGACAGCAACTTGGAATAGGTGCAGCATCAGCTTCAGGTAATCGTGAAATAAAGTTATTTTTATACGACTTCGTTCTTTTATATTATTGTGAAATAAATATAGTTTGTCAACAGTTTGTGCAGCCTATTCCGTTTAGAAGTGACTCATACAAAGACTTTTAGGACTCGAAAGAAAATTTCGAAGCAGGCTTCTTTTACAGTTTTAATTAATAAAATTTTGTGACTAAATCTCTTCCTATTTTCACCAACTCTTCTTATTATCCAGCCTCAGAAGCTTTCAACAATACAAGGGTCTCGTAGATTTATTGTCCAACTCATTATGTCAGCATTTTGTGCCTCAATCAGGAACATTAAAACTTTGTCTACATGCATTGTCATGGTGATAAGTAAAACTTATCGTTGCAAACACATCTCTAAAATTAAGACATAATAAATTCAGAATATGTTTTCAGGACTTTGCTGACATTACATCGAATTCATTTTTGGGTTTCTGATATATTTGATAGCTTTGATTGCGTAATTCTCAATCAGTTTTTTAAAGTGTATGCATAAGCTGGGGGATTTTGATGATGAACTGATGATATGATCTACGATCCTATAAAATGCAGGCATACACACATACTTAATCTGCAACATACAAATCATACAAGGGTGTCATAGAAACCGATCTTTTCGGAATTGGTTTTGAAACCGACAAAAAAAAAATACTTTGGTGTCATGGAATCCGCTGTTATCGCTTTTATGTTCGAATAAGAATTAATGTTGGTTTTAGATGTCACAGAAACCAATGTTATCGGTTTTGTTATTGGAAATAATCCGATCAGCTTACAGCTGTCGTTTTGTTATTTGAAATATTAAAAAGCTGTTTTTTATTGTCTCATATAGAGTATTAAAACTATCGGGGGCGTCATAGAATCCAAGTCGGTTTTGCTAATTATCGGTTTTGCAAATCGATGTTGTTTTCATTTGATGTCATGAAAACAAGCCGGTTTTGCCATTTTCGAATGCATGTAAAACCGATATTAGAATCAACTGTTTTATATTTACTAACACATTTTTGTTTGAAAATTTAATAGATTGTGGTATTTGGGATAAAATGTTTATAAAATTTGTGTTTTTATATAAAATAAACGAATTATAGAAGAGAATATAAGTTGTGGGAGATAAATATGAATTTGCTATTTGCATTTGCAGTTTTGTGAAAATATGAAGGGAATTTATTAGGCATACGTATGTATGTATACATAAAAACTGCTGCTAAAACAAATTAAATTTAATTTTATATAAAGTAAAACCAAAGCAGGGCTGTTCTTGCATATATATATGCTGCTAGGGTACAGAAAAGATACGAAGGAGGCATTTGCGAGACTACATCAGCTCGCTTAAACTGCCACTTTCAGCGGAAATACATGTATTATTATAATCTGTCTCAATTCTGCTGCTTAGATTTTAGCAGTTTAAACAAATACACTTTCTGTATGATATTAGACACTGCCTTTGCTTATAAGATCCCGCCATTACTGAAACTTGCTGCTTCTTTTGATTTTCAGCTGAAAGGTTGTGTCAAAAATTTTTCAAAACGATTATATAATATGTCTGGGAAGAAGTAGAGTACCAATTGTTCTAGATAACGAAGTTATGGCTATGGAGCGCATCGGTTGACAAATCATTTTTATAATTAATACAAAATTTAGTAAATATCATTTTTGTATAACTTATTTACTTTAGCTTTCAAATAAACTACTGTTAAATATTTTAGTTGACACTTAGGGCGTACCCTCATTATTTTAAACATGAGTGCTTGTTTTATTTTTCAAACTTATGATTAATTTTCGTATTGTTACGTAAAGAATTCATATTCAGACTCAGGTTCATATTCGTGACATTGCAATTACATACATCCATGAAAAGCATAAGCATAAAAACTATTTATTACAAATTAATCTAGCAAATATGCTACAATCAAATGCATCTAATCAAATATTTGTTAGTTTTTACATGTTTTTCATTAAAGAAAACCGTTTAACAGTTTGAGAAATAATAACTTAACAAATAAAATCAGAAGAATATTAAATAATGGTTCAAAGCGAATAAGCATTTTTGTTTAAACAATTTTAAGTCTATAGTCAAAAGCCAGTCAGTTGCGCTCTCATTTTCGATTTCACATCTAATTTCTATTCCCTTGAGCCAGTGTATTTGTGAATGTGCATATAGCTGCCCCTGATTTATGCTTTAGAAATCGCTTTTGATTTCTGAAAGGACATTTAATTAAATGAAATATTTCTCTCAGTTTTTATTCAAATTAGAGTTCAAAAACAACACACACAAAAATGTATTCATTTATTTGTATTTTCATTAAAGATATTTAACATTTAAACTCAAAATAAAAGCAAAACAAATATTATATGTGATTCAAGGCTAGAACCATACCAAAAAGTGGACAGAAAAACTATTTTTTTTTTTCAAAGTGCATAAGCATGTACATTTCATATCTACATTTTAAACGTACACTTTTATACTAGTAACACACATACAATACGACGTTTGTTTATGAATTTGATGCCCTGCAAATTTTTTATGAAAACTTTTGTCAACTATTCACACTCCATGTTCACAAATAAAGGAAATGCAAGAAACGCATTTTATGGTAACACTTGTGGATTTCGATAAAAAGTAGTCTTTTATACAGTTATAAAACGGAGAAATATATCTTCACTTACGTGACTTTAAAACTTTTAAATGTGTCAAAATGTCTGATACTGACCACTTGAGCCTCTGTTCTGCTAGGCTGCATATGACAAACATCTCCTTCGCACACATTTGAGTTCCTATATCTTCAACATTCACAAAACGTCCATGGCAACTTTATTTAATTATGTATAATAATACAGATAGATTATGCGACATTGTTTGCTTCAACTTCCCGCTAGGAATATTGTAAATTTAAGAACTTGGAAAAGTTCTCATCAGACCTTGACGTTTTAATGTCATAGGAAGCTTCCTGACTGTTTCTGTGGTTGTGTGCGTATGCAAATATGTGATTCACTTATAACTTTTGAACAGTTTGGCCGAATCGACGTTGGAAATTAGATTTCTTGTGAATTGGAATCATTTCGGAGCAGCAAGTTTTGATATATCCTAAACAATTTTAGAGTGATGTTGGTTGAAGTAGTGAACACAAGAATACGATGTCTTATATATTCAAGTTCGACTTCGCAATCAGTGTTGAGTTTTTCTGTTCAGCATCACCAGGGTTGTGTTACTTGTTGTCGACCATTCTCAATGACGAAGGCATAGCGCTGATCGCGATCATAACCAGCTGCGATTATGGCATTAGTTGGTGTGTATAATGATTGTGATATCGGTATCATGATGAAAAACATCACGTATAGTATTATTTTATTACTGTTGTTACAGGTTTATGATATAATCATCAGATCTGATAGATTGACAGATCCGATCTGGTTGATCTGACATATAATTAGCAGTTACATATATATTCACTCAAAATTATTTTCAGTCAGAATTTACCTGTATAACGTCAAGTAAAATATGATTTATAATGATATGGTCCATAACGTCTACTCCTCTGTCATTTTCTCTGCCATAATATTTTTTATATTAGGATGTGAAATTTATCTGGATGTCCACGTGTAGGAGGTGGACAACTGACACCAACCTACAAATAAATTCCTCCTTCCCTAATAGAAACAGTAATGCGCAATATTAAGCCCATTTAGAGTTCTTTTCTATCAAATAATGGACCTTTAATAAGACAGGGCCACGTCTTATTAAAAGTAGTGGTTATTGCAATTTGGATAATTCAGAATACAGAAAGATACAGGTTCAAACTATCTTTAATTCAAATTTATACAAATAACAATTATTCCGGAATTATTGAAAAATAAGAGTGGAAATTTATTATTATTTTTTTTTTTCAACATGTTATAATAAATTTTTTCAATCATAATCTCGGATGCAACATGTCATTAAAAATACATTCCTTATATTCGCATTTTTTATGAAACGTTGCAAAAAGGGTTAGAGAGGGTAAAAGATGTAAGTTCTCGATCTTGCTTTTACATTGTAGCACAAGTAAACATTTTCCTGACTCCCAGTATAAGCGGCCTATGTCACTGTTAACATTTCTAGTGCCTTTGGGCTCTAAATGTAATTTTTTACCTAAAATTTTCTAAAAATTTTTTTATCCAGTTTTCCTACAGCAGGAAATTGCCACACACGCAAATAACTGCCACTAACAAACTAAACATACTAAATACCTGAAACGGTGAGAAAATGTTCGACACAAGTGCAGAAGTATAAGACTGCATTTACTTGAATTTTACACCAAATCATGAGTAGATTTAAGCCCAATTCCGAAGTATCACATAAACTCTCAAAATCCAGCTACAAATTAGACATATAGGAATTTTTACAGTTATGCTTTGAAATTAAAAACAAGGGACACGTTTACACATTCTTAACCAACAAACAAAAATCATCTATTCAAAACATTAACTGAGACAGAATGATGTCTTAAGCAACTTGCTTTGCCATACAAAATTCTTCGAGCGGAGCACGCTTTTTTAAAAAGCTTCCTTTCAAAGATACATACGGAACAATTATAAATTTTTCTCCGCTTTAATTTGTATTGCAAAAGGGAGATGGATATTCAATATATTAAGTGTATTATAATGTGTTGATATAAGTGATGGTTTCAATGTAAGCAAATATATGTGTGTGTGTTTCATTACTTCAAACTAATTGTCTATCCAGTGAACAGTATAATTATTTAAATCGTCAGTAGGAGAGCGAGGCAAACGATTCTTTTACGAATAAGTACAATATTTAATAAATTTTCTGCTTGAAAGGTTGCTATAATTTTTTTGCGTTACACTTTGTGTAACTAACACTCTACTTTAATGACAATTTATTAGCAACACCATCTTCTGGAACGCAATTATTTTAAAACAATTGTATGTGTGCTTGTGTGTACATAGAGACATTTGGCTGTATGATCTCTATATGGAAATATACGAAAGAATAACAAAAGTAGCTCATTAATATGATGTTGAAAAAGAAATCAGCCCAATTCTACCTGAATACATGTACGAAGTTTAACGACGTACGCAAATGGTAGCCGTATATACACATAATTGCCTTGATCATCTTGAGGAAATCATGTCGTAACGTATTTTAGGATTAGTTGTAACCAGTGAACATTTACAGGGTATAACACCACAATTTGCATAACTTCACTTTACATTTCAAGTATTAACGAAAACATTTGCTTTGTTGGCTACAGGATGAACGGCGTCAAATTGAATGTACAAGAGCCGAACAAAATACTTGTGTATGGTCATTCGACACATTGTATTTGAGTTGGTGGACGTTTCAGAAGTCACTTGTATAAATACTTTGCATGTAAAACTGTATTTTGCTTATATATTGTCTATGGCTGTTATACACACTTGCATGCACTCTTGGAGATTTTACAAGCTTTTGAGACGTGCATCATATAACTGCTGTGGGAAACTAAAACGCGCTCATTTTAGTCGTCTAGCACTTCGCATAAGTAAGAGCTACAATTTCACAGGCACCAATCTTATGTTATCTAGCACTGGCCGGAATAATCGGTAATACTTTTAGATTCAAGAATTGAGTACTTACATATCGTGAGCTCAATTTGTTGTTGAACATTCAATATATATATAAAAAATTAAATAAATACTGAACTAAATACCATTGGAAGACTTTTTTCTTTTGCTCATACAGATAGATAATGTGTGCGATGTAATTGTTATACATGCAATTAAGCAAGATTTAATATATTTGACAACAGTACAAATAAATTTTAGCTTCGAGTTTAAATAATATTCGTTCATTTTAAGGAATTCTTAACAACATTAAACTTAAGAAAAAAATTTATTCGCAAACGTATTAATAACAAATCTTATTTATTTGCATGTTTCATTGACTGGAAAGTGCTTGTTAATCTTACTTGTGAACAAAAGCTATTAAATCGGCAGCACGCCCTGAGCCATCGCACACTACCACAGGCACTGGTGGTGTATCCGTCACGTACTCTAAAACTGCACGTATTGTGTTCGTACCACCCTCGATAACAAGACAGACTACGGGTGTACTGGAATGTGTAACTGTAAATTTAACAAAAAGAAGAACATGAATTAATATAGTAAAAACAACACATAAGAGAAAAGTATGTGAGAGATAGAAATTAGCCAAGCGGAAATGACACACGGACAGGTTCAGTTTCTTTGATTGTGATATATGCAAACGAAGATATTGTCCGTCACTCTATTAAACATTACGTTGTCTTAAATAAATATGTTAATCTATTATTGAAAATTTTCAGCAAGAGTTTTTAACATGTTTTTATGTATTTTTATTTTACTTTCACTTTTATTATATCATAGCAAACATTGAATATCGTTAGGTTATGATAGAGAGGAATATTTTCAGGCTGCATATTCGTAACAAATGTTCGCTAGGTAAGAAGAAAAAGTATTATTAAGTATTTCATGTACATAATTGTTTCATTTCATACACTGCAAGACAATGAGTATTCTTTAACGAGTCTTCATAACGCATAAGAAAAGCAAGAAATATTCCCACATTTGATATAAAACTATGTCATTTTCATCATTGAAATTTTCATTATTAAATGCCATTTTAAACACGTTTCATACGTTTGTGGGTTCTTTTTAATTTTAATTCAGTTGCTTATTGGTTAAATGGTTTTTCATTCAATAATTATGTTTTTATATCAGAATATTAATATGGAGTAACACTTACATGGATGCAGTTTTAAATTTGATATAAACTTTTCTAATTTCCTTCGTAATATAAGCTCAGCACCATATTTTGCTTGGGTTCCATTATCGACCAAAAGAAAGTAAGCATGACGATTATTTAGCACAGCCAATTTGGACCTAAGAAGGCAAGAGAAAGCAAAATCAAATAGACAAACAATTAGTGTATATTTTAAAAAGAATGGAAAGTGCTTATATAAAAGAAAATAATTAACAAAACATCAACGCCATACAAATACTCTTGTGATTACAATCAATGGAAACGTACTCACGCACGAGTAGGTACGCGTATGTATGTACATGTTGGTATACGTAAATAAATAAGCATGAAAAAATGCTACAATTGCTAAGCAATTGATTGTTTTTCTCATTGTTCCTTTTTATCTTATCTATTAATACGAATAGGTATGTATATATTTACATATTTCTATTTGTACAGAATTTCTAAAACAGCCGCCATCTAGGATTTTATTTTATATAACATTTTCCAACTGCCCACAGGCGTATGATGAATATAAATATTTATTTTGTTGCAGTTGTTGATGTATTTGTGTTGCTCATACGCAACGGTAAACGAGTATGTCCTGCACTCATTCGCATTTATTTTATGGATAGAAACGCTGTATGCCACTAACCATGGTTTGGAAACACGTTCATGGTATTTAAGTTTCGTTTAGTGTACACTAATATTGGGACATTCACACTGTGTGCTATTTAGTCATATTGTCATAAGATAATAAAGTTATAATAATATATTTCCATATATAGTCTCAACACAAATATTTGGAAATGATATAAATTTAAAATTATTATTGGAAGACAGTTTTCTACGATAAGTACCAACGAGAAAATTACAATATTGCATGCTTGAAAGGTTAGATAACGCACACTACGATAGTGTGAGAATGTCTATTTAACAATTGCTAACTTTGAAGTTGTGATCTATTTGTATACATATAAAGCTTCTTTGATAAAATTATTGTTTTTATTAATAAACAGAATTCCAAATTGAAATACATTACATATGTACTCGATAATGAAATCAAAACTATCGTAGTGCTTCCGTTCTATTGCAGTTTCCGTTTAGTGTTTGTTACAAATTTCGGCAACAAAATTTTTTGATGTTTCATTCATGAACGGGTGGTACTGTGTTGCAACTTTAAACATGTTTTCAAATATTTAGCTTCTTTTTAGTTAATTGTTAACTAGTGGGTTTTTAGCGATTTTCATATATAGAATCTTGCTTAATGGTATATCAATAATTTCCATTTCACCATCACTGAAATAAATAATCCTCAATCTTTGAAAACTCTATACGTATGTACTTATAACTGGTGTAAGATTTCATCAATGATTAATGCAGATTTCATAGATGCCGATCGTATGAGTGTAAATAGACCTTAACTGGCAACGTTAGAATTATTTAATGCATGTATAGGAGCTCTAAGTTAGGTCAAAAGAACTTGTGGCTAGTGTTTGTTAAATAACATTCGTGTTTTTAAATACATTCTACTGGACAATGTAAGAAGTCAATTCTTCAATTCAAATTTTGTAACGCGCCCCAAAATACATCACCTTGTGTTTTTTATATAAACATATAATACATGATATATCGGATGCCTCCGTTCTAATATATATATATATATATATATATATATATATATATATATATGTATGTATGTATATATATATATATATATATATATATATATATATATATATATATATATAGAAGACTTTTTCTAAATTCTGCTATTTAAAATAATTATTTAATGTTTGAAGTTGTAAACAATTTTAATTGAAGATATGCAAGCATATTATTTTGCCTGGGATCTTGGATATATCGGGTATTGAGAACAAGAAAATCTCACTGAGAAGTAAAGTTTTTACTGTTCATTTAAATATAGGAATATGTCATTATTGCTATTTACAACTTTACGACGTTCGCAATGAACTCGAATCGCAATCTTCCCGAATTGGTAATTTTTTACATCTGAAAAATTTTGCTCCAGAGGGATGGATATGTGATATCTTAAGTAACAAAACGCATCTGAAACGCAAGTGGGGATATTACCACATGTGTTTTTTAATGTTCGACCTGGTTTTATGTAGCATAGAGATATCAGAAAAAGAAAAAAAAATTTAAAGCCCTAGAAATAAGTTTATTTCGATGTTTACATATTATGATTTAAGAAAGAAATTTTTAGCGTATGTAAAAATCTAACCATATGGCCGAAAGACAACCTTATAATATAAAAAGCTTCTGGCGATTCATGTAGGATTAAAAATTCAACAATTCAACAAGGAAAAATTGAAGTAGTAATCAACCTTTTATTATCCTGACAATTAATTTACAAATTTCGAAGTACTTACAGTACTTACAGAGATAAGCCGCGGAACATATTCGACGAAGACCGACTGACCATTACGAATAGCATGATTTAAAATCATGTCCTGTCTTTTACTTTGTAATTATATCGAATTTAAAAAGTTCTTTTTTTGTACAGTAATTTTTTTTGTTATGATACTTTCAGCAAATAACAGCTATGACTTTTGAAACTAAAGTATTTTTTCATTTTACTTCATATTCAATTAACTGTTTTTGATATTTTGTATCTATATACTAGTTTTGTATTAAATTTATAGTACTGATATAAGATACTTCTACAATTACGAAAAGTTTCACAAACTTAAAAATCCGCAAAAGCTTATTAAATTGGTTTAATTAATGCTGCAATTTGTTGAAATACATAATTAGTTTGAATGAGTTGATCAATATCTACAAAAATGAAAAATATTATATAACAAATAATATATTATGTTCACTTTCTTTGCTTGCTTTCACACCTTCTGTAATATGTGCGTTCACGTACTTTTCTAAGTTTAAGCTCCTTTTGAAAATTTTTTAAGCGAATTTTTTAGTAACATTAAATGTCGTTTAAACTCACGGAGTTTAAACGACATTTCCCAAAAATATGTATTAATTTAAACAATATTTTATGCTTAGATTGATTGTTTTATTTCGTTTCTTTACAAGAGTAAAATAATTTTTTTTAATACTTGAATGGTATTTCTGCTAAAGGAAAAGATGCAATATTATCGTTAAAGTCGTGTTATAAAACAGTAGGGAAAAGAGTTATTTAGATTTTTTCACAAATACAATGAAAATTTCACGATCATTTTGAAAGAGTTCTGTTGGAATTGCTTTATTAGTTTTCATAGTTTCGTATAATATTTCACTAAATTAATGACAACAAGATTTTTTGTCGTTTTAGAGACTACTTTGTTTATAAACTTTAAATTATATGCATACACATTTTCTGATTTATTTGAGCGGTTGTCAATCAAAAATTGTTTAGTATGATTGAATGGTTCAGCAAAATTATTTAATTGTATTATCGTTCCGACTTTATTAACTCAGTAAACATATGCAATTGTTTCTTATGTCTTCTAAAAGTTTGGTAGTTCTCAGATGTTTTTCAAAGGTGTGTAGAATGAAAGAATTGTTATTTTGGAATTAGGGTGAAGTCTATTAATGATTTGGTGTAAAAAGCAATGAAATACAGCATATAGACATACTTGACTTGGCAGTCATTTGAAGCTTGCGGCTATTAACGTCATACTTTTAGTTATTATATTTACTATTTGTATTCTTTCTTTCCATGCACCCTGTGTACGTATTCATTTCTTTAACAAGCTGTTCATGCAGTGAAAATTATTTCCTTTTTTATTACATACAAATACATATAACAAGTTGATGTAAAATGATAAATTAATCAGCATTAAATATGTCACCAGCAGCAGCACTGAGTACAAGTTAGATGTTATGCATACCAACAGGACTTGGAGGATGGAATACACAAACATAATTAAACAAATCTTGGTGTCAACAATTTATTGTATTAATTTGTAAAAGTTTTAATAACATGTTAAGTGTGAAAATTATCATTATTTAATCAAGGGAAACTACCTTACCGTCTACACTGTATCAAAGTATATACGAGATTTAAACGATATATAAAAATATCACAACCTGAGCTGCATATTGAACAGTGAAAGGAAGAAAACATATCTCACCTAGGTGAACTGATGCTATGGCATGGCACCTCACGATTATGACCCAAGAGTTCATGGTTGCGTTCAACAATGCCCCAGGGTGCAATACCAATGCTGACAACACGTCCTGTTCGCTGTTGGCCTTCCAAAAGCAAAGCATCACCAACTTGTTTGGTTACACCTAAAAATAAAGCAGACCAAAAATAAATTTAAAAATCTCTGTTGAACATAAATTTAATAAGAGAAAAGCAATAAAGATAATGAAAATAAGATGAACATATTAAAAACTTCCTCCTATACAGTTTTTACTTATTACAAAGAACCTGCGGGATTAAAACAAAATTTATTAAATTTTATCTTAACAGGCATCCATTGTCGTTTATTTTATTCACAAACTGCTTTGCTGTCAGATGCACAAAATGAAATGTTTTCGTTGTTGGTTTTGTATTATTTTCTTGTTGCATTAAGAGAATTTTTATAGAAAATTATTCGATTATTTGCGTTCATAGAAATTTCTAAATTTGTTTGTTTGGGCATAAGCGGATAAAACTAAACACGGCTTGAAAATTAGGTTCTCAATGTAGTGGGCTACCTGGATACAAGTTTTACCATCTGAAGCGACACTTAATAAATATAGCGAAAAATAAACTAAGAATGTTAAAAACAAATTTCAAAGTAAAGTTAAACAATAATAAACCAGAAAACAACTATTACTATGATAAAAAGCCTCGATCGAAAGATATACAGGTTTTTTCACAGTAAGACTTTTATTTTTATTTTTTATTTTTTATTTGTTTGTATTGAGCCTTTTTTTATTGAAATAATAAATGTTTTTATATGTATTTCTTTCAATTTACCCTTCTATCGAGTTAACAACGCATTATTGGAATGAGTAAACGGAAAATTGTTTAACGAATTATTCAACTAAGATTAGTTGAGTTGAGTTAAAAAATCTTAAAGAACATTTCGAGTAAAACATATTTATTAAAATCTTTTACCTTCGGCCAATTAAGCTAAAAAATCGATGTTTTAGAAAATTTATATTATATCAAGATTATATACTATCGATAATTACATCATATATATTCCTGAATATAGTATTGAGGATCAAGGGTACACAAAATTATTTCTTTATACTTTATGTGCTTAAATAATTTTTTTAAGTATTTAGTCTGTTATAAATAATGTTTCTAGGGATAATTTATAACATTAAAATGTTACACAAGAAACTTAGAAACTTAGTTTAAAGAACATTTACCTTTTCTTAATATTTAATAATTTTAAACTTTTGATTTGTTTATTAATTATGTTTAACACGGTTACATAAAGCGACAATAACATATAAGTTATATTAAATAACACGTTAGTCCGATACTATTTAAAAACCCAACGTGATATTAGTTTCTAGTCGTGTATAACGTTGCACTAAGGCAGAAATCGCGATTTTAGCGGCAAAAAGTCAATTTTTCAGCTTTAAGTTTTTGCAATATTTTGATGGTGTTCAATGCCCAACATATTGGTAAGAAAAGGTAAAAAAAAAAATTTACTGCTGGCAACTCTTTTTATGTACAAACACCTGTTAATGTTTACAACTTTTTTTGGCACGAGTTAACACAAGTGAAGCAGCAAAATTTTAACAAAATTAAAAACTGTTTATTAAATAAAACATTCTTGTAAAAAAACTTTTTAAATATTTTTATTACATATAAATAAAGTTTGCTAAATCTGTGCATTTCGTACATATTTTGGTGTTTTTTTGTGTGTATATTTTTGTGTAATTCTGAAGAATTTTGTCGTTTTTCGTGGAGTAAAACTGAAAATGTTATGAAGTGTCATTGGAACTATGTAGACGTAATAGTTGGTAGAAAACTCCAGTTTTATGTCATAGTAAAAGTGTCTGCATTTGAGTGCTAACGAACGAATTTTTAATATTTTTGTAGAAACACTCAGGTTCAAAAATTCTGAAATATTTGAGTTTTGGTTGAGAAACAACAGGAATGTTTCGAATTACATAAAAGGAAAAATTTCAAACGAAATTGACAGCGAATTAAGTAAATTAATATGTACTAAAGCTCGTAACTTGTCTAATTTTATTAAACTTAAATGGGATAAACAATCCAGAAACGAAAAAGCATTTAGAAAATATAATGAGGGATGGTTGAGTCGAGAAACAATTTTTGTTATACCGAAAAAGATCAATGCTATCGGGCGACCAAAAATGAGTTATGAGCACACAAGTGAGAGAAATAAAAGGAGATTAGCTTCCGAATTAGCTTCCCAGCAAGGAGAAAATGCGCAATTATTAGTTCACGCTGCCTCTATATCTGCCAAAAAGTCCTAGGCAACGGATCTAAAATTTGTTCTACAACAAGTTGCTAAATCTCCAAATCGGCCATCCAAAATTCGAGACGTTCTTAATACTAACCATAAAGAAGTTACGCCAGTATCACCTGATGAAGCTCTAATGTTTTTGTTAGAAAACGGTTTAATTAAAAAGCAATACATGAATATGCGTCAGTTAAACATAAAACACAATAGTTGTATTTATCCGACATATGATAAAGTTTACAAAAGCAAATTGAAATGCAGACCAGATGAAATCAAAGCGAATGAAAGCTCGGTCGAAGTTTCGTTTCAAAATTTGGTAGACCACATGGCTAAAAGAATTCTTTCCTATCAAGATGAAGTATTATGTGGAATGGATGTTGAAGAATCCATCCTAATTTTGAGCTACGGGTTTGATGGTTCTACCGGTCACAGCTTGTTTAAGCGAAAATTTTTCGAAAATACTTCAGAAAGCTTCGATCAGTCCCTTTTTGTGACATCAGTCATTCCAATAAAAATAATTTCATCAGCAGGAGATAATATTTGGGTAAACCGTAGACCTCAGTCAGTACGCTTTTGTAGGCCTTTAAAAGTGGAGTTTGTTAAAGACACAAAAGAGCACATTTTAACTGAAAAGCAAAACATTAATGATCAGATTAAGAAGTTGGAACCACTACAATGCACACTAAGTAATGGGAAGAAAATTAAAGTAATATATAATTTATATATGACATTAAGAGATGGAAAAGTCTTAAATGTGTTGACAGAAACTAAAAGTTCACAGCAATGCCCGATCTGTCATGCAGGTCCGAAGCAATTTCGAACTATTAGAAACTTTGATTCTCCTAATTTTGAAGCGAAGGCCGACGTATTGAAATATGGAATAAGCCCTCTGCATGCCTGGATTCGTAGCTTCGAGTTTGTTTTAAAGCTTTCATACAAGCTACAAATGGGTCTTCATGTCGATAAGCCGAAAGCAAATGGTAGCGGCAACACCAACGACGGCAACACAGCTAGAAGAGCATTTTCTCCCACGGACCTTTTAGCATCTATTACTGGTATAAATATAGATTTTTTGAAACATTTGCACATAATCTTAATTGTTCTCTCCTCTGAATTTGAAATTGATACTCAAAGGTTTCGTGCACTTTGCATTAAAACCAGTGAAATATTTTTCCAAAATTACGAATAGTACTCAATGTCTGCCACAATACACAAAATATTAATGCATTCCTCACAAATAATTGAGGCTTCAGTAGTACCCGTTGGCCGTCTTGCAGAAAATGCATCTGAGGTGCGAAACAAATATTATAAGAAAGATCGAACTGGTCACGCTCGAAAGGATTCAAGAGTGCACAACATTCTAGACATGTATCATACAGCCATGGATAGCTCTGATCCATATATTTCTAGTTTATGTGTACAAGAACGTATAAATAGTTCAAAAAAGCTTCCGTTTCCTCGAGAAGTGATTGATATTTTTAAAATTCCCGAATTACCACCAGAACTGTTATTACCTTCAACATCTCAAGAAGCTTCCATCTGCAATTATAGTTCTGGTTCAGATGTAAGCTTAGAGTCGTTAAATAATTATTCATTGGAATTAGAATCAGATGAAAACGAAGAAACAGACCATGATTAATTAAGCCCCATATCTTTTGAGAATACGTATCCATTATTTTCTTATCTTAAGATTAATAAATATATAACCATTTACATAACTTCTTGAAAATTATAAGTTTGTGAATGAAAAAATAAATGAATTTCTTGACAGCATTAAATATTTTTTAATAGTGGGCGTGGGACGCCTTTTTTTCTAAATTTTTTTTTGTCAGTAGAAGTCTGTACAACCTTTTTGGTGACGGTACCTTACCAGGAAGTACCATTTTCCATTATTGTATTTCGAACTAGGGGTGGCCCGCCCATTTTTCTCAAGAGGCACTTTTTTTCCTTAGAAGTTCGTATAACCATTTTGGTGAAGCTAGCTTTGTAGGAAGTACGTGTTGCCACCACTTTAGAAAAAGGGGGCGTGGCCTGTCCATTTTTTCTCAAATCGAATTTTTTATCGTTAGAAGTCTACACACCATATTTGGTTAAGCTAGCTTGTCGGGAAGTATTTTTTGCCGCTTAAATCGCGATTTCGGCTATAGTGCGTTGGAACCATAGCTGGCTCTCATTTTTTTTAAATCTTTATATAGTCAAACTTATGTATTTTAAATGGTTTTGTGAAAAAGAGTGGATAAACGAGTTACACTCAGCTCTAGTTGGCATAACACGGAAAATGGGTAATGAGTAACACAAAATCTGCAATAAACCTACTAGTTGGAAAAGTGTTATTGGAAGCACGCTTTGTCATATAATTAAGTTTACCTTCTACTTTTTTTTCATGTATTTAAAAGGTGCTTAAGATTGTATTTATTGATTAATTACGTTGCTTACACAATACTAATTTTACCTGTGTTCGTTCCGCCAGTAAAAATCCACGCTCCTGTTGTTTTAGCCGCTTTTAACAATCCTTTTCTAATTTCCTGAAAAAATAGGTTAATTTTTTGAGATTACTAAAATGTTTTCATTTGGAAATGAGTAGGGTTTTAATAGATGGTGCTTTCCTTTTTTTCACTATTATAAGCGCGTGGAAAAACTCCTTCCTGCTATTGCATTTGCAATGATGGCATAAGTGAAACTTACTGTAAACATGTTTGTGTCACTTTACCAGGTGTCATAGCTGAATATGAACAGAAAACAAGAACGCCTACTATTTTTCTTGCTACTTGTATGGTACAGAAAAATCTAAGTACCAACATCTCCAACAACTACTTAATATAAGACAAAATGATTTACATACATCAAGAAACCAATCCTGGAGTTCCTTAATATTAGTGTAAAATTATTAAGCCAAGTACAAAAAGTCGATTTAATTACGACTATTAAGCGGGATTTTGGTAACTCGGGAAAGGAGAATATTTACATTACCCGTGAGCAGAGATTTGCAAAAAAACGTAACATGGAGCTATAAAAAACCCAGTCAAGAAAAATGTTAATAAAACAAACAAAAAAGTTTTTTAAACCTCTTTAATTTTAATTATGTACTGATACTTTTTTCCCAAAATCTTACTAAAAAAATCAAACTGATCAATTGAGGCGTTTAAGCTACGAGTAGTTCCTATGCACATTTCACTGGGGCTAATGCAGATCATCAGGGAAGTTTTACCCAACATTTCTTAGGATAACTAAAGACATTTGTTTCAAACTTCCACTTTAATAAATGAGAAGCTTAAAACAAATATCAAAGTCATAACCAGAACTCACTAATCACTTTTCCTTTTTTATTTTGTAACGTTTTTATTCTACAATTCGTTGTTTTTTCCGATTCTAATTGTAGTTGTAAGAGAAATTAAGAACAACAACAACTCATAATCATGATACAAAGAAATCAGACAGCGCATTTAAATTTTCAAAGCACGTTTTTCTGAGTATCTACGCCTCACCTTGAAATAAATGTGAACACAAGCGCAGAAACGCCTGTAAATGATAATGCAAAGATTTTTTATATTTAATTTTTCATGTAAAAAGTTTTAATTTGGGTTTTATATATTATACATTTAATAAAAAGAGAAAAAGAATAAAAATTGGATTTAATTTAAAGTTTTGTGCCGTTTTCTTTTTCTATTAGTTGAAACTCCAGCAATTTGTTGATTTCAACTTCTGATTTTCAGGTACATCCTCGCACGAAAAATAATTTTATTGATTTTTTCGCTGCAATTTATTTATGTGTTGGGGTTTTTCTTGAAGGATTTTCAAGAAGTCTTCTCCAATTAATAAACTGTAACCTTTAGTATTTGGAGAGATTTCATCTAATTCTTTTATGTAGAACATCATTTCCTGTGTTGGCTTTGATAATCCGCCTTCGCTAAGATGGTCCACCCAAGTAAAAAAAGGGGTTCTGCATTTCTTGGGGCTTTAATACCTGGAATCACGTTTCTTAACTTGTGGTTCACTAGCTATAGTGAAGTTCTCTAAGTCATCGTTAGGGAAGTCTTCAGTTTCCATTTAGTGAGGTTGAACTGTATCAGCATAAATATAACACTTTTTTCACCCATTTTATACTTCGTGTTCTCGAAATCCTCCGCTTTAAAATGATGCATGCAGATGTGAGATCTGTGGATTATGGCCGCAGAAAATAATCCATTTCTTTGGGAAATTGGAAAAAAATACTAGCAGATCCTTCACTTTCAAAAGTTTTATTGCAATTCACAACACTGCACTTCATTTTGTTAGTTTTCTACAATTATAAAGGTATGATGTCACACAAAACAGCTGATGCGTATACAATGCGCAATGCGCTGTGTTCTCTTTGTATAATGCTAATAATTGTTTCAATATAAAATTGATCACTTACTATTTTTTAGTAAGATTTTGGGAAAAAGAAATCAGCTATACAATATTTCCAATAATTAATTTAATAAAAAAAAATGTTTAATCTTTTGCAATGCTTTTTGCAATTAGTTGTCGTTGTAGTTAAATTACAGATTGATTTTCTTTTTACGTATGTAGAAACATATTTAATTTTTCTACTAAGAAAAACAACTTTGGTATTAACTTCTTTCATAATGTTAAAACAATAATTTCATAGTCTGCTGTGAAAATTCAAATATTGTATATAGCAAGTGCTAAATGATGCAAGTAGCGTATTTCTAACATCATTATTCTCTAAGACGTCACATATTTTATTCAGTAATAAGTTAGACGAAAAATATTTGAACTATTTTTCATTTCCATTGAATCATTTATTATATATGATGCATAATATTTGTTTGCGAAATTAAACTTTACTTGCTGATTGTTTTGAAATATACATTTTTGAAAAATACATTTATTTATTTGTCTGTTGACAACAACAATAATAAATGTTTTACAAAGATTATACTAGTGTACCGTTAGTTTTTAATTTAAAAGAGACAACATTAGATGGCAGTGAATTTACAATTTAAACACATTAAAAATCATTAACACTTAATTAGCGGAATGATGTCAGACAATATGAGAGTTGCTTTGCCTATTAGTTTTGCAGCCTATTCAAAGTAAGCTTTCAAATGTTGTAAAGTATAGTTAATTGAGTTATTTGGGCAAAACTATAAAATTTAACAAGAAAGATAAATGTCAGCGATAAATAATGCCGAAAGCGATATATCGGCATATCTGAAATATCGCCGATATATCTGCACCGGTCTCGGTTACACCCCTAGTTAAACTTTCAAGCGTTTTTTTTAGTTTAATGGTTACTTTTATAAAATAAATTTATTAATATGTCATGCTTTTAACATAAAAGCAGATAGTGTTACTTACTTTTTTTAATTTTGGTTGAAGTTCGAAATTGGCTTTTCCACCTTGTACTGTTATCAGAAGTTTTGGTAATTCTAAATTCCATTCTTTGGTAAAAAGCTGCACAAGCAACTCAGGACGGGTATCGAATGATAAGCGGACATACTGTAAAGATATAATAAATTTTTTAAAAGCCCCTTCTACGTATTTTTATTCTTTGATGTAAAATGTAAATGGTTTACGTTACCGATAAGAAACATATTTATTAATATTATTTCGAATGCTGTAAAAAAAGTTTCTGATACTTTAACTTCGGAGCAAAATATGTACAGTTATTTTTTGTTCTTGATCAAATTAACTTTAGTACTCTTATAAGATATTATGAATATGTTTTGCTTCATAGATTTTATTTTCCGGTCAATTTCTGTCAACAAAATTCCTTTCATATTTATTATTAAAGCATTTTGCCATAGAATTTTAGAGTCAATATCTTATTTACACATTATTTTATGCCTGTGTATAATATTATTAAGCCTACTATTTGAAGCTACTCACCTGAGCTTTTGTAGGGTGTGCTCCACCTTGAAACTCTATTGTACCATATGCATCTGTTGGTTGAGGTCTCGTATGCTTGGTTGGCATCCATAAATCACCGGGTGACCCGCTTTCGATGCCGGCTATAGTTTGATGTGTTTGTCGAGCTTGGCCGCAGCAACATCTGGAAATGAAAGAGGATTGGTTTTAAGAGGCATATATTAATGATGCAGTGTAATATACAATCAACTTCTTTTCGGGTATACTCTTCAATGATATGGATTATTTTATGTTTAAACTCACGCGTGCGTATGTGTTTTATTTACTCTTCGTTTAAAGTAAAACTGTAATAAAACAATCGGTCTTATTAAGAGTATCGTTGTCGTTTCGTATTCGTTATAAAATGAGACGTTTTTAATAATTAGTATTAAGAGTTTCGTAAAAATCATATATTAAAACCTGTTTGCAGCTCTATATCAATTTTCGGTAGCACCATTGTGGTGTCTAACTGTCAAGTGACAGAAAAAATTTTATTTAAGTTTTCGTTGACGACAAACGGCAAAATTATTTAAAAAAATGGAGTTAAACAAAAAACTAGTATATTGTACAAGTAAAATTTAGCTGTAACATTAGTTATACTGTTGTTGATCATCTATCAATAAAATTTAGATAAAAAATTACGAACATCGCTGAATTCAACAGGATGGTAGAACTCTTGGAACAGAATCTCATTGCGGTAGGAGCCTATAGCAGTGGGGTAAATAAAGAAAGCCTTAAAAAGGACTGGAATAAAATTGGCATACAACTAAATGTTTTATGGAGACAAAGGTTGGACAAAGGTTTGGGCTGATTACAAATTCACAATTAAAAAAATAAATTCATAATAAAACTGAATGCCGTGCAACTGCTGAAGGTCCATTTAAACAGTTCGTACTAAGCCCTACAGAAAAACCTGCCGCAAATTTGTTAAAAATCGACAGCATTATAAAGCCACCTGGTACTTCGTTTGGCATTCCTGACAGTAATTAAGAGAATGAGTGCAATGAATTAGATATCGTAATAGATGAGGGCATGCAAAATGTGAAACCAATTTGCTAACAAACAGTGGAGCAAAAATCATAATTTGAAAGAAAATTATGATTTTTGCTCCATGAAAACTCTATAAGGATGAATTGAAAAGAAAAAGAGATCATCGAAAAAATATGTTAAAACTTAGACAAGAAGAGATAGAAATTAAAAGAAGACACTCAGCTGTTAAGTAATGATCAGTTGTTTTCTATTTGCAAGTCTTGTAAAACTCAAAATGTTATCGCGAAAGTGCAAGTATTATCCTGATGCATTTTGTCGTTTATGCATCATGTCGACTAATTAAAGTTTGAAACGTAAAATTCTAACTAAAGAGATCTCATACTTTCTCTGAGAAGCCTACGAGGCGTATTATGGTGGTCCTGTTGGGAGGCAAGACATCGGTCTACATGTTTCTTATAGTTACTTTAAAAGATGTTTACAATATACGGAAATTGTAATTAAGCGGTGAAGGGTATGTAACTGACATATTAAGTTTTTTTTCTATACTTTAGGTTGGCATCAAGGAGAGACAATGTATATTTAAAAAAGGATTGATGAGAGAATTTTTTTAAAAAAACTGGATGACATTTCCCAAAATTATCAGAAGTAAGTATTAAGCCTAGGGTTCTTTCGCCGATGAAAAGTTTTCGAGGTTTCTGAATCGTATTCCAGAAAGGGAGTTGGATCAGAGGATGCATTGTGCCAGAACTAGAAATCAGGGGATAATTCGAAAAGGCTGTGGACAGATTAAAAGCAGGAGAATATTTTGACGTAGCTATTTTTACTTTTACTAAGGCAGTGAAATTTATTCTGCCGGGAGTTGGAACATTTTTGAAGCAGTAGTATCTGAATAACCTTGAAAAAGTAACAGCGTACACTTTTAAACTATTTTTTACTTTTCGAAAGTTATATAACCACCACGACTGCACTGTACGTAGTATAATCTGCAGGTCTAATTGTCGACGACCTTTTCCAATATGCATGGCCTTATATCGGCAACAAAGAGCCGATCAATCCTTTCGGACTTATAGCAGTAGACTAGTGACTTCAGATATCCCTGCAGAAACTAGTCTAGCGACATTAAATTGAACGATCTTCGAGGCCAATATATTAAAAACTAAACTTCCTGCACATCATGGAAGGATATTTTTATTATTTTACATATTTTTCTTTGAATTTGCCGAAGAAAAAAAAAATTGGTTTAAGCGGAATTTTCTGCCCATCCTCAAATTCACCGATTCTTTATAATTGCTAATTTATTTCTTAATATAAAAAAGTTTTATGTTATACCTATTAATCGTTTTACATTTTCTGTAGCGATATATGTATATATATATATATATATATATATATATAGAAAAATATACGGATGATTCTGAATGTGATCTGCGAAACTTCCCGCAAATTTAAACTGCGAAGATATTGAGACCTGGTTTTTGTGCTATTCGATACTTTTAAGCTCTTTGAGCTAAAACACCAAATTAATTTGAAACCAACAAATTTCTAACTGATCAGATATATAAAAATAAGTTTTTCCAAAAATCAAGTAATTTTTTTAGATTACGTTACAATATCTCACGAACGCATTAAACGATTGTGACTTCTGTAATAACATTAAAATTTCTTTAAATTTCAATTTTTGTATCGGGAAGTTAAAAATAGTCACATACATAAATACACATGCATAGTTTAGATTAGCATATGTGCGAGTGCAAATTGTTGTTTTATTTAAATTATGTTGTTTGAATTTAAATTATATAATAGGATTGATTCCGTACTTTTTTGGCAAAGTTCGGTAAAGTGAAAGTAAACAAGAAATTCTCTCATATATTTAAAAATGTACAAAAGTACGGGAACACTAAAAGCCAAAATTCTTTACCAAAAGAAAACGTCGACGTGTTTTGACATTTTAATACATGATGCAGGCAAGTTAAACTCAAGCCGTACTTACGTTATTCGCCATTTACTTTTATTTTATTACAATTTTTTTTTTAATCTGTTGATATTAATTTTTTGCAGTTTTTAATTGCTTATCTTCTTAAAACAGCTGACCGTTTGACTGTTTTCCCAAACTGGCCGAAGAAAAATTGCGGGCTACTTCGTTCAAGAAGAAGATGAAGAATGTTTATCGCTCAAACTCTCTCTCTCTCTCACTTGCCCAATCTTTGAGTACGGGAACAGTTTTCGGTAAGATTTGGATCCCGCGGACTCCCAATGCAGAGTACGGGATCAAACCGTTATAATACAAACTCTTTAATAGAAACTTGTAAATTAAAAATTTGAGTTAAAAACTTGCACACCTATAAAAGTTTCCAGTTCGGCAAATTAGTATTAGAAATAATGTGGTGTGTTGTTATGACATTTTCCTCATAATCTTTCAATATTCTCGAGATTAGCTTCATAGGTTGCCTTAAATACTTCAATTAGGAATTTCCTAAGAATTATTCTTAAGACGCGATATCAGTATAAAATGGAAAACTATTTGCAAAGTCATACTGTTTGATAATCCAGTTGCACACTAGCTAAATTAAAGCAATATACTATCAATAAACTTTTATAGATTTTGTTTCAACAGAATTATGGGAAGAAATTGTATTCCAAGGGTTAGTGAAAGCTGTAGAGCTTATTGAAGATGCTACGAACAATATGAGCATTAATTTAATATTATCGTACAAGCTGCTTCAGCAATATTAAGAAAGGAAATTTGACAATTTTTTTGGAAACTCTATAACAACATAAGAAAAATAAGATTGCTAAAAGCTTTTTATATATAAAATTACCGTTTCATCGTAAACATCATAGCAAGACTATTTTCATGATATTTTAGTTATTTTTGCAATCATAAAATAGTTTTAAATTATTGCTATATTTTAATTAATATATGAACTACAGGGGCAAAAATTTCCTTATGTACTTCAGGAAGTTCAAACCAAAGAAGTTTGCCTTCAGAAACATGGAAAATATATTCATAATATAAGACATGAAGAAAATATATAAACGGCAACACAGGAAATACCCAAAATATTTCCCGTGAAATATTTCTCGTATCATCTTTTGTGATAAAATTGGTAAAAAAATATATCATATTCACCTAAGCCACTAAGCAAGTGGTAATAAGCACACATACACATAAGTAATGACGACGAAAGTGCAGTGGCTTTCGAAAATAGCTATTCTTCTCTACTATGTGAGTTGATTAGTTAAAGTCTACATTACGTTTCCTTATG
Source organism: Linnaemya vulpina (assembly GCA_963675445.1). NCBI lineage: Eukaryota > Metazoa > Arthropoda > Insecta > Diptera > Tachinidae > Linnaemya > Linnaemya vulpina. Next base: position 38,282,950 of record OY776279.1, on the reverse strand, counting down.
TTTCGAAAAATATATTCAGAGATTAAAACATTATTTTAAATAGAGCACTTTTCGAAACGAAAGCATTATTAATTATGTTTTACTTAATAAATCATGAAATAAGATTCCACTCAAAATAAATTGAGTATAACAAATATTTTTGGAATCTCTAATGAATACCTTTTCTTGAGTATCAGAGAGTTGATCAAGATGTAAGAAAGTCTAAAGCCTGCCCGAAGGAGATATTTAATATTTTTGGTTTTAATAAGCTCAAGAATTTTGACCGCAACACACTTCATGAAGATCAGAATTAGGTAGAATTTTTCATGGCTACCAAAAGGAGCATTTTGAATTCATTTCAATATATCGTTGCCGTCCTTCTCATATAGTTAATTAAGATAGAAACATTTTGTATGTTTGATAGTGCTGTTGGTTAAAGGAAATATTACAAGACTACGATACGTCAGATTTCGAGTTCGACTCCTCTCAGTTATGAATATGTGCGGAGTTATTACTTGGACTAGTTTTTGGATTACTCAGACGCAATGCTTTTTTGGATTACATGGTCCTTTCCTAGGACATTGTAATGTAAAATAGAGTATGTTTTTTCATATATTTAGGTTACTTTTGTACTAGTCGTGGTCCCTTGTGGACTATTATTTACACGCCTGTAAGGAGGAGTCTCGATTTCTGCAAGGTGGAAGCTCTTATTCACACACTTTCAAATACAAACTGAGAGTAACAGCATTAAAAAAGTTATTGTTGTATCTAATATTTTTTTTTTCTTATAAAAAAAAGTTTAAAATTATTTACGATGCTGAAATAAAAAAGTTTACACACATATACATGCATGCATACAAATGTACGGATTTGCATATGCACGAATAAATAATTCTCTAGTTTGTTAAGAAATAGTTCTTCATTTGTTATATGTACCAACATATTTCTAAAAGCAGAGCGCTGTGCCGGAATTAGAAAGGAGGGGATAGTGTTGAGAGAGCAGATGATTGCTGTCGGTAATGTTCAGCGACCAGTGTTTCGTCATTAATACAACCGGCAGCAATTAATTCAACCGTGCTAAGAAAAACTCAACACCATATTCATAACTGAGTGGAGTCGAACTCGAAATCTAACGCATCGTAGTCTTGTACTATTTCCTTTATCCAACAGCACTACCAAACATACAAAGTGTTTCTATCTTAATCAACTATATGAGAAGGACGAGAACGATATATTGAAATTACTTCATGCCACACTCCATGGACTACCACCGAAAACTACATTCATGCATTACCCCGCGGTATTTTTTTAATCATGTGCTGCGAGTATTGCCAAATATTTTGTCTTTAGCCATCATTGTCCTTGTTTGCATTTTATTAGCCCGTGTTGTAATTACTCCTTTTTAGTTCAAACGGATCATGTATTCCAATAGTTTCTGCAGGGCAACGGACTTTACTTTCTTTTATACATATATGTGAATATACATGGATGTACTATCGTAGAGGGATTATTTTTGCAGCATAATAATTGGATGTTTGCAGCTTCTTTTATGTATTTATATTTTTATTCCCACAAACATACGTATTTCCATTTGAATCTGCAACGTTTTTTTCAACAATAATAGTTGTTGATACGTCTTACATTAAATTTAACTGCTTAAACATATAATTTTTTTTATCAAAATGTATTCTTAATATAACAGAAAATCGTGTTTGAAATATGTTCACTTCTATCTTAAAATTTTAACAAATGCATTGAAAAAATAGTTGTCGGTCCGATTTCAATTAATATTTTAATTGTTTTACAGAAATCATTGATTATTTTGCAAATAGTTATTTTTAATTATTTATTTTGGACATAGGAAAATCGTCATCGCTATTAAATTATTCGTAAGAGCATTTCTATAGTTGTGTACATCCCGGTTTCATCTTCATTATCGACAGCAAGTATGTGATCAAAAAGTTACTGGATTTTGTGTTGTTCATCGAGGTTCTCAATGTGAATCGACAAATGATGAAATCTCTTCCAAGACATATATGTACGAAATACTGCTGCACTTTTTTGCCGTAAAAAGTTTACAAACAATTTTATTTTCAGACAAATTTCTTAATTTGGGAACACACATATTTTTAAGTTAGTAGTAAGTATTACATATTATGTTTATAAATGATGTTTTTCGCTTATTTATTTTAATCAATTCTAGTTTTTTAACAGCTTTTCAGAGATGTACAAATATGTTCTACTCTCAAGATTTGAGTCCCTTTGTGTGCAATTAACTCAGCACTTTTTAAATATTTTAGAGATATAACACTCTTGCATATATGTGTACACGTGTGCTAAATATGAATGATTAGAATGTTATTTAAATTCCTTTTTAATTTTTTTTCGTAAAGCAGTAGCAGTTGAAATATCTGACACAAACTAGAAAAAAGATTTGGGGCTGCTGTATGGTAACTAACTCCTTGTTTAACCATGCATACAGTAAAAAAATGAATGAATAAAAATTTTTAAAAGAGATTTAGTTGATTCAATACTTACTTTGTATCGTCTTTGGGGCATGGAATAAATTTGATGCATTCACGCTTTTGAAAATTTGTTTCAATCCAACTACGAGGCTGATGCTGTTCATATTGCAGAAATACAATTTGTAGTCAATGTTTTAGTTTTTGCAGCGCGATTTCACAAGGTATAAATATATGGAAAAAGAAATAAAAGTTTCAAGTTAACATAAAGTTATAGAAGGCAGATCAGAGCATGAGATTATTTTGTATTTAGCATTTCAAGTTAAATTTATGCCTTCTTAAACAATCTTGTAGAACAAGCTCCACAAACAAAAACATTAAACAAAAATTATAGAGTTAATGAAGAAATTCAAACAGAAATTACATTCAAATACAATAATATAAAGGAAACAAATGCTCTTAATTGTAAAAATATCATGTAATACTTTATAAAAATTTTTTTGCAATATTGTATGTACCAGTACTGACATAACAAACGTACAACAAAATTATTTACAATTGTTTGTAGTCCAATTATATTTTGTATCAATTTGGCAATTAGCCAAACTGTGCCCACGGTGCGCAAGCGTTCTATATTGACAGTAAATTTTTTCATTATTGTACATCATACTTTTTCATATACATTTTTTCACGCTACGGATACAGACTAAGACTATTTATTACCACAGATATTTACCTAAATAATATAAATACATTTGTTATGCATTATTTAACAACTTAAATTTAGCCATTAATAATTTTTAAGCATCTAAAACGCGATACGGATTTGGAGTCCAAAACTCATTCCAGAAATTAAAGATTGGACTGAAAGACTATGAACCAAAATTAATTATTATCTAACAGATATTTCTACGAAAGAGGAGAGTTTAACACAAAATTTTGCATGAATGAGGAAACTGAAGCGATGTATTCACATTTGCATCATAATCTATACCACTTTCACTAGAGTTTATCGGCATATATCGAAATTTCGTTACAATGCCCCAGAAGAAGAGAGAATATTTTTCAACTTGGTTTGTAAAATTCTATCATCAAAGAAAACCACTGTAGTGTTTGTTAGTGGTATAGATTTCAATGAGATTTGAATTAGATTTTGTTTTGTAAAACAAAGTGTACCGGATTTGTCTCGAAATCTCGTATGTAGTAGGTTTCGTTTAGATGTAAGTGTTCAGATTGCTGTTATCACTAGACAGAAAGTGCCAATATAACTCCCAAAAGCATAACTATCGGCCAAGTTACAGAACGTAACGCAGTTTCAACTTTATTTTTCTTTTTTTTTCGCCAACCAAAAAATGAACAAAAACGTATGAAGCTATTTCCCAAATTTCGCTTATTTATTTTCATATAGTTTTTTAAGATCTTGTTCTGCTTTTTTTACTAACCATGTTTTTTGTTCCATTCTACACAATACTGCCATACTTTATTGGAAACACAGAGACATAAAATTTTTTGGAAGACAAAATTTCGTTTGGAAACTGAAGAACCTACAACAATATCAGGCGAAATTGCAAACACGGAATGAAAATTATTCCGATCGAAAAGAGTGGCAGGCCTGCATATTTGCTTATGCGCTTCTATATATGACAGAAATTAAAAATATCAATTCAATGTTGTTATGGTACACTCCATTGTATGTTCCACAACAAACAAAAAATACCATACGTATTTTGTTTCTAGATATATATACAATAAGAAATGATGTCAAAATTATTCGGTTTTGTTTGAAAATTAAACTTTAAAAAATATACATAGATAATTTTGGGCGGTTAGCAATAATAGTGCCAACTTTAATATGATGATATATTAAAAAAAGTTTTTCGCGAAAAGAAATTTTAATTGCAATAATTGAAAAATACGAGTAAATTGAATTGAGTTGAACATAGTATATTTATTATAAAAAGGAATTTATTTATGACCATATTTTTAAAACTAATTTATCAAATGGAATGTTTCCAACAACTTAAAAAAAATCTACGATATATTTTATTTACACTTTTGTGTGTAACTTACAAACAACAAAAATTCATTAATTTAGATTTATGGGCTTATGATATTTATGAGACTAATGCAATTTTCTTGCTTGCTCACAGATTAATCGACCCATGTTAAGTAAAATTAAAATTTAAATACCAGCTTGATATTTCCATTCAAAGTTATGAGACTATAAAATGTTTAACGTAAATATTAACAAAAAAATCGGAGGTCTTAAATAAGATAATGTCATAATAGGTAACATTTTTCTTTAATAGCATGATAATTTTCGCGAAAGGACTAATACAAAGAAAAATTATACTGTCGAAAGAATTTTTTTTAACGATTAAAACTTCTTCCAATCAAATTAGCTTTAGAACTGAAATTAAATTTTTGCTTTCAGGAATGTTGATCCCAAAGGCAGACAATAACAATAAAATTTTTAGCAACTGCCGTTTTTTAGTCACCATTCAAAAGGAGTCTCCATGTACTTTGTCTATTAGCAAAACTCCTTAATTTGAATATCTAAATAAAGAGTAATATTTGTACAAATAAACTAAATAAAAGAGTTTCACTTTGTGTGAATTTTAAATGATTTTAAATAAAACATCACAAAAGTTCTTATTTAGGCGAAAAATTTTACTACCCTCAAAATTTGAAAAGAAATAATTGGCATTCATGATCTTTCTCACATATTGAAAAAACAGTTGTTTGCGTGATGCACATCGTATCTTTTCGGAATACGAGCAGAGAATAATTTCATAAACGTTATACGCAAATATGAAACAAAATATCACAACCAAATATGGTAAAATGTATCAAAGTTAACTTCAGTTTGCTCGTATATAAATTTATCATTAGATTTTTACATACATGCATGTAAGAACTGTACGTGAAGGAATCTAACCAAATAAGAATATACATGGGGTGTACCGACCTCCGAGGATTGGACTGTTCTGCTGTATGTGTGTTTGACATTAAAGAGAAATTTTTACGATTTTTAATTCCAAAAAACTCGTTTATTAAAATTACTGTTATTATATTTATTTATAAAAAGCTTATCTGGGGATTCCCTTCTGAAGGAACCGAGTGTAAGAAATTCAAAAAGCTTTTCTTTTTTATTTATAATAACATTTTAAATGTATACAAAATTAGAAATATATATATTCTTCAGTATTTTCAGTTATACAGAGTCGATGTGCGTGGCCATTACATATGGCAGAGAAAAGTCGAACGTTTTATTATAGATTTTATTCTATCTGATCCTGTTTGAGCATCACGTTATAAACTCTAACCTATCAATTAGAACGTTGGTATTGACATATTAATTGTATAAACTGCAAAAATATTATATTTCAAATAAATTTAAATTTAAAATATCGTCAACATATATTGACGAAATACAAATACTAAGTTTTTCTCAGCAAATTTTATAGTACTTCTGGAAATGAAACGCTTTTGGTACAAAGTTATCAATCGAACCTTGAACAATTTGCACCACTTTGTGTTTCTAAAAGCTCATTATGTCCAGTTTAAGGAGCAGTATCTCAGGAAATTGTGCAAAGGCCATTGTTATTACTATTTTTCTCAATGATATGCATAATCTTGGTATTTCTAGAAAAATATTCATGTTTGCGGATAATATGTGTTTGTTGAACATAAAACTGTTGTTGATTCTGCGTTTGCTAAATTGAATAAACTTGTTTTAAATGCTAACAAAACGTCCACAACAATGACTGCAATATTTGTTGATGCTAAAAACACTGTTGAAATCAGCTCTATAAAATATTTGGGCGCAATTTTGCAAATTCATTTTTCATTGTGCTGTGTTCACATGATGAAATTTTTATTGTACAAATTTTTACTTAATCTCTGTTCAGACTATGAAAGCCATATTGATAAGACTTTTACTAACTCTTCTTTGAACTATTTCGGCGTTCACACAATACAAACAAGCCTCGTTATTGACGACATGTATGCTATACATACACGTGTTCATGCATGTGTGCCTTACGAATAAGGAAACTTCCTAGTTGTTCTCTCAATATACTTATGTGCATCGAATAAAACAAAACATAGTGAACTCTGAGAAAATTTAATTAATTTTGAAAAAATGTTCTTTAGTTTTATATTATACTATATGTATGTGTTATTAATTTTTGCATATATAATACATATATATTTTTGCAATAATATCATAATAATATTGAAAATTGTTCTGATTCAAAAATTGCAAGTATTCTTGTTTAACATGTATGCAGATTGATATATTTTGTTGCTTTTATTAATGGCAAACAGCTTAGTTTTTGACATAATATATGTATATGAAATTCGTAATGCAGTACGGACTCGGTTAACGCAACCCTCGATAAGTGCAACACCTTGATATTCGCAACACCTAGATTCTTAACATTGGTGACTCTGTTAACGCATCTTTTCTAATATCAATAATCAATTAACGCAACTTCGCAAAAAAGTCAAGATTCCCTCTTTGTTTTTTTTTTTCTTTAGTTTTCTTTAAATAAATTGAAAACTTTAAACCTAAACAAAAATCAGTTTTATTTACCGCTATTCTAGGAATGACAGAATTTTTTGCATAGTGCTTCTGTTTTTGAAACCAACGTTCTTTAAAAATATTTGTTGTTTGCGAGTGGTTGTTTTAGTAAGAAAAAAATGCCTGTATGACGAAGTTTGTTAAACTAACAATAAAGCAAAAGAGCGAAATTCTGAAGAAACTTGGAAGTGGCATACCTGTGAAAACAAGCTGCAATGAATACAAAATTCATAAATCAACTGTAAGCAGAATTGAAAAATATGATCAACAACTAAAGAAGTTTGTGGAAAATGCTGAATCTGGATTTGGTAAGCGCTTTTCAGTACGAGTCTCCGCATTTCTCGAAATGGAAAAGGCTTTGTAAAAGTGTTTTGTCAAACAAAGAGAGAGGAACTTACCAATCTCTGGTGAAATTTTAAAACAAAAAGCGCGCGTGTTGCATATGAAAATCGATAACGAGCCTGGAGGGCTTAATGCAAGCAACGGTTGATTAGCAAATTTCAAGAGTCGTCATGGTATAACCTTGCTTAAAATTTTTGATGAAAGGCTCCAGAATAAAGAAGCGTCTGTAAATCTATTTATAGAAATTTTTCAAGAGGAAATACGAGAACTTGAATTAACACCGAAATATATTTATAACACCGATGAATCTGATCTATTTTTATAAAATCATGCCGAAGAAAACTCTCGTAACATTTAAAGAAACATCTCCTGGTCGAAAAATAAGCAAAGAACGAATGATAAAGCTATTCTTCAACCTATAGACCAAAACTTGATAAAAATAACAGAACATCTGTATAAGAAAAGAAACGCTTGGAGTCCAGTACAGTTGTAAAATACTGGAATGTAATAACGCGCTCAAATCAGGAATGACCTGATAAAGACGAATTGCCACTGAGTATTATAGAGCTGATGTAATTAATGAGCAATTAGCTTCCACAGTTAGGGCTTATCTACAAGATATTACTCATGAAATTACAATTGAATAAACAAATTCTTGGATATTTCGAAGAGGTCAAATCTTTCAAATTGAAGAGGAAATTGCATTAGAACAAATGAAACTGAGGATGAGAATGAAAATGTTGTGTTATATCCAATAGCTTCAAAAATAAAATCTCAGAATACTGTAGGAAGCTTCAACGTCTGTCTACAGTGGGTAGAGGAGAACAGCTGCCATTTGGAAGATATAATGGTAATGCAAAAGCCTCGAGAAACTGCAGTTCAAAAAAATATGTCATCTAAGAAACGAAGTCGGATATTTCACACTATTTCCATTAAAAACATAAATCTCCAACTTGGAAATAATCATTTGTACAAATTTACATACATTATAATGTGTATTTTTTATTTATTTTATAATAGGTGCGCCCTGCGCTTTCACCCGCGTAAGTATACATCCCGTGGGGATATCGGATTAAAAGCAGGCTATGTGTTGAGAGAGTCTCTAGCTGGAAATTTGAGTATAGCTATTAATAATCACGATTTCATATTCACATTTAAATATAACATGCATAAGTATAAAATTGCGTTATCAGAGGATATATTGCAAAAATTTATACCTACTATAATCACAAATTTTACAAAGAAAACCTAACCAACAACAAATATTATTTTTTCAAATAGAAATATTTTTTCCTTCTTACTTGACACTTATCGTTATACTTTGGACAATATCTTTATAAATTATAGCCTATGTGTTATTCTGATGTGTAAGCTAAATTATTGTAAAGTTTCATTAAAATCCATTCGGTAGTTTTTGCGTGAAAGAGGAACAAACATCCACACATCCACACATCACACAAAAAAAAAAGGAAATTATCATTCAAAGAGTTCATTCAACTTATTTAAAAACACTAGCAAATGAACTAAAAGTGTAGTAAAATCGTATTAAAGAAACCTTTTTCACAGGTGAAGTAACAATCACCATTTGTCCTCTCAAAACCATTCCCCTTCGTTTCAAAGAGTCGCCGATCTGCCCCAAACTTGGTGTGCAACCTTTTCTTAAAAGCTATAAAATATTAGATTTTAGAATTTTTTAAATAGTTTTCAAAAATGTTCACAGCCCTTAACCAGCTGGTTTTGGCGAAAAGTTTTCTCAACGAACGGGTAGCTAATACTGAAATTTTCACTAACAGATATATAAATCTATATGTTTATGTAATTTTCATTTTCACGTTATAACTTTGCAATAAGTAAAATGTTTTTTTATGCAAATTATTTTTACCTATCGATATTTTAATAATAGCAACACCCAATGTAATTTTACAGAAAGCAGTTCGTGTATCTTTAGTTCACTGTTAATCGGACAAATTAACATCAATACAATAAAACTAGAGATAAAAAATTACTTTGAAAAACATCTTGAAACAAAGCAAAACAGAAATCTTAAAAACACTAGTTGCAAGAATGTGTCATAACATCTACTCATAAATTTATAAAATTTAAGGCATTTAATCTTTAAAGTAACAAATATACTGCTGGAGGAAGAGAAGCAACACAATTTGTAATTGTTAACCATTTGCCTTTTGAAAAGCTTTAAAAAGCCATGTGGATAAGGAATATAATATAGCAAAAAACATACCTCATCGTTATCATTTGGATCTGGAACACGCAACAAATCACGCACATTCAGTACCAAAACTTTAGTTAGAGTCGAAGAAATCGATGAACGTTTACGTAAATGTTTGCGTGAGCGCACACCACGTATTGAGGGTCTGTGGGTGAAGGTTGAAGAGCTAATAACATCCGTATTAGTTGAACTAAACCGACGAACTGTTGGATAGTCTTTTGATAAACTATGTAAGTATCTTTGTGTTAATTGAGGTGAATCGAGCACCATTATGGCCGTGGTTATTAAAGACAAAGATACAGATTAATTAAATGATTAGCGTTGAAATTAATTAATTAAATTAGTTCATTTTCTCTCTTAACTAATAATTTTAATTAATTGCAGCAGTCTGTAGTGGCCACATCTTTCACCAAAGCCAAAGATGTCTTGTAGCTAATAAGAGATATAATAAAACAATATGTATGTATGTACATGTCATGTACTCCAAATACACCATTTGATTTGAACTAAATTGAAATAATACAAAACTTCCACGTTTTCTATTTGTGCTGAGTTTTTAACGGGTTTAATATTAAATTCTATATAAACTGTTGATATATTTTTTTTGTTATATATCCACACGCGTTATGAAAAAATTATTTAAAATGCACTGATGCTACCGTTCTGTCAACTCTACACAACTGACGATGCTGGATGATTGACTGACTAAACGAACGGCTGGCTGACAATGCCAAATCCAAGCTATTTTTCATACATACATTCGTATGCCCTACACTCATTTGTAAGACAGTTCTAATGTTGGTTGAATGTATCTATTTACGCATTATGTATGTATGCATGTATATGATAAAATTTTGTGAGTTAACACTAACGCTACAGATAAGATTAGACACTCTTAATGTCACCAAATATTTTTAATTTGTATTTGTTCTTAATCTTACATACCAAATAAAGTTAAAAATCAGCATTTATGCACAACAATTGGTACAACAATATATCGAAATGACTACTTTAGGAAATATTTCTGTGCAGTAGCAAGGGAGGTATCGCCATTAAGGCTAAGCGATGAAAACAACCCATAACATTTGTTAATGGAATAATTTGACTAAACATATTTAAGATCTGCAGAAAAGCAGCAAAATAGATTTGTACTCTTGGGGCCATTATGCAAGTTCATATTATTTAAAAGTAGAACCTTATCAGATGGATGAACTGTTTATCTTTATTGCAACTCTACGTTTAATGAAGTGAGTGATGAGCTAAAGGGTGGATGAATATGTTTATAAAGCTAATGGAAGATTAACTGCCTGTTCGCCGATGTCAAAAGCTATCGTTCGTTCAAATATATAACATCAAAACAAAAACAATTACAATTTTTAAAATTTGTTTTTGTTTGAAATGTTGTTGTTAATACGGATTTAGTAAATTTTATGACATACTCTTAGGAACAGCAATAAATATTGTCTGTCCTTAGTAGAAGTTTATGTCTGGCCACATGCTAAAGAACATTAAAGTATATGTTACTGAGAAGTTTTAATAACTAAAATCTTTACTACAGATTACTTATTGCCTCACTTTGCAAAAAGCTCTCTTTTATTGTCAGGTACTCTAAATGCAAGTTGTAATATTGTTCCTAACACTATTCATATTTAGAGCTCTTTGCCTTCGTCATTGAAACATACACTAAAGCAAATCAAACAAATTCGATTCCATATTCATGACTTAGCCCAAGATGGAACTTGAGGAATTCGGCTTCATAGTCTATGCGTTAGGTGTTTCAGCCAAAAGCACTCATTAATTCACGACGCTTGTACTTTTACAATACTTTTCCCTACGAACTTAATGAAAACCGCACGGAATTAGTTATTTATTTTATAATTTTAATATCTTAATTAGAGCGAACTTTATTTGTGCAAAATTGTAGTGTAATAAAGATGGAAATCATATATCTTTTTCAGGCTAAAAAGCTAATCTAAATATATTCTTCAATAATGTTGTTTTATATGAAACTAAGCTTTGTTTGTTTAGCAAATTAATCATATGCTATAGGGTACCAGTTGGGACACTTTCAACCGCTACTTAGTGGTTATTGTGATTTTTATTTTTAACATTTTCACACACTTTTGCTGAGATAGTGAATCTCTATTGTAGCATGAAATATTTAGATAAAATATATTTGCACTTGAAGTGTTTATGTATCTCGTAGATAAGTTACAGCTCAACAAATGTATGACTAAACAAAATCAGCTTATCGTTAGCAAAAGTATTTTTGTTGTTATATTTAGTAACTCACTCATGAATGCTGTACTGTAATAAGAGTATTTTTACACTACAAGTTGAGTAATTTTTTTGCCTAAACATTACCAACGTAGATTTAATAGAGTATTCAATTAATTGGGGGTTTGTTCTAATTGGCTCTATTGGGTAAACGGTTAATACCGGTTAATTTTAAATTGATAGGTTAACCGATTGCAAATTTTCATCAAACTAATTTTTGAATTCTATTGTCAAAAAATAGCGCAACATCAAGCAGGAAAGCAATTCAGAAATTAATATGCATTAATAAGAATTAATTTAGATAGTTGGATAAGTTGGTGTCTTTTAAGTAAATTCCTTAGAAGTAGTATTTAAATTAAATGTTTAGCATCAATCTTTTTTCCAAAGGTTTAATCAAAATTTACTTTAAAAATTATTTTATTCATCGTAGATGACGCAGAAAATTATATATTATAATTTTTCTGATTATTTATACTTCTAAATTATAAAGCATCTATATATTGACTGGATGCATAATATTTTTATCGCTAAAAGTTATAAACTTAGTTCATTAGCAGCTTATTTCATTTGAATGTAATTAGGTCAGACGCAATAGTAATATTATAATATACGAGCATGCATGTATATGATTGTATATATATCTTGCAAACAGGGACGACAAAGTTAGCACAATTGTATTTCCTTTGGGATAATGTAAGTCTAAGAACCAAGTGACCGATTTTTCTATATCTTTTTTATATCAATTTTATTATATCTGCATTTTCTATGTCAGCTTTCAATTGCTGAAGTAACATACATAATGCAAATTGTACATTAATCAAATTTAAAATTCAAGCAAAAGGCACTGATGTATATTCGTATTTGGAACGTTAAAAATTTGTATTCCATAGAAGTGTGCCAAATTGTTTGACAAGAATTTCATCCGCTTTTCAGCGACATGAGTATATTATGTTTTAAAATTAAAAATAACACTGAAAGTTGCATAGTTACAAACTTTAATATTCATGTATGCTAAACAGGATTCCGATTCTGGCATACGTATAACTGATAGTTATTAATCAAGGCTGGAAGGGCAACAAAAGTATACTGCCGTTCTTCATATGTTTTGCCATTCGATACATATGTTTTTTGTTGGGTTTTGTTTTTATAAGTTTTTTAATTACTATTTGTAAATTCCAAATTGGATTTTAAAAATCCTGTCATAGGACGAGAGCTTTGAATCGTTTCAAAACTGTGCTCTGAGTCTGCTTATAATTTGGTAAAAGCAACAATGAAATTCTTAACCGCCCACAAACGAATTTCGTTTAAAATAAGAGTATGATAATGTGTCATAAGATTTTGGTGTTAACGTTAAAACCAACTGTTAAAGCCTGGTTTTACCATACAGGCATGTGAAACGTTTAGCGTCAATACCTGCCTTGCGGCTTAACCTGACGGTGCTCCTAACACCGGGCGAAATTAGATGTCCACTACCGCCCCTGTCACCATCAGGGGCCACACCTGTGTAGTCCTTGAGCTTACACAGGTTGCAACTTCATTCATATGCTTATGCACTGATAATGTGTGCAGAAGGCACAGAAACATCCAACACACCCCAATATTTCTTTTAGAACTCACATGATTTCCGAGCAGTTATTTCATTTGTGTAACTATTTTCATCATTATTTACATAATCATTTGCAAAACGTAACAGAATTTCTATTTTATGCCACACAAAAAATTATCTCTTTGTTTTATACAAACAAAAACAGTTGGTTTTAGCCTTCAGTGTGAAAACACTATAAGACAAATTTCGTAAAGAAAACTTATTTTATATGCAGCACATAAGAATAAAATATATTTTGTGAATTAGGCTTTTAAGTTTTTCTTTTTTAACAATCAGCCTCGCAAACTCGTTTATATTCCCTGAATTTCATATATTAAAGCTTAATTAATAGTGCTTTCATACCCAAAGTTAGAGCCTCGTTTAAACAATAAAACCATAAAATGAAATTTTGGGTTCACGCTGCAGATTTAATAAATGCTGGTTTTAACGTGCAGGTTGTCCAATAAATTGGATCAAAATATGCTGAATCCCTCATAGAAATTGATGCATTTGTGGTATTATTGTGCTCTTCATTTTATGAAACTTAATTCACAAGGTGTACTGCAGCTGCTTGTGTTTGTATAATATAAAGAGATAATTTATTTTGTACTCAAAAATTTAATTTCTGTTATATTTTGATAATGAATATGTAAAAAATTATGAATATACTTATTCAAAGTGAAGGAATGCCTGAAAGTCACAACCCTTCGTATGAAAATCAAGTTCGAATAGAAATATGCAGAAGTGGTGAATTTTTCTGTGCATTCTTCAAACATTATCAGAATTTTTTAATGTATTACTTGGCAGCACCCAACTTAACACAGACAAACACCAGGCAAAATGGTTTAAAGGAGGTTTTAACAAAAGCAGGTTTTAGCAATTTGTTGTAACATTAAAACCATAAAGTATTGAAACCATGTCTGTATGAAAACATTATTAGAAAAGTAATGGAATAAAATGAATTCTGAAACCCCGGTTATTTGAAATACTTTTTATATGGGATATTTTTTGAATCGTATTTAAATCAATTTGTTTATACATGTCAGAAAAGATTGGTAGACGCTGCTTTGCTCATTTAAAATATAATGTGACACCATGTAACTGAAACAATTTAAAAGGTTATATGCACACTATTAATAAAATATATGATTAAAACATTATAGCTTGTTGACGTAAAAGAGACGGCTGAATATATTTACATGCATATATTGCGGAAACATATTTTTGCTGGGTTTTAATTAAATTGTCTGCTCTTTACACATTATTTATATGCAACACAGATTTCAACATGGTTTTCATACATGCATTGGTGATTTTTTGGTATAACAACCAAAAACAAAACTCGCTTATATACCGGCTTAACATCAGAAATTTCATCCAACGCGACTGCATCGATATATATACAATATGGTCTAATATGTGAACTGATTTATAGACTAAAATAATCTAGGCTCGATGGAAAAGATTTCAATTCAATTTGCACATACGATTGCATTCATTTATGTATAATTGATAAGATCAAAGCACACAACATCTGTTTAATGTATGCCAAATTTAACAATAAAAATAATAATTAATTAGCTAATACTGCTTTGGCCTTTAGAATTTAAATAAAATTTTTGGACAATCGAAACGAACTATATATGGGAATGTGTATCACCGTTCAGTGCAAATACCTCCACATAAGCATAAGTAAAACTAATTTTTATATTTACACTTATTTGAAATCAATTTTAGGATTTCAAAATAATTTGCATCAGTAGTTTTCAACATTAAATGCAGAAAACTGTCTTCAAACAAGAATCAATTATGCAACTTCGTTTCCTTTTCTGCATTTTTTCGCAACATTAATTATTATCAGGAAATTATGAATATTGAAGGTTTTGTAAATATACGTAGATTTATTATTTGTCTAAATATAATAACTTAAAAAATGATATTGGAACTTAAATCTAATAAGTATGATGCTACAACAACAACAAAAGTAAACATTATAAATAACTTCGCTTTAGTTTTTAATTTCAATCTTGATGATTCTTTTTTCATATATTAAGAAAAATAAATTCAAAGTCATCAAGAAAGAGGCAGAGGGGTTTTTAGCCATTTTCTATGTGCATTAACCCCATCAGGGAATTTTTCCCAAAATTTCTTACAATAACTAAAGATATTATTTTAAACTTCAACTAAATAATAAGAGTTTATATTTTAAGGATTTTTAAACTCTTCAATTTTAATTATGTGCTAGTTCTTCTTTCCCAAAATCTTATTAAAAAATTCAAAGTGATCAGTTGAGGGGTTTTAGCTAGTTCCTATGCGCATTTCACTGGGGCTAATACAGATCATCAGGGAACATTTACCCAACATTTCTTAGAATAACTAAAGACATTTATTTCAAACTTCTACATTTATAAATGGGAAGCCTAAGAAAATATCAAAGTCACAACAAGAACTCACTGATCAATTTTCCCTTTTTATTTTCTTACGTTAGGCTAACTAATTACGTATATAAGTAATTACAATATGTACATGTCTTTAAACAGATGTTATTAGGTTTTTGAAGGCCGTATGTTGATGGAGCTGTTTCATATTTATAAGCCAACGAAGAAATTAGAAAAACAAATTTTCATGTATAAATGTTATAGCCACAGCAGAAATAGTAAAAGTAATATATTAATATTACAGATAATTAGATATACGTGTGTGTGCTGCAGAATTCGGTAAAATGAATAAGAAAAATTGTCGAGATTTTGATCCGCTTATGCGTGATTTTCAATAAAACGAAGATTCTGATAAGTGCAACCTGTACTTTTCAAATTGTTCTCTAAACACAAATTGTTCATTTGGTTCAGCATTAATTTAAAGTATACACACAATTATAACAAATATTTCACTATATTTTTTTAAACATCAAAACATTAACTGATTTCAGATAATATGTCTATGGGTATTGTACTACTATATATTTCCCTTTTATTTGCTTTCTTTAATTTTTTTTTTAAGAGATTAATTATATATAATTTGACGTTAATAGCAGAATTAATAATATTACAAGATAAATAACAAAATATTCCATATTTTTATTTTATTATCGACGCATCCTTTATCTCCTAGTAACCACACATATATATTTTTTATATCAATCAGATTATGAATATGATCTCTAAAGCGTTCGACAACACTGTTTGTTAATTTTTATTTCTTTCTTCGACTTGAAAGAAAATAAAATTCAACTATGAGTTGCTTGTAAAAATCTATCCAGAAATGAGTGAACTACAGTGGAACAAAAATTCCAATTTCACAAAAATTTTAATAATTTTTTTCCAATTTTGCTTTTTTCAACTTTTCTTAAGTTTTTTCACTTATGACGTTAGATTATTTTAATAGATCATTTTGTCCTGAATAGAATACAGATAAATTTACAGCAGATTAATTGAATTATCCCACTTTTATCATATAAAAAAAACAAGTAGATATTGATATATGTTTGTATGTTTATGTAACAATGATTTTAAAAATGTCTTAAAACTGTTAAGTTGCTTTGTCTATTGCAATTAATTTCTACCTTTCGTACGAGGAACCAACAATAGTCGCCCAACATCGCCTCCTCATACACTCCTTGTTACCGATGTTCTTCGCTTTCATTGCCAAGATTATTTGGGAAGATATTTAAGTGTGGATGCAGAAGATGTATTTTCAAAGACATATTAACCCTTTTTAAGAAAGACAAAAATGAATTTTAACTTAAATAAAACCAAAATTGTGTTATAAACTCTACCAATTTTCCAATAATTTTTTAACAAATCTTGAATTATATCTTTATAATTTAGGCTCCTGATATTTCCTAAAGAGCCTGATACAACTAAACTTATGGCTTCCATTTTGCTTCGCCTTGAATAAGCGAAAATAAGTCAATTTCGTGGTTCGTAGGCTCACGTCAAATTGCTGAAAAATCAATTTTCATATACCGACTGCGGTAGCTTTGTCACTTTTGCAGCAATCTGGACTTTGTACGGCGCAAAATGTTTGTATTGAAATTAGCTAATGTCCTATGTAAAAAAGTGTTAAAATTTTAATTGTTTGGCTAAATAAAAAACAAAACTTAAGACAGCAAAATTTCAAAAAATTTCATAAGATATTTCTGCGAGTTTGAAGTTTTGTCCACTATATCTCCATCATTTCTTGACCAATCTTGACATGCGGTGTGTATTTACTTGAGTAATTTTATTACTTTTTAACGAAAAAAAAGTTTATAAGCCGACGAATATTTTTAAAGCCACATCACCATCTTTTTTTAAAAACAAAAATAACGGTAATTTGGTTATATGTTGAAAACTGTTCTACTTTCGACGATTTTGATTTAATATTCGGATTCAGCGATACATTTGGTAAAAAAAACTGTCGCGTAGCGTTATTGTAGAAGTATTTTGCTCTATAATTTTTTTAGAAATAGTTTTTTCCTTATTACAAGTGATTAACTAAATTGATTGTCTTTCTGTATTTAAAATATTTTGCGACTTTCTGATTAAAGCTTTTCATACGCATTTTATCAGTTTCACATAAATGTTTGCCTGTATCTAACTCTCCTTTTGTAATCATAACGTTGCCTATATGTCACATTGTACTTGTACAAAATTGTTGGTGTGGTTCATGTTTTTCTCTTCTCATTATATCTAAATATTTTTACACGCATTCCAAGCACATTAAATCAAAAAATATATATAGTTTAAATAAACTAAGAACCACTATTTTGAAGATATATAACTAAAAAGTTAAAAATATATTAAAACAAGCAGATAAAAAAATGAACCAAAACACATGTAATATTGTAAAAAAAAACTTCTTTCAAAAGTAAGTTTAAACGCTTAAAGTTTATAAGTCCACTTTAACCAACCACACATTTTTGATTTAAGGCACAATTATTAATAAATTTCAAATATATCCCAAACACGATTTTGAAACAAAACTTTGACTGAAGATTAAATCAACGGTTGAACAAAAAAGAAATCTGAGTTTCCGACGTTTCTGATAAGAATCTCATATAAATTCATGAGAAATTCTTATGCGTTACCCGAAACTATTTGAAGAAATATCGAATGCAAGTCCAAGCAACAAATCGAAAAATTTCTTAGAGAATTTATGGCCTTACATAAATGTGATCGTAGGAAATATAAGTTTTTTGCACCTATTTTTTATTTATCTCATTTACTTTACGTGGATAAATATACAAGAGTATGCCTCACTGAAGCAGAACTAATTATTAACAATTTCAGTATTTTATAATTTTGAGTTCCTTAAGTTTAATAATATTTCTTGTGGAGCAGTTTGTTTGGTTTTGTAGTAGTCTCTGAGGTAAAATCTAGCAAAAGAAAGTCATTCTTCTCCTGCTGTTTTAATTTTTCTCGAACAATATATTTCAAAATATTTTCAGATTATAATATTTTTTATTTTAATATTTTCTAATTAACCTCCCTTCAAATTGTGCAAAAAGAACAAATAACAAAAAGGGTGTTACAACAACTTGACTCACAAATATTTCTATTCTTATTTGATATGTGTGTTATGAATATCTCTTTCATTGTCGTAATGTTGTCGCGGAGAGGCGAAATGTATTATTTCATCAAGAATATTATCTAATCCAGTACGTTAAATTGAGTATTTATGAATACTAAATATAATTGCTCAGATAATGTTAAAGAGCTTGAGTTAAGAATACTATGATGCTAATAAAAATAATTTAAGAAATTAAAAAAAAACACTTTTTAAGAAAGTTAAATATTAATTTTAAAATGAGCTTAAAACAATATAAGGCGTTGAGCGCGTTGTGCCCAATTTTTCACGTTTCGTAAGATTTTTTCTTATCCTTTTAATTAAATTTTCTTAAAAAGCGTGCTACTTACTTTCTTTAAACTATATTTATTTTATAGTTCAATGCGCTTCGAAAGCGTGTGCATATACTTACAGATTATGACAAGTTAAGAACAGGAAAGACACTAATAATCTTGTACGAGTACTACGTGACGTATGACTAACTATATTAATTATAATAAACTAATTTTTTGACATATTGTCATTGTACTATTATAATATGAAATTTATTTGTTGGGTGGTTAAGCAATGTCTATATGCATTTCATTGGTGCTTCTTACCGAATCGTCAAAAAAAAAAGTCTACTGACGATTTGGTAAGAAGCACCAATGAAATGCATATAGACATTGCTTAACCACCCAACAAATAAATTTCATATTATGTCAATTATATTACGTATACGAGTGGAAGAACATTTTAAAAGGTACAAGTGAAGATAATAAAAATTTTATATAAACGAAGAAGGCCTCTGATGATGCCGACGGCGATGTATAATATCGTGTACTGAAGAACGCATTACAGCAACTTCCATCGCCAGCACTTTAGTGAAACGAAAATTCGCCACCTGGCTAAACTTCAATAGGCCACAACAAATTCTTTCTCCTCTCGTCCTTTCTACTGCCTTCTGTTCATAGTTCCGATACAACGCATTGCATATGTGAAGAAATGCTTAAAATTTTGCTATCGCATATAAGAAGACTGAGAGTTTCCAATGCAAACATAGAAATACTTAAGTCAGTTTAATATATGGCCGTGCTACTTTATAATACCTACATATTTCAGAAAAAATTTGTATTTAGTTCTACATTTAATTTATAAAAATTGTATTTACAAGCATTAGATACGTATTATTGATCCAGCATTAAGAATTCATAGCGATTCTTTAAAAATCTCAATATTAGAAAACTATTTACATTATTACGAACAGTTTCGGAGAAAAGAGATGATCAATGTGTAACAACAAATAAAAATAAATAAAACATTAAACAAACAAACGAACAACAAAATTTATATTACAATACATATACAATTAAAAAGAACAAAAACAAAACAAATAAACAAAAACAAAAACATAAAACAGGGTGTAAGTTGATGAGTTTTTGTTATGATATTTATATAAAATAGCTTACCCTAGGCACAGTTATATTTATCAGTCCCCAACAGATTTTTTTCAATCCCCATGGTATCTAATCAATTGATTTGATTTAAATGCATTCATTGATTTCATGTTTTCATACGTTAAATGTATGAAGTGTTTAATTAAACGTTGTTCGTGGTTGAGATGATTGTGAACGTGGTAGGACGAACGAACGATTGATTAATCGATGGTTGGTGGTGGAAGAGGTGTGAGTAAAAAAAAGAAGAATATTTAAACATGGACGTGTGATTGTGCGTTTTGTAATAGACAAAAGTTTATATTTTTAGGTTTTAATAAAATGTTTTTAATTCACAATTGATAGCGTGTTATTTTAAGGGATTTTTCATTCGTATTTTTACACATGTTTTGTGAATTATATTCATACAAATGGTAAAAGGTTTGGTTGGATTATTTATTTCGTTTCATTATGGGTGCAGGGGAATTTCCATGTTTGAATTAAAACAAACATGCACAAATTCAAGCAAAAAGTGCATTTTTTTAAATTATTATTGTGAAGATTTTTTTTTAGCAAAACATGAGGTGTTCAAACGCGTTTCCAGGATATATGTTGATAATATTCAATAACATATAAAATAATAATGTCGAATTAAAACAAAGGAAATGTAAAACCAGTTTATAATTGCAAATTTAAATTTAAGTAAATACATTAAATAAAAAGAATTGTTATTTAAAAGGTCATATAAATAGATGATATCAGTATAGAGTAGAATAAAATAGCGTGGTGCAAAGTAAAATGTGTAAGAGTAAGTAGAAGAAAAGGAAGAAGAAAAAAGAAAAAGGAAGAAAAGAAATTTGAAAAAGTTAGTAGTTATCAGTAGTCTGAACCATTCATTTGGGATAAGGAGCAGGGGACATTAATTTTCGGTATTTACTCAACTTTATATCTTTGATGCTTTCTTGACTTACAACCAATTACTGCCGAAAAGTATTCTTTACTTCATAAGATATACTTCAAGCAAAAACTAAATTTAATAAATTGTGTTTGTTTCGAATGTAATTGTATGAAGAAATTACTTCTTTCGACATCGTGAAAGCAGTTAAATTTAAAAAAGGCAAAATCATGTTCAAATTTGCATTTTAT
The DNA here is from genome assembly GCA_963675445.1 of Linnaemya vulpina. NCBI lineage: Eukaryota > Metazoa > Arthropoda > Insecta > Diptera > Tachinidae > Linnaemya > Linnaemya vulpina. The sequence continues at coordinate 38,261,388 of OY776279.1, read as the reverse complement.
ACCTTTGCTTCAATATTATTATTATTATTATTATTATTATTATTATTATTATTATTATTATTATTATTATTATTATTATTATTATTATTATTATTATTATTATTATTATTATTATAGAGTTTTACATTCTCAGCTTATTCTGGAATTGACGTACCGGGTCTAAGACCAAAGGATACGCTCTGTGGGGATATAATTCATCTTTTATATCCGTTATCCTAATGTTTCCCTCACGATCGTTGTTGCTTTTATTAGAATTGCCTTTTGCATTTCGGTTAATATTTTTACATTAAGGTCTAATTGTTCGATTGCACACGTGGTTTCTTTTGGGTATTGTTCTCATAGAGCTTATAACTATTGGTAGAATTTCTACCTTGACTAGATTGTGTGTATTCTTAATGTATTGGGCAAGCAGTATATATTTAGATTTTCTGATGGCTATGGTGTCTTCGATGTTAGTATCATATGGTATGCCGAAGTCAATGATCTGGGCAATTTTTCTTTGTTTATTTATTACTGTCATATCTGGTCTATTGGGTATATTTGTGTCTGGTGGGTATTGTATGGTGGGTATGAGTATTGATCTATCCCAGTAGATAATATATTGGTTATTTTCAATTATTAGCTTAGGTTGATATTTGTAGTACTGTGTTGTTGGTTCGTAAATATTTAGTCTATTTATAGTATTTATATATATTATCTTTCCG
>OY776279.1:38083184-38255684 GCA_963675445.1 Linnaemya vulpina | reverse complement strand
GAAAAGCCGCATGTATATTTTTCGAGGTAATGAAATACATGTACAATTTTGTTTTTTAATGGATACCCAGAAGATTTCAGTAATTGTATATACCAAACTAACGTACACATGTACCGTCCCATTCGCAGTTTCTCTTTTATCCACAATGATTTGAAGTACTGCTACTTAATTTTTGAAATACTTTTTGTAAATAAGCGAATAAAGTAACTTTGAGTTTGTTTGTATAATTTGTTGCATGCTGCACCATGTGTTTCGAAATACTTTACAACCCTTTTAACGGCAGTAGCATTAACAAAATATGTGTGTTATTTGTAACGTGAAACGCAATACTTTTGTGGGTTAAAAAGCCCTTTTTTATTTTTATTATCTACTAAGAACATATTCTAAAGAAGAATCTTCAATAAAACATAAAATTTTTAATAGCGAAACATCATAAAGCATTATTTTTCAAAAAATACTCCTTAGGGAATTTTTATTCTTCTTTAAAAAGTGGGTTTTTTTAAAGAAAGAGTTTTTCAATAATTGCATTATCAACAAAGTAGCTTTTTAAATTGGATCGCTTTTAGAGAGGTATCTTGTAATTGTTTGAGGGTGCCAATGATTCCGAGTTCAACTCCGCCCTAAGTCATGAACATGGTATAAAATTTTTGTATGATATCTATTGTTGCATGTTGGTCCTAATGGACCACCATGTTGGAAGCCGTAGTACTTCAATGCAATAAAAATGGCTATAAAAATTCTATCTTCCCATCTGTCTTCAACTAAACTTTGACACTATCCCCTCCTTTCTAGTTTAGGCACAATGTACTGCACTCGTCTGAGTGATGGTCCCATTAAAAAAGAAGTAAAAGTGCCACATTCGGCTGTGCCGAATCTTATATACATGCTTTTTATGAAGGGAGCATGGTTATTTATTTTTAGCTCTATGGGAATTTTTAGTTATCTATGGATATTTTCCTACCAAATAATTTGATAACACGATTTTATTTCAGATACATAAGTTGAATATTTTCAACTAATGGGCTTGCTTCAGTTTCATCGCAATATTGCTCGCAATTTCTTTCCGAAACTATACCCAGAAAGTGAATATTTCTAAACGGTCGCTGGTTCCTGGTGTTGAAGGTAGTATTGGAAATCACTTTTCTAAAAGGATAAACAATCAGATACGATGTTGTGAATGTCATAACATAATAAGATGATTATGTGAGCAACGCGTACTATAAAAAATTGCATACTCATGGCGCCACTGTGCTCGCTTGAGTATAGCAAAGCACCCTTCCAAATATATATATTTTTAATTTTTTGTTTTTTCTATATTTTTTAACTGAATTTAAGTATAAAAAATAATTTAGTTTCAAAATGTTTGTTTAATGGTCTTGGCGTAATGGGTTAATATCGGAGAAATTACACACGGAATGGCAAAACTATATATCGCCTTTCACTTTTTTATGAAAGGTATAATAACACATACAGATTTCAAACAGTATGAAGAGCTTCAGTAGATTTCAGTGCCACCTTAATGAAGTCAGTATTACAGCTGATTGAAGAACTTTGAGAAAACTGTTTTTTAATACAGCGTTGTGAAAAAAAAGCGAAAGAGAAATTATAATCTTTTACACACTCATTATAAATAATTAAGAGACAGATATGAAATATATTGCCAGTGTGACCGTTAGGCAATATCATATGGTAACAAATTGAGAAGATTTATTCGCGCATACACATAGGGAATAGACCGGCATTAAGACTGTTCTTAACCTGTTAAGAATGGTTATTATTTTAATAACGTAACTTTCTTATTGTGGTCCTATTTGATGTTAATTATATCAGCATGGAAAACGATTGAGATTGACCACTTCGAGCTGAAACACTATTATTTTAATTTTCAAATAAACAGATTTGCACGTGATAAGCGTTGATTTATGTAGTTTTGGATCACTATAATATAATCGGGAATTTTAACTGGTCAGATATATAATTTCGGAGCTAAAAAAAAGGAATCACTATTGTATTTTTTTAGTTTACGATATCTCACGAATGGATTAGCCGATTTCAACCGGTTGGCGGTGACCGAAGTAGTTTTAAATGTCAAGAGTTGATAAGTTTGTAGAATCAATCGATGAAGCTGTTTAAGATTTAGCTTTTTGAAATCTACCGGTTGGAATCGGTTCAAGAAAATCTAGCTTTAGGAACGCTCTTTAGAATGGTTTGCCTCAGACTTTCCAAAGTGATAAGCGGATTACATACATACTTACACACATTCACAAGAACTCTTCTTAGGGTCCTTAAAAAACAGCGTAAAACTAATAACGTCCCGATTTTTTTAAGTTTTCAATTTTCCCACTAAAAAGCTAAAACTTATATAAATTGGAATAGTAAGAAAATTCAATATAAAGGCGCAAGGGTTCCAGAGTATAACACAGTGATATTTGTATCACATGTTGATTTAGATATTTGCAAAGTCGTTTAGTGTATAGCAAAACTTTCAAATAGGGTTAAAAAAAACATTTAAGGCGCGATGTTTAAATCGTTTTGATGACGTGCTAATTTTCTTGCAATCAGAAGCTTTTTGTACAAATAGAGTGCTCAATTAAATTTATTATCATAGAATCAAGAGCAAAAAATAACCTTAAATAAAATGCAAATTAATTAAACATCCATATACGTAATATTTACCTTCATAAAAGCGAATTTTCTCAGAAGAATTTTTAAAAATTGTAGACCTTAATGCAAAATATATAATTACCTAAGACATAACATATGAAATGAGTGGCAAAAGCCAACAAGTTATCAACTTTGAAAATTATCACAATGCATTTTGCTCCCAAGAGCCACACTATTGTCGTTAGTCTGCATGCTAAAGCCAACTACGCAGTCATATATATTTAATGCAAAACCTATAACTTAACATATTTGTTTATCCCAAATAGCCCCGTTCAATATATTATTGTGAAATAATTTCATTTAAATAATACTAACGTTTTAAAAACAAGAGTTATTTATAAACTGACAAAAATATTTTCGATAAGTTGTTATAGTAAATAAACTATGAATTCCCTTTTTGAATGAAGCAATTTAAGAATTATTGCAAAGCAAGACCTTTTAAGTACAATTTACATTTACCTAAAAATAAAGTAAATAAAGACAAAAGGATTTACTACTGTGTAACAGCAATTCGTAAATAAGTACACATTTTACCTAAATAAAATAATTGGAATATCGGGCATTTATTTGTATTTGTACTGAAAATACTGTGACCATATGTCGGCGATGTTGTTAATCCGTAGCTGTGTTTCTGTGTCTGATTGTACGCGACTTATGCCTTCACATAAGAAGTGGTAACGCAGTTAACGACGGAAAATTTCTCAGAAGAACCGTAATCTTTTACAGTTATCTGAAGTGTTGAAGTTAACTAATGCGAGCGAGTCGAAAAACTCTCGTAAAAGTGTGAAAGATCAGTGGTCTAGCTGAACTTAATATATATGTACATAACTTTAAGGGTAAACTCACAATAAACTTTTAAACATGTTGCTTGGAAATATTCGAGAGAGGGTTCAATAAAAAAGTTTGTTTTACAAGCCATTCAACATGCATTAATACAGTGCTAAATGGTTTTAATGTATTAAAACAAACGTTGCATTGCAAAAAACGAAATATTATATTGCAACCAAATACACATCAAACAAAATTTTCTGCAAATATGAAATTATATGTATAAGAGCGCTATTTTCGATAATATCAGATAGTAGAATAATAACAGATGATTTGTGATCGGAATTATAATACAATACAATACACAATTAATCTCTCTGCATAAATGGTCACACTGAATTCAATAATTGTTTTCTGCTTTAAACTCAGATACGCAATTTGTACGCTCTTTTTAGATTAATAGAGATAATATATATGTATTGCCATCTGATTTATTTGCTTTCTACCAAACTAAGCTTGCGGTTCATTACAGCAAACTTTTTTATATAAATTAAGTTATTTAAATTTTTAACTACTAATATTATTGCCTAAGTGAGGCAAACACTTTATATTTTTGATATTTTTTCTGTAGCATTTGCTGTATATGCTATCGTTTCGTAGCGTCATAACAAAACAATATGTAACGACAGATAATTAAAAAATTTATCTATTTAATAGAGAATATATACGAAAAAGTTCTAAACTAACACTTATGTATGCTACAGTCATAGACAAATATTTTTGTGAACATATTGTTCCAATAATGACTAAGCATTTCAAAATCGTCTTTAGTGGAAATAGCGCAGGAAATTTACTGGGTAGAAATATTCATGGATCAAAATATAACTTAATTAAATGTTTTCATTGCTTTTCCAGAAGAGCGAATATCTCAAAACATGTTTAAATTCGCAAACAACATGCTCTGAGTACAAACAAATGAAAAATTATTATTTCGGTAATTTAAAAATAATATTCAACAATCGTTACTTGTTTACACAGAGTTTTAATCGCTTAAGGCAAATATTTTTCTAACTTGAAAATCGAATTTGAAAATAAATTTTTGTGTATTTTTTATTCCATCAAATATATCATTTTAAGGGATCTCCAAATCTAGATGGCAATATCGAAAAAATAATCCATTGGAAAAGAATGGCGGATGCCTATCAGGGTATATGTAAATTCTCAGCAGCCGTTTCATCGAACGATACAGACCCATGTTTACGGATTTTTTATGGGCTTCATGTTACGATATGGTGTGCTTAAACATCGCATTGTGCGCCAATATGGTTTGAAAGGTATTTTGGCTCGGTTATATACAATATATATTTTTTATAACACATAAAAAACTGCTTCAGATATGCTTAAAACTAAAAACAAAACATTTCTATAGCGTTTTCGCTTTATATTGGCAAATATGTGTTGTTAATAGGAAGTAGACAGAACAACTCTTTAAAAAATAAATGTTTCAGTCCATCCACAGAAAAAGCCATTGGGTCTATGAATTTAGATTATACTAAATATTTTAACGTTGTTTATATGTAAAATTTTTATTCATTGAAATTACAACGATATGATATAAAGTCCCATATATTCAGATACAAATCTCAACCTGGCATCTCTGTCTGCTATTGACGCATTTGCATAATATCTTTTATTTTTTTTCGAGTATTATTTTTTACTACACATTTGTAGTAAGTATGAACATATTTTTGAATATATAAGTATGAGAAGCATAGTTACGATTAAAAAAAATTATATTTTTACGTGAAATTCATGCAAACAACTTACAAATACCCAATTGGTGTGATAGTACATTTCACATTAAAACACTTGATTGATTTTCCCGAATTCTTATTAAACAATTACTGACAACTTTTTTGTATAAAATATTGTAGCCATTTAATCACTCTGTTAAACACAAAATTGTGTATATATGAATTCTATAATGCTTTATTGATTTTATTACGATAAAATATCGATATTAACGATCGAATTTTTAAACTTCACGACTTAAGGTATTGTCAACTTATACTATTATGCATTTACAACAGTTAAAAACTCAGTATCGAATGGATTTATTCAACATCAAATAACATTTTGTGTTTACTTTTGTATCTCTTCTAATCGATTCCGTTGCTCTCTACAGAAGAGAGTCGCATATAAAAAACTTTCGGTGTTTTGTTTTGCTTTGTTCGGTTCAGATAAGAAATTTCATTAATCAAATAAACAAACATCTATGCAATGAACTCCGTACCGGTGTTGCCACTTCATTTGTTTTTTTCAATCATGCGTTAAATGAATATTTCACTGAAATTTGTAACAAATTGAGTTAAGAAACAGTAACGGAACTGTACTAAGTATTTTTAATTGCAATTATTTTTTCTTGTTAGATCCAATCTAAAACTCTTTTATTCGCTCTAGCTCTCCCAATGTACCATTAAGTCAAATGTAGAGGTGATTGCAGGACAATATAGTACATGTCTACTATATATTCGCACAAATTGAGAATTATTGATCTACATATTGTTCATCATCTAAAAACTACTCTTTGATACTTTTGTTTGGCATATAGAACAATTTACAGCTATTTTTCTTTTGTATTGTTTTACAATTTTATTTAAAAATCTTAATTCTTTCTTATTTATAAACATCAGATTATTTTAACGGATAATGACACATTTTAAAAAATTCCTCAAAAGTATTTGAAATTGGTGTCCACACTTTTCAGAGAGATAACTAGAGTCAAAATAACAAGATATAATGTTTAGTTTTTATTGAGCTTTTTACAATTTTCTTATTTATCAAGAGCACAGAGAAAAATTTTAAATCGTCGAAGTTCCGGACCACTACATGACCTCCTATTTCTGTTAAAACCTCGAAAATATTTTCTTAATTGAAAGTATCGCACAAAAACATACAAATATCTAACAATATATGACTTTATTTTTAGCAAAAAGTCAATGAAAAATGGATGTAAACGATTACTTCATACTATCGAAAACTCCTGCAGTAAAATACGAGTATGGTAACTTTGTATGCGTCCTACCGTATGTGGTATTTTTTTATATAAATATTATGAATAAAATCAAAAGTAATATGTAAATTTGCGGACATGCACTTAAGCCTGGGTAATAATTTTCAACTTAGTAATTTAATCTGTAAAGCTCGAATAAAAATGCACATCATGATTAACAAAAACGCAGGTACGCGTCATGTTTAATTATTCATTGCTGATTGAAACCTAAAACAGAAATTCAATTCTAAAGACATAAAACAATAAAAGCTTTTGATGTCTGGCCGATGGCTCTGGAAAAATACAAGAGAGAGATTGGAGTATTTTGAAAAAAATATCATCAAAGTTATGGAAATTCGTACTAAAAAAAATTCCTAACTGCAGAAATCAGGCTATAAGGAAGTTAGCGCGGACCACCGGTAATTGCTTACTCGTTATTATTACAACTTTTTTAAAGCCAAATATTAGCGATAAATTAAAGGCATGTTCGACTTTGCGATAAGTCTTACCAGGAGGATTTACATTACCATATTTTCTTATTTTTTAATATGGTAGCACCAACCATAATTCTTCTTCACTTGAAAAGTTTTTTGTCCGCTTTCTCACAGATCGCACGATTGTTGACTTAGATGAAGACATTTTTTATTATGTAAAAAACTTATATTTTCACAAACAAATGCTGCATATATTTTTAAAGGGTAAAAACAAGTGCGTCGTTGCCACCACAATTTTTCGTGATCTATATAATCTTTCAAAAGTAGTTGGTAATTGCTAGTGGTATTGCCACACATTAAGAAATATACATTTAATTTTACCGGCAAGTTGTAATTATAGAAAGTAGCTAGCGCCCACTTTATCGACCTATTATGCTAACGTTGCCATTTACTACAACCAACTTTGTCGCCAAGTTGTAATAATGGCCCTTAATGTGTAAATTTAAAATGTACATATGCATATGTTTGTTATATGTATTTATGTTTTCAAAAGCCGCTACACTTTCATCTTTAGTACTCATGTGTATGTTTGTTTATAACTACTTTTTGATAGTTTGATGCGAAAACATTTTTTATTTGTACCGAATTTATTATTAAAAAAGATGCGATAACAACATCAAAACGATGGTGATTCACTCTTCGTTACGTCCCTGTGTTGCTGTTTGATTATTTTCTTCATGTGCTATTTTCTGATTTTGTTGCTTTTATTTAAATAATACGAAAAAAAACTATTGTATAACCTGAATTTAAACTATTTAATATCCATCTACAACATGTATCAATGGGAAAGTAAAAAATATTTCAAAAAATTCTACGATGGGTAAAGTAAGTCAAAAAATCAAGTAGATGATTGCATTGCATACAAGGGACGTTTGCCTTTCTTTATTATTCTTCATGCATTGTTAGATTAAACGGCTTCCAAATCAATTACATAAAATTTAATTTCTTCATATAACTTTTCCCCGGCTACTTCAACATATATTTCGCCGATTTCGACCCCCTTCTATTAGCTAGGACTACTTTATCTATCCATAATACAAAATATTTATCTAGTTGAATTGATACATATAAATCAAATAATGAATTACGTGAACACTCATATCGGGTAATTTTTACCAGCTACAGATTTGAAATAAATTGGACAAACTTCACTCCCCAAATATAACACTTCTGCTAGCACCGAAGAGGTGCATACGAATACAAACACGTCAGTAAAAGGGAACACCCGAAATTGGCAATGTTTAACGATATAATATACCGGTTATTTATAATTAAGTGTTAAAGATGGATATAAGAAGGTCTGATATTGTGTTTCGTTATAAGCGTTGGTTATATACCTACTTGAAATTCAAAGTGACTATTTTCATCCGTTCTGCTATTTTGCGGGATTAGAATAAATATTTGAAAATTTCAACTTGAGACAAGTTATTGAATGAACTCAAGCCTGACTAACAACTTTCAATTTAGAAATAAAACAAATGTTTTCAATAAATTACGACTGCTTTTACATGAATTTTTTATGTAGAAACAGTTTTCTTCATATACGACTATTAGCAGTTTCTCCACAACATAACAAAATAATGCTGCTAATGGTATCACTTCAAGTTTCCTAATTTCATAATTTCCTTTTTGTTTACACTGAGAAAACAATAACTTTGTTTTGAATGACGTTTATATATATTTAATATCTACTGACTCTAGTATGAGCTTTAATCAATTTCATAAAAATAACAATAATTTAACTGCCTTGGAATAAAAGAATCGAATATGAAATTAATGATAAGTTCCATGACCTTTTGATTCGGAAGAGCTTAATTTTACAATATTTTAAAGTTTTTTTACTTTTTGTAAATCTCTACATGAGCATAAGCTCGAAATTTAATAGTGGAATTTATTTCGCGGGAAAATCTTATATATTTGTTTAGGTTGCGAATATGCATATCCCTATGACAATTCTTATTTCATGTACGAGGTGTGTTTGAGAAATCCGCCACTTTTTGAATTTTCCTTGTAGACTATATGGAAGGAATTTTAATTTGTGTTTGGTATCCATTAAAAGCAGGCAAGCAAGTGAATTTCGAGATAACCCAACCCCTTTGCTTGTATAGCTAAACAAGAGACCGTCTCTATTCTTTCCGAAATTTTAAAGGATGAAAACTTTTCTCAACAAATATATGGAACCGCTCTATGACAAATGTACGTATTTTTATTTATTTGCATGAAATTGATCTTTTACTACAAAATCCAGACAGACTTGGGTCAACATCGTCCTAAAACTTATAAGCAATCCAATGTAATTTTTTGACAAGTTGATCTTAAAGCCTTTAAGTCATACGAGATATATTCACCTAATTGGCAATTAAAATGCGTATATTCCCACATCTCTAGTACATACATACATTCCTTACTTCGGTTGCATGTGAAACTAAATATTATTTAGCGAGTGTAAGGAGATATTATACGAAAATTAGTTATTTTTGTACTATTTATATTATTAGTTATATTTGTACGATTTGAATCCGAACTCAACTCTTAGTAACATACGAGTTAAAACCAGTGTTTAATTAACAATTGGTTTTGCGATAAATGCCATTTTTCGTCCTGTTTTCTTCATTCTTTAAACCAAAAATGTCTGGTTTGATTGATATTTAGCTACACATTTGTTACGTTATGTCGTCGTCTACTTCATCGCCTCAACCAACGTTATGTGAACGTTATTAAGTCAGTAGCTTTTATTTATGAAACGAAGTTTTTTCGAAATAAAATGATTAATCAAAAGGAAATGGGCATTAGACAGTATTCCAGGTGTTTAGAAGAATAGAATGCCAGTTAGTTGAAAATAATCTCGGCAGAGAATGATAAAGTACGTAATATGTACACGTACTAATAACAACATTAGAGAATAGGATATTCGTGCTAAGGGATGAATTTACTGCTAATTTGTGATGGTAGATTTGAACTGATCGATCATTTGCAAATATATTTTCTTTGTTATTATAAACAATTGTAGTTTTCTTTCTTTATCCATGGTTTGCGTATATGAATTTAAACATTGCCAGGGACACTCATATATATATATATATATATATATATATATATATATATATATATATATACAATTATATATATATATATATATATATATATATATACAATTATATATATATATATATATATATATATATATATATATGTATATATATACAATTATATATATATATATATATGTATGTATATATATATATATATATATATATATATATATGTATATATATATACAATTATATACATATATATAAATATATATATATATATATATATATATATATATATATATATATGCGTGCATGTAGCATAAAAGCTGTAGAGTACTGTGAAGATGTCTTGCATAGCTTGGATTTCATTATTATTACCTTTGCCCATGTCCTCAGGATATTTGCTCATATCTGAATATATGTCCTAAACTGATGGACGTTAATTTTTATTTTCTATGGTTTAATCGGGATCCAAACAAGTACTTTGTATATTTCTAATGATGTTACATTATTATACACACATCCGGCATTCTTTGCAATATCTTCAGAAAGGTATTTCAAATATTTTGTTTTGTGGACATCCAGAAAAACATTTATGGATCGTGTAAATACATTTATTTATAGCATCATTTGATTTGCTACCATCAGCTTTTCTTGTGGTATCAACATGATAAATTCCTGCTTTTCACATTAAATTCAGGAAAAAATTATTTCGCATTCACACAATAAGTTTCATTAATTTAGATTTAAAAAAATTCTATTTGATTAAAATAAGTTAATGTAAAATTAGTTGTATTGGTATGTTTGTGTTTATTAAAAAACTTATTTAACAAATGTTGCAAGAGCTGTTTTTTTTATTATAAAACAAAACATAAGGACTTCGCTTTAACTATCGTAATTTAATCAAGTATGTCTAAGAGCCTGTGCTAGCTTTAAAAAATACATTTTTTGTAAAATATATTGAGGATATTCGCGAAATGGGTATGTGCCACCGGAAGCATTGTTGACCTGAGGAGTCAAGGTTTTATTGAAGGGTCTGTTGGGTGAAGTAATGAATACAAGACTAATATCGCAAGTTCGACTCTGCACTCAGTCATGAATAATAAAGTGTCAGATTTTTCAGACCTGCGATATTACAAGACTGTGATAATTGTCGTCGAGCTGTCTTAATGACGAATGCATAGCACTGCTTGCTCAACGTTAGTGACACCGATTAACAACGTCATGCAGTGTATAGGACCCTCCTTCGCTAGTATCTATAGCAAAAAATTCACCGCCACGAACTGATTAACCGATTTCAATTAAATTTGCACTGATTGATGTGGTCTTTTAGCATTAAGAAATAATTATTTTGTGGAATCGATCGGTTAAGTCGTTATAAGATTTCTTGAAATCTTCCAGTTGAATATTTACAGGAAATCATAAGAACGTAACCAGTTTGATTGGATTCCGTTCAACCGTTCAAGGGTTATAAGCGGGTCAAATACACATACATACGTACGAACCTCGCTTCCAAGTCGAGATCTGATGAACCTCGACTTTTTGCTTAACGGTGTCCAACGAATAACTTCTAGGTTTTGGAAAGTTTTCCATTTTCCGATCGGGAAATTAATAACAAAATTAAATTCCTCTTAAAACGATTAGATTAGCAATTATTGAATTGTGATTAAAGAGACTAAATTATTTAACGTGTTTCTGGTATGAACATAAGAAATTTCTTACATATATATTTTGTAAGACTACAAATACAGAATGCATATTGTCTTCGAAAAACATATCTTAAACTAAAAAATTTTTCCTTTTATTTTTCAAAACTTTTTATTAGGAACCACAAAGCGTTTCATTTCTCACATCCTTAATTGCTAGGTCCAGAGGCCTCACAGTGTTATTAAAATCAGACAGCAATTGTCACCAAGATGAAAAGTATGTAAGAAGTCTAAAGCACTACTTTGTATTCCCATATGCAACCCAATGAAAAATAAAACAACTGTTGGAAAATAATTATCCGAATATTCGTAAAAAGCTGTTTGAATTTGTTTGATTCTAAATTGAATATTTTTGTTCGTTTGATCAATATAAAAAAAGTTGTTCGAATATTGGAACAATTCCAATTTTCCTAATTTTAAATTTTTCTAGGATTTTCAAACTGTTTTTGTATCGTTACTGTTTTATATTTTCTGAGTATTTTTCTATGTTGTGCTTCTTGGTGCACTACGTCTTTTTTTAAATCAATCACAGTTTGCAATCCATTTTTTACTGGAGCCTACAGTTTTAAAAATTCTTTTAAGGAGCATATCATTCTTTGAAGAACACATTTTTGCTTCGTCATTCAGAGGTCAAAATCTAAGATGTATTTCTCTTCCAGTCCCTTTTTGTTTATATATTACGATTAAAACCAGAGAAAGTTTTATGTTGCAAACATAAATTTCCACAAAGAGATATTGGGGAAACTAATATGCTTTTTATATAGAAAGTTAATGCGCTCCTTACTAATTTTTTGAGATGAAATTTTACACTTTTCGCCACATTTTCAAAACTTTTGTTAAAAATTTATTTTTCGTATTCATTTTACACTTTTTAACCGAATTTAATAAACATTTGGTAAGATATTATTTTGCTCTTATCAACGTTGGTGAACTTTATACTAACCAACTGTGAGTTTACGTACAAATGAATGCAAGCAAAATTGAATTCCATATTTTCTTAAACATATTCTTTAAATAGTTAATATTTCAACTAACTCCTTGAAAATTTTAAAAATTTAAAATATGGATAATATGACGTAGCGACCTCTAATCAGTGCTCATTCTTTCCTCTACTATTTTTAGTATATTCCATTTCTAACAATAATTCGAATTTGATACAAACTAAAAATTTTTATTAGCTTTTTTGGTCTTTATTTTTATTATCTTTTAAGCTCGAAATCATTTTTTATAATATAATATTTCGTTAACAGTTTATATATATTATATATATATATATATATATATATATATATATATATATATATATACATATATTTCAGATACTACACTAAGTGCAAATTAAAAATTGTTCTTAAGTTTGCGGATTTGAACTTGAGCGTAACTGACGATTCTTGGCTTAGAAACTATTAAAAAATTATGATGCACCACAATTTAATATAATAAATAAATATGTAGTTTATGAGATCTATTCGTACGATTATAAAATTCGTTTCGCTTGAATTAAAGTTTTTAGTAATCACATTCATGTTTTACATTTTGAAAATAAAATTGTATTTGGCAATTAGTCAAGTCGCACATCAAAAATATAATGAGTCTAATATAATATTTTTCTTTAAGGAATTTTAAGAATTAGAAATAGTGGAAGAGATAACTCTACATGTTGAGACCGTCATTTGAAAGAGAAAAGAACAAAAATTAATATTTAGAAACACTAGTTTATTAAAATTAAGAAAAAACAAATTGAAATTGATTAATAATACTTGTAATAATTGAAAGGAAAACAAAAATGAATTTTTTTCATAAGAAAAGGGAGGAAAATATTTTTAAATGAGGAAGAGAGAAAAAGCCGAAGGATACCATAGATTTACAGGATATATTTTTTTAACTGGTTCTTATACTTGTGTCTTCTGCTTACCGGTTTTGCTTTAGGTTTCTGTTTGGCTTGACGTTTTGGTTTGAACATATTCCGATATTGTGGAATTTTCGTAATTTTCTCACTCTTTTTGAAGAGTGTTCTCTTGGCGTTTTTTTTGTTAAAAAAACGCCAATTGATACACACTTACGCCGGATACAAGTTTATACACAGCCAGGCAGTTCTATGTTATGCTTTTCCTCAAATTTGTAGTGAAGTCTGTTGGTGCAGCAGCCGCTGTTGACATATGACGGCTATCGGGTTAGGCAGATTAAAGATGTTCTTTTCAATTGAGATTTATATATTATTTCTATTTTATATATTATTTCTTGCGTTTTAAATGTTTTGTTTCGTTGTCTCTTTGAATTTATGAATTGTGCTCTATTTAGATCTTTATGATATTCTTGCTTATATTTGATTAAAATTTTCCTTTGACGGTTTGCTTCCTCTATTTATTGTTCTTTACTCTTGTGTTTTCTCTGCGGCATTGGTATATTACAACATATATTCTGCTTTACAATCATGTGCATGTGTTATAATTTCCTTTTTCGTATGTTCCTTGCTTTGTTTTTGCTGAGTTATATACTATTTCAGAAATTATATTTTTCTCTTTTCATGTTATTAATTTTCACTTAACAACAACAGTTGTTCTTAATCTGCCTAAATGAAATTTTTATAAAAAAGAAATAGAGAAAAAGAAAGAGAATAAAGAAAAAAATATTTTGAAGTGGGTATAATTTTTGGAATATTAAAAATTTTATTTACTACGTACTACCGCTACTGCAAGCTAAATAACCATGCAAAGGTGCTCAAAGCCAGTAATTTATTTAAGAGGTTGACATGTAATCAGTGCGAATTAATATTGTGTATTACATTGCAAAAATAATATTTTGTACACAGTGTGCTTATTTATTTTAAAGAGTCAAAGCGTAAATAAATAAAACTGAATTAAAATACATACAAAATTATGCTTTAACGTAGTTACGGCAACAAAAGCTTCTCCCAAAAAATTTTTGATTTCCGTAATAGCGTCAAGCAGTCTAACAGACAATTCAAGTCTATCAAGTGGGATTGATTTATTCTTAAATGTTTTAATAGACAATGTTTTAATAATGTATGTGAGATATACAATTTACGAAATCTAGTGCTAGATATTTTGAGTGAATTCCATACAAGTCTTACGCTTGAGTGTAGAGAATGAACTCTGAAAAACCACGTATATTATTGTACTGAATTCAATACATTTTTATGATAACTTTTCTTAGCTTTTCCTTTTTTATGTTTCTATTGTACAATCAGGAGTCAGGTTTTTAACAAATTATATAAAAAGACAAAGATTCCCAAATAAATTTGTCAAATTTGGATTTTTATGGATTTCATTTGCCACACTTAGCAAAACAAGTTATTCGAATACAGAGCAAACAATTGTTCATTTTACAACCAATTCCTAACCTTCAGTTATCTTTTTGGTAATTTTAAATCTACAGCGTGCTGAATAGTTTTCTAATGCAAACCACATATTTATAAAAACTGACACGAAATTAATGAACTCGTTTCGTATATTACAATTCTTTCGAACACGTTCTATTTCGAACTGAAATATTTAACAATTTTTATATATAAAACTGCTTAACTTGAGAAATACTTATTTTTGAATTATCAGAAATTTAAGAAATTTTTATAACAAATTAAATCAACTTTACTGAAGCCTTTAAATATTTTTTTAAATCACAGTTACTAAACAAGTTCGTACTCGTTGGCTTTTGTTAAAAAAGAAATGCAGAAAACTCAATTGCACTCTGTGATATATAGAAAAGTTAGTTTTCCCTTATTTTTATGAATTTGAAATTTAGCTTAATTCCATTCATTGAAGAGCGATCGAAAATAGAAAGATTAATAATGTCTAAATGATAAGTTTATAGAAACAATTTTTTCAAGCATGAATATGACAAATTAACTCGTATCGACTGGTGGGAAACATGCTATGAAACTTAAGCGAAAATTTTAAATTTGGCAAATATTTGAATATATCTCACTAAAGAGTTTGGTGGTTTGAAAATGGCCGGCCAACCAAGGCCGTTAGTAATAAGGAACGACAGTATTAACTTATTGAGCCGATTGTTATTAAGTTTTTTTTTTGTTGCCCACAGGTCTTAAAAAAATTTTATCAAAATCTGGGACGCTATTTCTGGCTGCTACTTCTGGCGATTCAAAGTTACTAATTTTTTTCTTTTCCAGAATATATTACACATTTTGCTTGGCCTATGCAATAAATATTTAATGAAACTCGTCTGTATTATCCTTTTCTCCGTTTGCTATGGGAGAAAACTATCCCAATCTCATCTTTGAGGGAAGGTGAATGCAAAACCATTTTCTTTTATATTAAGACTCCGCTAAGATTTAATTAAAGGCTTTCAATAGAAAATCAATGCTTCCAATATTTTCAGCAATAAATAATTCATTATAATTCCTGGCAGACTATAAGAAATAGCTAATAACCACTTCCTTCCGACTACTGGCTGCACCGAAGTAAATATTCAATCAAAGACACAACCAAACTCGATGACAAGATTGCCTGACAAAAGTTTCTTGTTATCAGCAGTTTTTTGTGTTGTTTTTGTTGTTTATAAAGCAAGCGAAGCGTGCTAAAGCAGGAATTAATAAGATAAAAATACTTTATTGTCATTATTTAAATAGTCTTTACTTTCTGTTTTGTCTGCGATATCGTTGACAAACTAAAAATTGCCCGAAAAGCAACTTTGATGAATATTCTTTTAAATTATTTGTTAAATAAATGGTAAACATTTTCACAGAAGCAAGGAAAAGCGGCAATCTTAAAGCTAAGCTTCTCACAAAAAAACATATTTTTTTTTTATGTAAAACTTGGAAGCTTCTACATAATTGCCTAAAAGAAGATTTTTTTTTTAAATCTCATTAACTAAAGAATATTTATATTTTTGGATATATTTGCCGATCAAATTTACCGACAAAATTTCTCGAAAGCTTTACAAGAAATATTGGCTTTTAATTTCAAATTGAGAGTACATCATTACTTAAAATGGTGTTTTAATGTAAAAATTTCCAAAAATTTAAATATTTGACAATTAAAAAGCGAGTGAGTACCCGCGCAAAAATCAACTCAATATATTGCAAACAAAATATTTTATTATAGTATATCCATGAACTCAATTGGGCTATTCACACTGTGTGCTATTATTCATATTGTCATAAAGTCATAACATTTTACACTAGTTTGAAGTCATAAAATAATAGCACTCTTTCAGGTATGTTTTTGTTTTGTCACAAAATAGCTCTAGAGATCTGAGTCGAACGGCTGAAAATCTTTAGGCGAGACGGCAGTAGTATATTTTTGCCGCCGTTTCTTATATATGACTAACGACAAAAAGTGGCTAAAAAGTTATTCATACCTATATGTGTGTATATTAAATCGCAAAAGTTAAATATATACAAGTGAAAATTTTTCTGGTTTAACTCACGTAGCTGGCAGATATTGAACGTTTTTCCGTATGCCGCCGCAAAAAAGTGTATTCAGCTCATATGAAATGTGTTGTTATCTTATCAGCTGATCGATATTTGAAATAGCATACTAAGCTATGACGGGTTGTTCACACTAGTCATATTTTTCGTGCTATTATTTTATGAGTACAGTGTGAATCACAAAATGTTTCTTTCTTTTAAAATACATCACCTTTCGAAAACCATTTTTTTTTAATCTTAGTAGCCCTACTTTAATATAGAATCGCATATTCACATATACGTATTAAAGTACTCGCGTTTCGACTACAGGGTGGATCTTATATAATATATAAAATTGTACCGAAATACTTTATCCAATTTGGATACGCTTTTTGTAACATCCTGCAACTTTAGAAATATGTTTAATTCACAGTTTCATATGCATGAATACTTTCATTTAATATCGGTTTAAGATTTTCAAATACTTTTATTTCTTTCAATTATAGATTTTGCAACGAAAAAGATCAAAGCTTGCCACTGTGTGATGGTGTGAACTCAGTCTTAAAAATAAAACTATTTTGAAACAAAATGTTACTTTTATAAATCGGAGAAGAATAATTTTCATATATCTGTAGAGCGAAAAATAAGACTCTTACAGTTTTATTTAGTAGCACACCATATATTGTGTTGTTGTATTATATATAAATGGCACATAAATTGAAAAAAAAAAATCTATATTTTTAAATAATAATTATTTATATCTATAATACAAATTTCTCATGAATAAGCATGAAATTAGTTTTAGAAAAATATACTTTAATTGTTGTTTTATTTATGTTCATAATAGAGTTCTTCTTCTAAGTTCATTAATTCAATAAATTTACTTTTTTCATTAATTGAATAGTATGTGCAATAATTCAATCCTAAACTGAATTGAGTACTACTTGTTTACATAACCTCAAATTGATAAAATACATTAAATAAATAAATACAAAAAATTTTTTTTTTTACAATCTTTCTATGTCGTAGATTCAACCAACACCATGTGCCTAGAATACGTTATCTGAGGATATAAACTATTGATTTTCAAATCATCCGATACTAAATTTTCAAAAAGTACGAAATGCAAAGAGTTATAAAAAAATGTCGAAGAATTTAATCACAAACTTAATGCGTCAAATTGTACGATAAAAAGCAAATTTAGATTCACAGAGGACATTTTACAACAACAAACCAACTTCGCTAGTAAATTCAATTTAACACTTTCAACTCATCTAATCTAGAATATGTTCAGGCCAAAATATTTACATAATTTTCTGTGAGGAAAAAACAAAATTTAAACCAAAAAAAAAGCATTTCGTTGACGTAAAAACAAAATGTAACATATAAAGCACATACATATATTAAGCAGATTTTTGTGATTAATTTAATAGAACATTACAACAAATCGTTCTTATTTTTGCACAAGGAAACACACAAAGGATCTAAATAAAATACTATACAAAAGGCATCAAAGGATGAATAAAGAAAAAAAATTAACAATGAAAAGAACATAAAAAATGAAGCAAAGCCAAATAGCCAAAAACAACGTTAATATGTCTTACCTTTTTGGGTTTATTTATTGAGACAGTACGTGAGTACTGATGATAGACCTGAACATGGTTCGATGTAAATTTGCCCAACATGGAGAAGGCCTTTAATTGCTTTCCTTTTTTAAATAACTTTGCGGTCTACAAAAGTAAATTATGTTAAGACTCCGAAAAGAGCTGAAAAGAAAAGGTAAAAATGGAAGAACTAATTATTATTTGTAATAGTTTTTAATATTTGCTATCCAAAAATAATGTTACATCAGAACAGTAAAATAAATTAGAACTAGAAGTTAGCAAGGCAATTTAAATGTTCTACAAAAATATTGGAAATAAAATTTTACCATATATACCAGAACACACTAAAGCCCAAAACTTGACGCAGTTAATTTGCTAAACATACCACACACCTCAGATGTAAGGAACACATAGTAGTTTTATATATCGACATGCTGCGAGAATTGACCAGAGATGGAAAATTTTAACCGCCTCTAAAATAGAATTTCGATGTGATCTGTCGAAACGCCGACACACGTATATTTTTTTTTTTTTGGTCTCCTCTACCAGAATCAATGGTCGGAACCCCATAATTTTTGTTTGTTTTTTGAACAGTGTTATTAATCGTGTAATTATATTAACGGCTTCTTAGGTTTTCCTAATATTTAAACTATATAAACTTTTTCAGAGCATTTACTTTTTTCCATTCGTTACCAAAATTCGATGCCTTATATGTTAAATATATTATGGTTTACTCTAAAGGCATATTTATAGAGTTAGTAAAATAACCATTTTCATACGGTCTTTATAAACATTAATGTGCATATTATATATATATATATATATATATATATATATATATATATAGCATTAATTATTAAGCTACGAATTATTATTCAGGCTCAAGTTCAGAACCCCAAATTTGCAAATACTTTTTTAATTTGTATTAAATTCTAATTTTATTGATAGTGAAATATTTTTATTGTTTTTAAATATAAAAACTTAACCTTTTTTGCATTCGTTTTTAAGTTAAATCACTCACACATAAAAATATTCTAGACATAACACTCGTAATAATATTCGAGTTTAATACAAAAGAAAAAATATTTCTAAATTTAGCTTTAATTTTTATGGTAATTTTTATATCTACAACATGACGTTGTCGTTGCTGTATATATTGGGTACAAGTAAGTTTTGGGTACGAGTATCTATCGCTGCCAATTTGAAAAGCGATTCCTTATATTTCGTTTACTTTACAATTAATACCAAATTTAATATTTAATAATCCCTCACAGTGTGATTTGGCGTCATAAAAAGCTTATTCTATTTGATATTTGTTAATTTTAATTTCCACATCGATATCGATATCGCCGACATAATAATATATTTACATAATAATATATTTTCGTATTCAACGACAAACAACTATAACCTGTAGAGACCCTCATGTTGAGCAAATGCGAGACGTTTAAAAGAATTTCACACTTTTTTATTGGTTATCTATTTAATTTAAAGTTTTCTATTTAATTTTAATATAATTTTAAATTTTAAAACAAAACGTCATTCACATGAAGAAATGTTCAAAATAAACTTCCTCTTACTTGTCATTGAAATAGAGCTTAACATAACAAAACTCTTTGAAATTCAATAGACTGTATGAACAAAGTGAATTGAGAGAACGCAGAAAATATTCCACAAATTTAATAAAAGAAAAATCATGAATACCTGAACAACAGAGCGTGTTGTTGTTTAAGTTTAGCTACTTGTGCTGCCGTTTTCTGAAGACGTTGGGTTTTCTCTAATTTGTTGACGTTTTTCGTCATTATCGACTTGTTGTTTTGCTTCACTTAAGAGTTTCTTTCATTACTGTGACCTTCGTACAACTTTAATTGCAAAGAAGTCTTGATAATAAGGTTAAATACACATACACACATTCTAAGACGTACACGCTTCATAAAAAATATATAGAGAACAAAAATAAATACTTGTGCAAACAAACAGCAGAGGATATCAAATCACACATGAAGGAAGATACATACTGCTAAGTAAAAAGTGCAAATATGACACACCACATGCCCACAAACACGCATGTATTACGGCGTGTAAGCACACACACAGGCTTTAGATGCACTTGGGTAAAGATTGCAATAAAATCCATTCAAAACATTCAGGTATACTCTTACAATTCGAATTTATATTTGCTGCACGTAGTCTGCCACTTCTTTGAATGCTAACGAATAATGGCAAGTAGTGTTAAAAGAACGATTGCTATTGAGACTCTAACCTGTACGAAAAAATTTATAATCTTTATAAAATACATTCATGTGGATTAATCTACTCCAATATGTCCGAGGATTTTTTCGTTTCAATTGTTGTTGTATTCACACGTAATTTGTGTATTCGCTGCAATGTCTTCCAAGCAAACGTTTCTATATCCGGAACAACAACAAGTAGTGCCCTGATGTGTAAAAATGTGAGCGCTTATAGAAGCGCTCAGTGTAATTTAATGAGAACTGAGTATGTGTGAACATCAAATATATCGAATTGTGTCTGATATGAACTAACGGGACATTGACATATGCATTCTTAATTAATTTATTATAAATTGAGCAATTAAATTTTATGTTTACACGTACTCAGTTCTCATTGAATTAAACTGTACCATAAATGTTTATAAGTAAATACAGCGAAAATATTCATTTTTATTTTGTTGTTTCGCATCTAATGAACGAGTTCATTAAACGCTCGATATATTTAAGAATCTATAAATTGTAAAATTATTTATTATATAGTAAATGCAATAAACTTAATGTTGATATAATCAAGTTTTCATTGAAATTCATGAATTCGTTCCTCGATTCATTGCACATTTATATCAAACATAAGGGAACATGATAATAGACCGACTCATATAATACTGTAATGTTTTCATCACATCCCATTTTCTAGTTTGATAAAGTGATGTCTGATTTTTGTGGTTTAATATTTTAGTGTGATAACCCCACATGAAATGGTGTACTACTTGTCTTCAACGTACCTGGGAATTGCCAAACATTTCAGGAGTCTTAACTACAACGATTGTGTCATCAAAATTCTGTGTACTTTTTTTGAAACTTTTTCACATACAATTTTGGATAAATATTTTACAAATAGCTTGTTTTTGTTTTGAGAATTTTTGTTTGAAATTGTCTTGTTCAAATACAACGATAAGATATACAACAGTTCTTCTGAATTGAGCAATTGTTGTTCTGCACTGTTGCTTCAAATATTTACCATGACTTTCTGAATCCAACAGTATCCAACTATTTTAATTAAAGTTAAACATAAGAATAATCAATGGAGAAATTACCTGTACGAGTTGCTGTATGACAAATTCAGAAGTCTTGTATCTTTTCAACTGGTATTTGAAACAAAACTTTTCAAAACCATAATTTTTTAAAAATTTCTATTTTGACAGATAATTTTTAGTTGTGTTTTCAGGTATCAGTTTAAACAATAGAATACCGCCCATGATTTGAACAATGGATAATAATAAAATTTTACGCAACAGAGATTGATAATGTGAATGTCCACGCCAAGACACGCTCAGAGAATTTTACTGCGAGTTTAAATTCTTTCCAATTACAAATGTATCGAAATAACGACATAAGTGGCCTAATATCGCTGAAGTACATTTAATTTTAGTGGTAATAAAGTAACTTAATGCTTTTCTCGTCTTACCAATGCTTCAATAAATCACCAGAGTTGGATTTCCTTGTGGCATTGAAGCGAAAGGTGCCCTGTAACTTTGAAATACTCTTGTACAGGGTTTGCTTATTCGAATAAATATATAAACAGCGAAAACTCTCATAAATGGACACTCACCGTCGCGGCATTTTTGTCCGGTTATAAGAGGTGTCCGCTTAAAAGAGGTACACACTCACTATTTTAAATATGTATTTTATTTTATTATGACACACTTTTTTAAAGCACTCTATTGCGGTTGGAAAAATTTATTCAGGTTTGACTGCTTTAATATAGTCCGGTTCAATGTGAGCTGTTGAGTTTCAAAATGCCTTTAAATTTTTTTACCTGTTGGGACGCGATAAAGTAGTTTCTTCCAAAATGCTTTAAACGAACAATTTGTTTTAGTGTTTCATTACAAGAATTTACGGAATCAGGTATTTCTACATTGAATTTCATATTTCAATACAGTCATATTCAGGGCACACGCTTTCATCTACTTTAAAAAATTCGTCAAATCCGTTTGATTGAGGGAACAGCTTTACGAAATATGTGTACCTAGCAAGTGGACATCAAAATCTGAACGATCGTCAGTAGGTTCTTTTAATGGTAGCATATTTATTTATTTGCAATTTTTTGCTCTTAAGCAAACAACTTCTTCAGATAAACAACAATTTCTTTGCCTTCCTATAAATTGTTTTTAGCAGGGGAATTTGAGTAGCATTAACCGATATTAAACAGATTTGTCAAAAATATATCAGTTAAGTAAGAGTTGTATTTGATTTGTATTTTTTTTTTTTTTTTTTTTGAGTTGTTTAAAAAAATTCATTCTGCTTTTAACGCTTCTGTCCGCTTAGGAGGGATATTTAGAGCATAATTTTTAAAATTTAGTGTCCGCGCGCGTCCGGTTACAAGAGTGTCCGGTTATGAGAATACATTTTGTATGAAAAAATAATTGAAAATCACGGTTCTGCAAAGTTTGTCCGGTTATTTAAGGTGTCGGGTTATGGGAGGTGTTCGTTAGTAGAGGTTTAACTGTAATATGGAAGAGCTAAAAATTAATTTGATTTGTGAGCCGCATGATAAAATATATGATGCTACATTCTGCAATCTGAAAGAGGAAAACATATTTTTGTCTTCCAGAATAAACAAAAATGTTTTCTATCTCTAAGTAAAATGAACAATAAATTATGTTTAAAACGTATTTATTTTTTGCATAACGTTTATTTGTGCATAACGTTGTATACTGAAGTAACTGTCCTTCGTTTATTTGCCAATATTTATGTTTATGAACGTAATTTGCGTAACAGACAGCCCAGTGATGAAATTATGAACAGGCTCAAGGTTACTTCTCGTGACTGCACACCCTCCATGGTAATTCACTAAGTTTCTGCCAATATGATGAACATAAGAACACTTCACATTTAGAATCACTTGATTAAAAATATCTCACTTGATCCCTAATTCTTTAAATTGGTTATTATTTATATAAAAATTTCATACTTTTCTATTTCATTGTATAGTTTAATAGATCTGAGCAAATATCCATCCCACTTTGCAATATTTTTATTGCATCAACGTTAATAAAACTAACTTTTTCTCTATTCGTTGACAAATTCACATGAATTCTATTGTGTTCTAGAAACATACCACCTTCCACTAACACCGCATTTGGTTTTTGTGGTTCTTGCTGGTTTCGTGGCCATTCGGTTACTTAACAGGGAACTAATTTTAGAAAATTATTGAAAAACAGACTAATAAAATAATTTGTTTGAGAGAATCATATTGTTTGGCTACCGGGAAATGGGAAAATTTAGGGGTACATTTTATATTACGGAAGCAAGATGCATAACAAAACAATTTTTGTACAATTTCGACAGTAATATTTTTCATTTTACTTTTTCTTTATATAAGTTTGGTCCTGAATCAGATGATTTTTGTTTAGTTTTTAAAATAAAAAACAATTTATTTAAAAACGATATAAGAAGTTTTTAAGTAAATTTTTGCATATCTATAGAAATAATACAAGTTGTCAGAGTGTTTAAAGTTGTTCTCCTTTATTTAATGGGTATAGATTTAGGATCTGTAGCGTAATTTAGCAATCATGAAAACCAACTGTAAGTAGTGACCCTATACAGTCTCTAATGAAAACATTAGATTTATTGTCAACAACACTGTAACAAGCGCGGCGTCAAACTGCATCTACTAGTGGCGAATAATATATTTGTGTATAGCGATTTGTATATGACGTTGCAGAAGTCACTTGTATAAACATGTTGTTCAACTTGTAAATTATGATGGCTGAAAGCATGTATGCGCTCATGGATATTTCACAAACTTTTGAGATGTGCACTGTATAACCACTCTTGGAAACTAAAATGCTCTCGATGCAAGGATTGAATTTTAATTATCAGTATTAAGAAACCACTCAATCCTATATTATGGAAATTGCCTGTTTAAGGTTAGAATTAAAATGGAATTAGAGTTTGAGTAAAGTTGTGGAATTCATTGGATTAATGACAACATTTTTATCTTTTTAGAAGAATCAAACATCTGATATGATAAACGAATATATACATATTCCGATTTATTTGAGCAGCTGTCAACCAAAAATAGTTTAGTATGAAAATCAGTGAAATTATTTATTTGAATTAACGACAACGCTTCATTAAATCAATGACGAATACGAAATTTGCTTGTGCTTCTGGTTGGTAACTCTCAAATAATTATTAAGAGGTTGTGTATAAGCTGAGAGGATTTTTTATCTGGGAATTATATTAAAGTAAAATTATGAACCAATGAAATTTAAATTCTATAGAAAAAGTTAACACAATAAACAAAAATAATTGTGCATTTAATGAATTGGTTTATTAAAATCTAAAATACATTATATGTTAGAGCATTAAAGCAGTGGCATTATTTCATTTTGTCAATGAATTAACTTCACTGTATCAATGATATTATTATATTGAATATATGTAATTATTTCATTATATTAATGAGATTACTTTCATGTATCATAGAAATTTTTTCATTTTATCAATGGAATTAGTTTACAACATAAACAGAAGTATATTATTTAATTGATGAAGTTTTCATTCAACTAATTTCAACGAATTTCGGTAGATAATAAAATCCTTCGTTCTGATAAAGTCAAAACGTATACCCTCCATGTAAATATGAAAAATACTTACAACTAAACTTTGTTCTTTTGTCTTACAAAAGATGAAAGTTTATCAGTATTTCGATACTTTAAAGTATCAACAATTTGTAGTGGCAGCAAAGTCATCTTGAGAGTGGAATGTTTTGAATAAATTTTTTATAATCAACAAATCAGCAGAACTTATCAGCAGTGATTTCGAGACCCATACGCCATCTCATCAGCATTCGTTGTCCAACTTTTCTACTCCTGAAGGTTATGATATATCAATTATTTATATTTCCCATCTCTGATAATTCATATTCCAGATATTCCATTGTTGCAGGCTCTAAAACTTGTTATGCAATTTGATATTATAACCATTACGAGAGAGAGAGAGAGAGAGAGAGAGAGATGCAGACTTTGATCCCCGACTTTACGCAATTACATGTTCGCCATTTTGAATTTAAGAGAAGAAATATTGGTTGACTTCCAAGCTTCCTTTTCGTTAATTTTATTATAATTATTTTATAAAGAATTTTATTGTAACAATTCTATACAGAAATAAAATAAATTTGTCGAATGACTCTATTTTATTTCTTTTTCCAATTCCCCGGTCAATTATGAATATATTTATGAATGTTTTGTTTGTTTTGCGTTGAAATTTAAAAAGTCCTTCCACATTCTTTTCTATATGTATTTAATTTTGTTTTTCAATTAAATATTATATGTTTTTTATTTTTATCTACATTTCAAATGAATTTTTTTTTTAGTAAATTGACTGTTGCGAAAATAGTTTTTATACATCATTTTTGGTTCTTCTACAATTTTATGTTGCAAACAATAGAGTATTACTTCAGCTGCACTTCAACGATGTATGAATTTTGAAGAGAAATCAACTTTGATTATTCTCAAGTATGATAGAATTACATATAGACATATATAAATGGATATATATAGACATACATAAATGGATGTATTGTAAAATAATGAATTGTATACACAAACTCAAAAACATTGCATTCACAAAAGTCGTGTAAGTAAATTTCTTTGCTGAACATATTAGTTTTTCCACATTTATTAATATATATGAAATTAGTTCATGTAGAAAGCTTCATATGAAATAAAACATTAAAGTACAAACGATTTGGAGCCCTTTTACCATAGTTAACATTGTGAAATAGAAGTGTTTTAAAAATATTGGCAAAAATTGGCCATTATAAAACTGCGGACGGAATGTAATAGAGAAGGTACAGCTTCAATTTAGGTCTATAGGATCCAAGTTCATAATGTCATGCAGCAAAAAAGTAAGAGATACTCCACTTAAGCGAAGAATTTTCTAGAATTGATTTCGTATTTTTTTAAATACACAATTTCTTTTTTAATTTTCCAATCAATAAGAAATTATCTGTATACTTTCTTTTTATTCTCCAAAAGGCATTTAATTGCATTATTTTAAATAAACCTGTCACAAACTTTTGGTCGCTCACACAATTAACAACGTTTCAAATGATATTTGTGCATTTATAAAAAATATATATTTTCAGATAACGAATACATTGTGATGTTAAAATTGAAATTTCATGAATGGTCTTAAAGTCATGCATGTCAACAAATCAGCTTTTTATATAAATAATATTTAAAACTCTCTGCGCCTAGAACTATGCAAAATTAAAACTGAAATTAATTATTATTTCTTGAGTGTCAGTTGAGGAATATTTTGTAAGGGCTGTAGCACACGGATGAGTTATGAATAAAGTCGGCATACATACGATTTGTCAACCACGCAACATATTAAAATGTGCCTAAAAATACTCTGATGAGTAAAATACGTAAGAATATGAATATATTTACGCATCTTTGCTGTAGTTTCATTTTAAGCTGTAACGAATGAGTGATATTCTTGAATTTTGGTTAATAAAAACACTTCTCTATAAATGAGAAATTATTACGTAGACGTGATGTATTTTTATTGGAAGGCAAAGCACTGTAAGACCAGACAGTAGATTCTGCAATATGACGTGCACATACATATGTACATGCATATAATAAACTTTAATAGCAAATTGCCGGGAGCAAGTGCTGGTTATAACAAGATTATTATTAATTAGTTTTAATACAAATAAATTTTCTTAATCTCTTCTAATATATGTTTATTAGCAACTTTTGCAATGTAAAACGAAATTTGCCTCAATAAAAATACAGCCAATAAAATACACTTTAAAGCATTTTATTACATTTTTATATATTACTTTTGCACTCTTATTCAATACAATTTTTGATGGGAAATGTTTATTTGACAAATCTCAGCGACAGTCATTTGTACGGCTGTGGTGGTGGTACTATACTGTACTTTGATGATTTTATGTACTACAAATAAGTGCCAAAATCGTGAGGAAAAATTCACTTTACTAATTAGGTATATATATTTAAGTACGACACGGTTTCTTGTTTTGATGAAGATAAAAGAAAGCTTTTAATGAAAAGCCCATTTAACTAGGGTGTACCTGATACCGATGCATTTTCCGTATAGTGGTTCGTCTTCTACATATGTATCAATCTGTTTTGATATTTTATAATTTTATATATATACACCTTAATTTTTATCCTGTTTGTGGTATCTACAAGGAGCTTAAGCATTTTTTTCTGTTTATATAGTGTCGGTTATAACTAAAGCATTCTTACATTGTAGTAATTTAATATCCAAATCTGTTCACGAAAAAAATTTCATTTAGCATATTCCATTATTTATTCAAACATTTTTTGTAACAAGCAAAATTGAGTTGCTCTATTCTAAAATGAAAGACTTACAGCAAAAACAGTATTTGAGTCCAGGAAATCAAACGAACAAAAATGGAACACCATATTTCTGCAATTAAAACATAATGCCAAAAGTCAATATCTTATAGCAGATTTTCGTTCTGGATGATACACGCACAAATCTTACAAAAGGCCGATATCAAACTTTCCAGATTATTTTCATGACTTGAAATATGTTATGGTTTATGTTCTTATTAACGATCTCGCGCAAGTTCAAAAGAAACGAATACCGTTTGCACATAAATTTATTTCGTGGTAGAAATAACGTAAGCAATTAAAAAAAAACTCATTAAAAATTTTAAAAATTTTAAACTTGGAAAAACTTAATTTACACATCTAGTGCCGGTTTTAGCTCGGGTAAATGATCGCAATTCGAAACGGATCATCTGAAATTAACATTTAGATTTAAACAGAATATTCGAACAGAATATCTCATATTAACTAATTTAATTTGAATTTCTGTTTGTTAAACAACAAAATATTCTTATTATTATCTTACATTTTATCGCTATATTTCAACTTTGGTTCTAGCACTACACCTACATACACCACGTTTTTGCTGTTACAACACTTTTAAAATTTACGTTACTCCTATATCTATAATTTCACAAATTATTATTTCGATTTTGCGAAATACTTAACTATTCATATTTTTATTGCCAATTGCAAGTTTGATATCATGATTGCAGCATTATAATAGCAACTGTTTTAACTTCAATCGTAATGAACTTTGCTCCTTTAGATAGGCCGATGTCTGAGACATTCTTTTAAGAAGTAAGAGCTTTAAAGGCAATATTATGTATATATATATATATATATATACATATATATATATATATATATATATATATATATATATATACATATATATATATATATATATATATATATATATATATATATTCTGTATCAGATGGCTGACATTTTACTTTCAAAAATATTTATTACGTTAAAACCTTTTCTTTGTAACAGCAACATTTTCGCTTGTGTTAAAGTTGGAGTTGAGTACATTGTATCGAACCTTTCAAGTTTTGCCTTTGATATCTACAAACAGTCCTCGAAAATGAAAGTGACGCTGCTCTAAAATGAGCAAGGAAAAGATGTCGCCATAAATTTTCAAACCATGATACCAATTTTTTGTGGCATTGCATGAGTTATTTCCAGATCACGCAACTTCTCGATTTGGCGATATCAAATACCCGCCTTTTTCTCTTTATTTGTGAAAGACTGAGCTTACGTGAGAAAACCACAAGTAAGCAACGCTCTGAGAGATGATATTCGGTGCTGCACCAACGATCTAAGCCAAGCTTTGTTCCAAAAAATGGTTCAAAACTTTGTGAAACTAGGGGAGGTCTACTAACGTGATAGAGGTGGACATTTACTCGACGTTTTCTATTAGCTACCAGATTTCAAACTGCCATCAATACAATTGAATACTGGTTGTTGTCCATGCTGTTTTTGTAATTGTAGTAAAATTAAACTAATTTCTATTTTAATGAGGGATAATGAGTAGATGCAATGTTGCCAGTATAATATAAATAAATTCAATTAACGTAAACTTAAAACTATATATTTTTTTATTTTACAAAAAGAAACAGCAAACTATATTTCATATATTGTGAAACTTATATATATTTTATTGAAATAACACTATTTAAGAGTACTAAATATATGAAAGCGGCTACACTGGCGATTGAAGAGAATTCTACTACAAACAACAACACATGGTTATTGATTTGGTGGTGTCGTTCTAAAAATAATTAAGTAACTGAGTAAGAGGCGACGATTGTAGCCAACGGCTTTTGTAGTCGATGTTCGTGTAGCCTGCTATCGTTATTGTGCTTAATGCTTTAGCTTGATTCGGCTACACGACAAAATTAGCATAGACAACAACCTGAAGTCATGTTGCCTTGTCTTCAAAATAATAGTTTTCTTATTAATTTGTGTGGAACAAAAATATATATTTTGTTTTATAAAATTGTACGTGAATTATTACTACAGGCGCAGTCTTAAATACCATAAATCGAGTCAAAATTATTTTTGATTAATTGATATATTTTGCTTTCTCTGTATGAAATAGTTAACAGCTCTCTGTAATGGGCAAAACTTCTTCGTTTCAAAATGTTTTATATGCGCAACCGCTGAAAATATTCACTAAAACTGCAAAGAAATCAACGAGTGAGAGTTTTGCATATGCAAGCACAATTAAAATACTTGTTCAACTCGCAGCAACGATAATTAATAAACTTTTTCACCATAAAATTTTTTTTTGAAATCTGGAAATTTTTCCGCAGAAACAAATTCATACTTTGAACACACAAAAAATAACATTGATATATACGATATTAAATTTAAATATAACAGGTTGCTAAAACAAGCAAAGTTGTAAAAACTTTATATTAACATAATATTCGAGGTATCGTCGATACTTTTTGAGCAGATTTATAATATTTATATTATTGCTTCTAAATTCATTTCAGTTTATTCATGAGTTCATTTGATTTCTTTAAGTAAGTTTGGAAATTAAAAAGTTGTAATAAAATCAAGTGCTGTAATTAAAAATTCAAAACTAAATTCATTCGAAATGTTTTATTTTTATCGCCTCATAAAAAAGGCTTTATGCATGGAAATAATTTAACCATAGCGCAAACATGTTTCAGAAATGTGTTAAAGACTTCAATATTTGTTCAATTCAAGAAGAAATAAATAACTTTACTTAAAATATGGAGCCCATACACTAACCTGTTAAGTGATATGTAGGTCATAGTTAACGCTTTCTGATTCACCAAGGAACTCATATTTTTAATTAGAGAACTTTCCCCTTTTGTTTGTTTGCCATTTTTAAAAAGTTCACACAACTCAAAACTTAAGAAGATTAACCCGAAGTCAGAATTCCTAGTTTGGTAATTTTTCTTGCCAGGTTATTTCTTGCTGGATTATTCTTCTGTAAGGACTTTGTTTTCCATCACTTCGATTGCAAATAGCGTTTGCATATTTTCAATTATGATTGAAAATAGTCAATTATGAAACTGTTTTTGCTAAACGAATATGTACGCAATTGAGATGGTTATTGTGAGGCCAAACATGTCTACACTCTACATTTCATTGGTTCTAATACCATATAAGCAATGGACTTTAACCTAAATTTGTTATTTTTAATTAGTTTATTCATAAGCTTTCGAAAACTATTTAAGAATTACAAAGCAAAATTAAAGCCTTTAACACAATTTATTTTAAGACTCTACTGAATTTCATCTAAATCAAAAGAGATAGTATTTAACTTTTTAAATAGTAAAACATGTAATCCCCTTTGTTTTGATTATCGTTGGCGTATTAAAAATTAAAGTCCTCCAAGTTAAATGCAAGACAAGCGTTGCTACATTTTATCGATTTCCTCGATAGAAAATTTTTTCAGACTTTATTGCTGTTTTCTACTTCTAAGAGCACAAAATATCAAATATGACTTTTATTTATATACCGAAGCTATCGTCACTTATTATACCCTTCGCAAAAAAGTGAAAGGGTATATTTAGGTTTGTCATTCCGTGTGTAATTTCTTCGATATTAATGTGGGACCCCATAAGGTATATATATTCTGGATCCTTATGAATAGCGATGACGATTGAGACATGTCCGTCTGTCTGTACGCGAAATCGGTTTTAAAAGCCCTCAGAAGAACTAGAGACTTCATTCTTGGACTGATTGATTGGAAATGAACTTAAATAGAGTGGTATTCAGAAAAATCGGAAAATGGAGCTGGGAAGCTTACACCTATTTCTCGACGCAAAATTAACACCAAAAACCAATAATTTTTTTTTATTTGTAAATTGAACCTGTTTCATGCTTTTAAAGCCTCAATTGTCTATTTAAAAAAAAATAGTAAATATTTTTTCCAGGGATGGGAAATTTAATTTTTTTTTGCGCGTTTTGTGGTACACATAATAACTAAAATCTTTACAAATTGCAAGTTTTTCCTAAATAAGACAGTCATGAAGATTTGCATTAATGAAAAAATATTTAGAAATTCTCATCCAGGGTTAGGATACATTTTTTATACATTCCTGGTTAAAATTGTTTTTTATTCTGGCAAAATAAAATTGATATAAAAAATTTTAATAAAATCAAAATGTGGGTGGGAAATTGATTTTTTTTTATATAAACCAAAAAGCAACTAACGCCGTTTTTTTTTACTAATTAAATATATTTTTTAATTCAGGAAAACAGAATTAATAGCAAATGTTTACAAAAAATTTAAATTTCGATTCCAGGGTTGGAGAACTGCGATACATTGAGATACATGAAAGTGACAAATATAAAGTTTTTCTAAAACTATTTTATGCCTCATTAAGAGTTGCCTCGGTAAGAAAACAAACAAAAAATCAATTCTCGCTTCCAGGAATCGGAAATTAAAATTTTTTATGCATAAAAGTAACCAAAAATCAAGTAACGTCGTTTATTTTTACTAGCTAAAACTGTTTTTTAATTTAGAAAAAACAAGATTGGTTTCATAATTTAAAAAGCAAAATTGGATATTTGCAATATTTTGTATCACATGAAAGTTATCAAAATGGTTACAAATTTATAGTTTTTCTTAAACGAAGATTTGTTTTGGTAAAATAAAAATTTAAAAAATTTGAATTTCCTTTCCAGGGGAGGGAAATTTTAAATATTTTTTATTTATAAAATTAACAAAAAAAAATGCAACTGAAGTTGTTTTTTTTTCGCTAACTGAAACTATTTTATAAATTATAAAGCACAAAATTGGTACTTAAAAATATATGTAATGCCAGACGTACGTTGGTGAAGGGTATATAAGATTCGGCACAGCCGAATTTAGCACTTTTACTTTTTTTTAAAAATAGCATGACTTTACTTGAAGACGGTTTACAGAAAAGGGCAAAATGTGTACTTCAAAATTTTGTTTTATATATTTTGTTTTAATAAGTTGAACTAAAGGAAGTATACAAATTATAGACACAATAATAGGCCACTCTTTCTAAACCGAGTGTTATCTTTAACGTTGAATATATTGCGGGCTAGAAGATTTGGGCACATATCAATACATTTAAAGCTGTACATAAGAAATTATGTTGTCACTTGTTTTTAAAACATGTTCAATGCAATAAGTTTTTGTGTAGTAATCTCATAATCATACGATTTGCTAAAACGTTTAAGCTTTATGGTCCAATTAGTTCAAATTCTTAAGAACAATATCTTTTCAAGAAGGATAAACACGCATTTTTTCGATTAACTTGCCTTTAAAGTACCTGTTATTAAGAATAAATTAAATGTAACGATTTGGGTTATCAATACTTTCCATTATTATATAGTTTAATCTTTTTGGTAATAGAGGAACACAGAATAGACACAAATCACTACATTTTCAATGTATTTTGATTGCACAATCCTAATGAGGAAATTGGACAAAAAGAGCATACTATTTAATATAATACTCTTATATTTATCTGTTTATATCAAGTTCAAAATTTCATTGAAACTATATGTAAGTTCATCAACCCTTTGGCTTATCGCATATTTCTACTGAAACTGCCTAAAATTTACTTGTTTGTTTCGCAAAGGACACATAAATCGTTTACGTCCATTTCATCCATTATTGTAAAAAAAACAATTTTAACTGAAGTAAGAAATAAAGTAAATTAAAACGATTGTGATTATAACAACTTCCCAATAAAATACAATTAAATCTTCTTTGTTATGTAGCAGTACCAGACCAGACCAGACAACAATCATTAATTTCTGGTATCTTTTCAGTGCATATTGACCAAACATTTCTTATGAAGAAAAAAATTGATTTTTGCTACTGACGCAAAGCCATAAAATTCACTAAAATATAAGCCTATAGCTGAAAAAATGCACTGCATATGTAGGGGTCATCCCCTGAGTGCTAGTCCAAGACAACATAAAAAATAGTGTTCTGCTATTTGTTCGAAGTTTGTGTGGTAAATGCCGGGTGAATTATATTTTATTTGGGTATTTCCAGATGTCACCAATGCCATCACAACATTCTGATTGACGTGCTGAAAATACATTTTTCTGAACTGATGACACTTAAAATTGTTTACTGTTAACAAACTGGCTTCTTAATGTTCTAGTACATTTTTATAGGATCAAATCATAGCTTCCAAGGCTACGTCGAATATACACCATATTCTGTTAAAATTTTGAGAAAAAGCGAAGTCATAATTTGAGATGGATGCCATTTTGGTCTGATACTATTAGATCCCGTGACCAGTCCGGACAGTTCCAATCTTCAAAATTGGAAATAGCTCGCTAAGGATATATTTAAAAGTTTAACTGACGTACTTAGAATAAGTTGACATAGTCCAATGGTCAACAAACAGTAATTATATAAGAGACATTAGCCGAAACCGAACTTTCGCGGCAAAATTTGTTAATTCTCTCTCATGTCGTCATGACTGGAACTGATCACTTAGAACTTAATAATTTCTTGGTTCCTTTCAATTACTTAGTTCATATTACAGAAAATAACTTAATGCGTTTTAATGCAATGTAATAACATTGGCGTTAAATATCGTTGGTCGTAAGTAGGAAAGCCATAACACACATATGTACGTAATTCTAACTTTACAGAAAAAGGTAATAGCATATTGGACACTGTATTGATTACAACAGAAGCTGTTATTAAAAACTGCTTGTAAAACCGCTATTTTGACTAGTACTGACTGAGATGTATTTCTGTAGAATGTATTCGCATCACTGAAAACCTCAATTTTATAAATAGTACAATTTAGAGCCTTTCTAGTTGAAACCATCGACATGTAGTTGTATTTCAAATTACAAAATGTCCTAGAATTTTAAATCAAGGTCAGATTGCAATTAATGATTTAATGGTTAACAAGTCACGCAACTATTCGTTGTTCCACTTTCATACAAACAACATGATAATACACCGCCGCAGTTATAATTTGCACTAAACAGTGTGTTTTGAATATATGAAAAACTTGGGTGCTATTTTACTCATTAAGGAGTACTGCTTTTGGTATTAGAGATATTTCATGACATTTTAAGTATAAATGGGAATCATCGCAATAAAATCGATCTGCTGTACTTCTACTCGCAATAACGCCGATTAATGAATCTGAGTTGCATTCTGAGTTCATTATCATACTCACAATATATTTACGACCTCCGTTTAAAAAAAGCTAAAGATACGGTTACCTCTGTTAAGCATTTGCCGAAATAAGCGTAACTTCTAAATAGTCAGGATTCGTGTTTCTTAAATTTCATCAATCACGGTTAGTCAGTGATGTCGAATACAATATGATTGGAAACACTTGCCCAAATGACAAAGTTTCGCATTAACATTCAGTAGTTATATTTTTTCGAGCAAGTATTCATCCAAAATTGTTTTGTTCTTTCGGATACAATACACTGGTGAGAGGGTTGATTCCAATCCTCGAAGCAGTTCTTGTATGCAAGTTTTTGTATTTCCTTGAGCTTTCTCAGCGACTTAATTCTTATGTTATTAATCGTCGAAGAAGCGCCACCCATTCATGGTTCTCTTCAATGAATGATTCCGGTTTTCAGAAAGAATTTTCCTGACTCGGAGCACAGTCACCGTATGCCACCGTCAACATTTCAAGTCTTTTGGAGCACCTTTCGTCCATCTTTTCGACGGCGGAAAATCAATAATCATTCAAAAAACTATAACCTTCGCGAATCTCACAAACAAACTCAACATAAGGGATTTTTAATGTATAGAAAATTCTTAACTAACTTACCGATCATATTTATTACCTTTAGGAGAAAATGTGTGTTGAGCCCGCAACTGATAAATTTTCGTATTGGTTTTGTTTTGACTATAAAGAAAAGAAAATAAATTTATATTTTTCAGACTACTTTTGGGAAGTACATATTTTTAATTTTATGATGTAATGATACTTGAAATTAGTTCAATAAAATCTGGTATTTTTTAAAAGACCCAGGAATGGTACAGGGATTACAAAACCTTCTACAATAATGTTTGATTAAATCAAAAATAATACTAAGGAATTATTCAATGAGGCATTCACTTTCAGGAAAGGTTAGAGACGTACCTTGTTTACAAACTCTTCCTCTCTACCAAGGACTTATTGTGTATCCCATAAGAATAGTGAATTGTTAAAATATTAAAAACTTCAGCAACTAAATATCGATAAAATATTTGTATTGGCTACTGGAAAAAAATTTGTACTCAATTTATAAAACCAAACTATATTTCAAAAGACAACTTTAAAGCCAATTAGTAGGTGATACTTACTATTCTATTATTGAGATTATTAAAAAGACATCAGTAAAAAACTATTTGTTTAATTACAAAAAGTATTCATAGAATACTTCATAGAATCCTATTGGTCACAGATGAAATTAATCGCTTCATTGACAGATTATTTCGAAAGTAAAAAACGTTTATATGTGCAGATGCCTGATGTCGAACGTGAACGAAGTACACGATACCGACATCAATATATCGGTAATACCCTTTTTTGTGTATCGACAATAGTCGTATTTTTATGTCAATGCAACAGTACAATCTACAGGAACATCCATAGTGAAATCTACATTGTCGATAGCAGAACATATTGAATGTGTTCCAGAACTAGTATACTTGTATAAATAAGTGTTACCAAAGGTCACATGTATTCATATTTTCAGCAAAATATTTTTTATTTTAATTATATTAATAATCTCCGTGCGTACCGAATATTTGATGACTTTCCGTATAAATTTTACAAGAACTGGTAAAATAAATGTCGCAAATGACAACGTAATTGCAAACGCATACTTTTTTTACTTTATACTCTCAGATAGGTTTCATGGAATAAAAGACAATGGATAATAAGTACTCCTCTGTACGAATGTTTGTTAATACAAAATACTTGCCCTTGTGTAACTGCAGTCGAATATCTCGAAGTTAGTTAAGTGCAAGTGTAAAATTGTTTACTCTTAACTCCTTTCTTATGTAAACGCAATATAACAAAGTTTTCCAAAGCCCTTATATACTTTATGTCCGTGATCCTTTCAGGGGAAATGCCCACAGAGATACTGGTGCTTTGCGAATATTCGTATTCAAACTGCTCAATACTCTTCCGTTTTCAGATATTAAAATTTTAGATATTCGTTTTCATTTAGAAAAAAAGTTCACTAATATTTTATAACGAAATATAAGGGGTATTCACACCGAGTCTGTTAATCCGGTAATTTGTTAGTTGGTAATTTGTTGAAACACTTTTCTGTGAACACACTTTTTGTTCTATCTCAGTAGTGCGGTAACTTTTGCTACAAAACAGATGATTTAAATTTATTAAAAAGCAAAAATGCCTCGAGAAAGTGCAAAAACAAAAATAGTAAAAAATTTAATTGAAAATTCTTTGGAGGAAATAAAATTTATTACTGGTAAGTATTTAAAATAGGTAATCAGAAAGACATGGAACTAATTTTATAATTCTTTTAAGACGTATTTAGTGATGATGAAGATTTGGTGGAGGATACCATTGACGAGCTATATGATGACTTGCTCATTGTACTTACATGTCGAAGAGGTGTGGAAAATATTATTCCAAAATCTATTCAGTGGTGCGACGATATTTTAACTACAATGGATGATAATCGGTTCCGTCAAATGCTACGTGTGGACCGAACTCAATTTGCTCACTTATTGTCCCTTATAGAAAACGACGACGTTTTTGCGAAATGTAGTGGCAAGCAATTACCCGTCGATATACAGTTAGCTGTTGTTCTATACCGATTAGGCTCCTCTGGAGAAAGTGCCTGCATCCGAAAAATTGCGTCAACTTTTGGGATTGGTGACGGAGGAACGTTGACTAAAATTACTCGCAGAGTATTCAAGGCATTTTTAAATTAAATTAGTTAATAATCAAAGCGAATGCAACAATTTTGTTTAAAAAAATAGAAAAATTACTTACTTTTGCAAAAATTTTCCTTTTTTGCAGTAATGAGAATATAAACACAAATAAACACAGCTGTTGTTTTTTGTTACCGAGTAACAAGAAAATTACCAAGCTTGCCAGACTGGTACTTTGTTACTCGGCAGTTCGATAATTTGTTAATTTTACAAAAACAAAATACACGTAAAAAACTATCGAATAACGACTAACGAATTAACAAGGCCGGTGTGAATCACCCTATAGTAACAACAATGGCTGAAGACCGTAAATTATATAAAAAATTGGTTTTAAAAATTAAAACTCAATTTGGCACTTTGAATTTTTAGTAAGATTTTGAGAAAAAAGAATCAGCAAAGAATTAAAATTAAAGAGGTTTAAAACTCAAGTTTTATTTCTTTAGGGTCGTATCGTGTACATAACGAAACAGTCCAGACTTTTGAAGGTGGAAAGAAAATTGCTCTCCATATGGGCTAAGGTTGTCCAAAATTGCTGGAACGTAAACAACATAATTGCATATTTCGAAATATTAATTCATCTCACTTTTTGGTTTAAAATTGTTCAAGGAATAAACCGATAACAAACTAAAATCAATCCATAAATTCTTTTACATTACAAAAGAGCAAAAATAAGCACAAATGCATTTAAATTTAAAAATTTTTATTATACACCTTTTTGTTTTTCAATAAATCTGTCAATGAAAAACTTTCTTCCTGTGATAGGAAATTGTTTTTCGTTTTTAAATATAAACAAAAAAGAATCGGAAAATACTATTTACTGTAAAAACTGCACAAAAATTTTTACCTAGAACGCATATGAACTAATTTGTGATTGGTTCACTTGAAACAGATACGTATTTTCTACTGTACATGAACATGTAGTCATATGTTTGCAAAAAAGTTCGAAGTTACAAGAGAATTAAAATAAAAGTTTTGTTAATTACGTTGCACTGTATCAAAGCACACGTTACAACAACATGTCACACTCCTACAATTATATAAAAAGCTCTTATTAAGAAGCTTAAATTTAAAGAATTTTTAAAGTTTTTGTGGAGATTTTTGGTTTCTCCTGTTAAATTATTTCAATGTAACTTACACTTTTTTTGAAAAAATAAACAAGGTGATTGCATGCCGTGTAATCACATTACGCATTGGGCTCAACACCTTCGTTTGATCGAACCCATTCAAATTACGTTGGACTGATTATTGTGTTAAAGGAGCACGAGTTCGACCCAAGTCTGATTACAATTTGTTAGCATTTTTATACCCTTCACAAAAATGTGAAAGGGTATATTTAGGTTTGTCATTCCGTGTGTAATTTCTTCGATATCAATATGCGACCCCATAAAGTATATATATTTCGGATCCTTATGAATAGCGATGACGATTGAGCGATGTCCGTCTGTCCGTCTGTCCGTCTGTCTGTACGTGAAATCGGTTTTCCCAAGCCCCCAGAAGAGCTAGAGACTTCGTTCTTGGACTGATCGATTGGAAGTGAGCTAACTTAGAGTGGTAGTCGGAAGGACGGTTTCAGAGCTGGGAAGCTTACACCTATTTCTCGACGCAAAATTAACACCAAAAACCGATTATTTTCTTGCGTATTTGCAAATTGAACCTATTTCATGCCTTGGGACTCCTCAATTTTCCATTTAAAACTAAAAAAAAAAAAATTCCCAGGGATGGGAAATTAAATTTTTTTTTTTTTTTGTACATTCGGTGTTTTGTGGTACATATCATAACTAAAATGTTTAAAAATTTTAAGTTTTTCTTAAATAAAACCGTTTTTGGTGTAATGAAGACTTGCATCGATGAAAAAAAAATTTAAAAATTTAGAGTTCCCATCCAAGGTTAGGAAACTCAAATTTTTTTTATACAATAAACTAACCAAATATCAACTGACGTCGTTTTTTCTGGTTAAAATTACTATTTATTTGTTCAAACAAAATTGATATCAAAAATTAAAAATAAAATCAAAATTTCGATTCCAGGGATCGGTACTGCAATATTTTGTAGTACATGAAAGTAACAAAAGTGGTAACAAATTTGTAATTTTTCTTAAATAAAACCGCTTTATACATCATGAAGACTTCCATTGGTAACAACTAATTTAAGAAAAATTAAATTTTCGATTCCAGGGATCGGAAATTGAATATTTTTTTTTACACATTCGGTATTTTGTGGTACATATAATAATTAAAATGTTTAAGAATTTTAAGTTTTTCTTAAGTAAAACCGTTTTAGACATCAGGAAGATTTGCATAGATGGAAAGAAATTTTAAAAAACAAAAAATTCTTATACAGGGTTAGGAAATTTTAATATTTTTTGTACATTAAAATAACTAAAAATTAACTAACGTCGTTTTATCCTGGTTAAAATTATTTTTTGTCCTGGTAAAACAGAATTGGTATCAAAAATTAAAAAAAAAATTTCGATTCCAGGGCTCGAAAACTGATATATATTGTAGTACATGAATGTCACAGAAATGGTTACAAATTTGTAGTTTTTCTTAAATAAAACCAGTTTATACATCATGAAGGCTTGCATTGGTAAAAAAAAATTTTAAAAAGTTTTAATTTTCTCCTCCAGGGATCGGAAATTTAAATATTTTTTGGGCACATTCGGTATTTTGTGGTACATATAATAACTAAAATATATAAATATGTTAAGTTTTTCTTACATAAAACCGTTTTTGGTAACATGAAGATTTGCATGGATGAAAAAATATTTTTAAATTTAAAGTTCCCATCCAGGGTTAGGAAATTTGAATTTTTTAACATAATAACATAACCCAAAATCAATTAACGTCGTTTTTTCTTGGTTAAAATTATTTTTTATTCTGGCAAAACAAATTTGGTATCAAATATTTTTAAAAATCAAAGTTTCGTTTTCAGTGTTGGATAATGCAATGTTTTGTAGTTCATGTACTACAAAAATCATGTGACAAAAATTGTTACAAATTTTAGTTCTTCTTATATAAAACCGCTTTATACATCATAAAGACTTGCATTGGTAAAACATTATTTTAAAAAATTTAGTTTTCGTCTCCAGGGGTGGGAATTTTTTCCCACCCCTGGTATTTTGTGGTACATATAGTAACTAAAATGTTTATAAATTTTAAGGTTTTATTAAATAAAACCATTTTTGGTATCATGAAGATTTGCATCGATTAAAAATAAATTTAAAAATTTAAAGTTCCCATCCAGGGTTCCGAAATTTAAAATTTTTTTATACAATACATAACCAAAAATCAATTATTGTCGTTTTTTTTCAAGTTAAAATTATTTTTTATTTCGGCAAAACAAAATTGGTATTAAAAATTAAAACAAAATTAAAATTTCGATTCCAGGGTTGGATACTGCAATATTTTGTATAACATGAAAAACGCAACTGAAGTTGTTTTTATTTTTTGCTAACTGAAACTATTTTATAAGTTAGAAAGTAGACGTACGTTAGTGAAGGGTATATAAGATTCGGCACAGCCGAATATAGCACTTTTACTTGTTTCTTTTGCAAAGTAACAAACAAAAATTTGCGTTTGAATTTTGTTATATAAAATATAATCGATTGATTTTAACTCATTTAGCATTTGTAAACGTTAACAGAACTCCAATTAATTGTCTTTGAATTTTTCATCTAATATTCGTATTAATATTCGCGAATTTCTTTTAAGATATTTGTACTCGGCAATATAAAATTACCATTTGACACATCACTCATAAAAGTGCTTGTTAACCTGTAAAGTTTGGTATCTGAAATTAATGTCGTTTTCTTTATTTACAATTATATAATTTTAATTGTTACAATAGATTGCAGATGTATCATAATGTAAAAAAATCTGCTCGTAATATATTGTAGAAAAGAAGTTCCCATATGAGCAAATAAATTGTGTATGTTAAGAATACATGAAAAGGATACAATGTTTTGTCACTGTCAACACTCCGTATACTTTTAAGCATCATATGCTAAAGCACTAGAATCATTGTGATTGTATAAAAACTCTCAAACAAATTTAACTATTTATATGTTCAAAAGTATGTAAAGGAAGAGCAATATGCGTCTAATTATTTTTGCAATTACTCAAACTTTCTTGGCTAATTTAGGTATTTAACAAAACAAAACAACTTATTAAATATAATAAAAATTGCTTTACATATTTTTATTAGTTGTTGTTAGGACTTTCATATATTTGTCTGAACTCCTCATTTACTTAAGTGGAAGCTTAAAATACTATATTCAGTTGTTCTAAGAAATGTTGGGTAAAGGGTCCCTGATGATATGTATTGGCCCCAATCTAATTCGCATAGGAGATAGCTAGTGACGCCTAATTTCATCACTTTAATTTTTTAAATAAAAATATTTATGAAAAAAGAGAAGCGCACAATTCAAACTAAATAAAAAGGAGGGAATAGTATATCAGAGCATAAATGATAAGAGAGCGCTTTTTCGTATGAAAGTGTAAATCGCAATTAATAACACTGAGGGACCACGATATTCCTGATATTTCTACTGAAGAAATTATATTTGAATAATATTTAACTCATAATTTGTCATTTATTATATGTAATAAATTAACTGGCCTGATCCACCATGTCGATAGTAAATTTCGATCCCTCAAATTTTCTACAGTGTGGGCAAATTCGAGGTCAGGAAGTAAATCGGGAATTGAGATACCATCTTTTCACATTTATTTAGTAAAATGTTGGAAAATTCAAAATGTGGAACGCAAGACTCTTAAACAAATTACCTCAATTGTGAATTGACACTTTGAGCGAAAACAACGCTCGTCTTAGGTGATGAGGCCGATTTTTATTTCAACGCCTCGGTGTTGTGATTTAACGCAGTTACCTCAATCAAGATCAAGTGAAAAAACTAGAAACAACTGATGCTCTGAAAGACGAGATTTGATGAGATAAGCGGAGCTTTGTTGCAAAATGTCGTTGAAAGTTTGCTGAAAAGAACGAACATCCTCCGATGT
This sequence comes from Linnaemya vulpina, assembly GCA_963675445.1. Taxonomy (NCBI): domain Eukaryota; kingdom Metazoa; phylum Arthropoda; class Insecta; order Diptera; family Tachinidae; genus Linnaemya; species Linnaemya vulpina. The sequence goes on along the minus strand of OY776279.1, from coordinate 38,212,410 downwards.
GCTGGAGGTCTTTATATTTCGTTATTAATTTCCATATATCTACTTCACTTTGGTATTAATGAAGCTAAACTTGTCGAAATATACTGTGGTATACATCGATTTGCAGAAACAAAATTTCAAGTTTGTTTTCTATATTAATGAAAATGTTGATATAGTGATAGTTTGCAATGCAGTCAGACCAGTACTTATTGTAAGGCAGTGATGCATCACTTGGAAGGACATTTGGAAAAAAAATTTTCAAGTCCATCACATTTTCTTATGAATAAATCGTGCGATTTTGTAGGATCGTGAGTCATGGCATTTATTGTTTATATTTATTTCAATTGCTACTGATAGGCTATAATTAGTATCTCAAAAAGGAAATATTAGCAAAGTAATTGAGTCTGACTGACTATCAGTTAAAAGCCCTGATAAAAGTTGATCATATTCAAATCTGAGTGTGGAGTCAGACTTCGCATCTAAGGCATAGTAGTCTTGTGTTCACTACAGCATTCAGCGTTCATTTGAGCATCATCAAACACATTAACAGAAGAATTGAACAGAGTGTTTTCTTCTTTTTGAGTGAAAATTGTTATTTAAATTTTTAAACAAACGAAAGTTTAAATGATTTAATTACACACCGACGTGAAACTTTAAAATTATTTTTGTCCTTTTTTTGTGCAATCAAAAGATAAACTTTCAAATACTCAGTTAAATTAATTAATTTGAATTAATACTAAAAGTACATTGTAATGCCAACTTACTCCAATGTATTTGTGTGTCATGACGACTAATGAGACTTTCGAATTGATTGCCATTCACTTAGTCTGCACATGTTTAATACATTGAGTACTTAATGGAAGCCATCTGGATCATAAAGGGCGCACAATTATTGACATAACGACTACAAGCATTAAAGCAAAGATTTTTTTCCTTCTACATACACAAGTGATGAAGGTAATTAGAGTAAGTTTATTAAGTTTTACTTTAGAAGAAAGTCTAATTTATATAAAAACGTGTTGAAGCGTACTTAAAAATATTATTTATAAACTTGTAGTAGTCTAATTGTTGTTTTAACAAGGAATGGGATATTAAACGCACTTGTACACTAACGAATTTGACTTTACAAATGCAACAAAATAATTTCATTAGATTTTATTTAAATCCAATCAAAATTTCACAAATATTGAGACGGAGCGTCATTGGGTTTCATGTTTTCGCAATTTGCGTCTATTTAAAAACCACCGTCTGAATAATCAAAAATATTGAGTTGTTACTTAAAAATATGTAAATATCTGCTTACCATAATTAACTTCTTTGAAATTGAAAATATTAATACAAAATCATTAAAAGCTTATAATTTCATGATATCTAAGACATACATTCAATAACGATTTTGTTGAAATTTTGTAAAATTAGACCATGGTATTATAGAAGCCACGAAGTTATGCAATCTTATTCTATTATTAAAATTATATCCACGACATATATACATGTCGTTTGTATCAATGAAAATAATTCCAGCATCACCGAAAGTATTTCATTTATTTGTCGAAGTTTTCATTTTAGTAACTTCAACGACACTTGTTTCTTTAATCGATTTTGATAAGGGGTTAAATTTCAATAAAATTTTAATTTTGAATTCATCGAGTTTATTTTATTTGTTATTTAATCGAGCTGTAGAACGTATTGATTTGTAAGTTTGGAATGCTAGTTATTCTAGGCGAATTGAATACAGTTCTTTGGTGAAACCGCTGTGCGTTCCGAAGAACAAATAAAAACAAAATCAAGCTGCGCTAGAAGTTATATAAAAGACCTCACAAGGAACAATTCAAAAGCAGAGAGATACCCTCAATGGCGTTTAGTTACATTACATTATCCACGTTGAAGGAAAAACTGGAGGGTTTTGAAGCGTTGAACAAATTAATTAATAAATATGTAGAATATTATTAAAGTGCATTGGCAATAATTGCAAAACAGATTTATCTCTCGAAGCAGATTGCATAGCAAAGACACACGTTTTGCTTGCGATTTTCCATATTTTATATATCACTTGTTTACTAAAATCTCTTCCAAGCAAAACTAGAGAACATTTTATAAATTTCATATTTTTATTAAAAATGTTAAGAATGTGGTGCTACACAAAAAGAATTCATATTGAACTCAATTTGTCCAACATTTTATTGTTTCTTTCTTGTTGGATTTAGTCTAATTGAATTAGTTCACCACGGTATAATCGCTAAGAATGAAGCAGTAGAGAGTTTGTCACAACCGCAAATGTTATTGCGACGAGTCCTAACAGAGAGCTACTAAAAGAAAACGATCAACGTGAATATATGAAATATTTTACTTTAAACCAAACAAATATCAGTCTCGAAAGGGAAAACGCAAGTTCCAATGAAAGTAGGTTAAAGTAGTAAGGAAAAAGTTAAAAATATAGAACCCCGCAGAATGTGTAACTTATTTGACTTTAACAATTTTTATTATACAAATTCTTTAAAAATATAAAACACTTAAGCTAAATAAAACATTTTTAAAATCATGCTTTTAATTTGTAAAATAATACAAGTAAACAAGAGCACATTACCTCGAAATTCTAAGATGTCCTGTCGAGTCTACGAACTATTTTTGTAATATTTCAACGGAATCTGAAAATCCAAATACATTCTAGTAAACAAATTCCATTGGATAATATATTCAATAAGTTTTCCTTTTCAAGTTATTCTGTTATTGCAGTACAGATAACTTTTTGAGTTACAACCTTTTTGTGCCAAGAGATTATTTTTAATATCTTTATATCAATATTTAAAAAAGGCGTATTTGTGCTATTGGTTAAAACAAGAGACTCAGCAACGTAGAGAATGTCTTTAACGACATCATAGATGAGGCAAAATTTTCAAGAGGTTGGTCTTTGAAAGTAGGAAGTTTTACATGATATCTTTAATACATATAATGATTTGGCAAAGTAATGGAATGATTGTTCTCTTGGCTAAATGATGACTATTTTTTATTTTGCCGTTATATGGGGTTTTTGATGATTTTTTTGATGGTGCTTCATTAATTTCTTCTCAAATGTCTAGAACATGATCACCATTGGGCATACGAATATTATCCTTCCAATTACCAAAAATAAAAAGAAAACTCTTCAGCTTCAGCTTCTTTTATAACATACTCAACTTTCAAGCATCAGTGTTATATTTGAAATAAAGATGAGTTCTCCTTATATTTATATATAAATTCATCTAATTAGTGGTTCTTCACCTTTGCGAATAAGGGAGGTTAAATAAGAAAATATTTTGTTTTGCTAGGAACATCAATCAGTCACTAATAAATACAACTACAACCCAACTATGAATGAAACTGAAAAGTAAAAAAATTAGAAAATAGTTCTCTATTGATCTAAGCCAACAATAACGAATATGTACGCAAAGGATTTTTCATTACGATTCGGTAAGTGTCATATGAAACAAAAACAAGATGTTTCGCATTCACAGATATTATTTTTATATTTTACAAAGAGACTACCTTTATATAGCAGTCCTTGAAAGTATCTATTGGAACATTGTCATAGGAAGAAATTAAGGCGAAAAGCAGAGATATTGCAGGAAGGAAAAAATTGTCTTTTGTAACCGGTTACGCTAGATTGCAGTCTTATAATCATGTCAAGCATATATGAATAAGCTAGCAACGGCATATTCAGTATTACGTCCTAAAATTATAGTTTTAAGATGAAAAATGGGCTCTTCTACACCAATGTTCCCCCAGCAAACGGTGTCATTGTCATTTATGGCTCCATTTCATTATGTAATAAACAGTGGTACACTACCATGCTGATCAACTTATACAAGCACACTCCTACTCTCATTTCCTTCTGTGTTGTCTTAGTTATATCACTACTCCATCATGTTTGAACGATATCCAAACCAGTCGAGCTTCTTCATGTACTGCGAAGTCAGTACTCTTATATTTCTATCCAAAATAGTCGTAGAGGTTACTCTCGCCCACCCCTTAAAGATTGTATTATGGTCAGTCCTTTTCTTCCCCTACTTTCGATTTATCAGTGTAGCAACCAACTTCGACCGGAGTTTGCTCAGCCTTACCTGCACAGATCATTTACTCCGATACTGCTTCATCTTTTGAACATTTATGCTCAGTGCGAATAATCTTCCATGTTGATAAGCTCTTTGTGGAACTCGGGGTTATTTTTAATATGACATACTGACGCAAGAAACCGATATATGTTCTCCTAATGGATGCTATAATTATACATCTAAGTTTTAAAAATTTTTAAAGTGTTCCTACTAACACACTCTTTTGTAGTAGGTCAGATACATATATTGAGTTGTTGTCCCACTGTCTAGTCTCCAAGGAATTTCACAATGTATTGCTCACTTTCTGTTTCACTGTATAACTAATTTAATCTTTATTGTTTTATGGTCATTTAAGATTTTTTAACTGACAAATTGCTTCAGAAGATGCTACATCCAGATCAAGTAATTGTCGACGACAACATTCGAGCTTTAACAAAAAAATTTGCTAATGAGAAATTTAATTTTGTGAATGTTCATTCGACTGATAAGTGTTTGCGATGAACTTAATGACAAAACAGAAGACAAATGAAATTTCGCTAATGTCTCATGTGCAGCAGAGAAATGTCAATGTCAGCTTTATTTTATATGACAAAGATAAAAATATATACACTTATGATAAGATAAATTTATAAAAAAAAGTAAATTGTACGAGAAAGTACGAGCATGTTAATATTTTGTGGATGCTGATGGAAGTTTGCTTAAATTGTACTTTTTATTTTATTTACATTTTAATACAACTTGTGTGCAATATTTATTTTAATTGTGTATAAAAATATACTCAAGCTAATCTAAACTTATGTACGTCATTGTAAATATTTAAACGATACATATTTGCAGATAAGAAAAGTACTACTCATTTAAAGAACATTGAAAGACAAAGAACTAAAGTTCCGAAAGAACTTTAAAAACGCTTAGCGCATACAACTGATACACCTTATATATTATATTGTTGATGTTAATATTAAGCCACTTAAGAGATGTACGTATATAAGCACGTATTATTTTTTAGTAACATTGTCAGTGTTTTTGAATGAATTTCAAAACTACTCACATGATGAAAATGTACAAATAATTAAATTAGGTTCTTTAATCTCATAAAGTATCGAAAGCAAAATACATCCGATTCGTCATACTAGCTGCGATGCGATTTATGATATCGCTTTGTACAACATTTTTGAAATTTAGTTCTAAAAATTGCAATTTTAAAACAAAAGGAAATATACGTATAGGATTGTAAATTTTTTTCTAATAAATTCACAATTTAGCTAAGAACTTTACTATTCTTTTTGAGATAGGAAAACGTTTGGGCATTAAGATGGTCAATTAAGTTAAAAGTTGGATTTCTCCAGGTCACACCACACAAATTAGTGCCAATAGGAAAACTCGACTACAAAAACAAATCAGGTCATAAGAGGTTTTCTAATCTAGAATTGCACAAAGGAGAAGAATCAAAATACCCAAGTGGATTGTATGGAGGAGACAACAGACATTAAACCTTATCTGTACGTATCTCTTTGCCATAATATATATATATATATATATATATATATATATATATGTCTATAGATACTATATATCTTCAAAAACTATATAACTTTAGAAATTATAGTTTCTTCTTCACACGCAATGAGAAAAATGCTTTAAAGGAAAATATTTTAAGAACTTCGCAACCATACAATTTTTTTACTAATATTAATATTCATTGCGTTATAAAATATTAAATCAAAAGTTATAAGTTTTCTTAAATATCCTCTGCACTTGGAACGACAATATCGTTACCGAATGAGCACTTTTTTGTATTCGTTTTTTGCCAATTGCAAACGATTTGACGGGGGAAGAGTTAGAAAAATTTGAGATAACTTTTCCATCATATAGCTAAGAGCCATCCTAATGTCCATATCTTGTATTTTTGCATGCACAAAGAACCAATTACATTGCAATTATTTATTTATTTAATAAAAATTTACAATTCACAACCGCTCCTATTAATTTTGTTATGGTTGCTTAGTAAAATAACAGTAGTTGTGTATGTAAGAACGTATTTATATATCATAAGTTGAGTACAGCTGAAAGAAGTTATATATATATAGTGGCAGGATGAGGAAAAGGTGAAAAAGGGTAACAGGAATTTCGTTGCCATATTTAAGTATTTAATATTGTAAAATTTCATATATTATAATTTCATTTGGTATTATTATATGTTAGAGATCAGTTCTACCAATAATACTGGTTAGAATAAGTATTTCAAGCGCAAGGAAGTCTGAGTAACCCTACCATATATATTTATTTAAAATATACTTTGCAAGGTATCGGTGCACACAAGCCAACGGTATGACTTCTATCTTGTTATCCGTTACTGTCACTGTTCACGACTTCTCCTTTATATAAGAAATGGCAACGTAAACCTATACAGCAGTCTGAAGAAGATTAATTAACTAGTGCGTGTGAGATGCAAAACTCTACAAAGAGAACAAAATAACTAATTAATAGTGAAGGTATTGGAAATACATGTTATTACAAGTGTGAAATACCTGTGCATGGAAAAAGAATATACATTCATACATATAATAGCTACTTTCAAACAGCTTACTGACTTTTATTTTTACTGCAAAATCTGTCAAATCGGATGTATTTTTTACCAACACATGTAGGCTTTTATATAGCAAGACCGCACATTTACTTACGAAAAAAATACATGTAGAATTTAAATACAAGTTGAAGTGGCATTTGCCTTTTAGATAGATAATTTTACTACTTTACTTCTTTGTTAGCTAGCGAATATTTGATACAAACGAAGAACAGAGACTTTATGCGACCAGTCTATGCCTTCATCACGTTCCGCATGAGAACTGAAAAACCATTAAATATTACATTAAATATTAATGCGTGTCCAAAATTTCTTTATTGAAATAACTAAAATCAGTAATTATATAATTGTTCTTACATAATGGAAGTTAATAGTGTTTACGACTACATGCTTAAACCAGGTTTTACCATACATAATAATATTTCTAAGCCCAATTTAAAGCCATTTTTAATAGATATGAGTTATATTTTTTGACATAATGCTGTCAAGTTAGCGATTACGACTAGCTAATTATAACACAGGTATAGATCGGAAATCCAATCGTTTTGGCAATTTTTCAGTTATTAACCTTGTCTAACTATTTTCATAATTTTAATATATTCATTTGCAAGATACAGAATAAGATATGATTTAGGGGATTTAGAAAAAATATGTCCTTTTTCATTCAAATAGAAACAGCAGTGAAATTCCAATAATTTGAAAATATAATTGCACATTTTTACGTGCGTATCTCTAGTAAAGATATATTTTATCTATATAGCAGTTTGACAACCAGCCAAATTCATGGTATTTTTAAATATTATTTTACGTATGGTAAAACCGATGCGCTGAAATCATTCAATGTACTAGTAATGCCAACATAACACTCGTGGTATCGTCAAAAGTCAAACTCTATGTAAGTATTTGCAGTTACTGACCTACAAGCAAATCCATAGTCGACTACGATAATAATCGATAATAATTTATTGTCAACTTTTTAACAACTAACTTTAAGCTAATTACGAAGTCATGCAGAATTTCCCCGAATCATTGTGATCAATGATCATGTTTTCTGCAGTGAAGTTGTGGTATTGCATTCCTTGCTCGTTTACTATTTTGGCCTTTGTTTTTTATAATTGATAATATGGTAAATTTTTGAACAACTAACTGAAAGCTAACTATAAAATATTTGTACAAACAACCAAATTTTTAGCTGGCTTATACCTATCTAGGTACAAATTAACCAGCTATTAGTTGACTTATAAAAAACTTGTTTTAAGTTAGTTGAAAAGTCATGCAGAGTCGTAAAATCGACTACACGCATAGGCCATCGCAATGTTTAAATAGTTAGTTGCCTCCATTAAAAATAATCTAGACATCAACCACAATTAATTGAGAACAAATATATTTAAAGTTAGATAATAGTTAACTGAATTACTTGTGGGGTATTGACATGTTATGCTTCTATTAGCAGGCTAGATATACATATACTTTGGCTTATGTAGATCGATTCTTACATATATTAAGAATCTGTTTTTTTGAGAATTTTTTGTCCCTTATGAAAGCAAAATATATTAATTTTAAAAAATTACAATAAAACTTCAACAAAGATGGCAATCTGTTCCCTTATGTCACAGTCGGATTGCACCTGATATGTGTTTTGTGTAGGGCATTTATTTCCCAAAGGAAAGAATTTTGCAGTTTTGTAACAATACCATGTGATTAATTTGTTTAAAAAAAAAGCTGATCTAATAAGCTTTCGAACAAATTGTCAGCATTTCCCACCAGTTCTTTCAGAAGTCGCCCCCAAATACTTAATTTTGAATTTCAGAAATATTGTTTTGATTATTCTTTTCGCACTTAGAAAATATGAATATATTTTTATTTTTATGAATATTTGAGATTTCGTAGGAGTTGTGGTGATCTCAAATGTATCGATACATAATAATATATCGATATATATTTTCGATATATACCTGTGCCGAAATATTTTTTGCATTTGCCCATCCCTAGTCTAGACCAACAGTGTAACCGGCACTAATCATTACATCAATTAAGATACAAGAAAAAAAGTGCACAGAGAAAATAAATGCCTAATAAAATAGAACAAAATTACTAAGATTTCTCTATGGTTTTTCTTCAAGAAGAAGTTCTTACTGTTTTAGTAAGGAAAGCCTAATTGAAAAAATCAAGAAGAAAACTTATAGTTTTTACTAGGTAATCTTGTTTTTTTCTTCAAAAACAGTTTCTTCTTGATTTTATTAGGTTTTCTTCTTGTTTATTTTTTTCAAAAAGAGTTTCTTCTTAATTTTATGAGGCTATCTTCTTCTTTTTTTAATAACACTTGAGTTTGTTTGATATTAAGGATTTTTATTAATAAATTCACTTATCTTTGAGAGAGAAAGAGAAATGTATAAAGATGTACATATGTATATTACTTTAAGGAATTTTCAATGTTCATACTGTAATGCTAATCTTTTAAAGATTGCTCCGGAGAGGTAGAAATATCATCGGAGTTTTCTTTTTCAACATAATTTTTCTGTTGGATTTCTCTTCCCGTTTTTCGGTTTCAAAACAATTTTGTTTTCCATATTATCTTTCACTCTTCGATGTGTTTTGCCAAATAGAGGCCATTATTTATTAATTAGGTTTAATTAATTTATATAATAACTTTCCTTTTTTTTAAGCAAAAATATTTTTAATACGTTTTCCACTTCTTGACTTATCACTTGTCCACTTTGAACTAAAAGTTCGATTTAAAGTGCATATAGATAGAGATGTTCGACGCAACACTTATACAAACATAAAAAATATAATCAAGAAGATATTCTTATTAAAAAATTAATAAGATATTTTACACATGATCAAATAGAAACCTAATGAAATCAAGAAGAAAGACCTAACTTAAAAGAATTATTGAGTAGGCTTAATGAAATCAATAAGGAATTCGTTTTGAAAAAATTAATAAGACAGCCTAATGAAATTAATAATAAATTCTTGTTTTATGCAATTTATAAGAACACCTAATAGAATCAAAAAGATTTTCCGTATAATTTGTTTTTTTGTTGCCGAAAATAGCAAAATTTGAGTAAAAAAAATTGTAAATAATAAGATTTTCTTCTTAATCTCTTGTGTTTTACTTATTGAAAAAATTAAAAAGATTTAGCACATAAAAACAATAAGATATCTCTTCGAAAAAATCTTCGTTTCTTTCTGCTGGAATACCCCTCAACCCAAAAACGTTTCATAGAGAAAATCTTGAATCTACTAGTCAGTTTTCGCTCTGTGTGCTACAATTTTATTCACCGCTGTAAGTCTTTAACTATTATAAGAAAAATTTATGTTTAACAAAGTGTCGATTTCCATTATCATTAATTTTAACGATGAGAACAAATGCCGCATTTTCTCATATGTAGTTTTCGTTCAAGTGTGAAGCAGAAGCAGGGAGATAAGTGCACTTCTTTTTATATTCCAGTTTATATTTTCTCTATTATGCACTCACTTGTTCATTTCTTCATTGCTTCTTTGATGCAGGAGCATGTGACTTACTAGTTCTTGTAAAATGAGGAAATTTTCAACTTTAATCCATGCAGTGCAGTAGTAGTAAACTGCACCCTTTAGGAAAAAGAAAAACCAAAATGAAAGTAAACAAATAAAGGCAACTGCAACTATAACAATGATATGAAATACATCCTGCAGCTATCAATTACTTGCAAATGTTGTCTTCTCTGCAGAATTTACTACCAGTGATATTTGTGCTGGTGATGAAGTGGATAATGTCGTTGTGGTTGATACTGGAGCCAGTGAAATAAAATCGAAAGTGTGCTGTTATTAGTGGGTTGTAAAGCTAGTGGATGGCATCGCAGCAAAATTATTATGCAACTCATCTTTATGTTTTTTTTTTCAAAAAATAAGTATAGAAAACAAAAAACAGCAAGCAATAATAGTGCTAAATGGTATACCGATATAAAATTTATATTATAGATGTGCATGCTGATGTAATTGGCTTTGTAAGGTATTAGGGGGTGTTATTCATATTGTCATTTGAGAATGGGTGCCATATCAAGTTGAGCAGACTTCATCATGTCAATATGATAAATTGAATTTACTTACACCGTCGCGCTATATTTGATTACACTTTTTCCTGAAATTTTCTTTAAATGTTTGTAAGATGTAAAATATACCACAATATTCGTAAAAAGCATTTAAAACTTGTTTGTAGTTCAATACGAGTATGTCATTAATTAACCGGCTTTATATGCAATGGAAGTTTAAAATTGACAGCAGACATATTTAAAAAGCCATAGTGTAATACATTTGTCGCACAAACAGGTTGCCCCAGAACTGGAAACTTTGGCTTGAGGACAGATGTTCGTGCTGACAGATTAGAAGATTTGTTTTGCTGACAGATTGGAAAATAGTTTTTCTGTTATTAAATTGTTAGGACAAAATAATTCGCGGTGATGTAACCTTGCATTGTTTGCAACAACAGAAGGTACATAGGGACATCAATACAATAGCCTCTCCACACTCATTATCTTTTAACCTCTTCAGAAGATGTTTCAATTTTATTTTGATTACTTCAACATCTTTGGATATCTTAGTATCACCAAGAAAAAGGACAAATGCAGCTATCAAGAAGTACATCTGTGTGTTTTTATATCTCACAATTAGGAATATACATGAATGCCTGTTATATCAATGAATAGATTTTAAATTTTTATGTTTATACTATTTTTATTATAACTCATCCTGCTTATTTTTCACAGCTGGCTGTTTGTTATTATATGATTCTAGTGTCCAAATTCTTTAGATTTTGTAACACTTAAAGGATTAGTTTGAGTTTTGAGGTTTTTTATATTAATATTTTTTTCTCGATATTTCTCTAATTATGTTAATTATTATATTTAATTAGCACATGTTATCATATTGAATACCTCTTATTTAACTATAAATTTATGCATGTACTTGTAAGTGTATGGATATCTTTGTACGAAGACCTTATAGCCTTCTTTAAAAAAAATATGCTTATAAGCTTCTTATAAGACAAATTTCGTATTGAAAATTGGCCTTCTTAGCAACTTAACAGTATAAAAGTACACCCTCAACTTTCAAATAAAAAAACTCTTTTTATAAAATGAATAACTGGTGCGACTTTATTTTACAAATCTAATATTTCAAAAACACATCGCGGTCAATAATCTTTAGAAAAGAGTGAAGTTCATTACACTGGTTTGCAGCCAAAAAATACAAAGAACGCCACATGCCTAGATAAGTTAATTAGGATCTCCTGAACACGAAAAACACTGTAATTTTTTTTCCCTAAGTACCGTTTTTTAGATAACGGTACGTTTGTGTTTTTCGGTGTATGGTCCCACTCACACCCTTGTGGAGCCCAACCAAAAAGTCCGATCGAGGTAAGTTGCATATCGTTGAAAAGGTAATTAAATGCCTTCTCCGTCGATTTGCTGCAAATTTCTATGAGAATAGAAATGGCTGAGTTATGGCATCTCAAATTTCAAAATTTGCCTATTTTTTACGTTGTGAACGATGTCCTGGAATGCTTCCCATGCCTCCAAATGAGCTGGACCTAAACAATCATTAAACGCTTGGTCACCGTACAGAGACCGAATTTGAGGTTCATCAAATATACCAGCTTCAATTTTGCTCGCTGTGGCTCTCGGAAATTTTTGTTTAAGGTAATTCATGGCAAGACTGTCTTTTGGCAACTTTTGCCAATGCCATTGTTAAACGTTGAGTAAAAGCATGCATATCAAGCAGACCGTTACCATTAGAAAATGTATTCCTTTTAACTTTTAGCTTCAAATATGACATCTAAATTGCACTTCTTATTTAGTCATTTAGATATTTTCCCCACGAACTTGGGCTCCGAAAGTGATGAACAAGGTGAAAGATTTCACCTTGAATTGGAAGAAATCGAGATGAACAATTGACGGCGGGTAATTGTTGGTTCCTCAATCGCGAAGATCCATCCGTAAAAAAACGTAGAAGTTCAAGTCGCTCGTCATTTAAATTTAAATTTTATGAATTTACCCCGAATATAATGTGAGAGCAATGAAAATAAATATATATTGTCGTTCCACAAAATCCTTAATAAGAACTTTATTTTTCATCCCTTTTTTTTCAAATTACGCTTTAAATGTTGGTAACTAATTAAATTATTTGGTAAAGAAATAATATATTCCAGATTTTTACTATAACGTAGAAAAAAAAACGAAATAAAAATTTAAAATTTTGAAACAAACCCAAAAAATAGGCGAATTTTGAAATTTGAGGTGCCATTACTCAGCCATTTCTTGTCTCATAGAAATTTGCTGCATATCGACGGAAAAGGCATTCAAATGCTTTTTCAACGACATGCAACTCATCTCGATCGAACTTTTCGGTTGGGCTCCGCAAGGGTTTGAGTGGGACCATACACCGAAAAACACAAAAGTACCGTAATCTAAAAAACGGTACTTAGGAAAAAAAATTACAGCGTTTTTCGTGCTCAGGAGGTCCCAATTAACTTATTCAGGCATATGACGTTCTTGGTATTTTTTCAAGTTAAAAATTAGTAAAGCTGTGTTATATATTGTTATGAAACAATATTTATTTTCTTACATAAATATTACATATAATAAAATTGTTTTTAGTTTAAAGAGGCTATTTTGTCTTTTGTGATAGTACTAGGTTCTAATCTCATTAAAAAAAAGAGAAATATGAATTTAATTTTTCTAGTTTTTTTTACCAATTTTTAATAAATAATATAGACTAATATTTTTAAGCTTAAGGTCTCTTTATTATTATAAAATTATAATTTGTTTTTTTCAATATTTCGTCACACAAAGGAAATATTGAAAAAACAAATTATAATTTTATAAAAAATAAAGAGACCTTAAGCTTAAAAATATTAGTGAATATTAGGAATATGAATTTTATTATTAATGAACAAGTAAATTCAAATTTTCTTTCAAACAAGATCGAATAAAAATTAATTAAGTAATTTTATTCATTTCGAGGAAGTGGGTTTTTAATTTGGGGGTGTATGAATATGAACTTTTCATACTGTACTTTGCTCATAAAGTAATATTTCTTAATCATCATTTCCTTCTACCATAATTTCTACTATTTCATAAATTTTTGTCAGTTCCTTAAGCGCAATAATTATTCCAATTATCGCAGAATTCTAAATCCATTTTTTAATTGTTATATGTTCGTGCTTGTGAAACTAAATATTATGACAGATGAAACATGAGAGATGGAAGATGTTAACATGTAGCGGATTTTTCACATTTTCAACATCTGCCATTCATTCTTCTAAGATGTGATGAAAAGTAGAAATGTATTTTTATGTTTCGGAACTCAGAAAAAGTCCAACAGCTGCACAATGTGCGATTATTTTATTTAGAAGGCTAAAAAAAGTGATTTCTTTGTAATATTTGGTCGATATATATAATAATAATAACCGTAATATAATTGACGAGAAATGTATTCAAAAGAGGAGCAAAAGTGTGTTATCAGCGGTTTGATTCATTTCTACTATTCTTTTTCATAATAAAATTTATAGAAATAGAAACTATTACTACATTTAACTTAGCTCCCTCACAATTAATAACAAGTTAAAACACACGACTGCTATATTTGAAAATAAAAATTTGTTTATGGTTAGAACAATGTTTATGATTGGTTACATACATCAATCAGACGCGAAATGCAATAAGCCAAATGGCAGTTCCTAATTATATAATCAACTTCTAATATGCGATATTATATTTAAATCTTTTTAAATTATTATTGGTACAAATAAGTATCTTAAATTTCAAGTGCTTCTGATTGCTTTTACGGTTGTTGCAAAAATTTTTTAGTGTCATCATCATTACAGATTCGTGATATTTTTCATAAGTGCTTGGAATGTAAGATATATGTTGCAACTAATGTGACGCATCGCATTGAATGGGGGATACAGGGAAAGCAAAACTAAAAGTCATGATAGTACAAACTACAATTATAGCCAGAATTTGTTTATAAATCAAGATATCTAGTATAATAATTTTATAAAGAAATGTGAGACAGATGGTAACAGTAACAGTGAGTATAATATTATTATCTATTTATCTACATGAAAAATAATTTTTCTTCACTTTTATCTATAATATTTGAATGTAGAGTAAAAATTCTGCATGATGACTTCAACTATTATCTTTTATTTGCTGCGTAATTCTTAGATTTAAAAATATCTTAATTACATAAGGAAAGTGGTAAACAAATTGGTTCGAATGGGATAAAAAATTTAATTTGTTTCGTTACACAATCGGGTGTTTTTTTATAGAATGATACAACTTTGAGTTGGCATCACTGCTTTACTTGACCACCCATTTAATAGTTGATAGTTGCATTTTGTTTAGTTTGCTTTGACATTTCATTATGGATTGACTTACACTAGAGCAACGCGTGAAAATTGTGGAAATTTTTAATCAAAATAATGGTTCTGTTCATCACACTTATCGTGCACTTCGTCCATTCAAAATTTTATTTTCCGATGAAGCCCACTTTTGGTTGAATGGGTACGTAAATAAACAGAATTGTCGCATTTGGAGTGAGGAGAATCCACAAGCTTTTGTCGAAACACCATTACATCCACAGAAAATTACTGTTTGGTGCGCTTTATGAGCTGGCGGAGTCACTGGCTCATATGTCTTCAAAAACGATCATGGTCAGAATGTTACTGTTTGTGAAAATTGGTGTTCCAGATTGCGCCTTGTACGCTCCAGCCGTGGCGGTCACATGGCCGAAATCATATTTAAACATTAATGTCATAAAATTTTTTTTATCCAATGAAGACCGTTTTATTGATATGAAAAATATATTACTTTGTTTTATTATGATTTAAACTTGTATCACTCTATATTTACTATCTGTTAGCCGATGTCACATCTAAAACAAAAGACACATTTTGAGAATTGCTCTTATATATTTTAAATAACAATTTCGAGCTTAAGGCTTATTTTAATTAATAAAAATAAAATTATTGATTTTTTATTTATATCAATATTTCGATATCCTCTGGATATCTTCTTCACGATAACACAAAAAATGAATTATAATTTGTTAACAAAATCAAAATTTTACAAATTTTAATGTTTTTGTTGTTTTATGTTTTTATATAAAAATTAAAATGAATGAAAACCGTTTTCTATACATATTAAAAAACATTTCAAAGAATTAAAACTTTTTTTCTTTCCTTTCTACATTATGACAAATTTAAAAAGGAGGAAATTAATATAATAATTAACAAAATTTTAACACATTCTAGATTGCCCTCTGATTTTTTTAATAACCTATTCTTGTAAATTAAATGTCTATAATTCTATGCTACACTATCAGCATCAGCTTTAAAATTAATTATTTTGTCTAATGGTACATTTATTATCTGTAACATTTCTATCAAACAGCGATGTCTATACCTATTTCCAAAATTTAAAATGGATATATTTTCAAAATCTGGATAGTGATCTAAATCACGACAATGTAAGGAAGTGCTGTTTTTTGTGTAGAATTATAATTCCTATATTTTAAGTTTGACCTATGTCCAGTTAATCTTGTCTTAATTTTATTTTTTGTTGTACAAAATTACAAATTTCGTTGTCTTTTCCCCTACATGGAATTTTATAAACAACATTAGACTTTTCTAATTTAGAAACATAAAACAACAAAAATATTGAAATTTGTAAAATTTTAAAATTTTATTTTTGTTAATAAACTATAATTAACATTTGTTTGTTATCCTGAAGAAGATATCCAGAGTATATCGAAATATTGATATAAATAAAAAATAAATATTTTTTTACAATAATTACCCTTAAGCTCGAAATTATTGTTTAAAATATAAATTTAAAAACTCAAAGGCTAAAAAATTAGGACAAATTGACAATTGTTTTTGTTTTCAATGTTACTTATTCGATCGAACGATAGATGGCGACATCGGCGAACAAGCAGTCAGTTATAATAACTTAATAACTTATTTGAAATAGAAGTTGCAATTTTCATCATGTTTGGATAGCTCTTTCTAATTTTTGGCCAATGTGCGGAATGCTTATATCTCAACCTGCATACATAGAGACTGTTTTACAAATCTAGACAAACATTAATTTTTATCTTCCTGCTACGAAAATTTTACCCCGTTTTGAAAATATCCAGTTTTCATCAGATCTCCTCGTTTTTAGGTTCTGGAAAGCTTACCTGACTAATTATGAGAGCCCGTCACTAAATCTTGAGCAAAGTGTTCTTCCATGTGTGTTTGTGTGTCTGTATATGTTCGTATGTGTGCAGGTATTATGTGACCCGTTTATAACTTTTGAACGGCCACAACGAAGGAGAATTTTAACTGATTCGAGCAGGTAATTTTCAAGATCTTTTTTACAATATCTTTTGAACGGCTTCAATAAACTCTTGACATTTAAAAACCATTTCGATCAGAGTAAACCGCGTAAATTTATTAATTCATTCGTGAGATACCATAAACAAAGAAGTGCCTTTTTCTGTAACTTCCCAATAGTTTTAACCACAAAGCTCTCGTAACCCGGTTTTTGTACTATTCTATGCTTTTGAACTCTTCGCGCTAAACACGGCGATGGTTGTAGTTTTCGGTGACTATAAAACGATCGAGAACACTTAACTTCATAGTTTTTTCAAAAAGATCACTTATTTCGAAACGTTTTTGACCCGTTTTTAATATTTACATTTTAAAAACTGATTAGTTTGTGAAATATATCGGTGAAGCAGTTGAAAATTTATTTTAAAAAATAATCTTTTTAAAAAAAGGTTTTTCGTTTTTTTGAAATATCTTGATATTTACCGGTTCGAATCACTTCAAGTTCAAGTTCAGGAATGCTCTTCGTTTTATTCGATTCGGCTGTTCAAATTTGTAAGCTAGTAACTCTATATAGCTAATAACTAGTCAGGGAAGCTTCCCAGGGCCTTAAAACGTGGAGATCTGAAGAGAACTCAATTTTTCTAAATGGTGTAAAACCCATTTCACTCTGATTTTTAAGAAATTTAAAATTTTTCTAACGGGAAGTTAAAAATTTATTCACTTCATATAAAAATGTGACAAAACGTATATATTTATACTCATAAATAAGTGATAATATTTAGACTGACATGACCAGTTAATAGTATGTATTACGAATAGATACCACACAAATAGTTATTCTGTAATAAAAATGTTTTTCAAAATTTGTTTTTATTTTGTTCGATATGTCTTCAGTTTCTGTTAAGCTGAGTTACAAAATTTATGTAAAACGGAAATGCCTTCATTACAATTATTTTCTGCCCACTCAATTGCCTTTTCAAATATTTGGTTGGAATAATTTCTTTTGTGACTCCTCCAAATCTTTGTTGCCGGTGTTGAAATCATCATTAGCAGATACCGGAATTATATTTTCTGCATTATTCAATGGTATGATGTCATCTGCAGTATATTCTGGCTACAGTTGAGGGAAATCTGAGGATTTATGATTAACATCATGCATACTCACTTTTTTCATTTCTTATTTTTAAATTCAATTCCAGCACCTTATAGGGATTATTGGGGCAAGTTGGCAGTCTTATAAACTTGCCTGTACAAGATTTATTTTCAAGTTATCGGGCAAATAATTAAATTGCATACTACCCGTATAATCTAAACGTTGCTTTGTTCTTTCCAGTCTGCATCTTGGGATTCTTAAGTCATTTGCATTTCTCGTAATTAACAGTGATTGGTCATGCGTAAAACATATGGTTCGATGACCGGCATTATACAAGACTTGAAAACATATTTAAAAACCTGGATTGACAATTTGGAGCAAAATATGTTTATCTGCGCAGTCTTCTGTATTAATATAATGGCCCTTGCCGACCCGTTGAGAGTTATATTTTTAAATAACTCGCATTTTGTTAGCTATTAGCGCGGTTAACAAGACGTTTTTTAAGAGTTTTCTAATACGAATAACATTCTGGTCCACGGGGTGGGTTAAAGGTGTTACTTTTGGTGGCATAAATACGACAAAAAAGCACATCCATCGTTTAAAGAATGACAATATGCGTTATGAAGAAGTAGCATTGCTTTCATTGGTCGGTCCTTTTGTTTTATATCCTTCCTTGATTCATATTACATAAAGTGTTACGGTCTTAGTGAGAAATTAAACCAATCCTCGGTGCCTGAGGATGTAAGATAACTAGGGATTTAAGTTTACGTCAAAAATGTTATTCGGGATTTTTGAACTTTTCTCCCTGGAACAGATTTTTTCTCCCTAGAAACATGTTTTATCGCTTTTCGAAATATCTTTCTATTATGAGCACATTTATTTTAGCACGGAAGCCCATCTGGCAGCTTAATTTACTTTATACTTATACAGCTCGTTGTAGACTTTGCTACATAAAATCTCTTTGCCAGAGCCATTGCTCCTGCTCCATTTCCTAATTGGAATTAGGAAATTTTCTTTTTCACTTTGATGCAAAGAATTTTTGTTTTTTTTAAACTCATTTCCTAATTAATTTTATAAAGACGTGCAAAAGATCACGTTTAAAAGTGAAGTGTTAATGTGTATGAAAACAAGAAAAGGATGAAAAAACATTATATGCATTTAATGCATTAACGGCATTTTGAAAAACTGTTTTTCTTGCTCAATCGCTGTGAATAAAATATATGTATGTTCAATAGTGGTCATTAACCAGTATAGGAGTGGGAGGTCATTGCTGTTTCGTTCAATTCTTCTTCTTATACAAAAAAGTTTATATTGTGAGCGAAAAATATCCGAACAAATTTAGAAGGTTGGACATATTCTTTATACTTTTCTACATACCGGTCCGCTACTGAAATTAAAAGATGAATTTATTAACTATATATTGGAATGCGATCAAAAAGCTTATGGTCGCAGATCTTTGTTGATATCAGAATATTGTTGTGTCTTTTTTGTGAAGCAATTCTTTTATTTTTATATATTCTACTTTTGCTAACTTGATTTGATGCACTTCCTAGAGAACACAAATAAATTGAAGAGATAATATACAAAAAGAAAATTGTTAAATAGGACACTGGGTTTTTTCTTTAATGCTGATTATATCAAGAAAAAAGGAGAGAAAACAAACAAAAGTCAAGAAAACTGAAGCTTTTTTCTGCCACCTGTCGCAATTATAGGTAGTCTAAAAGACGCAGCGTGTACTTATAAAAATAAAGCGATGAGGATCTTTATATTTTATTATTTATTAGATCAACTAATTTTTAGAAATTATATTTAGCTCATACGTCTACGACTTAAACGATATTTGCTTCAAGTTGTAGTATAAAAACTTATTTCTTTCGTCGCAGATGATGGAATAGAATATAGAATACCTCATCCATCCCTGGTTCATCTCTAAATATCTGAATAGCTTCCACAAATCTTCCATTAAGCCATATAATATCTAGGCTGATATTTTTATTAAATAGGTATTAAATAGTAGTCTTTATGCTCGTTAATATTTTGCGTTAAAGCCGAATCTTTTTATTTTTTAATTAAATCATCTGCTATCGAAGATAACCAGAATATTCACTTTGAAAATTACTGGCATTTAAAAGTATCGCTTGGTATAAGTATAGATGTTTCGGATCAATATATTTTTGGCAGTACTGAGGGTAACACTGTGCTAATCGCAAGTTGTATCAAGCTGGTTACTTTACACATAAATCTAATTAACCTATTAAAAAAGTTCAATGGTGGTGCTTTTCTTTAAAACGTTTAAAACAAAAGTTGGCGTAGCAGTTAAGTTTTTAGTCCTTCTAATTGTTTCAAAATTTTCAGTACAGTTTTTTAATTTTAATATTATCAGTCCCTTGAGCTCAATTATTTACCAGAATTTTCCCTAATCACTTTTGTAACTGCACCCAATGTTTTTGAAGTGTTCGCAACACATTCATACATTTTGTATATGCAAAGAAACAAACTGAAGGCAAGAATATATTGTTACGTTTTTAGACCTTTTCGTAAAAACGGTTTTATTATTTATCCTTCAAGGATTCGTTTTATTGCATCAAATTAAAACACGGACAAATTAATTTAGAAATACAATGCGGCAACAATTTATTTATTACTTTATTTACACGAGTACTTGTACTACTCAACACTTAGCGATGTTAACACGTCTATGTCTGATATCACACTGATTATTGCTGAGTTCTGGCAGCGCCTTTATATAGCAAAAATGACGTCATCTGGTAACCTCGCGAAAGTTCTGGGTATGGTGGTTGTATTTTACTTGGCATGTGTGTGTTTGTATGACAATGCTGATTTGTTTGGTTTGCTTATGGTACTATGTGTGGTTGAATGTATGAGTGTTCTGTGTGTTTTGCCTATGGTAACTATGAGTGGTTGTATGAATGAGTGTGTGATTTTGTTTCTTCTACGTGTATATGGCTGTGTATACTTGTGAATCTATTTAGTTTTATTAGCAGCGAATACTTGCATACAAGATCATTAAGAACAACATCTCTTAGCATTGATGTGGCTATGTTTTGTTGCTGTGGTTTACTCTTATTGGCACAGCCTTGAATGATCTTGTATATTCTGGAGTATTCTATTTCCGTTAATTTGAATATTATCTATACAGTGTTTGTAACATTTTTGACAACTATAGATAATATTGCCAGTGCTGCCAAGTACATATAGCCACATTGTCGTTTTATTTAAATCTATTTCTAATCTTTGTAACACTGCCGCCCACTTAAGCCTGTTCGTCCCGAATAGGCATACAATCACCTCTTCCATATTGCGCCAATCGTTCGAGATGTACTATCTTCATTTTCGACCTTGGGCTATTGTGCTTCTGTATCCGGTATACGACGTCATTCACTCTCTTAATCACTTTATACGGGCCATCCCAGTGAGTCTGTAATTTTGGGGACAATCCTTTCTTCCGTTGTGGGTTATACAGTAAAACCAGTTGTCCTTCCTTAAATCCCTCCGAGTTTGCTGCGCGGTCATACCTAGCCTTCATCTTGTCACTGACCATCTTGATTCTATTGCGCACGAACTCATGCAGTTCGTTTAAGTCCTCCTTCTCCTGGGACGTAATAGCTCCTTCCTCTACAGTTGGCTTAACACCAAATTCCAAATCACCAGGTAGTTTTAATTCCGTCCCGAAGATAATTTTGGCTGGCGTTCTCGATGTTGAGTCGTGTACAGCTGACCTATATGCCATCAAAAATTTGGGGATGTGCTCGTCCCAATCCCTCTGATGGGTGCTTACTACTTTTCGTAGGTACTCTTCTAAGGTGCGATTGAACCTTTCTACCATGCCATCAGACTGTGGATGCAGCGGCGTCGTTCTGGTTTTCTTTATCCCATACAACTCGCACATTTCCCTGAATATGGCAGACTCGAAATTCCTTCCTTGGTCGGAATGTAATTCTATTGGGACACCATAGCGACATACCCAGTTGTTGACGAAAGCATTTACAATTATCTTTGCTTCCTGGTTAGGTATAGCATATACCTCTGGCCATTTACTGAAATAGTCCATTACCACAAGTACATAACGATTTCCGGCTTCGGTGACGGGAAAGGGACCTGCTACATCCATTGCGATCCGCTCGAATGGTGCTCCTGAGATGTATTGTTGCAGCTGTCCCCGGCTTCTTCTTACTGGGCCTTTGGCTGCTATGCACTGTGGGCAGTTTGCTATCCAGTCAGCTACGGCTTGTTGACATCCAACCCAATAAAAACGCTGCTTCAGTTTCTCAAGTGTTTTTGTTACTCCAAGATGACCGCCACTGGGTCCATTATGAAACTCCTGTAAGACTTCACTTATCTTGGAGTATGGCACAACTATTAAATTTGAAGTTGTTTTGCCATCTACACTTTCCCATACGCGGTATAAACACCCTTTTATTACCTTAAGGCTGTTCCACTGAGCCCAATAAGATTTGGCGAGTGGGCTTTCAGCCGAAATTTCATTCCGGGATGGTCGTCTGTCTTCTTCTTTGGCCGCTATAATTTTCCCTAGTATATCGTCGTCCCTCTGTGCCATTGACCAGTCTTCATCAGGGCCGATGTGCATTAGCCGAACATCCACAACGCCTTCCTTTTGCTCGGTTCTAGCACAATGTTTACACTCTAAACAGCACGGTCTTCTCGAAAGAGCATCCGCATTGTTATGCTTTGTGCCCCTTCTATGCTCAATGCTGAAGTCGTAGCTCTGCAGGCGCTCAATCCACCTTGCCAGTTGCCCTTCAGGATTTTTAAACTGCAATAGCCATCTCAGTGCAGAATGATCGGTCCTTAATGTAAAGTGTTGACCATACAGGTACTTATGGTAATGTTTAATGCATTCCAATACCGCCAGAAGCTCACGTCTTGTCACACAGTAATTCCTCTCAGGTTTTGAGAGTACACGGCTATAGTACCCTATGACCTTCTCAGTGCCATTTACTACTTGGGATAGCACACCCCCTTATGCCATAGCTGCTCGCATCAGTATCCAGCACAAATTTTTCTCCAGCTATGGGATACGCTAGTACTGGTGACGTACATTATAATTCTTTGAGTTTCTGGAAGGATTTTTCCTGTGGCTCGCCCCAATGGTATGGTCTTGACTTCTTTGTCAGCTCATGCAAGCTTGCAGCTACACTGGCAAAATTCGGCACAAAACGTCTGTAGTATGTGCAAAGGCCCAAAAAGCTGCGCAATTCATGAAGATTTTTAGGTTGATGCCAGTCCCTTACTGCTTTTATTTTATCTTCATCTGTTGAGATTCCGTCTGCTGTAACACGATGCCCAAAATACTTTACTTCTTTCTGGAAAAATGCACATTTCTTCAAGCTGAGTTTCAATCCAGCTGATAATATCCGTTGAAGAACTTCTGCCATGTTTTTGAGGTGTTCATCAAAAGTTTTCCCCATCACGATTATGTCGTCGAGATATACCAAGCATGTCTTCCAGTGAAGTCCTATCAGTACCTTCTCCATTAGGCGTTCAAATGTGGCCGGAGCATTGCAGAGACCAAATGGCATAACTTTGAACTGCCATAATCCGTTGCCGACACTGAAGGCAGTTTTCTCCTTGTCTTTCTCTGCAATCTCCACTTGCCAATATCCGCTTCGCAAGTCCAGCGTAGAGAACCATTTGGTACCAGCTAGCGTGTCCAAAGTGTCATCGATCCTGGGGAGCGGGTAACTGTCCTTCTTGGTTATGTCATTGAGCTTCCTGTAGTCCACGCAGAATCTAGTACTGCCATCTTTCTTTTTAACTAAGACTACAGGCGAACTCCAAGGACCAGAAGATGGCTCAATTACGCCATCACGCTCCATTTCACTTACAAGCTCTTTCACTTTATCCCGCTTTGCTAGGGGTACGCTTCTGGGTGGCTGCTTAATCGGCCTAGCTTCGCCTGTGTTAATTTCATGTTTAACCAATGCAGTCCTACCCTGGCTTTGGCTTCCCATGGCGAAGATACTGGCATGCCTTTTTAGTAACTGCTTGGCTTTATTTTTATCTGTCGCTGATAGCCCTGCTACCCATTTCTCTACGTATTCCTCAAATTGTTCACGTTCTTTTGCGGACAAATTAGTAGGCTCTATCTTCTTCTCGCAGTTTATTATTGCCTCTGCTAGAGTATACTGGCCAACATCGGAATTTTCTTTGATGACTTTTTCATGGTCTGACAAGTTAAGCACTCTTATAGGGACTATTCCTCCTTCACTAGTTTTCACTAGAGCTTTCGCTGTTATAAGCTCTCTCTTTAGATCTGCCGGCTCTACAACCCACAACCGATTGTCCTCACAATCTCCCTTCATCCGCGCCCATATGACTGTTTCAGACTGCGGTGGTATTGTCTGACTCTCAATAGCAAATACTCTTGTTACTTGCGGTTTCTTGTCATATCCAACATCAAGGGGTATTTCCACATTACGCCAAATCATCAGCTGTTGTCCCATATGTAGATTAATGCCGTGATTAATCATAAAATCGGCTCCAATAATAACCTCATCGACAATATCGGCAACAATAAACACATGTCTCACGCTGATGTTGGCTATAGTCACCTTCACTTCAATCTTACCATAGACAGTGGCAGGCTCTCCAGTAGCTGTACGTAGCCGAATATTGCTTAACCGCTCGCATTTCCCCTTTACTATATCGGGCCTTATTATTGACTGCGATGCCCCTGTGTCTATGGTAAGTACGTGCTTTTCCCCGTTGATGCGTCCGGACGCAGTGAGGTTGCTGTTTCTCTGCTGCATCACTGATATGGAGATTGTGGGGCCCTCGTTTGTGAGAGCTAGCTCTTGCCCCTTAGTGCTAGCTCGTTTTAGTTTAACGGGGACTCTTGGGATGTTGTTTGGTTCACCCGTTTGCTGTTTCTTGGTGGCGAAACAGATCTACCTCTCTTTCTTTGTGCTTTGCAGCTGCGCTGAAAATGACCGGTTTTTCCGCAGTTAAAGCACTTAGGCTTTTCTTTGATAGCCTTCTCTGCCAGCAGCTGTCGCATTGCCTCCTTAACGCTAGCCACTAGGTTGTTATCCTCCTCAGATAAAACCTCCACATTCCGCACTTTACATATCTGTGGCTTGAAAACCATCCTGGCAGTCTCTTGAGCCAGCGCAAATGACACAGTTTCAGCGAAAGTGGATTTCTGCGTAGCGCACACCGCCAGTTTAACATCGGAGTCGCGAATGCCGTTAACGAAAGCCTCAGTTTTAAAATGGTCCAGGAACGGGTGACTCTCGCCTGGATATGTGAGCTGCACTAAACGCTCAATTTCCATTGCGAAATCTTGTAGAGATTCGTTAGGGTTCTGAACTCTACATCGCAATTCCATTCTGTATAAATCGCGCTTGTGCTCACCACCATACTTGCGCTGCAATGCTGCCATTATTTCATTGTAGTTGTTTCTGCTGCTTACTGGCACAGTCTCAAGTACCTCTGCGGCTGTACCTTTTAAGGACAAGATCAACTCTATGGCCTTTTCTTCAGCATCCCATCCATTTCTGCTAGCAACCGTCTCGAACTGGAATTTGAAGATGCCTAATGGTACGCTGCCGTCGAAGCATGGCGCTTTTATCCGCGCAGAAACTTCCGCAACTGCTCGTACTGGCCCGCCACTACACTCCAGGTTATGCATTTTGTCCTCTAGAGCATGCAATTTCTCTTCGAACTCCTTTGCATGCTCCTCCAGCTCTGAGAATTTATTCTCAATAGCATCCACCCTCCTGTTAATGGCTTCAGAAACCTCTACCAGGGTCTCGTTCGTGGCTTTGTTTGACTCCTGTATTTCGGCTACAAGCTTGTCCTGCATCTTCTGAGAGTTTTGTTTTATTTCAGTTATTTCGGCCACAAGCTTGTCACTGTTGATCATTGATGCCTCCTGCATCTGCTGAGAGTTTTGTTTTATTTCAGTTATTTCGGCTACAAGCTTGTCCTGCATCTGCTGAGAGTTCTGTTTTATTTCACTTTGTGCATCACTGATTCCTTTTATCTGAATCATCATAGCAGCGAACATTGAGTTTATGTCCATGCTGCTAGTCGCAGCAGGAGGACATACCTGAACATCGTCTTTGTCCTCAAACTCGTATGTCCCGATGTCCATGCCGCGATTCTTAAACTCATCTATCAGCCTCTTCTGCAGTTCAGCCTTGTTACCTGCAGTTGGCAATTCCAGCTTACTGAGCTCCTTTTTCAGCTGTTCAACTTTTAGCTCATCAAATTTCATGATTATTTATTTTAATTTTATAATGTCCTTTTATTTAAATTGCAATGTCCTTTTAATTATTTTTGCAATCCCACTTCTGACACCAATTGTTACGTTTTTAGACCTTTTCGTAAAAACGGTTTTATTATTTATCCTTCAAGGATTCGTTTTATTGCATCAAATTAAAACACGGACAAATTAATTTAGAAATACAATGCGGCAACAATTTATTTATTACTTTATTTACACGAGTACTTGTACTACTCAACACTTAGCGATGTTAACACGTCTATGTCTGATATCACACTGATTATTGCTGAGTTCTGGCAGCGCCTTTATATAGCAAAAATGACGTCGTCTGGTAACCTCGCGAAAGTTCTGGGTATGGTGGTTGTATTTTACTTGGCATGTGTGTGTTTGTATGACAATGCTGATTTGTTTGGTTTGCTTATGGTACTATGTGTGGTTGAATGTATGAGTGTTCTGTGTGTTTTGCCTATGGTAACTATGAGTGGTTGTATGAATGAGTGTGTGATTTTGTTTCTTCTACGTGTATATGGCTGTGTATACTTGTGAATCTATTTAGTTTTATTAGCAGCGAATACTTGCATACAAGATCATTAAGAACAACATCTCTTAGCATTGATGTGGCTATGTTTTGTTGCTGTGGTTTACTCTTATTGGCACAGCCTTGAATGATCTTGTATATTCTGGAGTATTCTATTTCCGTTAATTTGAATATTATCTATACAGTGTTTGTAACATTTTTGACAACTATAGATAATATTGCCAGTGCTGCCAAGTACATATAGCCACATTGTCGTTTTATTTAAATCTATTTCTAATCTTTGTAACAATATGTTCAATTTCTAGGCATATATTTTTTTTTTGTTTAGTAGGTTACTTGACCGAAATTCATCGAAAATAGACGTAAAAATGAATCGATTAGTTAAACGGGTGTTATTAAATTTGTTAATCGCTTAACTATCAATGGATAAAATGCACTTGTGACACCGCTTTTGTGCTGTTATTTAGAAATTTACAGTGTGGAAGACATTGCCAAAATATATACGAAATAGCAAAAGTCGCTTCTAGAAGCAATATTGTTTTTGCTTGCAATGACAAAAAATGCAATATCGTGTTTTATGCTTTAACAACATGGTCGAGTGCTGTGTGTTGATATACCAGGATTTTTCAAAAAGTTACTCTACGCTGCAAATAATATAAAGAGTGGAAGAAAAACGATATCAACATAAAATTAATGATCATTGGCAGTTGACATATATTTACAACAATTGCTCTGTAAAACTCAATTCGAAAGTTTGTAATAACAAGTGTTTCACATGGTATCGCGATTGCACAAGACCATGATATTATTGCGGTTACAGTAGCTAAATGAATATAAAGGAGATTAGATAAACACTATCTACCGAAGATGAAAAAGTTCAAACGCCTCATAAGCAGTTTCTGCCAACGACTTTAATTTAATCAAAAATAGTTTGCTTTTTTGTCAGCCACATAATAACCAACGAACGTCTGCTAGAGGCATCACGAAAGTGAGATAACAACAGCTCTAAAACTATAAAAACAGAACCTAACATTCCATATAAAGAGCTATTACCAACACATATACGAGTACAGTAGATGGCTGCAAAGAATTTTAGTTTTTAATTTTAAGCGGTACCTGGTTATTGATCATTCTTCCAAATCGTCACCTAAAAAGCAAAATCTTGTATCAACATTTTTCAAAAGCTTACACGAGAAACAAAAAACGTTATGAAATTGAAGCTGAAACAAAACTTCCAAGTCTAGATTTATATAAAACTGTTTGCTTTTAATCTAGACATGAAAATTTTGTTTCACTATCCCATTTAGTTTCCATTTCGTAACGTTCTTTGCTTCCACTGTAAAGTTTTGAATAATGATGAGACGATGTTCTGCATTTTAGGTGACTAAATACTTGTATATTCTTTAATACTCCAAAAACACTGTTAGTGCTTTTAATACTCTTGTAAAAGCTTTCTTTGTGTTTCTGTTCTCAAAGCAAATGCTCGTTAGATATCTTTTTTAAGTTAGTCTATTTTTAGTTAATAAGTGAAATAAATAGCAATTTTGTACTACAATTCGCTAAAGTAAATGAAAATTTATCTAATTTAGGTAAACATGGTTGTCGTATGGCCTTAAAGCAACTATGAATAATGTGCTGTTTTATTTACATAACATTTTATTTAAATGGACTGTAAGAACTGGTTTTATTCGAACTCAATAACTTTTACAAGGAATACAATCTATAATATGTAATCTCCGGATATATTAGCTAGAGATCCTTATGTGTATCGGTTTGATATGCTTCTCGTATCCTTTTTCATAATGAAATCGGTGCATATAGAAACTTTTATCACATTCAGCTAGGCCATCTAACAAGTGGTAGCAAACAGATATACACATGAGTACTGATGATGAAAGTCGAATACACCTCAGTTGTGTACGCCGAATATTTGATGTTGGTGATAACGTTTAGTATCAGGCGGATCAAGTTTGATTTTTCCAAATAATTTAAATCATCATCAATTTTATTATTATATATTCTTATGTTTTTAGTACTTCGTTTTTAATCAGTTAGTAACACATTGTAACGTAGAAAAGCAATTATATTTTCTAAACTTTTAGTTATGAACCGCAAGCTCTATCAAAGTTCGAATACCTTTTCCACCTATTTCCTTAAATGCGATAGATCCATGTTTGGCTTACGCTTGTATAGAGGTATAAAAACAATGCCTTTTAACGTCTCCAAACACTCCTTTAAGTCATCACGCGGTTATGGTTATGGTCGAGTGTGAGTAATTGCGGCACCCATTTTACGGATAACTTTTCTATGTTAAAATATTCATGTGAAATGTGATGTATTCGCTCAGTCGAATTACCTACCTACCTACAGTTTTAACCACCTCTCGTATTTTCATTATACGATCGCTATGAATTTTATTGACTTTGGGAAGATCTGAACACACAGTGTCACTTGTGCTGTGCATCCACAAAAAAAAAATGTTTGCAAACCATTGAAATTAATCGCCAGAGTTTCCATAGTTATTACAAGTTTTCCTGAGTTACCCTGGGCGTTTTTTACGTTTCTTCTCTTCGCATTACTATTTGGCGAGATCGCCTGCTTTGAAGGTCTGTCAAATATAAAGCAAATGACGCAGCCTTGATGAAATTGGACAGCAGCCGTGTGGCAACCAGAGGTGTGCAAGGAAATATGAAAATCTTGAGATTAAAAATTTCTTTTGAATGGAGACGCATCAATGAAATCTTTGCTCCTTAATAATCAAATTTTCACAACATCAGGGACTAATTCTTAACAATATTAAAGGTATTCGCTATTATTTTTCTTTAGCCATAAAATAAAATATGTATATATCCTTTGTGTGGGAGCTACCGAGCCTATCGTATATACCAAACATTCTATACAAACATTATTAGTCAATTTTGGAAAATAATGCGAATAAAAGAATTATAATAGATCTTTTTTTTCATTTTTTATTTATCGTCATTTATTTACCAAATGTAATAGTACATAACAGTTAAAGGACACCTAAAAGCTAGTGTCCTTTAGATAAAATCAGACATGCAATAAGTAATTAAGGTTCTCTATTTAAAATAACATACAATTTAAATCAATGCCATTTATATGCAAAACACACTCTCGTTCAATAAAGCGACAATGCCATTGAACATACAAGAAAGCCCGTTCGTTTTTATTGTTTGCTTTGCAGACGGTTCTTTTTTTTTGTACCTCTGACCCAAAGCCAGTCGCAATGAACTTCATAGTTTCACAGAAATCGTGTGTGTGTGTGTTTTATATATGTACATATAAATATTGATTTTGAACATTTGCCAACAAGGGAGGACTCTTTAGGATACACCAATTGGTAACGACAGTGACACAATAGGGATAAAACAGCAGCAACAAAAAGAAGTAATTTTTTGCAAAACACTTCATATTTATTATTAAGTGGAAACAAAAAAGGCTTGTTTCTTTATAATTGTTATGACTCGTTTGAATCAATAAATTGCCCAAAAAAGGATAAGTGTGTGCAATCCTGTCATGGATTGGTACTGCATTAAAATTTCATTAAAATCGGAATCGCACTAATATTAAATAAAAATTAAGTAATCATAAATTTAGTACACCAATCCTTCACTAACCCGTTTAGTGTAAAGTTTTTATGTTCCTTAACCCTGCTGTTAGGTGTGGACCATTTTGGTCAATTTTTGTTTTCCTTTCGATTTGACTACGGAATGGTTCGAAATGTTAACTTAAGTTTTTAGCTAATGTGTTGTTTTTATATTTTATTAGTTCTGGAAAAATTTTCATTATGAATGATGTAAAGGAAATTAGGAAAATAAAAAATTGCGAATCTTAGTTTTAGGACCATTTTGATCCGTTTTTGTTTTTCAATTTATTGATATGAAAAAAATTCACAGAATCAGTGGAAAAATCAAATTTTCTCGGTACATTACGAACAAATTATCTTCCGTTACAATTTGCATATAAATTTGTTGCATATGATGCATTTGCTATCGCACTTAGATTTGCAGCAGCTGACGGTTCGTCGTTTTCTAGCAGCTGTTACTTTTCGTAAACCGCTCTCACATGTAAATGCTGTAAAATCAGAAGATGATGTTCTTACTTCGGAAAAAACTGAAAACTTATTTGTAGGTAGCTTAGATCTTTGGTTCATATAGTCTTGAGCTAAAGATAGAACTAACTGTCGTAAAAATTCTGCTCTCTTACGATTTTTAAAAATCGGCGCCCACGAAACATCAATTTCAGAAAACAATATAAACGCTTTCAATGCCGATATGTCAATGATGTTGGAAAATATGACATTTGGCCATAAATTTGCTTTTAGTTTTATATTATATACATTAGCCAATCATTTGGTCAGCGGTATCAACGCCTCCTAAGAAAAAAAAATTATGAGAGTAATAAATTCCTAACGATAAAGCTATTCAAACCTTTTGTAGAGTTATAGTAGGTAACTATTTCTGGCTTTTTCTTTCGATCGTTGCTATCGACCTCTGCAGTTTTGTACGTGTTGCTAAGCAAAATAGTACCTTTATTTTTATAGCTGATATATGAAACCAATGCAGCAGTCTCATTGAAAGCAAATGTGCTAAGTAAGTCAACTTCCTTTCCAAAAGCTCTTTACCTAATTCAAAACTTGAAAAATAATTATCATCTGTGAAATTTTGATTTTTCAAGCCTTCAGTGAGATCCAATACGACCCGCTCCCCTAAAAAAATGTCAGCCTGTACATTTTCCATTTATATTCTAACTTTCAATCGAATGTTAGCAAAAATTTGAGACCATACGGCTTAAAAAAACAACCACGAAAAGTCACCAACTATTCACCAATAGTAGCATTTTCGTGACAATTGTAAAATGTCTGAAGGTTAGCTTCCACAAATCTCGAATAGGTGCGAACTTATCATCACTTTGTCTTTGGGCCATGAGCACTTGAAATTATATGAAGATTTTTTAAGCGGTAAACTCCTGCAAGAGTTAGTACAGAAATTTATGCGCGCAAAAGATATGAAAATTAACTCTATTTGTCTGAAGACTATCAAGAAAAAAGTAAAAATAAAACATAACTTATTTTAAAAAAACCTACATGGACCAAAATGGTCCCATACCTAAGATTCGTAAGTTTATCTTAACCTAACAGCAGGGTTAAAGTAAGAGCTGCATTTTTTCTTACCCTTACAAAACTATGGGAATTTAATGATACTAAAAAATTTGAAATGCATGCATAAAGGATGGGCATGCTTCAGTTCGGTTAGGAGTGCTATTGACTGAAGTATTGAAAACAAGACCACGATGCCTGATATCCCATGAAGTCAAGAATATGGTGTCTATATTAAATTCAAGAAGATTTTCTCTATGAAACGTTTTTGGGATGAGGGGTATTCCGCCAGAAAGAAACGAAGATTTCTTCAAAGAGCTTTTTTATTTTTTTCATGTGCTAAATCTTTTCAATTTTTTCAATAAGTAAAACACAAGAGATTAAGAAGAAAGTCTTATTATTTACCATGTTTTTACAAAAATTCCGTTATTTTCGGCAACAAAAAAACAAATTATACGGATAATTTTTGGGTTCTATTAGGTATTCTTATAAATTGCATAAAACAAGAATTTCTTATTAATTTCATTGGGCTGTCATATTAATTTCTTATGGGTTTCATTAAGCCTATTTAATACTTTTTTTAATTAGGTTTTACTTCTTGATTTCATTAGGTTTCTATTAGATCATGTGTAAATTACCTTTTATTAATAATATCTTCTTGATTATATTAGTAGGCTTGTTATTTCATGAATGCATAAAAATCAACATAGAAACAATTTCTTATGATCTTTTTGCATTTACAATTTTTATGCGTGTTTTGTATAAGTATTGCCGCGAACATCTCTAACTATATGCACTTTAAATCAAACTTTTAGTTTAAGGTGGACAAGTGATAAGTCAAAAAGTGGAAAACGTAACAAAACTATTTTTGCTTAAAAAAAGGAAATTTATTATTTAAATTAATTGAATCTAATTGATCCAAGAGTGAAAGATAATATGGAAAACAAAATTGTTTTGAAACGGACGGGAAGAGAAATCCAGCAGGAAAACTATTTTCTCTTTGGACTAATGTTAAAAAAAAAAATTTCGATGATATTTCTATCACTCCGGAGGAATATACATATATACATCTTTATACATTTATCTTTCTGTTTCAAAGATAAACATTTCGATCAAAAATGCTGGTTGCAGCACAATTGCAGTCCACGTGATCAGGTAATTTTTTTCTGGAGGGAAACGAGACAAACTAGAATTGATAAGATACAAAATACCAGTTCTTTGACGAATATTTTACATGTTATGAGCTTGTAAGGATTGACAGTTGTGACAGTTTTTATAATTAAATAACTTTTTTATATGTATTTGTAACCATTTTGGTTATTACACGCACTACAAAATATTAATTTCCCAACCCCGGAAGTGAAATTTAAATTTCTTTTGTTCTTTACCAGTGCAACTCTTCATAAGGTATAAAGTAGTTTATATTTAAGAGAAGTTTAAACAATTAATTTGGACCACTTTCATGTACTATAAAATATTGCACTTATCCTGGATTTGATTTTTAATTTTTTTTTTAATTTTTGATACCAATTTTGTTCTTCCTAAGTTATAAAATAGTTTTAGTTAGCAAAAAAAATCAATTTCCCACCCCTGAAAGCGGTATATTAATTTTTTAAATTTTTTTACCAATACAAATCTTCATGATGTATTCAGCTGTTTTATTTAAGAAAAACTTAAAATTTTTAAACATGTTAGTTGCTACATGTACTACAAAATAATAAATGCGCAAAAAAACTTTTAATTTCCTATCCCGGAAAAAAAATGGAAATAGGTGTAAGCTTCCGAGCTCTGGAACCGTATTTCGGAATTTTAATACCACTTCATCAGTCCCAGTAAAAAGTCTCTAGCTCTTCTGGGGGCTTTAGAAACCCTATTTCACGTACAGACAGACGGACAAAGTGAATAAAAAAATTTGTGTTTGTTACATGTTCTTTAAGTTTAAAATATTATTGGAAACTGTTTAACTCAATAAACTCTTGTCTGAACTTAAGTGCTTTTTATTAGTATTTAGTTGTTGCGATTTTTTTTTTTGGCAAATAATTGCCTAAATGTTACCGTACCTTAAGTTTCTAAGAGTTACGAATTATGAAAGCAAGCGTTCATTGATTTAGTTCTCCATTAATTGTATTATTTTAACGAAAATATGAAAAGAGTAATAATTGAAAATTATTAACCTAAACATTTTTTTTAATTGTTTAATTTTCTCTTAAGTTCTAAACGATTTACTACACTTGTTTTTACAGTTGACATACGACATGCGCAAAAGATTCGAAATATGTTACAACGAAGGAGGTTATAATTTCAAATAAAACTTCTTTTGGGTCTCTGAATGTTTACTCTTATGCTGTTTCTCAATCGTGCTTATAAATCGTGCTGTTTACACGACTCATTTGAATATGCATACATTACACAATTTTTCAAGCAAGTCTTTCTCAAATTAGCTACAATTTAACAGATTTATGCAGTCGCATAAATCATATATTCGAAGTTAACCTTCTTAATTGATAATTTTGCTTTGTTTGACAATAATATTTTATTTTGACAGCTGCGATATAAATAGAGAATATGGGAACTTTCCGTGCATGTCAAGTAGAATCAATATCTACTTGATTTGCTCTCTAAATTTTGTACTGTGCGAAGCATGAATAGGGAGCGAAGCACGTATCGTGTTTACCTCACGACGAAATGAAACACATCCCAGCAAAAATTACTGCTTGCCTAGAAGGGTTTTCGTAAGAAAGAAAGATTATATTGATAAGGCATGACTATTGTTCGAGATGCATCAATCAGAACTAATAGTTTTGTGTGTATAATCAAAATACATAAAAAATTTTGAAACACGTACCAAAAACGTTATTCATAATAATTTCCAATTATCTAGCATTAGAAAGCTTTTGTTGTTGGGGAAACACTATATTGCTCCCACCAGCTTTTATTTCTTCTAAATATGATTATTATTATTATTATTATTATTATTATTATTATTATTATTATTATTATTATTATTATTATTATTATTATTATTTTATTTTTATTTTTTTTTGTAGATATGAGTCGCTCTCTTATATGACAACTGTGAACGCTTCATAAAACAATGTTAGAATTTTTTTATCACTTAGAATTTTCATCACTAATAAGCTGTCTAATAATTGGCGATAAGGAAAAAGGCAGATGAGTACTGATGATGAAAGTGTCGCGGCTTTCGAAAACTGCTGTTCTGATCTGATGTGAAAGTTCTATAATTAAATTTCACTTGTGCTTCTTTCTATATAAAAATTCGTTACAAAGATCAATTCTAACCAATGTTATATATAGTTAATATTCCCAATGACTAGTACCATCATGAAGAATGGAAAATTTAACAAACAAAACTGATAAGATGGCGGAGCCTCCTCGATGTCTGTACTAATCCGTTCCGCTATTATGATCATTATAATAAATACCGGAGATATTTGAATAAAACTGAACAATATTCGCAATAAAAACTAAATTGTAAATTCGCGGGTTTGCAGTTGAGCATTAATAACAATTATTGTCTTAGTGACATTTGGGCTGAACCACTGACGATTCTGCGCCGTTGACTATTATTTATACATATATGAAGTATGGGAAACACGAATCTAAGTGAAATATTTTTTCCAACTTTTTAGCGGTTACGCTTTTTTGGTCAATTGGTTGTCAAGTGTAACCGTAACGTTACCGTCCTAATATGTATAAGGAAATATTTGAACCAAATAACTCAAATAAAACTCGTTAAAGAATATCACTTTTTACTTTTATGAATGATATGTAAAGAATTTATATCGGTAGTCTGTCTTCAAATAAAGGGAGCTCTCACGAAAGCTAATCAGCAGTAAAGTATTTAATTTTTTTCTCTTTTCCATAAAAGATTCTTGTTTCAATTGTGAAAAAATTATTATGGGAAACTATTTTCGCGAGTAATAATATTTATTTATTTGTAAATTTTGAGGTTGAATTTCACATGATTTTGAGTATTCTGTAGTGCTCGTAACAGTCTTTCATTTCGAAAGATATTGACAGATGACACTGCAAAAGAGAGATTAAGCATGTTTTAACGTCAGTACCTGACATTGAGTGCTCACTATCATATTCGCACGACTAGAAATCGACGCAGATTACCCTGCCATGCACGCACCGGCTGCAACTTCTCATGCACAATATCATAATTACAATAATACACAAACATATTGCTGTGGTATTTGGTCATATCTTACCCTGAGAATAACGAACAAGTCAAACGTCTGCAATAAAGATGCGAATTGTACTAGACTTACCAAGACTAGCTTAACAGCAACTAGAAATTGCTACTAGCTAGCCCGAAGTGGGGCATTAATCCGTACCCGATATTTCTTAATACGAATTTTTTAACAAACAACAGACACTGCGTGGACCCTCAACCAATATTCGGCTAAAGCATGATCGAAAACGAATAGAGGATAAAACAAACATCATCACTATGATCATGTTGCCAGCACATATTCGCCGACGAGTGGAAACTGTCCGCTTACGAACATCATCACTGTACCCTAGTCAAGAAATAATATTGTCATATTTAAGAATTGAAAATCTAGTTTTTAGATTTATAATTCAATTAATTCCGTAGTGTTATTGACTTTTAGCAAATATATAATCAAACATGCAATAATTCATTCAATCTCATTAGAATCGTTAAGCGAAAGTAATGAAATTTAAATTAACCACTTAACCGCTTATATATGCCACATACAGAAAATTTATGTTTTTGTATTGCAAAATCTAAAGCTACTACGGTCACTTTCGGGCAAATGCTTGCTCAGAAAAACATAACCACTAGATACTTAAGGAACACAAATCAAAATAAAAATAATATTTTTTAATGTTTATCAGTTACACTTTTGTGAGCAAATATTTGGCAAGTGTGACCCCATTACTAAACCTTTAGGTTCATTAGATGAACCCATCACTAGTTCGAGTACTTTGTGTGGAAGCGGAAAGCGCTCATTCCAAAAATGCCACAATGTGTTCAAAAATATATACACTGGCTTTGTATATGGGATGGTGTTCATTACTTTCTCACTTGTATACATCAGGTTATCGATTCCCTAATCGACATTTTCGCCGCGGGACATCTACCAAATTAGCTCTAAAGCAAACGGAAAATCAATATGAAGTAAATAATAACACAAATTCTTACTAAATCACCAAACACGATACATTTTAGATGCAAAACAAATAGATTTTTAAACCTACTTATTTATGAAATAAATAGGACATAAACTTACCTGCAGTTGGCCAAATTGAGTGACTAGTTCTTTTCTAATTTTTTCAACAGCAGAAATTTTTTTGCAGCCCTGCAAGAGAAACAAAGGTTAGGTTAGGTTATTAGGGCCATTCTCAAGACAATGCACTTGGGTCCGTTCATTCGGTCCCGTTGTGATACCCTAAAACAGGGCCTACTCATGAGCCGTCCTCTGCCGCATTAAGCCATCCTGTGGACGCTAGGGAGGCCGATATTCTGACAAGCTCCACACTCGCCAGGCTCTCCAGGTCTGGCAAGAAGTTGAAGCGCAGTATCACTACCCTTACGCTGTTCAGTGCAGGGCACTGACATAGAAGATGGAATACTGCTCATCGTTACAACTTCTACAGAAGTCGTTATGTACCAGACCCATTCTCCTTGCACAAGTTGCCGTAACCGCACCTTCTTGAAGTTAAGAAGGTCACGTGTTCTACGTGGGTCGTAGCGAGGCCATGTGGCCTTTGCCACGCGGCAGTTGGTCACGCTTTCCCATCTTTATTGAGCAAGTCTGTATGATTCACACTGAACCAGAAACTTGCAGTGCGATATGGGAATGCCTGTGAAGTGACACATCATAGAGTTATCCAGCTCTGTCCCTTCACCCTCGAATGTCTCGCTATCTCCCCCAAAGATAGTTGGCATTCGACCACAGCTATGAATGTGCTGTACACACCATTGATAGCAGAGATGGCCGCCTTACTGTCGGTAAAGATATAGATATCGTCTGATATC
Organism: Linnaemya vulpina; assembly: GCA_963675445.1. Lineage (NCBI taxonomy): Eukaryota > Metazoa > Arthropoda > Insecta > Diptera > Tachinidae > Linnaemya > Linnaemya vulpina. The sequence goes on along the minus strand of OY776279.1, from coordinate 38,174,349 downwards.
CTATAATATCTCAGCCATCTAGCTGCACGAGTGATAGCAGAAATTTCGGCTTGCAGGATGCTGCAACCATCCCGAAGCCTCAAAGAAGTTCTTACGTTAAAGTTCTCCACGTAAAAACCCCAGCCTACATTAGTTCCCCTCTTAGATCCCTCAGTGAAGACCCTAACAGAATCTGCGGGAAATGAGAGTCTAGAAGCCTGTTCCCTATCCTCGAAAAGAGAATGGAATCCCGATGTCTTGGTATTCCATCAGAATCTTGGCGTGCCCATAGTCAAACCTTGACAATGGGCACGCAGCATTCAACCTGACCGCAGAAAATAGAGCCAACTGATTGGCCAGAATGTCCACTGGGAGCCAGTTCAATATGGTGAAGAGTGCCCCAGTTGGAGTCGATCTGAGAGCGCCTGTCATCAGCCTCGCTACTAGACGAAAGATTTTCTCAAAGGTCCTGCGATGAGTATCCGTCTCCATCGCATTCCACCACACCAGTACCCCATAAAATAGTATCGGCTTACCAACAGCCTCAAAGATCCAGTTGATCCCTCTGGGGTTTACACCCCAGTTGAGATCAACTGCCCTTTTGCATGTATAAATGGCCACCAGGGCCTTATCCGCCCTCGCTTGGATGTTGAGGTACCATGATAGCTTGCTATATAGGATTACACCCAAGTATTTGCGCTGTTAGATATTACCAAGGGGGTACCGTTCAGCTTCGGATGTGTTAAACTGTCAATCTTACACCTCCTAGTGAAGAGTTCCAGCTCAGTTTTGGCTGGAGTCACACTGACCCCACTACTGGTAAAAGAGAAACAAGAGAGATGCAATACATTTAAATTTTATTATCTGTGAATAATTTAGTATTCTTATGAATCTGCGAACACTTTTTTATGGAAACTATATATATGGTCCATCAGAGAAATAATTAGGCTCTAGGAAAGCAAAATCGTACAGTGGACGCTTATTAGAAAATGTTGCTTAATCTATCCAAAGAAAGAGCGGAGTAATTATGCAAAATGTTATTCTACAATTGAGTTGTCGTAGACTTCCACAGACAATTTTGCAAGACTAGAGTTGTTACTCAAATGCGAATGGTTTGAATATTCGAACAACTTTTTATATTTTTGTTCGACCGAACGAAGTTTTTACATTTAGAACAAAAAATAATTCGAACAGATTTCAATGATTATTCGAATAATTATTTCAATACTTTTATAAAAATTGGATTATATTTGCAAATGTCAAATAGTGTTTTAGACTACATAATTATGTACTTTTGAACATGTTAAGTAAAAATAGTGTTTTTTACTTGAAAGTTCAGAAAATATTTTTAACAACTCGTTAATATTATTTCTTAACTCGAGGAATTTTCCATGCAATAAGAACTTTTCTCTTTATGAATCAAACATGGAAACGACAGAGCATTCTAACAATTTGTTTTCAAGATTATTTTTATAAAAAAATTTCTAAAATAACTCCAATTACGCTGAAAAATAGACAAAGTTCCCGAATCGATTGATAATAATTTTATTTTAACTGAATTCATAAGCTATATTAATATATAATATTTAATAATTATATTATTATTAGTGATGGACATACATAAATATATAAGTATATTTTTTATAAGCATGATCGTGATTCTAATAACATTCTTCAGTTTATGTGAAATTTATACATACATATATATATATAATATATATATATATATATATATATATATATATATATATAAGCTTATATTAATAATGAACGGATATATAAGTATTAGTGCGAAAATAAGGGTGGCTGCTTTGTGTTCTATTTTTTGTATATCAGGCGCCCAATGCGTTTTTCACAATAATATATAATATACTCGGATTTTGATTCATTATTGTTTTCAGTTTATTTTAAAGTTTATTTTTGACTTTTCAGTTCGATTTTCTTAAAAACCATGTTTTTTATTTTTCATTTTTAAAAAGGTGCAATTGCTTTTATTTTCTATTCATACTTAGATTATCTTGAATAACTTTTTACGCTAAAATCAATAAAGAATAGAAAGCACAATGAGTGAATATTTTCGTGTGATTAATTTCATATCCTGCACAATTTCATACATACAAATATAACTTGGCATGGGCCGAACTAAAAGTCTTTAATATTATATTTTCATAGTTTAACAACAATGGAACGCGTCTGCCATATATTAATTAATTGTTTATTTTCGTAAGAACAAGCAAACACCTCCACAAGCAACGCAAAAGGTTTATACAAACATAAAATTTCCATTTGTTTGTTAATCCGCCTGTTTGGATTATTTGGCTTTTAAGCTTCTGCAAAGCATGAATGCAAACAAAGTGTATCTTGTGTTCAATTTAATTCTGCGAGCGCATAATTTTTATTATATTTTAAGCTTTTGCTATTTTAATTTATTATTCCTGCAAAATAAAACTAACTTTTTCAATTTATTGTTATTTTGCACGTTAAATAATGGAAGAGTTAAAACTTTTTTCATTCTTTGATTTTAGTGCCATAGAAATATCGAAGCCCACCATTTATCATCTGAAATACAACAAAGTGAAGCTGAAAACTATAAAAATATTAGTGAATTCTTAAATTCTACAAAATAAAAATTTCTAACTAAACAAATATTTACTTAAGAGCGTATAATTAGTTAGATTAAACAATTTTGTTTTCATATCTATGAAACATAGAAGGTTCCTTTGCGTAGTCTGCTGCAATAAGTCTTGACATCAAAACAATTTAACTAAGATTATAATATTCTTAACAAGGTGCGAAAAATTAAATATATTTAACACAAAGTTATAAAATTTTCTCTTAATACAATGCATGTGTGTGTATGTGTAATGTATGTATGCAATTTTGGCATTTTATTCTTCAACCATCGTTCAAATGAATTTATTCGTTCAATGAAAACTGAATTATAAAATTTAAAATATGTTTTTATTGAGCATCTTAAATTTTCTGTATACAAATGGCTTTTTTTCAAAAGTATGAGTAAATGTATCGAGATACATTTCCTAAATTTACATGAAGGCTTTTTCCTCATGCCTTATTTGGTGTTTGCGTTTATGTTTGTGAAAGTGCAAAGACGCGAAATATTGTCAGGTATTTTTTAACACCCGATCTTATTATTTCCTTTCATATGAAAACTGTTGTGGTACTTTCAAGAACACAAAAAAAATAAATGATGACGATAGAACCAACAATGCACTAAACTATTGTGCATCGTAAAACTGTGTTCTGCAGGATATTTTTAAACCCAATAAAACTAACACAAAATTTAATTGTCAACAAATTGTCAATCTCCCCTAACTGAACATTTACTATCATAAATTATAATTATTATATTGAAGAATAGTCATTCGAGCAACTCTAAGACAATTTCCCAATTCTTATAGCTCCCTTAGGCATTAATCTATCCATCTGTTAATTAAAGAACCTACTTTATTAGAGAATGAACTGTGCAATAACATCAACACGCCGAAGTAAGCCCGTACTGAATGGGGCTTCAACTAACCAAATTTCTGTTTAATTCGACTATTCGCTCCTGAATTTAATATCGTTGTAATCAGCCTATTTTTGATAGACTATTGGATTAATAAAAATTGTTCAACTGTTATAAAAATACATAAATTATCCAATTGATTGTTCTGAAAAATGGTTGTTTGGCAATGGTGCCAGTTAAGGTGCAGGAAATCATCAGTATAATAAAGAAATTTGCAGAGACAAGAAACATTACAGATATGATCGGGCCTGTATGGCGAATATTGCTCTAACCCACATTCGCCAAGTTGTCGAAGATATACAGCATGGAAGTGGTGTACAACTACTTCAAAAGGATCTTACGCTGCGAATTTCGGCGAGCATTTAAACACCATTCAAGCTTATAATGAAGTAAAAACTTCATGGAGGTCAAAGCCCTCTATGATAGTAGTTACACCAAAACACAAAAATTTCGGAAATCATACTAATTTTCTTCTAAATTTTTTTTTTCGAGTACAATAAATATCTTTTATTTTAATTTGTAAAACACCTCCAATTGCTCGATTTACGAGTAGAGAAATTATATTTCTTACTCTCCTGCACTTACCGTTTAATAACTTCGGTGAATACCATCCGATTTTCATTCTATAGCAGACTTATGTATATATTTCTCGACTTTTTTTACATTATTTTCATATATTTCGAAATTCACAAATGTTTTTATTTAAAAAGTCTATTTACTTGTAAATGAGTAACGTTCCAATTTTTCGCGAGTCCACTCAAAATTAAAACAATTAGTTTTTTCCTTTTTTAAAACAGGAAAGTTTCCTTGCCACGCCCCAAAGTAAATCACATTTTCTTTTCAATATATAGCGCCAGTACTTACAATCCGATGTTATCATGTGGCGATTAAAAAAGTTAGAATGTCGGCTGTGAAGGTTAAGGTACGCAGCACAAACTTCCCTTAGCTGTACAAGTGCATAATTGTGTGGGCTGTTGTTTGACAATTTGACGAAGGCATAGCACGGTGGCTGATCATTACCAACATCGATGAACAACATCATGTAATATAGGACACAATACAGTCCTGTCGTCTTTCAGTAGTGTAGCAAACAATTCACGGGCGAAGTAAGATGTCAATCGGGTACAACAGATTATCAATCTTCTCATAATTTTTCTTCTGTATTCAAGGATCTGAACACGGTCGGCAAATGTTTAGTAATTTTCACGACTTTTCTTTATAGTAAAACATGTTGACGATCATAAACAAAAATATTCAACATTATATTTTAAATGAAACGTTCGAATAAATTATAAAAATTAATACAGCTTTTAACAAACCTTAATGGTAGGACTTCTATGATAAAGTTTCGTATCACATCTTTATTTATAAAAATTTTTTCATTTATTTATTTTGTTAATTTTTCAAAACTTTAACAAAACAGAGTGTATTCCTTCTTGCATGAATTTCAGTGGTAGAAATTAATATTTTTATACAAGTACTTGGAAAATCATTGTTCCATAAATGAATAAAAAATATATTCATTTACTTGATAAATTGCGTTTATTTTTACAAATTGAAATTGAATTTTACTGGATTGCGTTTATTGAGTTTTAAAAATTTATGTCAGAAGAAAGTAAAACGACTGAATGAAAACACAAAAATTGTTGGATTTTACGCGGTCGTCCTTTGGCACAAAACATCATTAAGCAAGAGATAAAAGAACATTTTAAAATAAAAAAAGCTTTAATAACTCGTCACCAGTTGATAACAAAAAACACTAACTTTTTGTATATTTTCAACATGAAGAGCAATTTCATTTTTATATAAGTGGTTTATAAGCCAAGTGGTTGGCGTATATAGAGGTTGTTCTTGAATTCTGCTTGTGACTTACTCAAGCGTAAAAATTTTGAGAAAAACATTTTTTTACAAAAATCTCATGCTAAACTGTGTGCAAGGAAGAACATTTTATTTATCATTTTCCGTAAAGAATTGAAATATATTTGTCCCAGGTAACTCAAACGGCGATAAGACAAAGTATATTATACGATTAAATACACCAGCTTTTTGGAGTTGGTTAACATAATGGTGTCCCCTGCCAAGCTGAAGAATCACCAAACTCGTTCGAATATATAATATGTAGACTATGCCAAGAAGATGACAAGCAACTCGAGACAGATTAAAAAACGAATAATTAGATTGAAAATATAACAGAATTAGAATATCTTAGGGATTGGAATTTTAAGAACTTACGAATATATTTTGGGAAAACAAAGTTTCTTTGCCTGGCCAACTTGGACAGGTTTATGGATTTTATGTCCTGAATTCAATTTTTTATCAGCGTACAACATTTATAGTAACATAAATTTAATCCTCTTTTTTCTACCTAACCTAACCAAAATTAGACAACTTTTGTCCTGCAAACGGACCACCAAACGACTCTTATACTCCGGATGTTCAATTTATTTACTGGAGATCTTCTTAACTTGCAGCAAGGTATATATTTTAATTGCTCATCGCAGTTTTTAAATTATTGCAAGATATTTATTTCATAAGATAAATTTTGTTTTCATAAAATTTTCCAAACTTTTTTACAACACTATACCCATCTGATCCTGAGAAATCAGTGAAAATTATATATTTCAAAGTACCACTTTTAGCATTCGATTTTTAATATTTCTAACCACCGCGGTGCACCGTAGAGTAAACTGTCTAATGGAAAAAAATAAAAAAAAAACTTTCGAAGCTGACACTCCCACGATTCCAGAGGTGGTTTGGTTTTTCAAGTTACACGGGCTTAAAGTCGAATTATTTTCATAATATTTCACAACTTTTAAGTACCAAAAAATGGGTTTGAAAAATATATATAAAATGTTCACTTTTCAATAAAAATGCTTGCAATTATATTTGTTTTATTTAGAAATGTAGCAGAAACAATAAAAATATCCTAAAAATTCGAATATTTATAGCAACACTGTAAGAAAAGTTGTGAAGAAATTAGCCAAAATACGTATTAAAAAAAGTAGTCATCTTCGTTGGACCTGAAAAACTGGGCACACTACAAACTACTTTTATGCATCAATAATCTTATTTTCTGTTATATATACTAAAATATGTATAAAAGGTTCAGGTGCTTTCTATGCCAACTTTTGAAAAATAATAATTTTAAGAATCATCCATATTTGATATATTTATTAAAATTATCAGTTGATATTTTTAATGTTTAATAATGTGTGATAATAGTAGCTTTGCTTTAAACCATAGAATACCAATTAGGATGACTCTAACACATATAAAACCTTATTCTCACATATTTCGAAATACGTACTTAAGCAAGAACCGTCAAAAAGACGGGGTCGAAGTGCTTTAGACGACAAACCAAACCTAAGGATATGAACAAACTTAGCATTGCTTATTCTCCCAACGAAGACCATTATAGATGTCGAATTTCATCTTTACATTGTTGCTAAGATGCTTTGAGTGCATGTTACACATGCGTATCGATTGCCTTTTAAGACTTGACAAGTTAGGACCGATAAGAAAACACGGTATAGTAAAAGAAAAACAACAAATTCAAGATAAATTTCGATCTGAGATGGGATTAACAGCTGATAAAGTGAAGTTTAATTTTTTCACCAGTAATGATGGCAATACAGTTCGAAACTTTTTTGACGAATTTAACAAATCGTGCGAGATTACAGGAGTTAATGAGCTTTTGATATATAATTTGAGTTAAATTTTAAAAACAATACCCTCTATATAATCTATAAACCTATAATAATATATCTAACTTTAAACAGCTAACGGAGGAAACTCGATATATATTTAAATAACTGTGATTGGTATTATATGCCATCAACTTTGCATAAACTTCTCATTCATGGTTGTGAAATCATAAAAGATTTTGATCTACCTATTGGTAATATTTAAATACCTGTATGAAATAAGCATTTCGTTTCAAATATTATCTGGGTTCATGTTAGATATGCTTTCTGAAGATGCTTTAGAATGTCTACACAAAACAATTAGATAGAAAAGACTTGAGCAGAGTCGAAAATTGTAATCAGGATTTATTGAATAAACTCTTAATTTCTTCTGAAATTCTTCTTCTCATCTAATACAATAAATACAAGCAGCGCTTTCAACAATAATCAAGAAATTAACAATTACATAATGGTAGATGAATCTTTTAACACTGATTCAGATTCAGGAACTTATTTTAGTGATTAAGAAATTTTTTACACTTGTTATGTTGTTTGAGTTTGTTTGTTACGTTATTATTAATCTTTATATAAATATGTTTTTCATCTTATATATTCATATAATGTTATTTGAATACCAATGGTTATGAGTATTTTCAAAGCTTTAAACAATAAAAATACTAAAAAGTTTAAAATAATGTTATATGTAAAAAGGTATACGACAATTCTAAATAATTATAACTTATAAGGAAACTATCACGCTGTTTTTTGTTGAAATGGTAGATTAAATAAAAAATAATAATAATTACTGAAATGTGGGAATTTTAGGTATTTAATAGTCCCCGTACCGGAAAAATAACAGGACTTCTAAAAATGTTAATTAATTTTTGAAAATAGTAGTTCAAAAGAGATATGTGCCAAGAATTTCATTAAGCTACCATAACTCCTTCGGTTTTTTCCAGTTTTACTATGGGGACCGTTCACTGTGCACCGTTTCAAATTTGACAATGGGAGGGTTGCAGTGCTCTAGAAGATTTTTTACATCGAAATGTTTTTTTCGCATACACACACTGTGTATTACAACTGCATTTTTTCCCTGTTAATTTTAAAGCCACCCTCGTTATGTCCTAATGACCAATTTCAAGATTTATGCCCGATTTATGTATACAGAATTTACGACAAATGACTGACATTAAAAACATCTGCTGTTGTGAAAGCAAAAGTTTGCCAACAATTTATAACTTCAGTTAAAACTTTCAGAAACGACGTTACTTTTATTAACCAAAGCAATAACTTTTTATAATCTTGAAAGAAAATTATAGAAAATTTCACACGATGTCAAGTACAACACAGATTTACCTGTTTTTTACATTAAAGTTTATTATGAATCACTTTCAACGCAGAGTGGTCCATAATTGTTTTCATTCGGTCAAAACTCTTTCACTTTTCAATTAATAAAGATTTTCTAGTTCTCCTTTTAATTCAAAGATAACAGAGAAAACTTTTATGCAGTTTAAGCTTCTTTAACATCTGTGGGAACATTTAGGGTAAAATTTAAACTTTTTTCTTTGCATAGAAATTCGTGTTTTTTTGTTTCAGTTATAAACAGGCTTTATAATGACAATTAAGTCTTTATACAATCAACAAAGTGAATGAAAAAAGCATAACTGAAAAAAGTTTGTTTTTTCAATCAAATTTGCTCGCTGCACGCAAGTTCACTCATATTTGTTTTAAATCTAGAAATAAGGTCTATATCAACACCTGTTATATTATTTGCAGTTTGGGGGTCTAAAAGAGTCTTCTGGCGGTATTGCCGTCAAACGTATTGTCTAATTTGAGACTTTTTCGATCGCACGCAGTTTGAGGTAAATGTACCTACGCACCCCGTTTGGTGTTGCGATGTTTTGAAAATTTGGTTTTTCATTTTGTTCTCATTGGACCAACGGATGAAATTTTTTTAATGATATCCACGTTCGTTATGTTTTTCTGATCGCGGTTTTTCACCTCTTAGATCTATCACTACCCTTAGCTAGCGATTTTACTGGTCTTCCCCCACTATTACATTAAACTCATATGAGTATCATATAAGAGATACTTATCAAAACTAGTACAATTTTCGACAGAAAAATAAAACTCTTTAAAAGAGCTTTATTTTATGACGACAATATAAAACTCTAACTTCATTTCATCCCACCTTTTGTTTTTCTTTGTTAAAGAACTCTTAAGAGAATGAGCAGGTCAGTAGGAAGTATTGATTTCCGATGACAAAAACATGAAAAGTTTTTGAGTTTCAAATTTTCGGATAACACAAATACATTTTTCTTTTGTAGCGTTTTTAAAATAATTTTACAATAGCTGATGCTTTTTTGTGTTTCGTTTCCTTAAGAATTTGGGTTCAATTTTCTTTAGATTTGCTAATCTTCCTAATTTTAGTTTTTTAAATTTTCTTCAGTAAATTTCTTATAGCTGAAACGCCCCACATTTTAATTAAACTGAAAGTAATGAAAGTAAGACTTGTAAAAATTTCTTTAATCTTGTAGAATATTTCTATGAAACTTAAATATATTATTTCCAAATTGCTGTTCTTATGTACTCAATATATAATTCTAAAAGATGATCAAAGTTACCGAATGAAATTCTGAATTTTAGAACAAAGTTAACCCATCTCCTCAATCCCTTTCTGAGTCACTCCTTTATTTTCCTTTAGGTAGGCAAATTTTTAATTGAAATATATTATAAAAGAACAAGAACTGTTATCACATAATCACATAAAATTAAATTACCTAAGACAAGGGAATAGTTTACTTTTCAATTTCCTCCTAATATTTCTTTGGATTTATATTAAACAAGCGGCCAAGTACAATTATGCCATAAAAGATAACACACCCTATTTATTACAGTGACTTTCGAGAACTTGTTTTCTGTTGTGCTGTGTATCTTGAAAACTCAATTGTGGGTAATTTTCTCTTATGTCTTGGTATTTCGGTCCTTTTCAGGTCTTTCAAGATATTACGTTACAAATCTGAGCCCAAAAATCATTTTGGATTTAAGAGTTAATAATATTTTCAACAAATATTTCAATATTATTATTTTTTTTTTATATCTGCAATTACACTATAATTGTTCTTCAATATCTTCAAATTCACGTATTTTTCTTTACAGGTGGTTAAATCCTTTGAAATTTAAAAGTCAATAACGATTTATATTAAAAGAATCAATTATATGTATTAAAAAATTGCAGAAATGCCATAATATATTTTAGGCATTTTGTTCAATTAGAATGTCATTTGCGTGGGTTAATGCACAAATTTACTAAAAGTATTAACTGAAATAAAACAATATAATAAAGTTAATTACAAAAACCCGTATAAATAATCAATGTTTTCTTTTATAAATTGTATAAATTAATTTAACTTTTAAATTAATTTAGCTATTAACTCAATTATTATTTGGCTACGTTGATGTCAAATTTGTGTATACAGCAAGTTCTCATTGCGTTTGTATGTGTAAGAGTGCAAGTCTGCTGTTTTTTAATGTGTTCTTGTAATGTTGTAAAGTTATAGTTGTAATCGGAGCGTTATTATAGGAAGAATTAATACTTTTTATTACCATATACAGTCCTATTTAGCAGAATTTTTTTCTATCTTATTTCTGATGTTGTTCGAGCTCTTTTTCTATATTTAAGGACTTTGATATTTTATAAGCCTCAGATAATATTCAGACGGTGTCATTAATAAATTTTTGTCCAAAAAAACTACTAAAAGGTCCCATTTTTGTTATTGTCTGGAAATGACGTTAGAAAAGTGTTACAAAATAAGTGAGAATATTTACAGTATGGAATGTTGAGTTTAAAACCCTTGGAACTACGCATTCAAGTAAGTCCCTTTAGATGTTCGTAAGCTGTCGCACGGTGTAATTTTCGACAGAAAATTCTACTATAGTTATAGAAACAAAGAATGAAAACAGTGTATTAAATTATAAAAAGCAACTCCACTGCAGGAGATAAAAAAGACAAGTGAAAGATAATAATAATAAAAAGGACGTATTAAGCAAAATAAATATCCATCTTTCCATTTATCTTCCAATACGAATACACAATTAGAAACGAAACAAATAAAAGAGCCTAAACAAAATATTAAAGCAGGAATTTTATCATTTTGCACCACATATAATTTACACAAGACCAACCACTTATTTATACTTGAACTACATTTCTTGGCAGATACGGACAAAGTGAAAGCAAAAACAATTGATGCAAAAGTACCAATTTTGTACGCTAGTAAAGTCTGCAAAAAGTGGCAGAGTGTTATCCTGATTAGCCGATTTTGTTTTATTTATATTACAAAAATTTTATTTTTATTTTTTACCAGAGATGTGCGCGTGACTAAAACTATGTTAACTGTCAAGAAGCTTATTTTATCACGTATGCTCACGGACCGCAAGATTTAAGACTATCTCTCACTACTAGTTGAACAAAAAACAAGACCGGAATGCAGAGATCCGATACACACCCATTATTTCTTGAAGTACGGAACAGTACCACTAGAAATCAATAATATTTTAAGATCATAGTTATAATAAGCTCATATCATGGAAAACTGAACACACAATGTGAAAAAGCTTGGCGCTATAGACCATCCCTGTAACTGCCAGCTAATTTCAACTGCAGTATTATCGTAACCTGGTTTTTGTGCTATTCTTTTCGCTCTTAGAAGTGAAACACTATTATTTTTATTTTCAAATCAACCGATTCCCACCTGACAAGTGGTAATTAATGCAGTTTCGGCTACTATAAAGGAATCGACGAATTTCTTTCATCGAGTTTTTTTGTTCAAGATATCTCACAAGCGGATCAAGCGGTTTCATCCCGATTAGAAGTGACCAACGAGGTTGCGAAATTTGGAAAGTTGAATAGTGGAATTGGAAAGTTAGTGTGTTCGGTCGGTGAAGAAGCTGAAAAGTAAATTAAAATAACAAATGCTTTTAATCTATTTTTATTTTTGAAATATGCTGGTTCGAATGAGTTTAAATTTAGAGGAAAATAAGGAGACCCTAACTGATCATACATATAATTTCAGAGTTTTTCAAATAAACCACTTTTTTCGAATTTTTTAGTTCATGATGTCTCACGACCGGATTAACTCTTTTTGAATCGGTTTACGATGATCGACGTAGTTTTTGAATGTTAAGAGCTGTTTAGTTTGTGGAAAATTACTTTAACAAATGGTCTCTTTAAGTTCTTTTAGGAAATCTAGAAATTTGACTCAAATTCGCAACAAATTTGAGTTCAAAAATGGTCTTCAGAAGGCCAGCAGTGTAATTCGTTTCAGTCGTCCAAAAGTGACAGGTTGCCAGAACTTGTCAAGGAAGCTTCCTACCTTCCTCAAAAAGTTGAGTCCTGATGAGATATGCTCAAAAGGGGTAAGACCAATAACTTCCTAAATTTTTTATTGTTTTAAATTTTATTAGCGGGAAGTTAAAAAATATTTGCGTTTATCAACAATAAAATGACAGAACATCATTCACGCGTACATTTATGAAGAGTATATTTCATTTTATTTCTTTAATTGGAAGCGAGAGCTTTCTTTCCCAGGCGTACAATAACAGAACCTCTGCTAATAATATTTGTAATTAATGAGCTTTAATGAACGTACAGAGAAACAAGTAAAATTGCTGCATCTGCGATTGCCGAATTTTATATACCCTTCACCGATGTACGTCTTGAACTTGTACACGTCATTTTAATTTAGTTTGATTTTTAAAAACCATTTAATTCCTCCAGAGAGCTTCATCTAAAAAGATTTAATAGTAATTTTTATATGCCATATTTATATTTAAGTTTTTCTACTGTGGAACCATGTTTTGAATTTTGTGGATTTTCAGTGGCCACAATTATCAAAACAATCAGTTTCTAGCTTTTCTGGAGGACGACATAACCGATTTCATGGGTAGCTTATAACTACTGGAGAATATATATATATATATATATATATATATATATATATACATATATATATATATATATATATATATATACATATATATATATATATATATATATATATATATATATATATTATATATATATATATATATATATATATATATATATGTATATATACATTTTTATGCTCTCAAACTAGTGATGAATTGGAAATTATATTACGAATTTCCAATTCATCACTAGTCTCTGACTTTTTTGCTTCCCCATATTCTGATACAGTGTGCGATGCTAATACTATCTACCCTTACAAAATAGCTTCTCATGATAATATACATACATTTACTATTACTACCTCCAATATTTTAAATTGTTGCCTCGTCACATATTAGTGGTCCTCATGGTATTCCAAATTGCGTCATAATTAACTGCGCTTCTGCGCCATTGTCCATAATATTTAATACATCTATAAACTGTGGTCATTTCCGGATATTTGGAAAATGTCTTTTATTATTCCTCTATTTAAAGCCGGAAATAAACCTAAAATAAGCAATTACAGAAGAATAGTAAACCTGAGTGTAATTCCAATACATTTGAAAAATTTATAAAGGATAGTCTTAATCATGAAATTTTTTCCTTATTGTCGACGTGGTTTTCGTAGGGGTTTTCTGCTGTAACTAATATTCTCCAATTAACAACTTTAGTGAATGCTGCTTTCGCCAAAGGTTATCACACTAATGTCATCTATACTGATTTGAGCAAGGCATTTGACAAAATTAATCATGCGCTGATTTTTAGAAATGAGCCATAATGGGTTATAATACTAATTTATTATGCTGGATTATTTATATCTTATTATTATTGTGAACAGGACACAATCGGTAAAATTTAACGCTGCAGTTTCAGTGATATCTCAGTAATCTCTGGTGTTTCGCAGGGTAGTCACTTGGGTTCAGTTATTTTCCTTCTATTTATTAATGACCTGCCAGAAGCAATATTATATTGTAATATAATGATATACACAGATGACGCAGATGACGTAGATTTAATGCAATTAAACTTAAGCAAATATAATTATATGCAATTTTACATGTCACATAGTCCTGTTTACAATTATAACCTATATAATTTAATCTAGAAACGCCTCACAAAGTCATGGAGTTGGAAGTTTTACTCGATAGTAAACTTAATTTTGTCCAATACTTCCTATGACTGTTAAAAGTCGGGCAAAACGGTTTAACGACCCATTTGTCACTAAAATATTGTATATTGCATTAGTTCGGTCAATTTTAGAATACCGTTGTATAATTTCGGATCCATTGAACGTCCATATTGAAGGACTTCAAACCGTTAAAAAAAGTTTTAATTTTCTACGTGAGGATCCTTTATAGAAATCGGTTGGCACTTCCATCATATTCTACGTGATAATAAATAAATAAATAAAATTTATTCAAATTTCGCAGATTGTTTTTTAGTTTTAACTCAAACTGCGAATCTGCTTCTTGAGCTTTGAGGTTTGCACTCTAGTGCCATCTTGACGACACTACCAGTCGTCTTTTTGATAGCACGGCCAATCAACTTCCACTTCTTTGATTTTACTTATGTATATTTGTATGGGTTCCTGCTGGTGTCGCTAATATTGTTGGGTAATCATACCCTACACTTGATTTCTTACATAAACACATACATTTTCTTTATGAGAAGTATAGAAAAGTTATACAAAAACAATTCAGCTAAAATTCATAATAAAGGCAAATTATATGAGTTGAACAGACAAACATGTTTTATACAACACTTTGTGAAATACCTTGTTTGTTTCTTCGCAAAATAGTTTGAATTATTTTTAAATTTCAATTAATTTTCAATGTTAGTTTAAGAATTTCTACAATATGTTGACTTATAGTTTATTTCAAGATTTATCATTTTCTGGGGTAAATATTTTATAAATACGAAATAAAGTCAAAGTCATTTATTATGAATTTTAAGTCCCATGCTCACACTTTGAAGGACAAGTTTACGAAGTAGTCCTGAAATATTTTTGATTGCTTTCAATTTAGCTTACAGACTAACGATCCTCTGATTTAATTGCGATTTAAACTAAAACAAAGAGTTCTAACATAATTTCTATAAACTTTTTATTAAAGACAGCAACCATGACATGCAACTATTAATTTAATGTTTAGTTTCAGTTCACAAACTTTCTACCACAACATTATTTTATTAGTTGAATTTAATCGGAAATACTCTTTTGAATTCTTGCCAAATGTCAGTACATTCTTTAAACAGCTGCTGAACAAAGTCAATTATAGTTTCTGTTTATTTTTAATGCAGTTCATTTATAGATTTATTATAAATAATATGGCTTGCTAAATATGCTACATTTCCTGCCAATAAATCAGGGCAACTTGAAGTACGTACAATAAAATCTAGCCAAATGCGTGATGAAACGATTTTGTGCGTGCGGGAGTCCGGTTAGGGGTTGCACTATTGCCACAAACTTTATAACATGTACACCGAACATAAACACAATTTAGAAAATATTTGCCAAACGACTTAAACCAGCAAATTCAACAGTTTAATTTTTTTTTTTTTTTTTTGACCCAAAAACAAAAAAATAGTTTCATGTAATAGAATCAAGTGTTTGTATTACATGTTTTTTTTTTTTGTAATGGCCGTCTATTATTACAGAGAGTTGGAGGGTAAGAAAATTCCTGTACGTTCATGAATTGTGATAAAGGTTGGGTGTTACTTTTAATCTGACAGCAAAAAATAAATTAAAAAAGTTTGGTAATGAATTTTACCTCTTTTAATAGGTCACAAAAAGCAAAGGGTGGTACTAATCTGTTATTTGATTTTGCTTATTTCCCAGATATTAAATTTACTTATTGGTAATGTATTTAAAGAATTATATAAGCAAACAACCCATTTAAATGTATTTTTCTTTCTAAAAGGTCGATGGCTGAGGAGCAATTTTTATGATCCAAGGATAAATTCGGTTTGTGAGTCTTTCGGTTTCATCTTCAGTGTTGTTTGCGTAAAGGGTTTTAACTGACTTTATTTATATTCAACATTAAGCAGGCAGATTGCGCTATTGGTTGAATTCGACTGTACACTGTCATGGTATCAAATTTTTCTCATATGCGCTATTGCATGGTTGTGTCAATAGTTGTCGGTCTGTTTCAATTACGGAGGAATAGCATTGTTTGGTAAACATAAACGGCAACGATTAACACCAGCTTTACCCTCCTGCGTCGTTACTGCAGCATATATTCATCACCAAAGTAAAATCTTAAATGGCAACAAAAAAATTCTCTATCTTGTCAACAATATCCCTGCTTTATAGTTCCAGCCCAATGCACTGCATATATTCTGATCCTAACCAAAATAAAAAGTTATTTCTTTATTATGTTGCGGTAAATAAATAGATAAAAATATTTAAATTTCTAGGCGATAAGCGGTGATTGAAGTAGTTTTCGATTACTACAAAATAGTCAATAACACTCACTGATGAGTTTATAAATTTCGCAGGTTTTCAGATGTAGAACATTTCTCAAATTTTTATGTGCATCATATCTCACGAACGAATTAACTATTCTTACACGACTTGTGATGGTCGACGTAGGCTTTCAATGTCAAGAGCGCACACTGACACATATAGTCATAGTCATCCTATCAAAATTTGCCAACAACGCTTCCTAAGGGAAAGATCTGATGAGAACCCCATTTTCGCAAAACGGTTACCAATAACCTACCGATTATTGAAAGTTTTTAATTTAAATTTAAACTTATACTATCGCACAGAGATTGCGGATAGAACAATGACCACAAATTCAAAGGCGTTCTGCGAACACAACTCGGCCAAATTTAATAAACCTAGACCTCGCATTGCGTCCAACAGACTTGCATCTTTTCGATTCGCGCCGCACTTATAAATTTGGAATAACTTGGTTTTAGTCGCAGTGTTTTCAATTTGCGCCGATTCCATAGCATTTTGATTCCCACGATTTTTTGCTTCAATTTGTGTCACTTTGATTTCGATTTGCGTCGCTACATACTGAACTTTTCGACCAAAGCCAGAGATAAACACTTCTTAACACATGACTGTGGTTTCCGAAATATACATATTTTTCTCCAGTTTTCTTTATTTTTCGATCCTATACATTTGCTACCAGCGCAGTTAAACAGAAAAATCGATTTAAATTGCGCCGCCTCTAGTTGAGTTGGTTCTCTCCCCACCCGTCCATGAAGAAAATCGGGGCTTAGTGTACATACTTGCATATAAGAAAATATGGCACCGGGCAAAATAAGTTATAGCCACATTACTTTTTAGTTTTTAGGTGTTTTAGTAAATAAATTTTCTTTTCACTTTAGTAATTGTTTTAATATTATTTTATAATTTTTCAAGTTATTATACAAATTAATTAACTATAAAACTAGTTTTTAGCTGCACTTTTCTTAATATCGTTACACTATTGCACAAACTATCAGAAAGATTCATAACACATGATATTATATGACTCTCATAATTTTTATGTTGAGCAAAATTCATTCCTCATTCCCGGCAGTTATGAACTACCTATGAGCTAAATGGGCCAAACCTCTAATAAAGACGCCAAATAAATTTTAACTAAGAAAGTTATTGAATTGTTCAAGAGTCAGGTTTTATTTTTACAAAGCTTTTCCTATTATATTTCAGGCATAAAAAGTAAAAGAATAGATGTACAAAGTAAAATAATCATCCATGTACTAGAAATATTTGCTGACGTCTAGAAATATTTGACGCGTAATTGTTGCTGTTTTTGATGTTATTCACATGACGCTCACAAAGAGTTACATAGAACAGATATATAATATCGAATATAAAATAAAAGCAATTTGGGAAATCTTCAAAATTTGGGCTTTATGTTTGTGTAACTTTGTTTGTTTTCACATACAATTTGGGTTGCATTTCAAAATGTTTCCAATATGAGAAAAATATTAAAACTTTGTACATTCAAGGAAAATTTTATTTTCACTCATGGACTTACTTCGACTTATGGCCATACAACTGCTTTTACATTATGTTTGAAATTTTTATTAGCACAAAACTTTCAGAGAAATCGATAAGATCCTTATTTTGTGACTCGGAAGTAGTGCATATCTGGATATTTTCTAAAGCTTTTTACGATGGGTTTCCTTACGGAAGTTTGTCTTATAAGCAACTTATAAGCATGAAACATTTCTTGTTAATAGCACCTTTTGCGTTTGTGCTTAAATAATCACTTTTTGCATATGATAATTTATAGGCTCATGTATGTATACCAAATTTACTGCAATTGAAATACAGTTAAACTCGGCTATAACCAACTCATTGGTGCCTGCAGATATAATTCAATATAAGATACGTTCGTTAAATGCGTAGTGACATGCTTTAGCAAATAAGTTTTAGCTATGAATGAACACACGTATACTTATTTATCATGCATAAATATATATTTATACCAAATAATTCCATTGAAACAGTTCATATTAAAGCAAAGCACATTATTTATAAAGCAAAACAACCTAGAAATAGCAACACAAAATAGGAACTGTCTTATCTAATTAACAAGCATTTTTCGAAATTCATTTTTGAAAATATAACTGAAGAAGCTACACATTATTGCTAGCGAAATATTGAAGAAGAATAAAAAAGTCATGTTTTTTTTATTAAATAAAATAGATATTTTGCTTAAAATATGTTAGAAGATAAAAATACAATAGAAAAATCGAAGAAACTAGATGGACCGTAAAAAGAAGTTCAAAACAAAGATTTGAACAAGGATTTTTGTATGAAAACATTTATAAAAGCAGTTAGACTTCGTTAGAACGGAGTACGATTTTGACTGTATATGAATTATAATTTTATTATGTATAATAAAAACGGAAACATTATTTTAAGATTTTTTTTCTAATATTGAGACGTATTAACATTTCTAAAATAATTTCTTGCAGCAGTGTTTCCAAGTGTATATTCAAGAATAATGCATTATTTAACTATTCATAAAAGGTACCTAATATAAAGGTAATAGATTACCAAATATATTATCACAAGTAGAGTAGGTACAAGGTGAAAACAATAAGAGGATAAAAAACCATCTTGCAGATGCGATGGCTGAAAAATATTTTTTGAGACAAACTTTTTCTATTCTTCTGAAATGTATTATGGAAGAAAAGGAAGTAAAATGAATTTATTCAAGAAAAATTTCAGCAAAAAACAACTTTAATTTCTTTCGTATGTACAAACATAAAACGATTGAACATATACTGTCCGCTTAGCTGTTACCCCAAAGTGCTTCAAAACACACGTAAATATATTTAGTGACATTTAGAAAATATTGCATGCAAGATGTTTAACGAAATATGACAAAAATACAAAAGTGGGTTCTGTTAGTAAAAAAGCGAGAGTAAATAATTTATTTAAAAATAAATTCTTACAACTTCTTAGAGCTGTATATTTCAGCAACTTGAACACCTGTAGAGTTTAACTGTATTATAACATATTGAAACCAAATACATACTAATTTTTACATGCGGGTTGAATTAAGCAGCAACTGCTCTTAATACTTAACAGAGAATTTCTTTCTGTGGATTAAGACCACTTCGGTTGTTCTTATAACGACAAAATCAATTTACTAAATGTAATAAGTTTTTCTTTGAGTAATTCAATTTCTTGTCCTTAGAAATTTTTCTTGGCAAATGCGATTACATACCGTATGCATAGAGTACTTATATGAAGCCGTACCAAAAGAAAAGAATAATTCATTTTTCCTTTTTTTGGAAACTGATTTAATATGTTAGCATACGCTGCGTCGAAACTTTGTAATATTAAAGTGAAATTTTTCTGATTTCCAGCAACAACGGAGTAAGTTTCAAACTACATTCAAACATTTATGATATTTTAAAACTTTTTCGTAACATTTTTATTAATTCATTTCACTGCAATGGTGCGTACAAATATTTCGCACTGCCACCGCTACAATAAATAGTGGCGGTTTTTCTGTTTGACGTTTTTGGCCCTCAAACTCGACAGATTTTTATATACAACTAAACCCCGTATATTTACGTAAAACCCGTATGTTTTCACGCGAAGGAACCACTGCTCATTACGGATGAGCGATATTGCTGTACCTGATTTATCGCTGTTATTGAAAAATAAAATTTGTAACTAAACTTGTAAGTAACTGCTGTGCAGAATCATGATATTTCACTGGTTTTAGATAATAGCGATTATTTTATGCTTGCAATTACGAATAATGTCGCTATTTCTTTTGTTCTCTTTTCTTATTTGTTATCGGATTTTTTTTTTAAGGTAAAATATTTTTTTATTTGAATATATAGACAAGTTCCGTCATAAAAAATATCGTTTTAACGATATTTCATTGAAAGAAGTAAAAATTTGGGATGAATGTAGAAAATGTAAAGCTTTAGTGACATCTCAATGATGTACGGAATAACAAAATCATCTATATGCACACTAGGGAAAATGGAATCAAAAATTGTTTATAATATGTATAATATAGCAATTTTACTGGTTTAATTTATTCGTTTGTTAATAAGTTAATTTTGCTATTGAACGGTAGTATTATGACACAAAATATTCATATTACGACTTTATGGAATTGTCCTTCAAAACTCTTTAATTTTAATATTGTGCCGATTCTTTTTTCACAAAATTTTATTAATATATTCGAAATTAATACAGGAGTGCCTGCGCAAAAAACAACGTAAGTGGTCGACACTCTAAACAAATTATTTTTATATTTAAACAACTGTTAGCTATTGTTGTTGTTTCTCTTACAACTACAATTAGAGTTGGAATAAACCTAACCAATTGTAAAATTATATTAAACAGTAAGAAAATATGAAAGGGGAAGTGAGCAATGAGTTCCTGTTATGACTTTGATATTTGCTTAGACTTCTTACTAATTAAAGTGGAAGTTTTATATAATATATTTAGTCATTCTAAGATATGTTGGGTAAAGGTTCCCTGCATTAGCCCCAATTAAATGCGCAAAGAAACTAGCTTTGATCACTTTGAATTTTTTAATAATATTATGGGAAAAAAGAATCTGTACGATATTTAAAATTACAGACATTTTGTTACATAGATTAATCGGTGAATGAACTAAAAGCAGTCGGCTTAATCGTTTATCAAAAAAGGCAATTTTGAATTACCCGATCAATTAACCTAGTGTTAATTAATCGGTTAACGAATTAAAGGTTACCAGAATTTATACAAAGGAAAGAAAGTCCGGCACCAGACTTTATTCTTTTCTTACTAGAAATATTAATAAAAAATAAAGTAAAGATTCTTTTTTTTATTTTCTAAACCATTAAAACCAACAAGAATTCAGTGGTGTGTGAAATTCGAACTGCATCGAAAGCCATATCTATTGACTTTGTAAGCAAATGTTTTAGGGAAATGACAGTGAATTTATTGCAAACAAAATATGAAAAAACTTAAAACCACTGAAATTAAAAAATATCATGTAATAAAATTTTCTTTGCGATAAAATTGTTCCTTAGCAAATATAGAACAATGAAGATCCATAACAGCTTTATATATCAAGTTAATCACGTTAACCCTTCCCATGATCAAACCAATCTTAAATGGTTATGAAATGATGTGCGTTTCAAGGGTATTTTCTAACTTCAACAAGGGTTTTTAAGCTTTTATGGTAAATCCTTGAGCACACAACACACAGCTGACCATGCGAATCATACTTTTCCTGCAGCTCCTCCTTTAGAGAAACTCCAAACATAAAATTTTATTAAAATTCCAATTTATTTATATAAGATTCAGATACTAAACGTTTTGGCTACCGCAAAAAATTATAGGAATTATTAGCTCCAACTAGTTTCAAGCATATATTTCCTGATTTTAATAATCCTGATTTATTCACTCAAGGATAAAGGTAATAATGTGGTAGATGGAAATAGTAGCGAAAAATATGGAGCTTCTAAACGACTGAGTGACTTTATAAAAATTTAAATCATTGCAGAGGAGGAGTCAGGCTTTCAAAATCGTGCCTTCTGAAGCCTTAAGCTGTAACAGGAGCTGAACTTTAGCCACCTCTCGTGTGAAACATTTTTTCCTTCAACTTTTTGTAAACACTGATCGGTTGCTTGCAATAATTTTTGTATACTTTATATAGTTTTTTAAGTTGAAAAAACCATCAAATTTTTTACAACTTATCGTTCGAATCATGTCATTCAACAGTATTTACATAGAAATCTGTGGGAAAAGTAATCTGCTCCCTTGACGAAATATTTGCAATATCAAAACTTGAAAGCATAATACTACATCATTTTAACAAAAAATATATACAGACAAGAATAAAGTTAATAACGTCCGCAATATACAAAAGATTTTACCAAATATGGTCCAAGATTAATTCAATTATTAATCAAAGTTCAACGAAGGCATTTTTTAAAAGTTAGTGCATGAGTTCATTACAGCGGAAAATTTTATTTGGGAAGACATTAATTACTAAAATTTCATAATATTTCAGCAAATACAGCACAACAGGTAGCGAGCAACTTTAAAGCATTTTTATCGACTGCACAATTTTTTTTTACAATTAAGAGTCATTTGGGTCAACTTTTCATTATCTCTTTTAATTGGAAGAAAACTTTTGATTGAATTAAGCGATTCTCTACCAATTTGAAAAGTTAAATTCCAAATAATAATAATGTATTTTTAAGTTGTTTTTTTTTAAATTAGTTTTTAAACAGTTTTACGGATCGATTCTATAAACTATTAAGCTCTTGACATTGCGAAAGTTTGTCAGTCACCGCAAATCGACGTAAAATCTGTTAATCCGATTGTAAGGTATCGTCAACGAAAGAATTTTAAAAAAAGGGAATTTTTAAAAACTTTTTTTTATATCTCTTGTCAGTTAGTGCGAATATCACGTGGGAATATGTTGATTCATTCAAAGGTCATGGCAGTTCAAATATGGAAATAACAGCATTTTAGCTCAAGAGCAAAATTAGTAAAAATATCAGCTTTTAGTTTTTTTTAGTAGAGAAAAGTTACAAGAATGGCTGGTTTACATATTTCCATGCCCTTCAGGAATATAAAGGTTTGACATTCTGTATGTAATGTCTTTAATATTAATATGCAACGCCATAATGTACATACAGATATTCTGAATCCTTATAAACTGGGAAGCCAGATAAGCAATGTCCGTCTGTTTTTACGTTAAATTGGTTTTCCAGACCAGCTAGAGACTTCATTCTTAGAGTGATGTATTGGAAATAGGTTAGTATTGAGAATCAGAAAAATTCAATATGGGTTTCCAGAGCTGGAAAATTTAAACTTATTTTTAACACATAAAAGTAACAAGCTACAGCTAGTATTAGTCTTTATCTTTATAAACCATCATTTATACTTCAACAGAAATTAAATTGGTATTAAAAATTACAAAATTGCAGAATTGGACAATTGAAAATTTTTTTGGTTTTTTATTTTTTATGTATTATACTAACAATCAGATAACCAAAAAAAAACAGGTACGGGGCTAGACAATTCATTGTTTTTCAATAATACAGTAACGAAGTAACGCTATAACGCAACTGAACATTTTTGATATACTTGACATAAATAAATTGGATTGGTATCAAAAGTTAAGCACAATCGAATATTCGGTTTCGGGATTGGAGAATTGAAATTGCTTTTGGTAGATAAAATTAATCAAATAAGAACGTAATTTTTTTTGTTTATAAATCGCACGAAATTTTTTAAACCAATTTGTTGGTGCTACAAATCGGGAAGTCCAATTACAAGTGCCAAATTTATTTTTTTAATGCTACTTTAATGAAAATAACGAACCAAATAAAATTTTGATATTTTTCTATGACATTTATTCGTTCTACATATCAGAAGATCTGTCAGGGATGGAAACTTACTATTTTTTGTATTAAGTAAGTAAAACAAAGTAAATCTTTAATGTTAAAATTGCTTAACCCTCGTCTCAATTTATATTGAAACATTTTAATGGTGCACTCAAATATGAAAATTAAGTTAAATCGTGTATGTGTACATTATTATTACCTGTGTAAACCTAATGATGAACACTCAATGCAGACTACAACATGTATTTCTTGCAAACAAAAGCAATATATATAATCATCTTTCTGTACACACGCTGAAGGATTAGTAAAATGGTTAAGGAACTGAATTTTTATTTAATTTATTAAGTTTTCTTTATACAAAGTCGTTAAAGGTACAATTGTGCCTGTACAGTCTTTAAGGGATGTAAAATAGCTTAGGCTCTTTATCAAGGGGAGTTGAGTTTCTTCTTTGAAATTTCAAAAAAATAGTTACAACTAAAAGTTTTAAGATGTCAAAAAATTACAAGTATGTGTTATATATGAGAAAAGAGTTATTGCAATTTCGAAATAAAAAAGGTAAAATTGTACCTTACCAGTTCGACGAGGGTTAAATATAATATTCAAATATTGTATGGAAAATAAAAGCTTTTGATCGAATTATTATGTCGAAATATTACCGCAAGTGATTGAAAATTGCAGTAGAGCTCAAAATAACTGAACTATATCTTTCACAACATTTATGTATGTACTTGTGTACATACTCCAGATGCAAATCGTGTCTAAATCGTTTTGAATTTAACATGGAATGACCGTCATATAATTACTCAATTAATTTTAAAAAAGACGGTTAAGCATTTAGTCAGAATTTTTTGGATACATCTCATTTTTTGAAATATCAAACACTTAAGCCTTTTGAAAAATGTCGAGTAGTAATCCATGCTGAACTAAAATAAACAACAACAGAGCAATTATTGCCAAACTTTTATAGCCTGTTTCATAACACATATTTCGTGTTTATAAACTTCTCAATTCAGAAGTCTATAAGACTAATATTTCCATGAATATTTTTATACATTAGTATGTGTGTGTTTGTTGGTTTTTCTTCTCTTCAATTGTACTTAAACTTTAAGTCTTAAAGTAATTGATGTGTTTAAGATATATTTCCCATATTTCCCTTGGATATTTTACACTCTCTTGCTCATCTATTGGTCAGAGAGAAATCGCACATGTACGATAATTTGAAGATGCCTGGTATAGAGGATGTGACATCCCATATTTGTTAAAGATTTTACATGCATCGGCAGCTTTGTTTGTCTGCCCTCATCTTTTCAAACAATATTGATTTATTCGGTATAGTTCTGACCCGCATGGTGCAAAGTTCGTAACAATTGATATATTTTCAAATATTTTCATAAACTTTTATTTCCATCTTACAACAAACAAGTTTTAATTTGTTGTGCTTCAAAAGAAAACTTTTTATTCCCCTAGTGGGTTTCAAAGTTTTTTCCATGAATTAATGTTTTAGAAGTAAAACTTATTTTCTTTGAAGTTTTCAAAACTCTTTCAGAAAATAATTCAATTTTCAAATGTATTAAATAGAACTTCATATTTTAAGATGTAACAACAAAATGAAAAAATTAACAAATATATTATTCAATAGATGTTCCGTCCAAAGACTATTATAGCCTTGCATTTTTTAATCCAATTTTACATGATCACAAGTAACATGAAAAATAATGGATTTCAATAACGGTATATCGATATTTTGAAAAATATATATATCGATATAAATCGTCGACATTCTTAATTCAACTACCGATATATACCTAATTGTCTAGGTTTGATCGGTATCTTCTAAAAGAGTTGCAAGAGAAAATGTGACAGCACCCCACAAAAGTAATCGCTTAAGGGACGATCATATCAACTAAAGTTTGCTCCTCATGACAATATAGAATATATATATATATATATATATATATATATATAATTGTTAATAAATGAACTATTTGACACACTTTGATTGTACTATTATAATATGAAATTTATTTTTTGGGTGGTAAAGCAAATATAATGCATACAGACATTGCTTAACCACCCAACAAATAAATTTCATATTATATATATATATATATATATATATATATGTATATATATATATATACATATATATATACATATACCGAATAATATATTTTTATAAATCGAAATATATTTTCCATTCGCCTAAGCCAGTGACTCCACTGGATCCTACTGGAAACAAATTAATTCTTCATAAACAATTTATGACGAATTTTGTGCATATACGCAATCAATTTTATCTTTACTTTTAAAGAAAATATCATTGATCACGATGCGGTAACGATCCTCACTGACCTTAACACGAACACCAGCTTAACGTCTTAAGATATACGACATAATGATGCCACCGTATAAGTTATTGAACATATCGTGCGATAAAGGAATTTATACAGTATTTAACAGCAAAATAAATATATACAACATTTAGTCAACTTGTATTTTCCATATTTGAAGCAAAATTGTAAGGGTTAGTTTGCGGGCAATCACTTAAGGGCCAAATAAACTAAGCAAACAAACGAAAATTTTACGTTTGTGCAAAAGAAAACTCAAGTTACTTTCGACACTTTGAGCGGCATATTAAATTTAAAACAATTAGCAATGAAAAATCTATGCATGTATTTATGAGTTTTGCGTTGCCTGTGTGCAAATGAAAAAATTTGTTTGGCAAACTGCTTGTGTAGTTTATTTAGACTTCATGTAGTTCCCTCAATCGGCGTTTCATTTTAGTGCTCTGTCTTTTCCAAATGCCGGAAATATTATTAAGAAGTTACTCCAAAAATATAATTATAGTGCTCTTTGACATCTATTCAGTGCTTTTTTCAATGATCACAATTTTTGAAACTGAGCTTTCTGTTCTGTAAACATGTCTGATATTCTTTTAAACATTCGTTTCTAGAACAAGTTGAATTCATAATTCAGGATACGATTCTGTTATCTTGGTTGGGTGTCAAAATTGTCGGTATTGTTGTTGACAAGGTAGAACGATTTTTACTGTCGTGTATTACCGAGTTTATAAATGAGTATAAAAATATTCGTAAACATAAATCTTTTATTCATTTTTGTGTTGAAGCTGATTAACTAATTATGATGCAAAAATATAACGTGCTGCAACTGGCACTTTGCATTTTATTTTTGAAGTAAATCCCCATTGTAGCGATTTATAACCTCACAGTCAAACCAATAAAAGAAACGAAGAAGCAAAGGATATCTCGAAAAAGAAAGACTTTTGCGAGATTCTTTATTATTATAATGAAAAATATTTAACTTTTTAGTTTTTTACCGGCAACTCTTTAAATGTTTTTTTCTTTTACTCCTACTGTGCTGAACGTTTTCCCCTAATAGAGCATTTACATCTTCGCGATATCTAATTATTTCTATCGGAATCTCTATCAAAATCTATATCGTTTGAGGCAACGGTTTTTGATAAAATTTCAATGCAATACCAACAATAAAAATAAGTGTACATATATATGTAAAACAATTGACCATAAAGGTTATTCCCGCAACTTCCCGCTAGTTTGAACCTCAAAAATAACGTAACTTGGTTTGTAGTGCTGTTCTATACCTTTGAGCAATTTATATATATTTATATATATACATATATTATGTTATTTGCAAACTGCTAAAACGCTGATAGATGTAATATTCGAATCATATAAAACAATCGAAGTTTCAAAAGTTTTTCGCTCGCGACATCTCATGAGCAAATTGATCGATTTTGACACGGTTTGCAGTGATTACGTAGCCATTTCAAAGTTATTTCCAAATAAACACATTTAGAAATAGATTCTAGTTTTTTGAGATTTCTTGAGATCTACTGGTTCCAATAGATTCCAATTCACAGCAAAGATGAGTTTCTTAGCAGGAAATTAAACATTCAATGGAACATTTTCCTTTTAATATTTTGAATTTTATATAAAGAAATGTTTCTCCAAATAGGCCTCTTCAAATGAAGTTTTCTATAGCATGACCGAACAAAGAAGTCATTCTTGTGATGATTTTTTGAATAGTGTCAAAAGCTGCTTACATTTTTGGCCGCCATTATATTTTTTGTTTACCTTTTACCGATGTTTGTTTACTATTTTAGCTTTTGTTATTGTAAAAAGCATTATTGGAAAACGCTTTTCTTGACAAAAATGGAAGAATTTCACACAATGGAAATCATGGCTTGTTTTATTGTTTTTCAGACGACCTGACAGTTGGGCCATGGGGAAATCTAATCAAAATCTAATAGATCTGTAACAAAGTTTCGTAAGTACACTATAGTTTGGCGATGGGATATGGCGATTTGTATAATATTTTTCTCTTTGGTATACATTTCCACGAGAGTCTCCTTTTAGTTAATAAATATGGTCTTAAATTACTATTGCTTATGATGGGATTTATCGTTTTAACATCACTACAATATATTTTATAGGGTACATGCGACTACACATTCTATAACCTTCTTTCAGGCAAAATTCCCAAGATGTATCTTTGAATTTTCTTTCGCAAAACTCTTCAAACAAGTTTACTAAAACTTATATTCTCTGTGGGGTTATTTAAAACTTATACCCACGTTCTAACATTTAAAACTATCTTGGCTTAATAATAGTTTGCAGAAATTCATAAACACCCCCACTAACAAACGCATTTCATTTTTTCCAGAAGTCTTGAACCAACATTGGAGAGAGGGAGTATTTGAAATTTAATAAGAAGGGAACATTTCGAGCCATGATTTATTCTAACAGTTCAACTAATTAATGTTGAATTTACATTTGAAATAATTGGCAATCAACAATTATTTCATTGTTTTCGCTTCAAACTAAATTACAAATTTATAAATAAAGTCAAGGATTTTATACTATTTTGTCAGATGCAACTGTATGCGGGGCGAATTGTATATGAGTTTGGTTATGGTAATTTGTAGAGAAGTTTACAAAATTAGACATTAAATTATTATCAATTTCTTTTATACGAATATGAGGGCTTATCCATAATTGTTCATTAAAGTTGAAGTGCGCTTTATAACAATATTAATATTGATTCAACCAACAACACCAGGTATCACAATGCACGGCAGTCGGAATGCTGAAATCTGTAAAGTGCAGTATTTTATACACCAGGGCCCTGTTTCTCAAAACTTCAAGTTACAACTCTACCAATTGAATTTTAAATGAAGTACTATTTCTACAAGTAATTTTATATTGTTATAGTTTGTTGATTTTAGTTGACCTTTTATTTATAAACGCTTTTAGTTAAGTAATTTTCTTTCGGCTTAAGGTCAGTATTTTAATTTAAAAACTTATACAAGTTTAATAAAAGGAAATGTTGTTTTTAAATCCTTTTTAATTTTATTTGTTTGCCCAATATTTCAATCAACATCGCTGATCATCATCAGGGACTATTTAAAATGAAAGGAAAACAGACTTATAACTACAAACAGTTTTTGTAATATTTTTATATTATTTTTATTTAATCGTACGCTAAATACTTACATACATATACGTATGTATGTACATATGTACATATATGGGGAAGATATTCAAATAAACTTTTATCTTAATATTTCAAAAATTTATTTTCTACATGTATTTATGTGTTGTTTAGTTAGTGGGTCGGAACACAGTGGTCCACCACAATTATGTTCTAAAATATAATTTCCGTTATTGATTTTAAGGATTTGATTGCAAAGTGTAACGCAGTAATGAAGAATTTCACACACTTTGTTGGATATAAGTAGTTAAGACATGGGAACTTTTCTTTTAATACGCCCATGGTATTTTCAATAATTCCCACTTTGGACCTATGATGTGTCAAAAATTTTCTATTTAACTTAGCAAATTCATTGGATAAATAATTGGATTCAATGATTCTCTAAGGCGGTAAGCAGAATCAACAAGAATATACAACTTTTAACTGGTTTCCGACCATTTATTCCGTCTATTTGACGGAATAAGACGCAATTTTGTTGAGCTCTGGCGTCATGCGTACTTCCAGGTCAGTTTACTAATGGAATGTTTATCATGGCGATCAGCAAATGCCACTTCAAGGTTTGTCATGCATGTATTTAATTATAGTTCCATCGATGCATCCACAAGCCACTGGCGTATAACATCAAATTTTTCAATAATACTTTTCATAGTTTATTTTGATAGTTTTGAGAAAAATAAGAGTATTTTTATGTTTACAGTACTTGCAAGCACTTGTTTTGGAAGCACCATTCATATTATAATTACGTGATTTTGTGAAACTGTGCCATCCCATCCAATGCAGAGTAATATGTGACACAAGCTTTGCTGTCATTGGATTATTTCTTTTTAGTGTTGCAGACAATTCTTGGTCAGAATGGATTAACTATTTTTGGCATACCAAAACCCTCATCATCACTTGATTCACTGGACTACAAGTTTCTCTGCAATGCATTGCAATGTATCAAAATTAAAATTGTAAAACAGTTGTAATACTCAATATTTTTTACGCATTGCCATTGACTTTAAGTTTCTGGACAGGTATTACAAATCAGCATTTGAAATTTTAAGTTTCGAAAAACGAAACTGTCTTTTTTTTGTATTTTATCTTGTAGTTTACAAGTGAAGCCATAAGATTATTTATGTTTTAAGAAACAGGGACCTTGGAACTACTTCGTTTGTAAAAAAAGTTTTGTTATTTGAGTTCATAAATGCAAATAACCTCTTAACCCTAAAGACTGCAAATAAACCGGCATTTATTAACAGAATAGGGGAAGAAGTTATTGATAATTTTTTATATTCAGACTTGCATTTCTTCTCCGATCATCACTATATTTTCGTAATAAGAGCTCAACCTTCCCCACTCTGCTTCCGCTCATTGAGAAGCTGGAACGAAAATGACTTGGTTTTTTGGTTTATTAGTCTTCGTAAATTTCAGTATTCCTAATTTGAAGAAAGAATGTCATAAGCTTGCTTTTGTATGTAAATGGTATTGGGATAATGAAAGCTATAAAAGTAACTGCCATATTTATTAAGACAATTTTACCCGAGAAGATTTACATCAGAAAATAAGCTGGATGTAGAACCAGATTTTTGTCATCAAGTCATCTTCAGCTGTGATGCTCATTTCTGAGTTGAAAAGTATATAAACAACTAGAAACAATCACTGTTCGGAGAGGTTTACTTGCCGGAGGCGGTAACGGGGCGTTTGTTTTCAAATCCGAAGGAATTGTCAACCTTTTTCGATAGAATTGACACACCAAATTAGCAATGATTGATCATTTAGAAGTCTGCATTTGAAGTGTTATTGACGAAATAAAGCCGGCTATTACAACATCGATAACATGGCCAGAAACTGTCTTTGAAAACGTTAACAACTATGAAATTTGTAATCTAATAATAATAATAAGTAATAACTTTTAAGGCGAGTTTAAGAAAATTTATATTTTTTCATAGAAAAGATATAAAGAATGATTTTTAGCAACTTTCTTTTTGGCAACACAAACTGTTTGGGAAGCAAGACGCAAATTTATGATTGTACAAAAATACCGCTTCCACAACGCTTGCAAACTAATACATTTTATTATCAAAATCCATGCTCAGCTTAGAAAACTTTTTACGTCAAAACTGTGTTCAGAGCTGAATTGCATTATTTGGTGCGAAGAGCAATCTTAAGCCAGAACTGAATATTAAAGATCATACTTTTCAAACACGACGAAGGCAGAAACGTTACTGTACATGGCGAGCGCTACAGCGCTTTGATTGTAAATTTATTTTTGTCTATTTTTACTTCGCGGGTAAATTTAATTCAGGTGGTACCTCTGAAGGAGGGTGCTGCTGTATTCTGCTGGTGCCAATCGCTGTCGCTGATGTTCATCAACCAGTGCTATGCTCGGCATCTAAGGCTTCGTGGTGTTCAGTCAACAGCAACCTCATCATTACAGCTCATGTATAATTGTGCACGTCTTTCAGAAACAACCATTTTACAGACGGTCAAAAACCTGATGGTTGCTTCTGATATAGCTTCTGTTTTTACGAACATTTGATTTACTCAAAATTTTTGTTATATAATTTTGTGTTAAAGTGAATGTGAAATTAACTTAAGAGACTATACAATCGCAATATGCAGCGTTATTTCGTTCATAACTTCCACAGCTCAATCATTGCAAGCATATCATCCTTGGACAAGTCAAACTAAAATGTCGAACAAAATATTAATTGAACTAATTATGAATATTATTCTTTACCCATGTAATTCCATTTCATAACACTACTTTTGTCAAAAAAAATTCACACACAAAGTTAGTAGAAAAAAAATCTATATTCTATTCATACTGTGTCATAAAGTCATAATATTTTAGAACAGATTAAAAAAGTTATTGTTGTGCTGCATACAAGAAAGTCATAAGATGACTTCATGTATGTTTTTGTTTTGTCATATATGGCACTAGACATCTGAGTCGAGCTGAATAACTTTAGGCGAGACGGCGATAGCATATGTTTGTCGCCGCTACTTATATATGAGTCACGGCTAAAAAATTATTCATACCTATATGTCTGTATATTAAATCACGTTTTTATAGCATAAAAAATTAAAGGAGAACTAAATCGCAAAAACCAAATATATACAAATTTTTCTCGTGTAACTCACGTTACACTGAACGTTTTTCCGTATGCCACCGGAAAAATATGTATTCAGCTCATATCAAGACAGCAGCTGTTTTAGTTTATATACACAAATTTATTTATATATTCTTGTGAATACTAAGTTCCGACGGGTTGTTCCCACTATTCATATTTTAAATGCTATTATTTTATGACTTATGCCTACAATATGAATACCCCAATTATTTACATTGCCTTTTCGCAATGAAACAGCTGATGTCTGAAGGTTTCTCAGAGGAAAATAAAACACGGTCTAAATCAATTCGGTCTATGACTTTGTGTCTGCAATGTTTTAAAGGTAGCACTCGGTATGTACATGTAAATACATTTCGCAGTGTGAATTTTGACATGTCAGCTGTAAAAAGCATGACGTGCATGGCAGGTTTTATTAACTGCAAGACTTAAAATAAGTTAATGTTATTTATGTAATGGAATTGAAAAGGTGCAATATTTATTGAGCGTTTACCGGAACCGAATTGTAGATACTCATTGTGTGAATTGCTTAACATATTTTATAAATTGTTCTATGATGGTTATTAGATTCTTCGTATCTGACTATTTTAGTTTTCCTGCCTAAAATTTATTTATAATTTTATTTTTTGTTCATAGAAATGAATGGTTCTTAAAAGACGCAGTTTTAATGGAAAAATGCTTATTTCTTTTGAAAATTCACAATATCTTTTAACAGCAGCGATTTAATCGACCGACAATCCAATTAAAACTAAAAAGTACAAATACTCCTGAGTGCTTTTGTGGTTTTACAATTGTACTCATTCACAAAGAAATCTATCGTCGCAACAAATATTTCAAATTTATTTCCAAATCTAAGTCCATAAAGTACTCGTGGGTAATGAAATAAAATTCCATAACTTCACACAAACAGGCTCTTTGCAATGTGTGGAAGTAGTTAATGATATGATAGATAAAAATAAAACGTTCTTACCTATATTTTGTATAGATTTCTGTGGTGATGGGCGTAGAGGGGTTTGGTAAAAGATGAGCCTTCTTCCATTCTGTGAAGTGCAAGCAATAAATTTTAAAACTTTTGCTTGCGTAGAAAAAATATATACGAATATATTAAAGAGCTTAAAGTTTTCCACACAAATGTATGAAGTGGTCCCATTGTGCCACTTACTACGCCACCAGTCATGTCTCTTTCCAGATCGATCAGTTTTAATATTATTTTCATTCAAATGAAAAATTATTCAAATAACAATTAGTTAAACGACAATTGTCTTATAAGTTATTCGAATAAAAAAAATTTTTAATTCAAATAACGCGAAAACGACCTGTCATGACGTGGCGTTATGACAGGTCGTTCTCGACTGGTTCCCAAGGACTACCAACCCGTTCGAGTTTCAGAACTTTCTATGAGAGGTACCTTTAACTTTTACATGTCTTTATCATTGGGGGGCTTGAGTTGAGAGGTTCTGGACCTAACCTTTATGTAGTTGGTCTGTTGTTGTGTCCTTAGTATCACTCCCAGTTATGGTTTCGTTAAAACCGTTAACGAGTAACAATTGGTACAACATTTCAGGCAGGGCTATTATATTCTATATTTACTTATAAAAAGCCCAAATTGCATATAATCAATATTCAGGTTCGACGTTAAATTGTAGAATTGTTGAATATCTTCAATAAAAATCTTGTCTTGTGGTGTATGTCAGTAAAATTGGAATTTCAATAATATAGCAAATTTTGCGAAATCTTCTATCATGATGTTTGCCTTATTGTTTGATTGAAGATGAATTTATATATAAAAATTTATATACTCGCTATATATCTATATGCACTTTATTTCTTAATAACAATGTAGCGATGAAAGATTGTTTACGATATCAAGTGGTTAAGCTTCTATGTCAAACGTTTGGCACGTTTCTTTTCCGATTATATTGATATTTTTATAAGAAAAAGCTTAAATTTTCAGTTGGAAACAGTGTTAGGAAAGTATTTAATTTTTCGTAAAAGCACAAGTGGTAAATGCTCTTAAAATAAAATCATATATAAAAGAAATTGCTTTCAATCCAATCGAAATACATTTTTATTGCAAAAAGAAATATATTCGAAAAAAGCGAGTGCAAAGAAAATAGTAGATTTCAATGTTTTTAAAATTGTTTTCAGCGAACAGAACCATGCAAATTATTTAAGCAGTAATTAAATCATAAACAATAACAAACTAAGTATTCAGTTGAAAATTGTTTTTCTGTTTACCATTAGATTTAATGACTGTTCTCCCAAAATAGCAAAAAATAATAAATACCTTTTCATGAAGTGTTTCATAACAAGCAAATATTTGGAACTCACAGTTTTCCATAATGAACACAAAGTTAAGAACTAAGTTTTATTTCAAATATTTACTTACCAAACAGCCAATTGTCCAGGACGAAGTTGCCGTTGTAGTTGTTTAATTTTAGTGAATAAATATCAGCAGCAGAAGTATGCGTAATCTGTGACTGTTTATGGCAACAACAGCGTTAATAACAATTGAATATTAAAAAATTTTGGAGATTTAGAACGACTTTTTGTCCAGATATTTATGACTAGTTATGTTATTTTGTTACAATTCAATAAAACAACTATTAAGCGGACACTCATTGTGGACTTAAAAACTCAACCGAAGAGAACTGTCAGTGTATGTTGATAGCGCTATTAACAATGAGCTGATATAGTAATGAAATTTGTTGATTGATTTAATTTTTATTTCGTTTTTTATTGCGAAGAAAAATTTATTATTGACAGCAGCTATAGAAACAGCTTTTTTATTGGTAAGAAGTCGTGTAGCAATGAACTAAATTGCAGCAACATCGGTGTGGCACCATCATCATCCAAATAACCCTGCGTGTCGGAAATCATATATAAATAACACTTTGGCTGGCATTAACTGTGGCAATAATATTACAATCGTAAACGTAAATTTACTTCAATTCGCCATTTTAATTCGATATTTATTTGTTTACGTTTTGTATGTTCTTTTCAATTCTTTTTTTAATCTCATTTCATTCGAATCTGTTTTTAACTTTCCTCGTTCACAGAAGCATTGATTTTATCGGATTTGAATTCTCCTTTATTATTTTGTATTCATTTGAATTGTAATATTTTGTAGATGTTTAATTTCAATTAATATCTGAAAATAAAAATTAAATAAATAAATAAAGGAATTGTAGATATTTCAAAGTTATTTCAAAAATAATAACAACAAGCTTAAAATTACTTATTACCGCTAGTGATGGAAGATGTGTATGTGAATATAATAAATCGTAAGATAAAAAATTTATGTTGTCCATAATACAACCAACGTTTTTTCTATTAATTTAAAATATATTTCATCCAATTCATCAAATTTTGAATCCGAATGTTCTGTCACACATTGCAACTAGCTAAAATCCCCTCAATTGATCACTTTGAATTTTTTAATTATTTTATATAAAATACTTACAAATAAAAAAGTATGCAATTAACTCATCTTCTAACTTTTCAAACAAAATGTCAAGCATACTTTTTTTTTGCAGTCAAGCTGCGTACTTAAATACTTGTAAAAATTACTCACGGCATTTGCCTATGATCTGATTGGTGAAAATGAACTTTTATGTGACGTTAATCACACGTGTACGAACTTGCCTAGCTAGCATTTTTAGACGTAGAAGAATTTTCCGAAATCGAAGGCGATTTCATACGCCAATCGCGTAAGTTCAGTCCAACGGAAGAAACTGTGTCATTTGTGATTCGTTTTAAGAGACGTGTAGGGATCTCTAATTCCTAATTCAAACGAACAATCGCCATGGATTGAAGTAGGAACACCGTTAAAAAAACGCAAAATCATTATTTAGAAGAAATACGATTGCGATGAAATAATAATCTTGAAATGGTCGTCAGAATGTTTTAATGACGATTGTTAGCTAACATAAAATAACTTCGTCCAACTATTATCAAAATGACTCGCTGAATAACAATTTGTAAGAGATAATACAATCGGTCACTACCACAATCTTACACTAAACTCAAATATGCATAACGATTGCCAAAATGATTCGCAATAGTATCATTTTAAGACTAAAATTGTACACCAAAATCGTGTGCACATTTACAAAAGGATTCATCAAATGATGGCGCTCGTCAAGTTATTTTCAAAATGTCACCTGAGTGATGTCAAGCTTTTTGACATTAATTGCATAGTTCGCAGCATAGGATGAGTTACATCTTGTATTTTCATAAGCAGTAAAACTCGGTTACATCGGTTGTTATGAAACAATTCCAAGCTTCAATAGTTTTGTTGCTATTTTCATACAAAAGTCTTTAGTCATACCGAACTCACGGCTATAGAATACTTTTTTTAACAAACTACTTTTTACAGCCCCACAAAATAAATTTTACCATTTTGTAGCGAATTGTGCAAAAATATATGTGTAACATCAATAATATATTTTCATAAAGCACGTCACTTTGCGTATTGCGATTTTTTCTTATAACGAACTTTTCTTATATCGAAATATTTTTGCTGACCCCATGGAGTTAGCTCTAGATGAGTTTTACTGTAGTATATTTTCTCAGTTTTTCGCAGTGAATAGTCGTTATGCGTTCCAGTTGCGTTCCTATTATTAAAAGAAAATTTGATGTAGCTGAAATTTTCGAAAATTTTATTTCCTGTCTAGCAAAGCTTGTTTATATATAATTCTGGAACTTTCGGAGTGAAGGTCTGAAAAACTACAGCTTTGGTATAAATTTTTCGTCCAGAAGTCAGTTTAACATTTCAAATAGTTGTACATAAATTGCATGACTGAGCCAAATGACGCTTTGGTTAGTTACTTTGAACCACTACAAAATTTTTTATCCATCCAAAAGCGGATGTAAGTGTATGTGAGTCCTGAGATTATTGAAATATCTTCGTTTTGCCTTTGTTGGGCTACTTTGCACAACTTTTGTTTTCCTAATCAAAATACTATTATTAAAACTTATATGAGGTTTGGGAATTGTATTTCAGCAGATGAATTTCATATTGAACATGCATCATTTGCGAAAGGACGACCCAAATTAATACAAAAGACATTCAAGAAATTGCCAAATGGCTGGCAAAAGTATAAATATTTTTTTGTGGAATCAATGAATTTCTAATTGTGTGTGTTTTTGTATTGATTTAATATTAGTTATTCGATGGTATTTGTTATTGTTTGTGTTATTGGCATCTTCAGTGTTCTACACACAAGTACTTTATATGGAAAGACAACTCACCCACAAAGAAATTATTTTGCATTGCGTTTACTGAAGAGCTGATTTTTAATTAAATTTTATTGCCATTATCACCTTGTCTTGCTGGCCATTAAGTGTTGCTGGAGAATTTTAATTAATATATTGTTTTAACGAAAACTAATGAAATGCCCGCTAGTGCTATTCGAACTGCACTGACTAAATTAATTTTTGTGTTGTCTATTTGTTGAATAAAGTTTTTGCGTATTTCTATATTACAACAACAAAATTGTTGTAAAAATAATCTTCTTCTAAACACATTAAATTCATGTGAATAACATCAAAAATTTGCAGCACTTTTTGGATTTAATATAAAATTGAACACAATAATAGATAATTTAGAGAAATTCAGGAAATGCAGTCAAAACAATAAATATTGCAAGAATGAACAACTATTTTCCATAACATTATATATCCATAATTTTACTCAGTAACAGTTATAAGTGATATGCAGAAGAAATCTTTTAATAAGTTTTATTTTAATCTCATTTAAAGAATTTTATTTTTGTCATCAGAAAATTAAGTCACAGCAAATAAATTGACACTTAACGTTGTGCAATCTAATTAACTTGGAATGCAATTGCTTACATTGTAATTAACATAAAAATGACTAATATTTGATTTTTTTAGTATGGAAAATTATTTATTAGGTAAAGTTATTTTTATTAATATAAATAAATAAAAATTAAACATTTTTTTTACAGTAGTAAAATAGAAAATAAGCAAACAAAACGGGCATGAAAAATAAAACTCCTGGTAAAATAAAAAGCATTTTATTTACGTAAATGAGTTTTATTTTATGACGGCAAAACAAAACTTATTTTAACAGTTTCATCCGAACTGTTATTTTAAATGTTGAGTTGAGAGGACTTTTTAAGATCACCATGAAAGGTCAGTACGAATCTGTTGGTATATCAAAGTATAGGGTTCCGGTAATTCTAACATGAAGCAGTTTTTAATTTAAAAATTTCAGATAATTGCTGTTTACAGTCCCTGCATTAAAGACAAACATAACTGCTTGTTTTAACTTCCAACATAATTCTTACAGCATGCACCTCCATACATTCGTACAATAAAGATTTTTTAAAACGACTACAAATTGCGTACATTTTAAGTCACTTAAAAATAACGTGGCCTCAAGCTCTGTACGGGCATCTTAATAATTTTAGGAACTTCAATTTTATTTCTGTTTTTGAGAGAAAAAAAATTCAGAACATTGGCTTCCAATTGTGCAAATTTAATTACAACTTTTCAAACAAAAATATGTTTATAAAAACAACACCTTCGCCTAACAATTTTCTGAACATTAATTTAATTGGCGGAAAAAGCTCTCCACTGCTCGCTATAGCTTTGATGTATAGAATATAGCTTTGATGTATAGAGTATGATATATGCGAACCACTTTATGACGATGTAATTAATTTTGTTAATTAAGCAAAAATTGTAAACGTAAGTTCTAATAATCAATTGGATTGGTCAACCCATACCAAAACTAATTGCGGTAACTTATTTGCAATGTTTACAAATCTGTGAGTGACACAATTCTATACTCCACAACACATGATTGTCGATGTGTGCGTACGTGCATACTTAATGCAGGATGTAGCAATTTTGCCTTTCGGATTCAAGGAAATTGTCACATCTTTAAGACAAATATATGATATGCCGTTTGATAACATACTAGAATGTCGAGTTTATCTTTTATTGCATAAAACTTTATATGCACATGCAAATACTTATGTCCCAAACAGCGTGATTACCTTCACCAAAAACTATTTTTGGCAAGATAAAACAGAGACAAATAATATTAACAACACTTCTGAGCAACATTTCTTTATTCATTTACCCAAAGAACAGGATACTGAACCCTTCTTCGTCAGAACCTGTAGCACAAGTCTCTATCTTCTAAGCTGTACTCCTAACACTATCTCCTGCTTTCTAGTTCTTACGAAATGCATTGCATATGTGGATGTTACACCAGGAGTACTAGTTCAAGACAATATTAAAAATATAG
This sequence comes from Linnaemya vulpina, assembly GCA_963675445.1. NCBI lineage: Eukaryota > Metazoa > Arthropoda > Insecta > Diptera > Tachinidae > Linnaemya > Linnaemya vulpina. Next base: position 38,134,418 of record OY776279.1, on the reverse strand, counting down.
TTTTTTTTATTCCGTATGCATTCCGGATTATTATGAGTAGCTAAGTCAATTAAGCGATGTCCGCCTGTTTGTCGGTTTTTCGACACTTCCTCTATTATCTTTATATCTGAAAATTCTTCCTTATATTAATATTGTTATTGTTATTAATATCAATCAATTATGAAGCCTCAGCTAACAAGAATACGAGTGTATAATACATTTCATGAACAATTTAATGAAAAACTGCATTCCAAGAATAGTTTTGGTACCTACATTCAACTGCGCTATTTTCACCATCCTTAAAACCACCAACATGTCAATAGTTTTAACATTTATTTTAAGAACGAAAGTTACACTACAAAAGTAAAAGTTGCTTATTATTCCTTTACTAATTACTTCACCCATGGAACCCGGTAAATCAAAAATTTTCGTAATACGCTTTTTGTTTTATACAAATTGTCGCATTTTGAATCAGAATATGCTTTAATTAAAAATTTTTTTTTGGTAAAACGGGTTTTCTTTGAAGCGAAAGTGCTTGGAAATCGATCCAAAGTAATAAAAATAATTGTTCAGTTTAACATCCTGCTCTTATTCGATTTCACTGTACATGTAATGTAACATTCACATTTTCTTTCCACACACATTAACTACGCCGCATCGGATATAAGAGAATCATATATGTACATAAAATAATGTTTTTCGAGGAGAATGCTATTTTACTATTTAATCCATTTTACAGTCAAAATTATATAAACGTGAGGTGAATATTGATACATACATATGCTAAAAAATCATTCTTAATATTTGGAAAAAATGTATAAGGAATCACTCTATTCTCTTTGCCTCTTTAACAGAATATGACAAATTGTGTTCACAGAACCTTTTGAATTTTTATATACTTATAATATAATGTACATACACATTTTATATGTACATAAGTGTACAAGTGTGTTTGTACCGAAATAGATAAATTTTGTTCTGACTTTCAAAGAAATCTAAAACACTATTTTACCATTTTATCGTAAGAATTCAACAATATTTTTTCATTTTGCAAATCTACACAAAAACAGCCTTGAGGCGTATTTCATTCAACAAAACTGAGGAAAGATATAATACCTAAATATGTACCACAAAGACTATATAACGTATTAGTATAAGATAACGTAAGAGTCTTCACTTTATCGGAAAAGGCTGTGAATCTCAAGAACGGTTGTTCTTGTTGTTTCGACAGTAAGCATTTATGAATCTCTGCACCACTCAAAAACGAAGAATAATTGTTTCCATTTTTTGTAGCAACGGGTTGTGTTGACGCATCGTGAACTTGGAAACATATATCAAAACTCCAAACACTACGACATTTAACTGCTCCTTTAGAAGAGAGTATGGCATAACAAGAGGTGATATCAACTCTGGGCGGCCCCATAGTGGCTAAGAATATCGCAATTATGAGTAAGAATTTTAGAGAGAAACTTGTTCCCTTTAAAAGTGCAGAAAGTTTATCAGCTGCCAACGGTTGGCCGCCAGGCAGTTATACTAAAGCCATCATGAATCCTGATCACTAGCAATACATCGAATCCATAATAGCTTGGGAGTCCCATTTTCAGCTACGTAAATTATCCCTTCTGCAGCAACACAATTGCGTGTATATAAACGAAGGGCTATTATACCCGGTCAACGTTTTCACACTACAAGCATCGTGGGGCTTAATATTTGCAAAGCGTCGTTGGTATGGTCGCCAGTCGGATTTGTTTTGGCTGGATTGTCCAGCTTTTTAAGTACATGTCCAGTTTCAAGCTAAAATAAAATTTGTCCAGCTATAACAATTTTCCACAAAATGGTTTTAATAATTATTGCCTTAAATAAAATTTTTATTATAATTTTTTACACTCATGTGCAGACAAATGAAACCGTTTTTTGTGTGTCTTTTTTTGTATGATTTTGTTCTTTCGTTATATAATTTTAACATTAGATGCTGCTATTATTTTGATCGTAGCTGCATATATGTATATTGATAGGGATAAATGAACTAAAAAAATTTAAGTTTAGTTATATTTTGTTATGTTAATATACATATAATATATATTAATATAACGTTGACTTCTTTTTTAGAAAATATTTAAAATTGTTTACACCTTTTAAATAAAAATGGCCACATTCTGTCATTTGAAACCAAAAAATTAATTAGGAATGAATCCTAAATTAATCACGAAAAATAATTCCTGTTCTAAAACTTCTCTAAACTGCCACCTTTTAGAAAAGAAGTGAAAAAATGTTGCAAGTTTTTCAGAAAAGAAAACACTATTAGAGTATTATATAAAATATGTTAAGAACAATGTTAACATATATTTTTAATAAAATTGTTTGTATGACAGAAAAGTAACTATGTTTTCGTGAAATATCCATATAATGTCCAGCTTTTTTTAATAATCCCGTTTTTTTAATTCAAATGTCCAGCTTTTTGTTACTCTCAATCTGGCAAGCCTAGTCGTAGGGTAATGAAATAAAATTTTATTGATCACGGACTAAACAAAACGACATTTTTTAAATTAAGAACATTAAAATGTTTCTTTATTAGACAGATGTTTAAGGTGTAATCCTCCAATCGGCTTGAAGATTTTATTTAACATCAATAACAACCACTGGTTTTTTATGGCACGATGCAGTTGTCGGCATATTTGTTTTACTTATTTTATTTGCTCACTTCAGTTCCAGTCCCATTTCAATATTGCATTGCATTATTTCTCTAACCTTGATCTGCATTTAGTTGCAGCAGAACTGCAAAATTGCGCAAATAAAAAACTGCACGTGAATATTTATAATCTAGTGTTTACAAAAATATTCTTTGTTTTTCGTATTTTATTCCAAAAAAAGGAAACCATTCGCTTATTAAAAATTAATTTTCTTTTATTGTATAAATATAATTTCAGTTCGCAACATTTAAAAAGCCTTAAGGGATTTGATATCTACCAGATGGCTTTAAATATACGAAATATTGTTTATAATCTATTTAACTTCTTAAGATACAATAACACAAACAAATACAATATTGCTCCTGCATAAAAATAACGCAATACTGCAGCCAGAAAACCCATACTGGACAACTGTCCAGTATGGGTTAACACAACTGTGTTAACTCATTCTATTTTAATTGATTTCAACAGGATGGTCTTGACTAACAAAAGATTTTAAACTTTTCGCTCAACTCACTCAAAAACAAAACCCATCCTATTTTCATCTGCCACGAGCGTATATGTGAGCAGTTAAAAGTACTGTCTTGTCAATCATTAGATTCTATTGAATCTAGCTTTTATCCACCCACGACTTTGTTTTAAATTTAAAATTTTTTTTTCAATAACGGCGATTTTGTGAGTTCTCAATGTACACCTGCTTGACACTGCTTTCAGCGAAAATGGGATTGGAAATACGTAATTTGTTACCGAGTGCTACTGCAAAGTAAAGGTTTTTCATTTGCTGTTTCTGAATTGTTACAAAGAGACTTATCTTCATATGCTGAATTTCACAACAATTTCAGAATGGAATGCGCCGTTCGCTATACTTTTATTGTTTCGGAATCAACTCAACTTTTTCAATTCAACTTTTCATCATTATTGATTTTCACACGATACTATCAAAAACCACTTATTGTTCTTAGTTCAATTATTTTTTTCGGTTCTTCATGGCATGTGTAGGATATTTTTACATTTTACCTCTTGAGAGTTTATAAATTGTTGATCCACTCTCATCATGCAAAAGGATTCTCAATCAGAAACATTCCATATTTGTTAATATTACAGCATAAATGCTCACTAAAGTATGAGGACATTTAAGACTTGGCTAATTCTGTAACACTTCGGTAGCACGAGATACATAAGAATAACAAGCTCATTCATTTCGAAGCTTTATTATTGCCATTTGAACTCCGTCTGCTGGTGCCTTCTTCGATACATTGCTAATAGTCTCTTGGAGTAACTGACGTGGATTTATTTTTTCATATACCATCTTTCATGCAAGGACTCTTTGGATTATACAGTCTACATGGCACTTAAACTATATTTGTCAAAATAATTGCATGTCCCGCGTTGTCAATGTTTTCATTCGGCATTTTTGCACTTATTATTGTGATCAGTTCTAAAATGCTTTTACAGCCATATAACAAATGAGCATGTGGTAGGCCCCGCTCCTTCTACCACTATATTATAAAATATGCGTATGAACCTTAGCGAACCTTATACTATGTTTTTGTTTACATCAAAACATCTCTGTGTCAAATTTTATGTAAATCTGTACAGTGCTTTCAGCGTGAAAAGTTAATAGACAGAGTTCGCATTCATAATTCTGAATTTGAAGTTCTGGCAAGTAGTTATTCCATCGTTTTGGAAGCAAATGTTAATGTTTAGCTGGTTTATTTTGTGTATAAAACTCATTCATGGTGAATTCGATTCACACGATGATTGAAAACATGGTCATTATATAACTACAACAACACAAAAAATAGCACGGATTGGTTGGTAGAATATACATATGAATATATATCATAGTTTTGTCAAAAACGGCTGACTGAAAAATGTTTTTAGTTTTTTGACATTATGATAACATGTGTCAAGATTTTTAACGGCCAAATGCAATACTGCAAAAAAGTCATCTAGAGAGTTGCTTTGACTTTTTTGACATCAGGATTTCTGCTCTTCTTGATGTATTTTGAATTTTTCCTTAGGTTCTTGTTCGTTCTTGGTTTTATTCTTTCTACTTTCAAAGATGATAAGAAAAAAATAGAAATGCAAAATATTCCCAAGCAAGTGCTACTTTCTCCTTGAAAATATCAACGATAAATATACTATAGTTATGGTACAACTTTAGCAGTAGTTAGAACATGGACATATGTATGGATGTATACATACATACTTATATTTTACATAGTATATACATACTTCATGCAAAACATTGTACAATCAAAATATTTACTACGTAATAAATTTAGGAATTAATAAAATATTAAAAGCAATTCAATTTATTATACCCTCCACAAAAAAGTGAAAGGGTATATTTAGGTTTGTCATTCCGTGTGTAATTTCTTCTATATTCTGGATCATTATGAATAGCGATGACGATTGAGCGATGTCCGTCTGTCTGTACGTAAAATCGGGTTTCCCAAGCCCCTAAAAAATCGGAAGGACGGTTCCAGAGCTTGGCAGCTTACACCTATTTCTCGACGCAAAATTAACACCAAAAACCAATTATTTTTTTGTTTATTTGTAAATTGAACCTATTTCATGATTTGGGACTCCTCAATTGTCCATTTGAAACTATAAAAAAAATTCCAGGGATGGGAAGTTAAGTTTTTTTTGCACATTCGGTATTTTGTTGTACATATAAAAACTAAAATGTTTAAAAATTTTTAATTTTTCTTAAACAAACCCGTTTTATACATCATGAAGATTTGCATTGATGAAAAATTTTTAAAAATTAAAACTTCTCATCCATTGGTATCAAAAATTCATCAAAATCAATATTTTGATTCCAGGGTTGGATACTGCAATATTTTGTGGTATATGAAAGTGACAAAAGTGGTTACAAATTTGTAGTTTTTCTTAAATAAAACCGCTTTATACATCATGAAGACTTGTGTAGATGAAAAAAAAATTTTTTTATCAAAAATTTTCAACCTGGGTTAGGAAATTTAAGTTTTGTATCAAATATGTTAAAAAATCAAAATTTCGATTCCAGGGTTGGATAACTGCAGTATTTTGTGATACCTGAACGTGACTAATATGGTCACAAACTATAATTTTTTTTAAATACGTTGGTAAAAACAAAAAAAATTAATTTCGCTTCCAGGGATGGGAAACTGAAATTTTGTTTATACATAAGAGTAACAAAAAAGCAACTAAAGTCGTTTATTTTTACTAATTAAAACTATTTTTAATTCAGGAAAAGCAAAATTTGCATCAAATACTTTTAAAAAAATAAAAATTTCGTTTTCAGGGGTGAAAAATTATTTATTTTTTATTCATAAAAGTAACCAAAAAGTCAAATGACGTTATGATTTTTTTCTGGTTAAAACTATTTTATAACTTAGAGAGAACAAAATTGGTACTAAAAATATATATTATGCCAGACGTACGTTGGTGAAGGGTATATAAGATTCGGCACAGCCGAATATAGCACTTTTACTTGTTTTTCGATGTAATTGAGTTAACTTTTGATGTTGTATTTAAGGAAAGTGAAAACAAGTAGAAAATAAACGGTATTTTTGGAATTTTTACTTGTTCTATTTATTTTCGTCCCTTCATTTCTACTGTAGAAGCATTGTGTGAATATATTACAAAACGTATTTAAATAAATGAAATCAGATTAACAAATAGAAAACTGGTACTCGTAGTAAAACGACTTGTTGCTTTTGGAACAGACGATATGTATGCAACGAGAGAAATGTAAAGAAATGAGATTCTGATGAAATTTTATTTGCGTTCCCTTTCATTTCTAATGAAATATTAGTTATTTATGGAAATTTTTTTCTTTGCAACACTGCGTTTAGTTGGAATATGTAAATTGCGTAAACAGCTACATTATGCAATAAATACATATTACACAGCAGGCCATCGACTACGACCTGTCAAATATTGTATATATGTACATATGTATTTACGCACATTAGAATAATATTTGACACATATTTTAATTACAATTATTTGGTCGCAGGTTTCTTTCTATCTTAAGCGAGTGAATGAAGAACGACTTTCACAGAAGTCTAAATAATGCATCAGGAGTACAGCAAACCGTAAACTATAACTGAGTTTTATTTTATGAGTTTTATTGTATTAAACTTTAATACAATAAGACCACCCCATGTACCATGGGTCCACTAGCCGCATTGACTACGATGTCGATCAGGTAACCTCTTTACATTATTTAGTCTGCAAGACTTCTCCTGCAATGATCAAAGGTGGTAGGAGTAGAATTATTTCTATTAGTCGGCAATAGGTGCTCTTATCTAATTCAGAACCATATCACGCTACTAGGGATGGGTAACTGCAAAAAAACACATCCATATCGATATTTTAATATATGTATCAATATACATACATAGGAGTATATTGAAAATTATATATATTTAAGTTTCGATTTAAACAGTTTATTACTTTTGCGTTCATTAAATGACGTTCAGCTTTATATCATTTTATGTGCGTGTGTTGGCGTGACTGCATAAAAAGAATTACCAGCAGCTCGACTCAGCCATATGGAGTATATGCATACGAATTTGGCATATAAGTTCATATTGATAAACTGAAATAAAATTTTTTTAAATACAACGTATCTATCGGCATATGCAATAAATTTATCACGCATTAAAGGTCTAATTCATAAAATATATATACTGAACTTGAAGAATGCTTTAAAATAAACTTTGTGTGAAATTTATTTTTTGAGGCACATTAAATTGCACATAATTTTTTTTAATGCGGAAGCACTTTTTGCATTCTGAAATCGCTAACATACATTTGTTGGCTTCGTTAATAAAGTGTTAGTAAATATTTTTAAACATACTTATGCTGAATAAATTTTGCGTTCACACAATATCCTGGCACTTGTAGCAAGTTTTTCAGCATCTAAGTTAAGGTACGTTCACACATGAAATATTGATAAAAACAACGTAACCACCGACCACTACTGAAAAACATTTTCATTTAGACAAATGTTTATCAGGTTCAACGGTTTTCAATAGTATTGGATTCTATAAGACTACCTGTTATACTTAATAATCACCTGACTGATTTAATACATTTTTCATTAGCAATTAGTGGTTACGCTTATATGATGAAGTATTTCAAACGTGTGAACGTACCTTTAGCAACAGTAAAAATTTAAATAATCTTAAGATCCAAAGCTAATACATCCGTATTCATAACTTGTGTAGATATTAAGAAATCAACGGTGTTCAGACGTTCTTTGGATTGAGAACACTTTCAGGACTTGTTTTTTAAAACAATGAATCACACAGTTTATCTGATATAATATTTTGACTATTGAGAGCATTTAAATCCGAAAAGAAAAGAAATGCCACAATAATATATCGACCAGTGCTTCAAAGTATGTTTTGAAGTTACACTGTTTTGGACAAGATGGTGTGTTTAAGCTATTTCATAATATAAGGTAGACATTTTTATTGTTTCTCCATTTTAATCATAAAGCAAGGGAATGTGCTTGTTCTTTTTGCCAGTTACACGATTTTTAATTATGAGATTGTGCTATTAGTGGACCGCGCTACACATTACAGAGAAAATATGTGCCTTAGCAGAACATTTCAAATGTGGAATAAACTTTCTTAGAGGCCTTTTGTTACTTCCTGTTTGAAAAAGATCGTCTCATAAACGGCTGCGCGACAATGTGCATATATTAAAGAAAGTTCGAAAAACTGCATAAAATTTCTTATTTAGCAATTGAAAGTTAATCTATATCAGATATCTCAGTCATGGCACTCATATCGCCACGCAGGGTAATGCCAACTTCGATATATCACTAGCCAAAATAACGCATGACCGTCCGATCACAAGCAGAAACTTAAATCCTGTTTCACGACGTCAAAAGAATGTTGCTTTCGTACAAAACAAAAACAAAATTGTGCAAATTGTTTTTGTTTTAAATGTGGTTGTGCGAAAGAAAGAGATCCTTCGACATCGTGAAAGAGGCAATTAGTGATAAGTTTTCACGAAAAAATATTCTTACATTATGTTGAATACGGAAGAAGATTTACTCTTTTATTTTTCTCCACATTAGATTGTTCTTAATCAAACACATAATGCGAATATATAGCAGGTTGTTATATGCATAAGTTTTACCCATGACTATCTTTCTAGGGTTAATGCTTTCGAAATTTCTTAAAGTTTTTTGTTACTAACTCAAACGTTGAGGACTAGGCAAACCTTTCGCAGTTGAGTGAACATTCATCCACCTGCAAAATGCTGAAGTTGCTATAAGTAAATAACTAATAGCAGAGAATACATGCAATAGTGCTGAATTTTTGTGATTTCTCGTATAACACAACAACAGGATGGAAAGGAAGTGACATTAGCACAGAATGAAACAAATCAAAAAAGCAGCATTACTTCCCTTATAATTAAACGTTGAGCCATTCCCTTCAGATGTTCCCCGCAAAACCATAATATTGAAAAACATACACCCATGCATACACACACTCTTATAATATACGAGTATGTAGAATATTTACAAAATTATTCTAGTCCAAAGTTCACATGTTAGTTCACATAATGTAAAATGCCGCATGCGAAAATTGTGTACAAAATTGAAAATTATCGCTGAATACTTAAAATCAGTGGGCACATGATGTAACAATATAAGGTGGCAGTGGTGGGGCCATGGGCGAATAAATAGGTCGAAGAAGATTTTTGTTGGGTTGTGTCATGACTGTTTAAATTGATTCTAATATGTGAAAAGTTGTTTAAATTTCGGGCCGCCCGCCATTGTACTTTTTGTTTAATCTGTACATACTCGTATAATAGGGTATTCGCACTGTGTAATATTTTGTCATATTGTCATAAATTCATAATATTTGAAACTAGTTTAAAAAAGTTGTTGTTGTGCTGCATATAAAAGAGTCATAATACAATACCATTCTTCTAGGTATGTTTTTTTTGTTGTCTAAATAGCTCGAAAATCTTTACGTGAGACAGCGGTAGTATATGTTTGCCGCCATTACTTATATCTATATGATTCACGACTAAAAACGGTTGAAAAACTATTCATACCTAAATATTGTCTGCACATTAAATCTTATTTTAAAAAAATAAAAATATGCGAGAGAGAATGAAATCGCAATATCTTAATATAAACTAGACAAATATATCTCTCGTTTAACTTATGCAACTGGCAGCCACTGAAAGTTTTTCCGATTGTCGCCGCCAAAAAGGTGTATTTAGCTTATATCTAGACAACAGGTGTTTTAGTTTATACATACAAATTTACTTAGCACACCAAGTTATAACGGGTTGTTCACACTCGTCATATATATCGTGCTATGTTTTATGACGTATGACTTTATGACTACATTGTGAATTGTTTTTTTGCAAAACCACACTTTTTTATGCTGCAGTCAGATATCTTTGGCAAAATGAACAAACTTTACACGAAAAACTTTCTGTTTTCTTATTATTATTATTATACAACAGATACTACATTAGAACATAGAAGGACTTTCTGTTAGTGTAACATCAAATACAGTACAAACTCGGTAATTGCAACCCTCAATACACGCAATTCCTCGATTTTTGCAACACTATAAAACATAGTATTGTAACCTTTATAAATGCAACTACCCAAAATGTTGACCTCTATATAACTGCAACTTTACAATTAAATATATTTTGTTTCAGTTCATTCTTTTATGTTTTTTTAGGTTTTTTTCTTATATTCACAAACTGATCTCTATTATACCGCTATTCTGTCGACTTTGTTTAATAGTTTTGTGTATGTATTACGAGCAATTGCAAACAAATGACTTTCATTATCAGTTTACTCTTGCGTCAACGCTCCAAGAACTTGCACCAAATGACTCCTTCATAAATGAATGGATGCACGAAAGTGATGCTTATCAAGAAGTGGAGAAAGAAGCCGTCGAAATTGAAAGTTCAGATGATAGCGGAGTGGATGTTATTGCACCTCCTAAAATAAAAGGATCAGTTGCAATCTTTAAACACATGTATTCAGTGGGCTAAGGAAAACGATATTCCAATAGAAGTTATTATATTTCTGTAGAAGCTTCGTGAGACGGCTGTTATAAAAAATATTAATAAGAAAAAAGTGCAGACAACAATAACCGATATGTTTAAAAAATAAATATTTAATATGAAATTTATTTGTTGGGTGGTTAAGCAATGTCTATATGCATTTCATTGGCGCTTCTTACCAAATCGTCAGTAGACTTCAACCACAGTTTTGCAAAGTTTCAAACTTCTCAACTTATTAAAAGACTTCCAAAAACCATCTGAGAATTATGTTAAATAAATTAACTATAAAAATTCACAAACAATTTCAAAAAATCACATTATAATAAGTGTAGCAGTCTATGAAACTTATACAAACCAAACCCAACAAACAACTTTTATTCTATACGACTCTATTTTATTTTTCTATATATATATATATATATATATATATATATATATATATAGACATTGCTTAACCACCCAACAAATAAATTTCATATTATAATAGTACAATGACAATATGTCAAAAAATTGGTTTATTAACAATAAATATTTAATTTATATTTTAATAAAAAATAAATATTTTAACCTGGGTGCAACAACCTCAATAAGCGTAATTACCTTAATTTCTATTAGTTACGGTTACCGAGTTCGTACTGTATAACAATATTGTCCGCAAAATATGGCCAACAATTGTGTGATTCACACTGTAGTCATAGAGTCATAAGTCATAAAATAATAGCACGAAATATATGAAAAGTGTGAACAACCCGTCATAACTTGGTCTACTGAATAAATTTGTATATATAAACTCTAACAGCTGTTGCTTTGTTATGAGCTGAATAACTTTTTTTTCGGAGGCATTCGGAAAAACATTCAATGGCTGCCAGCTACGTAAGTGATTTAATGTACAGACATATAGGTATGAACAATTTTTTAACCGTTTTTTAGTCATGAATCATTTATAAGTAACGGCGGCAAACATATCGTTGCCCCGGAGTTATCTTCACGTAACTGGAATTTTTTTTTTTATTTTGGGAAATTGAATTTAAATACTTGAGATCAAATGGAGAAAAATTGGGCGGTGAAAAGTAGGTCATAATATTTTTAGTCGTAGTGTATGAAGTTGAGCATTGACTGGAGTAAAAATATTGGAGATACTTAAAGGTTTTTCCGAGTAATAGCCAAAAGTAAAAGAATTTTTTTTTCATTTTATTGTACAAGCCTTTTTTTGAAATATTTGTTAATTTATGTCGCGTACGTGAAAGTATATAGGAAATAGTCAGAGTAGAGTTTTTTTATTTAAGTTATCTTCACGTATATCCCATAGTATCAAAAGTACTTATTTTATTTATTTACAGAAAAATTTATTATGTTAAAGCTTTTCCGTTTTGAATTTAACAAGATTTTTCTTATAGTTACCGATTTTCATGAAATTCGGTGTGTAGATAAAGAATGGTACTCGAGATCGATAAATGAATTTCATTTCACGAAATTTTCAAATGTTTGTTTTCAATAAATTTTCGTATGAAATAAATTATATTCATATTATTTCATACTTTGGAAAAATGTCGCTTGAAATATTTCACATTTTTTTTCATAATTAAAACAGAGTATTAGTTTAACAGCATTTTTTCATAGATATTGTACGATATTTTGGCTTTTTAATATATATTTCTATTTTAATATCATATTCTTTAGTTTCATCTGCATAAATATTTCATGAACAAAAAAACAGATCTTTTAGAATATTCCTGGTTTCCATAGTATTTTTTAACTAATACTGTATTTTGAATTTTGTGTACTTTCTTATTACTAAAGAAAATTTAAAACAAGTAAAACTGCTATATTCGGCAGTGCCGAATCTTATATACCCTTCACCAACATACGTCTACCAACGTACGTCTGGCGTTACATATATATTTAAGTACCAATATTTTTAAGCATTTTAGTTACTACATGCACTACAAAATACTGGAGGTGGCAAAAAAGAAAATTTATCTTTTCAGTTTTTAATAGACAATTGAGCCTTCCCAAAGCATGAAATAGGTTCAATTTACAAACAACAACAAAAATGAGTTTTTGGTATTAATTTTGCATCGAGAAATAGATGTAAGCTCCCTAGCTCTGGAACCGTATATCGGATTTTTCTGATGCCACTCTATTTAAATTAATTTCCAATCTATCAGTCCAAGAACGAAGTCTCTAGCTCTTCTGGGGGATTGGGAAAACAGACAGACGGATAGACGGACAGACGGACATCGCTGAATTGTTATCGCTATTCATAAGGATCCAGAATATATATACTTTATGGTGTCCCATATTAACATCGAAGAAATTAAACCAGGAATGACAAACCTATATATACCTTTTCACTTTTTTGTGAAGAGTATATAAATGTAATGCCTTTAATTATTACCTCAGTATAAAAGAAATAGGATTCGACACAAAATATCATTTGTAGAATAATTCTAAATGTAAAATACAAAATAATGTAAGAATAATACAATACCCTACCTTAAATTTTTACTTCTGACAAATACGTGAAGATAACGGAAGATTTTTTTTTAACAATCTTACATATTTTTTGTTGTATATCCTTTAAAATTTGCATTTACGTGAAGATAGCTCAAAAAAATTTTTCTTGAAAAATTTCATAAATTTTTTGTCACATATCCATAATAATGCTACATACGGCAAGATAACGCAGTACTTAAACAAAAAATTGGGATATACGACAAAACGCAGCCGTCATATCTCAGAAACTATAAGAGATAGAGGTCTGGGGATTAAATAGATCGATAGATCCGAAAAAAATTATCATAGAAAATGATCTTAACTAAATTTTTTCGATATTGTGATATACGTGAAGATAACTCCGGGACGACGATATACTATCGCCGTTTCGCCTAAACATTTTCAGCCCTTCGACTCAGATCTCTAGAGCATTTTATGACAACACAAAAACATACCTGCAAGAGTGCCAATATTTTATGATTTTATGACAATATGACTAAATAGCACGAAGTGTGAATACCCCAAATGTCTTAGAAAGGTGTAAAATGCCCATTTATGTCCTACAACGTTGCCAAAAAGAGCACTGTCAGCTAATAGTAAATCAATAATATTTTCAGACATATGAGGATTCTGAGAACACTCCTTATTGGCATTTCTTATATTGGCCCATATTGTAAGCAAATTTTCATTGTAAGATTTATTTAAAATAATGCAGTTGACAATTGCGGAATTTTCAGGGCAATATATCTACTTATTGGCAACACTGTAAATTTAAGTTTAGTTATCAAGACAATATAGGAAACCTATAAAATAAAAGTGAAATTTTAAATTAAATTTCATATATTTTACATTCAATTAACAAGTTTTGCCAAATGCTTTGGTAATTTCGCCATACAATTATCTGACGACCGTTTGAACTGGCAATTTTTGTTGTCAGATACATTTCTTAGACAATTGATTGGCCGTGAACGGTTTCTTACAATCGTCAGAACTGACAGATGACAAATTTTTCATTGACTGTTAATTAATTTGCCAGCACGTTGCTAAGACTATCATTGTTAATATCCTTCAGCTGTGTGCACAAAGCTTAAGGAGATGCTTCTGCGGGCCTATAATTACATTTAACATATTGTATTCATGTACCTACATACGTAATATATCATAAGTTCATCTCTGCACGTTTTTACTTCAACTACGCACATCAATCAACTGCTGGCATTTGTCAATTTCCAAATACACATGAGAAGAATAATATGTGAACATCTAAATATTGCAGAAGTGTGTACCAAACAGATCTGCAAACCGTTATTAAAGAATGTGTGTGCGTGTGCTTGCAAACCTGTGAAAAACAAAAATTCAATTTGTTTTCCAACCCAATCAAATAAAAACGAAATTAATTCAATATCTGATAGATACACACACGAGTTTTTGTGAGAAAATAAAATAGTCCGACACGCAAGCACACATTCATACATACATATATACAGCCGAATTCGGATAGGCTGACGTTGCACAGTGTAAGATTTAGCCATTCTAGGGAGACAGAATTATATATATTGAACAAAAATGAAGCTGGGCTTGTGAATTTTGCTACAAGGTCTTACTAGGCCAATATTTACAATTGTCAAAAAAATAGGCGACATTGGACCACTACTACGCCCACCTCCCGGACAACCCCAAACATTTATTTCTGCTATTATTCGCGTTGGATAATCAGGTAAAAAAGCAGTGAGTACGCATGATAATGTTTAAAACAAATAAGAAAGAAGTAGAAGTAACATATTAATAATTTTTTAATATTGATTGAAAAACATTTTGTTTTTACAAAACTTTTTAATTGCTCATAATCAATATGAGAATTAGAACTACTGCTTATTTTTCCACGAATACATATGTATGTACATATATGTAGTTTGTAGACTTTCATTTTCGGGTGTTTTAAGCGATATATCAAAAAGTTATTTAAAAGTATGTGGTATTATCACTCATTATTATATTTTTTTTATACGGCAAATTTCTGCAGATAATTTTATACGTGTCTTAAAGTAGGTACTTTAGGCGTTAGTTGAAACCCAATTTGGTGTTAAACCGTTATGAAGAAAATAATTTATTATAGATTTTTTCTTAGCTTAATAAGACTGTAACTGTTTAAATGAAGTAGAACTAAAAGAATTTTTTAGGTTCTGAAAGTAAATTCTCGTGATATTAACAACGAATAAGTTGAGCTTCAAAACGAACAAAAAATCGTAAGAAAATTCGTTTTAAAAATGAGCAATTTCATTTAAGTGTTTTTGTTGTTTCTAATTCACTAAAAATACTCAAGTTTGAAGTACCGTTATAATGTTATTGCTGACAAATTAGGCAAAGTTTTTGCAATTTCTTATTTTATAACTTTTATCCAGGTAGATTAGCAAAATTGTACACTGTGCGTTGTTTAATTGAAAGAAATCGCTTAATTGAAATGAAATATTTCTATTTATTAGTTTGGGAAGATTTTCCAGCACTTTTGTTCGTTTAAAAGAAGGTCCGTTTAATCGAAAAACCCTGTTCAATAAAAAATATTTTGCATAGAAATCTGAGAATTGATACAAAACAAACGCCGTATAACAGAAAATGTATGCATTCACCAGCTACGATATTTTCACCATTTAATTAAATGTGACGCCATTCATTAAACCATTATATAAAGGAATTATTCAAGGTATTAAAGCGTAACACCGATGGCTATCATATCAAAATTTCTTGTAATTCTATAAGATGAAATTTCTCTCAGAGATCAGACTATCATTTTGAAGGATTAGGGATGGTGAAAATGGCATAAACTATATCGACCTTATCTGACGCCTTAGAAAATCACATTTAAATCATCTTTTAAATTACTAATAATATTTATTATTGTGTAGAATTATTAGCTTAGTGCCCATTACACTACGTGCACTATATGGATTTTCATGCGCTACCTGCGGTAAATTGGCAATAAAATCCGAATTTCTTAACAGATTTTTCTGGTTTATAGCTTATTTTATTTTTAAGATATATAGCTCTCAGAAAAATGTGCAAAACGTTGAATATTTGCTTTATGTTTTAGTTCAATTTTTAAAATGAAAATAATGACAAATTTCGAGAAAAAAAATTGTTTCTCCATTAATTTGTGAATAGTTCCAAAACGGTAAGAGATAGACAATTATATTCGACTAATATTTTTACTCTTGAAAATCGTATGACTCCTTCTCGAGTTAGGGTGAAATATGTCTACGTACCTCACTAATTTAGGGGGAAAATTTGCTACGTCTATAAAAAAATTCCGACCTGAGGAAATAAACCGAAAACCGGATTTGAGCTTAGCGCATCAAAATCCATATAGTCCACATAGTTTTATTCAAAGGCGACTTTGGCTGCTGAGCAGTGTAATTAGTAACTCATAAAACAAACTTTTTCGAAATTCATTTTATTAACCTGTTATATATCAGCAAAAAATTTATAAATTAGGCCTCTATAAGCCAACAAATAAATCTGAAAAAGAAACAAAATTTGTTATGTATATCAGCTTAAGTAAACAAAGAAAAGCTAAAATTGTGCAAATATTAGTCACGAAAAAGTACAATTTCATGAAATTGTTAGTACTATTTCGATTGCCCCATTTTGCAACCCTGATATGTATATAGATTATAATATGGGTAATAGAAAGCATTTAAAAATATATTTTGGAAATACATAGTTCTGAACATAATTATTTTTTTTGTTTTTGATTATATACAATGATGATTTATTTCCTACAATTTAGTTTGTGAATTGCATCTGACCTTAGAACCACCTCATAATTTTTTATTTCACTGGCATATTTTTGTTTTATAGAGCAATTCCAAATATGCAGAGCTGGCTTAAAGGAAACAGGTTTCGCTTATCCGCAGCTGGTTTTCTTAAAAACCTTGCACTAACGAAACAAATTCTTTATATGGATGTATGTATATGCCCAGTCAGAACAGTGATCCCACGTTGATAAGATGTGTTTGAAAAACATCTCTAAAAAATAAATAACTAAAAATTGTATATAAATGCTGCCAGACTTCTGACACAGAAATGTATACTGCGGTTTTTGCAAATTCTGGCGTTCATTCTGGATTCGGACTTTCTTGTCGATATTTCTGATAGACATCTGATAGAAATTCCTGAAAAACCATGGGAAATTCTGGTGTGTTACCTGACAATCGTATCGATTTCTGGCAGATATTTGAGAGAAAATATCTAGACTTGCAGAGACACGAGTATGACCAAAAACTAATAGAGACTTTTATTACAAATTTTTTATTTGTTTTATTTACCTTTTACGAATTAATTCCATATTCAATAATTTGAGTGTTTCGAAGAAATCAATGCTAACAAAATATCTTAAAACTGTTATGAATTTTATTTCGTCTATTATCACTAAAGACAAATATGTAGGTTTTTTGCTAATTCTCGATTTATTTTTAAATAAAAGTTTAACGAAATATCTACAATAAGAAACATATTTACAGCATAAAGACACTGAGCTCAACAACTAGGTGAAAAAATTATTTTCGATGTTGCAACATATGCTACCGAAATTTTATCAAAAACATGTCGTAATACATGTCTATCTGAGTTAACATTTTCCTTTTATTTAAAAGCTTCGCATTTCTATGCAGTTTGTATTTTATGACATGAGAAAAAGATCACACATACGAGTATGTCAAATATATAAAACATATTTAAATTATACTTCTGTTTATCTCCCATACTGTGGATATGTAGCGGGAATACCGAACAATGTAAATCGCAAACAACAAACATCTTCGTTGAATATATTCACTCAAACCTGGTTATTTGACTAATTTGTTCTCCCTCCAGCGTTTTAATAAATAGTATACACATTTTAAACAAAAGCTCGCGTTTCCTTGCAATGGCTAATTACTCCTGCGCTTTATGTTCTATTTGACACAAATCCTAAAATCAGTTTGAATGTGCTCAGCCAACGCATTGGCCAACAGATGGACAAATTTATACATATTTAAGTATATTGATATACATAAATAGTTTAAGTTGAAATTTCTTCAGTCCACTTACATATTGCTGTTACTGTACAATTATTTATAAAATCTGAACAAAAAGCTTTTTTTTTTACCTGCACTCAGGGGATGACACTTACATACACAGTACATTGAGCTAGAACTAGAAAGGAGGAGAGATTAGACCATAAAGAATTTTTTGTAGATATTTTTACTTCCGGCTATTTTAAATTAATCGGATTTCAGTGTGGAAACATCAAACTTTTGATATTAAATTTTTAAGCTTGAGAACTTTTTATATAAAATTGTAATTTGTTTTATTTTTTTAATACAGACTTTTGGGCAACTGTGGGAAATCTGTTTAACTTCATATATTAACTGATACAATATCTCAAAGATATTACATTGAATAATTGGAAGAAATAAAACAAAACAAAGTTTTTCATAAGAAATACACTATATGAAAATCCAACCCCGTGTAGGATCTAAAGGAGTTTACAAAAAAACTTCTAGAAACGCTTAGAAAGCGACTAGTTTAAAAAAGCAAAAACAAATCTTGCAAAATGTGCGTAGTCATAATATAATCATACAAGTGATCCTAACATAACTCTTTTCTATTGGGTTTTTTTG
This sequence comes from Linnaemya vulpina, assembly GCA_963675445.1. Taxonomy (NCBI): domain Eukaryota; kingdom Metazoa; phylum Arthropoda; class Insecta; order Diptera; family Tachinidae; genus Linnaemya; species Linnaemya vulpina. Next base: position 38,115,544 of record OY776279.1, on the reverse strand, counting down.
GAACGGATGATTTTATACAAATTATTTCGCAGTTTATATCGTATATTCTTCGCGTAAACATTGTAATTTCAAGTGTTAAACAAATTTATTAGGTGAACAAATCTAAAAACTAGTAAAAGGTCAATGTTAAGAAGTTATTATTATTACAGAGATATGCCATAAGAAATATAAATGCACTGATAAGGATATGAACACAGTTCTTCAAACTGAGGCTGAAGGATTCCATGAATTCGTTTATTTTGTTTTGCATTTCTTAATTTGTAATAAGAAAAAACAACAAATTATTTTTACCAGAATGAATTTTCTGCGGAATGAACTAAAGGCTTAAAAGGTACAAATTTAATATGAAAATTAATGTTAAATTGATTCATTTATAAATAATTATATATTCAATATATTTTAAGAGTGTCATGAATTTAAGTTTTAAAAATGTTTCAAGTTTTATTTAAGGCAAATTAAAAAAGTAACTAAAATAAATGTAAAACCGATTTGAAAAAGAGTAATATGTGACTCAAAAATAAATCGAAATGGAGTGGAAAACATCTGCATAGATTAACAACTCAAAATTTAATCAAAAGTGATTTCCAAGTGATTGCAGGAAAGTTGCAAAAACAGTCATAATTGTTCAGAAAAAAGTCAGAAAAGACTCTTTGTGAAGAGTCGCATCAAGGGTACCATTTTATCAAACCAAAAATTGATTTTTAACTCAAAAGCCATATCATAAATGATTATTTTAATCGTGCAGTGGAGTCGAAAAAGACTGATATATGAGTAACATTTTCAAATAATGCTAGCTGGGGTACAACAAGTACTCGTTGTGTTTGTATATGTGAGCGTTGTTTGCAATTGCGCATGTGTTCAACACCCCCGACGGTATTTTTTGAGCTAACTCATAATATGGTTAGTGTTTAGCTAACTCATTTAAGACTAGCTCATAAACTAACTAAAATCTGATACAGAACTGAGCTAATTATCACACATAAAGAAAAGACAAAGGGAAGAAAAACAACTTTTTATTTCGTCAGTTACGTTTGGTCATCAGTAGCTAGAGGTTCACCTTACGTAAGTCTTTTTCCATTTCAAACAAAAATAAGTAATTATTTAATCTAACAAATAATTTAAGGTTCGTTGTGTGTAATCCTTAATGAAAGGTGAAACTACGGAAAACTCTGACGAAAGTTCTTTCTTTAGATCTAATTCTGGAATTTAACATTGACGGTGTGCACGGCACGGTGCCAGTTAAAAGGTTTACAAGTTCTGTTGGTCCTTTAAAAGGTGAAATAATTATCTGACTTAACTGATTGTTTTAAATTTTAATTAATTTCTTATCATTAGCTAGATGGATGCACTTCATATTAATAGTGAAGACGATCTAGAAAAAGCATTAATAAATGCATTAAAACTATTTAAAAAGCGACATTATTAATATTATAAGTATTATTAAATAATAATATTCTTTTAAAGTGCAATAGATAAAAAATGAATAAAAACAAATTTTTTATTAAATTAAAGCAATAGTTTAGCTAACCATAGGTACATTCATTTCATATGCGCCTTAAGTCAACTCATATGGGTGTAGCAAATCACCAACCAGCTTACAGCTAACTCATGACGCACTCGTGTTGAATGGGTAATAAGCTAACTCGAAATGAGCTAGTATGTGGTTAGCTTAAAACTGATGCAGAGGGATTGAGTACTCACTCATTCGTAGGACATTACATGTTAAAAATGATCAGGGGTTAGTATGGAAAATGGGTTGACTTGTGAGTCACCTCTACCTCATTTATGATCAACTAGCTTGTGGTTACCTCGAATTCCAACACAGTGTGTTTTATTGCTCTAATTTTCGACGTATACCATGACTTCACACAAACAGCAATTGCCTTGGTTGTTGTTATTTTGTATAATACCGTGTTCAGACATACCCCTTAATTCCGCTATTAGGTAATTTTTCCCAATTAAGGCCTTAATTGACCACAATTTATCATATAATAAGTCAATTAGTAAATTGAGCAATTAGCAGTTAATTGCGTCACTAATTGCGTAAAACTCGAATTTCAACCCTGGTCATAAGTATGCTTATTAAGAACTGTCTTCAGTGAGCAGAAAAGTTTCCTATAATGGCGATCCAAATGTCAAACAATATACATATATATTAACAAATCAATCTGAATTTTCAAATAGACTAGACTGAACTCCAATAAATAAACTTTGCAAAATTGTCAAGTTTTAATTTTTCTTTTTTTAAGCACTGATATTTCTATTATATGCAAGTAAAATTTCTTTTAAACAAAATTTTTATAGATTTTTGAAATTTACAAACACGAATATTCACGAAACAAATAAAAACAATGTTTTTCAGCTGTCGCATGCTAATTGAGTCACCTAAATTGTCGTATGTATGAACACCAGATTTAATTGCTCAATTATAATTAAATTGATTCAATTAAAAATACATGTCTGTACTCAGTATAATGTGTATCATGGTGTTAAGAATATAAAAGCAAGAACTTTATAAGTGATGTAATGTTCGCTTTTCTACTGCGTTGCTATTTCTTGTCAATCGTGTGCATGGTTAATGCTTGTTCGAATACAAAGCAATTTAAAGAAAATTAGATAAATATCACTCAATGGATTTATTTGAATTTGTAAAATGTTGAGTTAAATTGTTTAGGATTGAACTGCTTTTTTAATAATATTTGAAAAAGAAAAAAACTGTTCACTTATCGTAGATGACAGAAAAATCGGAAACAGTCGATGGTATAGCTACCCAATTGTTTCAATTAATTAGTTAATTAATTTACAATACTTCTGGTTGGGTGTCGAAAGTCCCTGTTGTCATGGCATCATAAGACTCATACTATTTCACATTTCTTACATTTTTTTTTTTTTGAACTGTTTCAAAAATCCTGAGGTTAGGAATAATATAACCGCACATTCATTTTGTTGTGGCCAAACTATTAAAGTACGTTAACATTTGGGTAAATATTTAGCCAAGAAAGCGTAACCTAAAATTTTATATGAGTAGAAAACAATCGTTTTTCTAATTTACTTTGAGTTTTCGGTTGTCATAACACGAATTCGTTCGTAATATACACAAAATATTTATCAGAATAATTGAAAATCGAAGATATCGCTTAAAAATATTTAACAAATGAATATAAAGAATAATTTAATATGGATTTGGGTAACAGTTTAGACAATAACAACTGCACAGTTCTGACAGCGATTGACATAATTATCAATTGAATATAAAATATCACACACGTGTTAATATATTTACTATTTGACATATTTGTTGAATTGTATGGAGTTGTAGAAAAATGGAGTCATATCGAATAAAAGTTGTTTGTTGGGTTTTGGTTTTTATAAGTTTCATAGCCTACTACACTGATTATAATGTGATTTTGTGAGTTTTCATATAAATTCTCAGATGATTTATAAAAGTCTTTTCATAAGTTGAGAAGTTTGAAACTTTTCAAAACTGTGGTTGAAGTCTACTGACGATTTGGTAAAAAGCGCCAATGAAATGCATATAGACATTGCTTAACCACGCAACTAATACATTTCATATTATAATAGCACAAGTATATTCTTGCAAAGATTTACTTTGGTGGCTATCAAAATGTTTATTAATAACCTTCTCTTTTTGATTTTATTTTATGCTCGGACAAGCTTTTTTAAATGCCATCAATGTTGTGTTAAATATGCGACTTTTAATTAGTCGCATTTAGGAGCCTTTGAAATTATTTTAACCTGGTGTTGGAAAATATGTTGGTAGTGGTTTCAACCGTAGGTAAGTGGAACTAAAATTGCATAAAGTTGATACGACGATCTGTCTGTAATCCTATAGTGCGATAAATATAGATGATAAATTAAATATTTAAGCTCCTAATGTCGTATTTACCTGCGTCTCAAGGGAGTTCATTGAATACTGTTTTGTTAAGCAGCTATCAATACATATACAAGAGAGAATACATATACAAAAAAGAACATATATAATATGTCAACTTATCCAATAATAAAATATATTGAGTTATATTGTATTTCAGTCGATTTACTAAAACGTAGAAGTAATGACTTTGAAACGGGTAACGAATCTGGTACGTCAAGACAATTGTTTTCGATTTGGATGTAACAATTATTCCGAAATCTAAAAACCCCCATGATCGCATGAATAGTATCTTGAAAATTAGTCTATTTTTCTGTCCTCTTAACACTATCCTTCTTCTCGTAATTGTGTCACAACGTACTGCATAGGGGTCATCCCCTGGCTTAAATAATAATTAAAATCTGGCCACAAGGGTGTATCCAATCTGGCTTGGATAATTCGATATGCGCACTATAGGATTACAGACAGATATCTGGCTATATCAGAGATTGTTGAGGGGATACAATTGAGCTTCTATAAATATATGTAGTAAGAACTAGTAAAAATCATATTAGTTTAGTAGGGTGAAGCAAAAGCTAAAAGTCCATATCATATGTCATCTGACGTAGCGCTTCCACCTTACATGTACTGCATAGCCATAGCAACAGGTCAAACTAAGCAGTTCATGATCTTGCGTGCTTGCATCCGTACAAATAAAATATTGATATTGTTTACATTTTTTTACATTAAATGCATTATAAATGAATCATGAATGTTGATAATACTCTGTAAAAGATATAATTTTAGATCACATACATCTAGGAACCGGTCAACTCTACAATATATTTAGGATTTCGTTATCATGTTTCCATGTTGCCAAAGTTGTCTACATTTTTGAACGCCATTATAACACCAAAGTTCGTAGAAAATCATCTCACATCAGAACCATGGAGGATTAAAAATGTTTCTAATTGAAACTGTAATCCTCAGTTTTTATGGTACTGAATTAAATTTTTCCCACAAGCTGTACTTGCGTGAAATGTATTATGGCCAATGAATCCGTGGATATTCTTTGCAAACACAAAATTTCGTTTTTCTCAGCAAAATTATTTGAGATGTAATTGTCCCACCTCTAGTCTCATAAATGATTTAAAATTTTTAAGGTCAGCAAATGAATTTGACGTTTGATATTGATAAACTTTGGCTAACAAAAAAGTTTTGCCAAGTAAATAAAGTTAATTATCAATAACAAAAATAAATTAGTTCACGTGAAGGAGATTCTAACGACACTGAAATTTCTGCAAATTTAAATACAACAACATTATATAAAGCACGTATAATACGTGTGCTGCCAATAGTGTAAAGTAGTACCACATTTTTACCAGAAATAAATTACAGTATTTCAATATGACTAAACAACTGAAAGTGTATTTAAACACATTTCAAAAATAATCACTGATTTATTGAACTTAGAATCACCAAAAGACATCGTAATGGGAACATATAAGAGTTAGGGATTTCTACTTGAGACAATCGATATGTAGTTTTCTGACCTTGAAAAACTTTATTTTTTGCACATTATTAAAAATTTTTAAAAACTTGGAATGAACTTTGTAGACCTCAACGATTAAACACAAAACTTTTTTTGTTAAATTTGCAATGCTTAAGTCAGGAAATCTTGCTGATCATGCCGAATAGCCAAAACGGTTAATTACGGAAATCAAGAAGGAAGCTCTTCACAATATTCTGTATGTGTTTCATTAAACAACATCCCAACAACATCACAGGTTAAAGGTTCCCTGATGATCTGCATTAGCCCCAGTGAAATGCGCATAGGAACTAGCTAAAACCCCTCAACTGATCAAGTTGAATTGTTTAATAAGATTTTGGGAAAAAAGAACTAGCACATATATATATATATATATATATATATATATATATATATATATATATATTTATATATATATATATATATATATATATAATATATATATATTTATATATATATATATATATATATATATATAGGTGCAACAAATTCTGCAAATACGGTATATGAATACCGATTGTTATTTTTTCTTTTATTACACGAAATAATAAAATTTTTAGATACAAAGTTTTGTGCTAATAAGTTTTAATGATTGTAAAGCTGAAAACACACTGTGGCATTTTGTGTCATGGTGGTCCAACACAAAAGTGTGTTCTAGTTGTAAGCGTGCATTTTCGTATCTTCCATTAAACTATAGATTTCTAAATGACAGAACGCAAGCGATGGCACAGAATGCCATAGAATGTTCTGGCACAATTCATAGCATATGTAGGGGTAATTTTTGTGACGAGATTTGTTTGTGTGAAATTTATTAGAATCACTGAAAACTCAATTTCGTAAAACATACGAGTTAGGGCTTTTCTCCTTGAGATCATCGATAACATAATTTATGTATAAATATAAAATTATTAAGATTTTATAATTGAATTCATATAAACATATTTTAGATATATGTATCTGTATATTCTCCAACAATCAGTTTGTATGTTTTTATTAATTAATTATATGACAGATTTTGAATAAAGGGTAAACGGGGATGAAAAAAATCAGCACATGGCCTAAGCAAAACATTAGAATGAGGAGAAGCTTTACCAGCTGTAGCAGCAACGTCAAGATCGCGAATTTTTTTTTTTAACAGACAGAATGAGAAAAAACCTCAACGCAACATTCTTATGTACGTTTATACATATACACATATATACATATATATATGTGTACATTGTTTTAATTGTTTGCCTCTTTTACTTAATATTTATTAACACACACAAATGAAATGATTTAAATAATCATTTTATACAATTTCCTTACTTTAATTTTTTCTCAGATCACAATTGAAAATATCTAAATTGGTATTAAATTATTATTTTATGGACGCACTTTTCAATTACATGTTATTAGCAATTTTTTTTTTATTATTATTGTTGATATTCCACAAAGATTATTATAACAATTCCACTTTAAATAGATAATTTTTATATAATTTTAAGAATATTTTGAATAGTTTTAGCTCACATAAACAAACATACTCTTTTATTAATTTAGTTGCGAAATGGAATAACACATAAACGTTTATATTGCTGTTTTACTGAGAGTAGAACGCCCGAAATATATTTAAGAACCTCCGAACGCGACGAACTCCAATTTACAAATGAAATATTTTTTACATGCGAAGAGAGCTCCAACTTTGAAAATGTACATATAAAAAAACACATACAAATATTTTCCTACCCAGTTTCTCTCGTTCTCTATCTGACTTTTTGTTTTGATGTTATTTCGCGTGCATTTTAATGTGTTTATTTAGTTTTGTTTATATTACGGTGGGGGTATTTTTGTATTCAGTATTTCTAACATTGTTCTGACAGTTGCCATACAGCTGTTCATGAGCATATGAACTCTAGATATCGTGGAGCAACAGATAGAATTATATTAAGAAAGACAGAGTCATTCCTCTAAAGGTTCAGTATTGCCAGCTTCGATTTTAGTTAAAAAAAAAATTTTTTTTGATATATGCGATATTTCGTCTCATTTATTTTATACAAAAACTCGTACATTATTTGCTGCATGTTAAGGTTGTTTACATGATTGCTTTTCATGTGCTCGTACACTTGACTCAATCTATTGAAGAATTATAAGAAACGCCGGATATCTTTAATGCTTGGCTCTTACATATTTTGAGGCATTAGATCAATATATATGTACTGAAAGTGTTGGCTGTTAACAAACGCGTCTGCCAGAGAGTGAGAAAGAGAGCGTTATGCATCCACCTCACCATATAGTAATAGGACAGGGAATATTCTTTAATTAAGGGAGACAAATCATTCCAACCACTTCTTTATAAATAGTTAGTTATATGTGTCCTAGTCTTATCATGATTTAGTATTATGATTAGAGCACAATATGACATTTTGTGACGTCGGGGTGGGCAACGCGCGGTATCTGAACTAAACAAATATTCCTTTCTTTATCCTACTCTTTGCAATATACACATAAACGCATCAGCTTATCGCTTAATATGGTGCTTGTAAATACTATTGACATTGAAGAAATTACATGCCCTTATATGAAGTCTATGGTCTATACTAGGAGTAGCATTTGTAATTTTATATGTATATATTTTGTTGCATGGCACTGCTATATACACTGCTTGCTCACTTGAAGGTGGTTTTACTCACTTTATATATATATATTACAACTGACAAACCCACTGTGAAACACATACATTGTGTAAACAAGGACCAAAGTGTAATACAATTGGGTCTCGTTTCATGCGGATTTTTTATGCGGTTTCGAATTAATGCGATTTTTAAATGAACGATTTGTTTAGAAGTTCAACAGGTTTTGAAATTTTAGATGTTCTTAGGATTTTTTACCGTGTTTAAAATTTATTGTACATTCAACTTAAATACTGTTTGCATTAGCGAATGGTGCAATGCTGTTGTATTATTTAGTTAATTTTAAGGAAGTATAAATAGCTATTTCTAAGTTAGTTAAGATCAATTGTAGTAAACCACGTTCCAATAAAGAACCTGCGAATACCAAGGGACCCTCCAGGAAAAAAAAGTAACGATAGCCTGTTAAAAATTCCACCACAATAAAATTCAGATAAGTTTTCATTACATATATAGTCGTTACAGTTTCCTTTTTTCTGCAATCCATTAGATTACAATATTTTTGTTTATTTTCTAAATTTGTTAAAAAATAAACAAATTGCTTAAGTAAATATATGAAATAAGTAATTTATATGAAACACATATAAATAAAACCTAACAAATAAATAATATCGTTTTATGCGAATTTGATATATGAGATTTTTTTAAAGCATCTATCGTATGAAACGAGACCTGAGTATAATCCCATTTATCTGTAAGCAGATACTATTATTACTCTAACAGATAAAGCCTTTTGCAATATCTAAAGCTTTGGAGAGTAATAATAGACTGCCAGTAGTAGTTCATTTACATGGCGTATGAAAGTCTCCAATTTTTTAAATATGAATTGACGTTACGTTGACAATTCGTTACGCAATAAACATTAATAACATTTTTTTTTTCTGTTTTGCTTTACAGAATACATGCTTTCTACTATGTTAATATCAGAATATTAAGATATTAAGATATTTTATATTATATATTATTAAATTTTATTGTTATAAATTTTATACATTGATAATATTTTACCCTGTAAATCGGTATAATAGAATTATATAGGAAACGGTTGGCCTTTTTTAGAGTTTTTTTGCCGGGTTGGCGAATTTGTGGTATCGATCTAAAAAACACTTTTAAAAATTATTATTTTCTAAGATTTCTTGAAATATTTTGAAATCTACTGGAATCAGTTCAAATTCATGTATTCCAAGATTCGACTCACATCAGCCCTCTAAAGTTATAAGCAGGTCATATACTTTTACATATACGCATACATACATATCGACACAATGACTCACAATATTCGTCAGGATCGCTTCGCACGGAATGAAAACGTCAAGATCTGATGGGAACTCAGTTCTTTCAAAACAGAGTAAAATCAATAACCGATTTTTTAAGAAATTTAGTTTTCCTAGCGGAAAATTCTAAATTACTCTATTACAGATTTTCCAAGTTAATGTTAAGCTCGAATTCAATATGCGTACCCGTACAGCCGAAATTTTTTTCTGAATATCGGTATCTTATAGGCAAAAAGATGTACGTTGGTTTGTGCAATTTCACTGCCTTCAAAACGTAGCACCTTTTCTAAAAACGGTGCTGGTCAGAAAGTCACATTCAAGGGTGACCGCTATAGAGCCATTATTACTGAATTTTCTGTTCATTAATTGAACAATCATAATGTGCAGGAGCTTCAACAAGAGGGCGCAACATGTCACACAGTTCATGCCAAAACTAATTTATTAAAGAAAAGTTTTTCTTCCTGCATATTTTCACGCTTCGGAATCTTTAGCGTCCAAAATCGTGAGATTTAACGCTAGACTATTTTATCTACAGATCCCAAGCTAATAAGCCCGAAACGATTGAGCTTATGAAAGACAACATTCGCTGCGTTATGGCTTATATACGGCCACATATGTTGAATAAAGTCGTCGATAACTACGATATACTACGTCCGAGTCAGCAATAACGGTCATATGCCGGAAGTCAATGCAAATTATAATACGAAAAGATTATCTTTCGACTAAGTAAATTTTATGTGAATTTAGATATATCATCTTTGTTTTACTCCATTTAAAGATTCCATTAAAGCAAACACCCTTTAGAACACAAATAAAATTTATGTTTTTTTATCATAAATAGTTGTAAATCTAAAATAATTTATAATTATGGTATTCACACTTCGTGCTATGTAGTCATATTGTCATAAAATTTTAGATTAATTTAAACAAGTGTGCTGCATATAAGAAAGTCATAATATAATTGCACTCTTTCACGTATGTTTTTGGGTTGTCATAAAACGGCTGAAATCTCGAGACGGCGATATGTTTGCCGCCGTTATTTATATATCATTCACGACTAAAAAACGGTTAAAAAATTGTTCATACCCATATGTCTGTACATTAAATCACATTTTTATAACATAAAATATACTAAAAGAGCACTAAATCGCAAAAACTAAATATATATACACGTGAAGAATTTGTCTCTTTTTAATTACGTAGCTGGCAGCCACTGAACGTTTTTCCGCATGCCGCTGCAAAAAAAAATGTATTCAGCTCATAACAAGGCAGCAGCCGATAGAGTTTATATATATATATATATATATATATATATATATAAATTTATTTAGCAGAATAAGATATGACGGGTTGTTAACACTAGTCATATATATCGTGCTATTATTTTATGGCTTATGACTTTATGACTACAGTGTGAATCCCCAATAAATTGTGTGTTAAAATAATAGGAGCATCAAAAGCCCTATCCGAATACTGGGTTCTCATTTTATTAAAGCGATTTCCAGAAATCGAAAATACACCTTCACTCTGAATAGACGTAGTTCTTATTTTCAGTAGTGCTTCAAATAAGAGATACATTTTTCAAAATCTTTGCTGTTCTGCTTATTTGATTCATAGCAGTTACGACAGCTTTATTAAGTCCAAACAACGTTAATATACTTAATTCTTTTTTCATTTTACAATATATTTCTTCAGCAATTTTCTCGGGATAGAGTTTCACAGCAGTGCCATTCATTGATTTTTTGTGAAGCCCAGTACACCAAAGCAAGTAACATATGCCTTCCCTATGATCAAGAGATGCCGCTAGTGGTTTGAATGGGAAATATGTATGTAAATAAAGTTACACATATTTGTAGCATCGTTCTCAAGAGGAGGACAATTTAGCTGAAATTTAATTATTACATCCATCAGCGGATGTACACATTAGCAAAGATTATAACCGCACAGAAACATGTCACAGCACCGATAGTATTGATATAGTTCCGCCAGGCCTGTATAATCCTCCTACTTCGAGAGGGGATATTACAAGACGAATATATGGTGCACATCTTTGTTTATTGTGAAGTTTCTGTTTTATATTGTATTGGTAAAATATTGTAGGATATGATTTATATACATACATGCTCTCTCGCGGTGAAACCAAAATTGAATAAAGACGCTTATTATTTTACAACCCTGGATGGATATTATTCCCGATATGACATTTTCTCTTTGCTTTTTCCAGAGCCATCGACTGCTGAGATATTTTGTTATATGTGACTCTTTAATTGAATTTATTTATGTTTAGTTACCAATAAACAGGTAAACACAAAAGCGTATATCATTATTCGAAACTATAGGATTAAGGTACGGTCACACTTGGTAAACATTTGTCAAAGAAAGTGTAACCACTAAACACTAAAGATATACATACATATATTGATTCAGATACGTTTTTCTTAAGTAAACTAGTTTCATAAATGCTCTTTTGGAAAAGTGTTTGCACAAATGAGAGCCTTAATGTGACCGTAGCGTAACTACTACGTATCAATGAAAAGCTATTTTACTTAAGAAACACGTATGGGAATAAATATATTTTTCGCTCTTTGGGCAAATATTTGACAAGTATGAGCGCACCTTTATCTTAATAATTAATTCTATAATTTCGAATAAAAACATCTTATTAAACATACACTGTAATGAAGACAATATAATATATTTTAAATACTTGCAAATATATAATTAAATCAACTGTTTGCTGGTGACAGTATGCTGAAGTAGAGTATATGTTTCAATTCATTTTGTTACAGACATGATTATTAGGTTTGATATATAAGCATTTTCAATAACAAATCCAATTCCAGATTATTTTAAGATAATATTCTTTTATATATACATATATAAGGATCTAAATAATTATTCGAAAGATATGTATATTATCATAAAAATAACACCAGTTTCATGAATCTTGTAGACTTTATGAGATACGCACCGGTTTCTTTTAATCTTGCGTAGTTGATATTATTAATTAAGACAATTATAAAAAGTAATTTTTTTATAAAAAGTTGTAACATAACACAAAAAGAACATCATAGAGTTTATTGTAAATTATCATAAATATGCATACAGCGCAAAGTACTCAACATAATAATCATTATTTTCGATTTGAAATTTATATATGTATGCAGTACAATTTTCATTGTAGGCAGTTGTTTAACGACTTGACATAATTGTAAACACAAAAAAATAAAAGTTTCTGCTTGTTGACATATCGGTGCATTAATTACAGATGGAAAATGTTGTAAATTGCCAAATATTTGATCGAAGAAACGTAACCACTAGGGGTTAAACTGTTTCAAACCTATTTTTCTAGTTTTGGGACATTGCATGGAATATGTAAGTCAATCCCTTATTACTGGTCCAAGACCGAAAAGAAAATGGATTTTCTATACTTAATAAGCACGTGCCTGAATTAGAAATACATCATAAGTTTTTAGTGGTTAAACCTTTTGGGTAAATATTTGACAAGTGTGAACTTGTATTTTATGCAAGTATTAAGAATGTTATTTAACATATTATGTACATTTATTTGAATTTTATTTGTAAATACAAATATTTCAGATTATCCAAAAATATAAAACTGTAGATAAACGCAAAAAAATTTCTGAAAAATTCAAGCGTCTCTGGGTTAAGCCGAAAGCAATTTGTGGTATCAAAAGCAAACACAGTGGTGTTTGTAGCATTGCGATGTCACAAATTGCCGTAGTGTGTTTCCGGCTTTATTTCTAATTTATAACAGCAATAATGCTGAGAGCACACCATGAAATCTTATGACATCTCATATGTAGTTTGAAAGGCAATTGCATATAACGACATATTCGAAAGTAAAACTTGTTGTCACAACTACACACTATAGTGTTTGTCTGCGATGGCACAAAATGAGTTCTCTGCTTCAAGTTCTCTGCTTAAGTCCCTCATAATTTTTGAGAAGATAAACCCACATATTAGACTTCAATTCAATTCAATTTCTTCCCCCCAAATTGCCACGGCTCAGCAGAAGTCTGCTGTAATGCGCTACTTAGTACATGCCAATGTAAATTACTCTCGGTACTTTTAGTGCACAAACAAAATAGCAAGCTATGCAAAGAAAGCCTGAAGGATATTCAAAAGAATATGCATACTTTAACCTTCTACTTTTATTTTGCTATCCCCCAGCTGTTTGCCTATAAAAGGGACCCACCATAATTAGCAAAACCCGATCGGATGAATTCGGTCCCATATGACTTCGAATTGTGCTAGAAAACTATAAATTTACGACTACATTGAAATAAGAAGGCCTACTATTTATTTTAAATATTTGAGACCCAGTGCAAAAAAAATACTACAACATAAACACGATGCCACGAAAAACACTTAACAGAAATATATAAATTTAATGCCTCTTCTTTCCATTCAACATATTCATATTGCACTGGGTGCAAGTGCAGTAGTTGTGTAATTTTGCTTTAGTATAATTAAGAATGAACTGGGGAAAGAATTAATTTCATATTATTCGGCAACACTTTCATTTCCGACAAATTCATATGAATTTACGCAGACAGTTTGAGAGAACACGATTCATATATTAAAATTCTATGAAAAATTTGTTTTAGGTTTTCTTTTAGGTTTTTCTTTTATATAGGAATTTGGCACCAGTTTCATCATTAATCGATTAATTTATATTACTACATTTGGAGGTAACTAAATGCATACACACCCGAGAATTTTTAAGATTAAAGCGTTATTTTCACCTAACACGATTAATATCCGCAAAGAACTAAATAAAATTTGAAATCACTTTTGCAAATGAAGTTTTGTAATTGAACGATGTATTGAGAACAAAGTTCGGCAACTTACAAAATCTCATTACAAATAGATAACATGCGCCTTTTGCTCTCCATTAAAAGACATAAACAAAAGCAACAATGTGCTTTTCTGAAGAATGCAAAAGCATTTCATTTCTATTTCATTATTTAAAAATGTTTATGGTGATATTTTTAGTTTTCTGTTTTATAGACAAACACCTCGGAGGGCAGCAAAATAAAAATAGAAAGTGAAACTATGCATATCCTTATAAGTATCCTTGAGACTTTCTTTGTGTAGTTTGCTTTTGTTTTTATACAATTAATAAACTCGCAAGTTCTCGTTTCCGTTTGCACCAAATTTTACAAAAGCAAAAAGTGGGTTGAATGAAAATGCAAACTCACAAACGAGCACGACATCAAAATGTGTTTGTATGCCAGTGATGTCCTTAATTTTAACAAATATCTTTGGTTGGCTGGCTTAAGCCAAAAACAACATTATGCAGCACATGATATTAAAAAAAGCACGTGTAGTATTCCTACCTTTTTCCTTTCGCTCCTCTCTCTCAGCAGACCATTTCAATGATATTATTTATGTGCGTGTGTGTGTGTTAGTATCGCCCAAGGAAAGTGAAAGCCAAATAAAATAAAAGTTAAGAGAGCAACCATGACCTAACTTAACCGGAATGTTGTAAATAAGAAAATTATTTCTAAGCTAAATACATACATACATACATATATACACATGTACAGGAGTTCTAATAATATACATCTGTTCCAGCGCAGAAATGAGTAACGAATGATAAAATTCAAAAACATTTTGGATTGAAAATATTTCGATCTCTTCTTTTGCTTATTAATTTATTTGTGTAATGGTATTTATATAAAGTATATATTCTTCCAATACATATATTAATTTTTTTTTTCTTTTTGGACCTTTTCATACCCTTCCATATGTGTAAATTCCTTAATATTAATACCCAACCCAATAAAGTATATAATATTACGAACTGAAGTAATATAATTTTTGTTTTTCTTTTTTATATACAATAGGAATTTAGATTTATTTTCAGACTGTAAAATCAGTTATTATACTGTTTCATTTAACTTACCTTGTTGTTTGTTTGTAATTCCGTTCAAATCTGCCAACTTATTTTCAACCCTCTTCTTCTGAACCGATTCAGCTTAGGAACACTATTCAAGCAGAATGGTATGATATATGGAAGATGGAAATCCAGATTTGGGGGATATATGTTGCGTATGTTATTTGTTCAATGGCTCACTGTTTTATAGAACAACCAATACTTTGAAATTATATAAGGTTAACATACATTTTTAATTATACTATTAAAAACCAAACATAATTTAAACTCCTCATTTTTAATTATGTGCTGTTTTCCCCCCAAAATGTAACTAAAAAATCCAAAGTGATCAATTGAGGGGTTTTAGTTAGTTCCTATGCTAGTTCCTGGGGCTAATGCAGATCATCGGGGAACCTTTACCCAACATTTCTTAGAATAACTAAATATGTTTATTTCAAACTTCCGCATTGATGAATGTCAAACATCAAAGTCACAACAAGAACTCACTGATCACTTTTCCTTTTTTATTTTCTTACGTTTCATTCTACAACTGGTTGCTTTTTTGCCGACTCTAATTGTAGTTGTAAGATAAATAAAGAACAACAACTAATAATTGTTTTAATATAAAAACAATTTATTTAGAGTGTTGACAACATAAGTTGTTTTATTTTGCACAAGCACTTGCATATTTAAATTAGTGTATATTTTGGGGAATTGTCGTTTTAAACTCTTCAGCACATAATTAAAATTGAAGAGTTTAAAACGACAATTCCCCAATATATACACTAATTCAAACATAATTTATTTTCTACTTTTTGCTAAATTTTAATATAAAACAGTATTACTTAATTGATTTTAAATTATATATTTATTTTTAATAAAGGAAAGTTATTTTAGTTACATTTATTATTATAAAATCTTCCAGTCTTAGAAATGTTTTTTTTTCTAATATCAGTAAATTTTATTATATATATATATATATATATATATATATATATACATATATAACATATATACATGTTCAACAGCTGATAGTTGCTTTTTGTTTAGTTTGCTTTGACACTTCATTATGGATCGACTCACACCAGAGCAACGCCTGCAAATTGTGAATATTTTTAATCAAAATAATGGTTCTGTTCGTCAAACTTATCGTGCACTTCGTCCATTCGAAATTTTATATTCCGATGAAGCCCATTTTTTGTTGAATGGGTACGTAAATAAACAGAATTGTTGCATTTGGAGTGAAGAGAATACACAAGCTTTTGTCGAAAAACCTCTACATCCACAAAAAATTACTATTTGGTGGGCTTTATCGGCTGGCTTTATGCCAATTGTCACAACGATGTTTGTGAAAATTGGTATTCCAGATTGCGGCTTGTACGCGCCAGCCGTGGCGGCCATATGGCCGAAATTATATATAAATATTAATAACATAAAATTTTCTATTCAGTAAAGACCGCTTCATTGATATCAAAAATATATTACTATGTTTTATTATGATTTAAACTTGTATCACTCTATAAAAGCACCCTTTATATTTGTATTAAAATTCAAATAATTAATATAAAATTCAATTTCAGGGTTGTGCAATTGAAATATTAACTGTGTTCATTTACTAAAAATGTTTACAAATTTGTAACAATTGTTACTAGAAAGTGTTCATTATCCCAAAAAATTTGCAACGAGGGAGCGGCGAAATTGCGTAAAATTTTTACTTGCAATAGTTATTCAAACAGCTGTTTTGCGTTTGTGTTTATAAAACAATATCTCTAAATTAAGTTGAAAAGAAAAATATTTTGGAAAATTTAAGAAATTATAAGTAAATGAAAACTGTTAAAACAATAAAAAGTATTAAGAAGATAACAAATTTATTTTTGTGTAACTTAGGAACTACAGAAGCAAAATAAGATGTCTAATTTAATTGAACTAAGCAACACATTATCTGATACATCAATGGCAAAGGAAGTAACAGACCAGGTGTTATTTTTAGTGTTGTAAATATTATGAGTACCTAGCTACTCGGTAGTTTACACTAAGCAGGCAAATAATATAATTAGTTCAGATATATATTTGCAAATAAATTTAAATTAACACATAATTTATTAAATTACTTTTTCAACTTTTCCTCTTCAACTCATATTTGCTTGCGCGTTAATGTAGTTTCTTATTAGTGTTTACATAAATAGTTCTTCATAAAATCACATTAAAAAAATACTTAGTATTATATAATTATTATAATAATAACACATTAAGGTGCCAAAATAATAATGCTGAATATAAATGACCATAATCATATAATTGTTATAATAAAACATTTATAATAATTATATTGTTATAATAATTATTATAACATAATCATATTATTGTTATAATAATGTATGTATATTTTGTCCAAAAAATATAGGGGTAGTTATTGAGTACTCATATATACCTATACATTACAACACTACTTTAACTTGCAAATTTTTACTAGTAACGTGTTCATTTACTTTTTCACATTTTTGGGAGTAATTGTGGAAAATGTCTTGTTACTCTCTCGTTGCTAATTTTTACTAGTAAAGTAAATGAACACACCTATTATTTTACAATATTATAACAAACTTAAAAATTGTTTCTTCTTAATAAATTAAATATATCTAACACTTTTGGCACTTGATAAAATAAAATCATTAAATTCCGCAACTGGAAATTTTAAATTTATTTTACGATGTTGAAGTAATAATATAAAAATAATTTTTTCTTGCGCTCAAACATATATCATATCAAATTGTTATTGAAAATGTAATAAAACCCGAAATTCTATTATATCATAATATAATCAGGATTGTATAATTTGAATCAGTATTGAACATTAAATTAACAAACTTATTCAAACATCTTCTTTTTATACTAAACATACTCGACACATTTGAAGTAAATTTATTGGTATTAAAGATCATAAAAGCCAAAAAACCGCTCCAGCCAAATATATCAATTTTAATCTTAAACAATGTTGGAAGTCTTGGCACAACTATCAGGTATTTGCAACAGCACAATTGGTTACGAACTCCAGGGCAAGACAATTAACTATGGCAATATTTGAAAAATGTGGTAGAATCTCGAAAAAGCTCCGGTTGAACTCTACTGCAGAAATGCAAGCGTGCTAAATCATCAAGAATTCAAACAATTTCCAAATATCAATTTAACAATTAGTTGAAATACACATTAGTAATATCCATAAGCGTAAATGAACTGATATTCTTAGGTGGGGAAGTTCAACTTTTTCCAAAAAGTTAAAGCCATACGATTTTTTATTATATCTAAGCAAATCTATTGAAACCAAAAACAATTTATCATTGACATTGCACTTACAATGAAAGTAAGAAAAATAAAACAAGTATTAAGTAAAATATGTTAGTATATATTGTTAAAACATTGGATATGAAGTTAAAATTTTAAAGCAGTATCTGGTTATATGAAATTGGAAGAACTAACCACACACAACTCATAACCAAAGCTACTATAAAAAGTAGCAGGGATGGAAAAACACTTTGATTAATTTTCAAAACAACATGTACTTCGTATACCATGACGGTACTATGTTTTCATGTTTATTAAAAAGAGAAACTTAAGGAAAAATTAATATTAAATACATTGTTTATGGTAACAAAAAGATAATGTAATCACCGACTATAGCCTGCAAAAAAGTGACTGCGTGTATGGGTATCAAAATAATTATTTTGATGGCAACAACGCAACAAGACTTCAGGTTGTTGTCCATACTTCGTTTGTTTTAAACTATTTCCTTTTTTTTTTTTTTTTTTGTTGATTACAATTATCTAAAAAACAACCAACCTGTTACGGCTAGCGTTTTCGCCTTCAAAGAAAAGATTAAAATAAAATGGATAAAAAAAATCAGCTTTTTGCCTTTAATCTATTGCAAAATATGCAATTTGTAGGCGAATAACGCCAACCGTAATCAGGCTGAATATGTGAAGAATATATTAGATGTATGTCCATACATAAGTACAAGCACCAAGGACTTTGAAATATATAGATCTACAGGCAAATCCCGGTATAACAAGCGATATGTCGGACCCGTTTTCTTAACGTTCGTTGTAAAAGTATATTATTTTTATCATATCAGCCATTTAAAATGTTTTTCTTTTGCCATTAAAAACTTAACCGTTATATCCGATTTTGTTAAAAGAGACTCGCTATGCAATATAAATATATTCAATATAAGTATTTATATTTTTATAATAACACTTCCAAAGTTTCCGTCTTGAAAATTACTTCGATCGTGATGATAAAATTGGAAATATTGTTTGTGATTCACTCCTTTATATTAGCACGTTTACGTTTACATAAGTATATCAGCAAAATTAAAAAAGTTGCACATAAAATTTCTTTCCTAATTAGTTGCCTATTTTGGGTCCACACACTGGAAGTGATTATTGTATCGATCAATATGTAAAATATCAACTGACAATTTGTTTTATCACATTTTATCTTTCTCTTAATTTGCAACCATAAATAAATTCCAAAGAATATCATGCTAAAGTTAAATTCTCCTGATCATGAATGATCTACGAGTTTTTAAATCTCTCTTTAATGTTGTCTACACATTTTTGCTGGGAAATTCAGTAGAATATGAAAGTAATACTTCTAACAATTCAAATATTAGTTTACAAAATTTATTTTAAGGGTAAGATCAGTTAATAAAGCACGAACTGATATACATTTTATACACTTTCCTTTATTGTATATCCTTTATTTTGTTGGACTTCAAAACAATAGTCTAATTGTTTTGCTACAAAATATTAAACAGTGCAATAAACTAGCGTTGCAATCAAAGCATCACGGTAATGCTAATATAAGTTTTCATGGGATGAAGTTGCGACTTGTTATTCATGATAAGGGAGTATAAGAAGTTCTTATTAGAAGTTTCCATTCTATCTAGTCGGCTAATGAGTGAACATGAACAAAGTTCATACGTACGCTAGCGCAGGCGAATTTGCCAAAACACTCAATCAAATGTGTACAACCATAATTTGCTTAGGTAACTTTTCGTTAAGTTTAAAGGCCCAACTATAATATGCGTAGGCTAGCTTTGGCTACTGTCAAAACTCGACGAAAAGACTGTCAAATGCATATGCGAACATTTGTATGGCTATATTATACTTACACTCAGTTGTAAAGAAATGCACTTTTGCAAAAACTAATTTATGATATATACATAACATGTCAATACATATATAAATATTTTCAATTTATACATACATAAATATATTATCACAAGTAGGTTATTACCAATTTAGAAAGTAATTTAAGAAATAAATTGGAGAGTACTACAATGTACAACAATGTATAACAATGTGTGCAAGTGGTTGGCAACGTATCATAAATTGTAGGAAAATACACTATAATATAATATAAACGCTAAACATTTAATGTTTCCATTAATTTTTGACATTATTTATTCAATTATGTGTAGAATTGATTTCGGCGTACATTGCAGCTTCTCTTGTGTGCATGTAACACAGTCTATGGCATGTGTGTATCTAAAAATAATTATCAATAACATCGAACAAATAGTTGGCCTTTAAAGAAAATGCGATCAGTTTCGCTCTATGCGTAGGAAAATTTAATTCAACGAAAAGTTAGAAAAGCCTGCGCTAGCGTACGCATATTATAGTTGGGCCTCAATACTTTTAACAATTCAAATATTAGTTTACAAAATTTATTTTAAGGGTAAGATCAGTTAATAAAGCACGAACTGATATACATTTTATACACTTTCCTTTATTGTATATCGTTTATTTTGTTGGACTTCAAAACAATAGTCTAATTGTTTTGCTACAAAATATTAAACAGCGCAATAAACCAGCGTTGGAATCAAAGCATCACGGTAATGCTAATATAAGTTTTCATGGGATGAAGTTGTGACTTTGTTATTCATGATAAGGGAGTATAAGAAGTTCTTATTAGAAGTTTCCATTCTATCTAGTCGGCTAATGAGTGAACATGAACAAAGTTCATACGGTGAATATATGCCATTGCCTTCTCAATATACCAACATTTGAATAAATCATGGTAAATTGATAATGAGTTATAGTGCTAAAACTCGTCTTGAGAGCATATAACATGCTTGCGAATACACAATTTTCGCCTGTTTTACCTTATACATACTCGTGCGTTCCACAACCATTTTTGGGCTGTGTTTTTATCTTGTAGGACTAATATTATTGATATTTACTTACTAGTGTAATTGGATCAGTGTTTTTGTTAATAACGAAATTAATTTGGAAAGAATTTCTCGCAGGGCAAAGAATTTCTTGCAGGTCAAAGGCCCAACTATAATATGCGTACGCTAGCGCAGGCGAATTTGCCAAAACACACAATCAAATGTGTACAACCATAATTTGCTTAGGTAACTTTTCGTTAAGTTTAAAGGCCCAACTATAATATGCGTAGGCTAGCTTTGGCTACTGTCAAAACTCGACGAAAAGACTGTCAAATGCATATGCGAACATTTGTATGGCTATATTATACTTACACTCAGTTGTAATGAAATGCACTTTTGCAAAAACTAATTTATGATATATACAGAACATGTCAATACATATATAAATATTTTCAATTTATACATACATAAATATATTATCACAAGTAGGTTGTTACCAATTTAGAAAGTAATTTAAGAAATAAATTGGAAAGTACTACAATGTACAACAATGTATAACAATGTGTGCAAGTGGTTGGCAACGTATCATAAATTGTAGGAAAATTCACAAATACACTATAATATATATACAATAAACAAACGCTAAACATTTAATGTTTCCATTAATTTTTGACACTATTTATTCAATTATCTGTAGAATTGATTTCGGCGTACATTGCAGCTTCTCTTGTGTGCACGTATGATAGTCTATGGTATGTGTGTATCTAAAAAAATTATCAATAACATCGAACAACCAGTTGGCCACTTAAGGAAAATGCGATCAGTTTCGGTCTATACACATACCATAGACTGTGATGTATGCGCCCAAGAGTGCCGCAATAAATTTTACAGAACTTTTAATTAAAAAATGTAAGCAATTAATTGAAATAGTTAGGGCCATTATTACAACTTGGTGTTATCTTAAAGTGAGATTGTATCGGTCGGGTAAATACATTTTCATTATTACAACTTTCCTTTAACTTAAATATGAGCGATATTTAGATTGTTTCCTTAGATGCTGACATATTTATTTTATAACACAAACCTATATATTCACAAACAAAAGCTGCATATATTTTCAAAAGGTAAAAACAAGTGCGTCGTTGCCACTACAATTTTTCGCGATCTGAATAATCTTTCAAAAGTAGTCGGTAATTCTTACAATTAATGATATGTTGCCAACCATTTGCGCATACTGTTGTATATTTTAGAACTGTTCCAATTTTACTTTTTAAATTCGTGCTAATCATGTAATATATATATATATATATATATATATATATATATATATATATGATGAAATATTTATATATGTATTTATATATTATGTTGCGATGGTTTATAAGTCTAGTAGTGTGCGTGCATGGGTTAAGGAAGTTGCAGTCTTGGTGTTGGCCACATGTTAGTTGTTGATCGTAGTGATGCGCCTTGTTTGGTTTATTCCAAACAATAGTTTTATAGAAATAATTTTCTTTATAATAATGGCAGTTTGTTAGCGTGTCGTCTGCAGAGAAGAAGTATAGGAGATGGCTACCAATTTTCTGCACAGCTGTGTGGATGGAATTCGCAATCCCAAATGGAATGATGGCACAAACCTAGAACAGGGATGGTATGTTCATACATGGGTGCGTGAAGTACTATAAGAACGATCATTTTGAAAAGCACTATTTCCAACTTAGAATAAGATAGGTAGAGAGATAAGATAAGATAGGTATCCAGACGAATTTCTGGAAAAATCTACTGAAAAAAAGATGGCTAATTTGGCGGAAAATACCAATGGGAAAATTGGAGAGGTCGTACATAGGAGTTAGGTTGAAGGAATGTGATAACACTTTTTCACGATCATTACTTAAAAATTCCTTAAACAGTGCGCATCTAAAAAAGATTAGGTTTGAAATTTGTTCT
Source organism: Linnaemya vulpina (assembly GCA_963675445.1). Taxonomy (NCBI): domain Eukaryota; kingdom Metazoa; phylum Arthropoda; class Insecta; order Diptera; family Tachinidae; genus Linnaemya; species Linnaemya vulpina. The sequence goes on along the minus strand of OY776279.1, from coordinate 38,092,169 downwards.
AATAAAATTGAAATTTAAAAGAAAAAAAAATATAAAATGAAAGAAAATACCCAAACCATGTAGGTAGAAAAAAAGGTTAAACAAAATAGAGTCGGATTAGTAATAACATTTTGTTTAAAAAGTGAAATCACCCCGAATACATATGACGAAAATCAAGCACGATTCTGGTTAGTGGACAAAAAAAATCCAAGAGAAGGAGCAAAGAGGTGCGTCTCCATAATCCAGCGGGTAATGTTTATATACCGAAAAATCCACAAAACCAGGTAAACAATTAATAAATTAGCAAGGCAAGAAAAGCAAAGCAGTGGAATAAAAGAGAAAAATCAACATTCCCATAGCCAGTAATAGTCCAATGGAGACTTAAAAAAAATACCAAGAAAATAATAATAATTCACACTGCAGAAAAAAAAGGAAATTAAATTTATTATTTAAAGCAATTGAGACAATTATATATAAAAAAGGAGAGGAATTCGTGAAAAGAAAATGTGTTCGCTTAATAAAGAAAAAAAAAAAGAAATATATATATATATATATATATATATATATATATATTTATTTATTTATTAAGTACCTTTTTATGTATTTACATTTTTGTGTTTGTTGCATAGTGCATTGTTTTTTTTTTCAGCCTGAAAGTCGCCTAGACATGCGGGAAACTAGGTTTAATAGTAGCTACTGCCCATTAGATGGCAGCCATTTTATAATCAATTACAAAGGAAACAGCATATCTTATATTTGAAATAAGCATCTTTTTTTGTAGTGTGGTGGCATAGAACCCTTCAAACTTTAGGAAGCTCCTTCAAGTTAGGGTATATTAGCTATGAAAAAAAATAAAAATCATCGAATATTATAAGATTTTTCATAAGATTTATAAGAGCGGGGAAAAGTAAAAATTTTATCTATGCAACGTAGAATGTCTAATAAATAATCTTCGAAAGTGTATGAAAAATTGTAGCTTTTATCTTCTTTTAGTTCATAACATATATATAAATTTTTTTTTGTATAGTCATATAGAGTAAAATTTAATTTTTTTATTTTATATAATAGGAATATTTATATTAGTTTAAGAAAACCGTTTCTTAGAAAATAAAAAACGAAAGGATGTATTTGTTAATCTAAAGGGAAAGAATATGAATTGTTCGATGAAGAATTTGAAGAAGGGGGAGTCATGAAGGTAAGTTAGGGTTGGAAACTTCGGCCGATTCTAGGGGTCACAAGAAATTTACCTTTGGCCCCACTTGTGACATGGTTGGGAGGGCAAAGTAGGGCACAACATCCGCCTGAAATGAAAAGAACCATAAGAGCAGAAGAAGAGTGATATAAAGTGGTATGTCTTTGTGTTAGTGTGTATTGTTTTTTTATTCCTTTTAAATTTTATCAGCAGCGTACCCAGCGAGAGGGTTGGAACCTTCTGGGATTTGTTTACCGGTGAACCTCACTGGTCTCTACGGCTGTTACAATTATGTGTATGTATGTATATCATAATTTAGTTTTTCAAAAGTACAACTGAGTTTAAGTATAATATAGCTACACAAATGTTCGCATATGCATTTCACAGTCCTTTCGTCGAGTTTTGGCAGTAGCCTGCGCTAGATTAAGCACATTATAGTTGGACCTTAAGACATTTTACGATGTCATATCCGACAAACTTCAGTCAACTGTCGATGCAAAAAAACTGGCGGGGTTGTGTACCGACGGTGCAAGTGTACTGATGGGTAAACATTAAGGGCTTTCAGGCCAACTGATCACTCATGAAGTTGAAACCTACACAGAGCGAAAACTACCTAGTAGATTCAAGTAGGTTTTCTCTATGAAACGTTTGAGGGGTATTGCAGCAGAAATAAAAGAAATTTTTTTCAGAGAGATTTCTTATTGTTTTTATGTGCTAAATCTTTTTAATTTTTTCAATAAGTAAAAAACATGAAATTAAGAAGAAAATCTTATTATTTACCATTTTTTACTCGAATTCCGTTATTTTTAGAACTAAAAAAAACCATAGAGAAAATCTTCTTAATTCTATTAGGGTTTCTTATAAATTGTATAAAAAAAGGATTTCTTATTAATTTCATTGTTCTGTCTTATTAATTTTTTTAAAAAGAATTTCTTATTGATTTAATTAAGCCTACTTAATACTTTTTTTAATTCGGTCTTCCTTCTTGATTTCATTAGGTTTCTATTTGATCATGTGTAAAATATCTTATTAATTATTTTATTAAGAATATCTTCTTGATTATATTATTAGTAGACTTGTTATTTCATGCATACAAGTCAAAATAGAACCAATTTTTTATGATATATTTGTTTTTACATTTACAACTTCTTTTTTTGCGTGTTTGGATAAGTGTTGCGTCGAACATCTCTAACTATATGCACATTAAATCAAACTTTTAGTTTAAAGCGAAAAAGTTATAAGTCAAGAAGTGAAAAACGTAATGAAAATATTTTTGTTTAAAAAAGGAAAAAGTTATTATTTAATGGCCTCTATTTGGCAAAACGCATCGAAGAGTGAAAGATAATATGGAAAACAAATTTGTTACGAAACGGAAAGACGGGAAGAGAAATCCAGCAGGAAAATCATTATCTCTTTGGACTAATATGGAAAAAGAAAACTCCGATGATAGATACTTCTACCACTCCGGAGGAATCGTTTAAAGATTTGCATGAACATCGAAAATTCCCTAAAGTTATATACATATGTACATCTTTATACATATATTTTTCTCTCGTGATCAGGTTCTATCTTTTCCGGAGGAAACTAGAATTGATGAGATACAAAATGTCAGTTCTTTGACGAATATTTTTCATGAATGGCCAAGATACAATGATTTCTCATGTTATGAACTTGTTACGAGGGTCGAAAATGTTGACATTTTTTATAATTATATTAGTTTTTTATAATTATGTTATATTACATTAAAAATTTTTTTATTATATTTTTACTTATTGAGTACTGAATTGGTTTCTATAGAATTATTTTTATTTATATTATTTGTTTTTATATAACATTCTTCTAAATACTTATGTATATGTAAATTTATTAATAAAAATCCATAATATCAAACAAACTCAGGAAATGTTATTAAAAAAGAAGAAGATAGCCTAATAAAATTAAGAAGAAAATCTTTTTGATAAAAACAAGAAGATTACCTAGTAAAAACACGTTTCACTTGTTGAATGTTTTTATATAATATTTGCTTTTAATACATGCTTAAGCAGATACAATTTTTAGATAAACGGCAGATATGTAATTTGCTATTGAAATTGGAGAAGCTTTCTAGATGTTTCGATCTCAAAACTACATAGCGAATCTCGAGTTTCGCTGTTCGTGTAAGCGTACTATAACGTTATTTCCAGTCTTTTGGTTTTCCCCCCTTTTGCCCTGGAAAAGTTAACTACTTTGCAAAGTTTCAATTCAGCCTTAGAAAGACAGAGAGGTGTTGCAGGATATGTATATAAATAATACTAGTGTAGTACGAACATTCCTATTTGTATTCCAATTGTCGAATATTCGGCCATTTGCAGATGGTGGCATGCGTATTCGCCGTTAAGGTGACTATTTCTAGAAGCAAAATGTTATAATAATAAATGAAGTGTTCAAAAAATATTTAGCGAATGGCAAAAACAATTAGTTGTAAGAATTTCAAGTATTCACCATAGTCGATACCCAAGTCTGAGTAAAATTTGTGCAGTTTTTTATGAACTGTTTTTTCTGCAGTATATAGAATATACATATATATGATGGGGCGTTAGCATCCATTTGTAATTGAAATTTACGTTCTTGTCATATAAAATTTTCCTTTTCATGCAGCTGACAACATTTTATATACATCAGTGGGTTAGAATATCCGCAAATATTCTTTTAGATTTAGATACATATGTACATTCGCGATATCAAGAACATACATTTTGCAAGTTCCGAGTATTCAGCCATTAATGCAATTGCGGAAAGCTCTCAATAGCTTCACTAGATATGCTTAATAAAATAGAAATATGACAGAATACCACAAATTTTAGGATGCATTTTGGATTCCTTTTTATATATTCCAAATTTGATATTCCATTTAACATGGTGATACCGAGTTATAACTACTTATCATCCTAAAATTTTTTTATTATTATATTAAAATTACATATTAAAATAGTTAAATTATTGTTTCCCTTTTAATTGCAGTTGAATGTGTTTATTCTGCATAGTAATCTAAGTCAATAATTATTAAATATATGTATTAATATATGGCATTTAGAGAATACTTCAGAAAGAAACTTTAAATATACTTATAGCAAAAATATTTGTTATAGAAATTAAACAAAATTTCTGTATTTAATATCATAATGGAATCTGAAACAAATGCTCTACAAATACTATGTAACTAGTTTACTCATAAGCTGATGCCTCTATTCGGTAGTTATAGAAAGACCATAGGATAAAACCGATTTGAATAACTGATTTGCGTAATATGTGCTCGATTGTGTAAACGAGCTCGTTCCGAATCTGTTATAAGTTTACTTTTCTTAAAAACTTTAAAAAGTGAACATTTTTGACACTTAGTTGATATCCGTTTATTGTTGGCTTATTATGTAGTTCTTTTTCACGCAAAATTGTTCATACATTAGCAGTGTGTCCATATTAGCTTATCCAGCTAAATACAGCTTTACCTTTTACTATTTAGCTTGAAAATTTTCATTCAGCTTTTTTCAGCAATGCATTTAGCTTCTTTTATTTATATATGTACATACGTATGTATATAGATACATACATTCATACATAAAAACGTGTTTATATGTACCTGTGTACGTATGTGCATTAGAGAACGAAATAGTGTACAAGAAAATTTAATGTACACCCGCTGTACAATGTAGACCCTCAATACATTGAAGACATTGCCTTTCTTTCGTTGTGTACACTTTTCGTTGTGTACACCTTGCGCCTGTACTTGTGTACATTTCGTGTAAATGCCCTGATGGGATTTTGTGAGCTAACGCATAATGAACCATAAGTTACCTTATGGTTAGCTCAAATTCCGGCAGGGTGGTTTTGCACACAAACACACGCATGGTAGAGGTTTTATTTCTCTCTACTGCGCACACACACACTAATTTTTTGAAGACGCAAAAACTAATATTCTTTGCTGCGCACACATCCATTAATTTTATGAAGATACAAAAACAAATATAACGTTATCATTACCGCAAATGTGTCTACGGAGATAAAGTGAATTCAATGTTTTCAATGCCTTCAAAGTCTTAAATTTTTTTCAATGTCTTCAATGTCTTAAATTTTTTCAATGTCTTCAATGCACTGTCCTGTACACTCAAGATGTATTTATGTATAAAGATGTATACATTTGTCAATGTATTTTTTTCGATGTTGTTGATGTAAACTTGTGTACACAAAGGCTAAAAAAGTACACTATTTTGTTCTCTGATGTGCATACACGTGCATTTTATGTTGAGCAGTGCTGTTCGATATATCAAGTAAGTTTTGACTCTCATCATATAAATATAAATATAATGTGTAAATATATATATATATATATATATATATATATATATATATTATATATAATATAAATTGCTTTCAAGTTGCATGCAGCCTACGTCACAGTTGTCAATTTAAATACATATCGATGAGCAGTATGTGTGAAAGGAAAACTTGATCATGTGGCTGCAGGGTAAACAAAGAATTTAGTGGTGGCAAAAGATGTAAACAATTTTGATAGCATCGGCAACTTCATATATAATATCAGGCGAATGATTGGGATCATTCCTTTATTTGGCCATTAAATGTTCTAAATAGCCGTCGCCAATATGTACTGAATCGGCGTCGGCTATTGATAACAGTCGGCTTAACGCTATGATGCTACTTCGATGTTCGAATTTGTCTATGATTCGAACTTGCTAGGACAATTTCACAAGAAATTTGTATCGTATCGAATTTAAATACGCAATTTAAAAATAATTTTGAATAAAAAGAGTATAAATTTAAATTTAAATACTTGTTACAGAACAATATTTAGTATATTTAATAAATATGTTAACAATTGTACCGAATTATCCTAAATAAAAGCTGTGGAAAAAATCGATAATAATCTTCAGAAACAAAAGCATCATACAGCAATAAAACGGAACACAAACAAATCTGGCTCTTAAGCAAATTTCAGTATGTCGGACGAGGAAGAATCTATGTCTGAAGGCTTTTCTGCCAGTGAGGATGAATGGAAGCCAAGCAAAGACATGAAGGGCGGCGAGTCTTCAGATGATGATGATAGTGATTTTGAAGAATCGCCACTAGCTGGTGCTGCAAGTGGTGGTAGTGCCACAAGTGCGGGAAGAAAAAGGTAATTTTCAAGTACTCTTTTTCCATATGTATGTATTATAATGTTATTATTAATAAAGGGGAGAGACAAAAGCTCGTACCGCCGCTAAACAAATATCAAAAAAACGAACTGGTTTATCGTTGCGTGCCAAACTGTATAACAAATATAGGCCACCGCCTAAAACATTTTCACCACCTGGTAGCGTATTTGGCAAGAATTCCCCATCAGCATCTACGTCACGAACGAATTCAAAAAACGCCGCAGCGCCCAATGAAAGCAAAAGTATTACTCGTAAAACTAAAGATCGTAGAGATTCTGGTTCCAGCAGTGACTCTAGCATTGACAATTATCTAGTTCATCCTGAGGATTTGGACGTACAATCAAGTTTTTTCAATGTACAGGACAAACCTGTTACCGCGTCTTCTGTTTCACCGGTTCCCATTTTTAACTGTAATGCCGGCTTAGCAAATCTTTCCGATTCTGCTTCAGACGATGAGGAAGACGTGCCGAAAAGAACTGAAAAAGCTTTCGATTTTAATAATTTGCTTGAATACGCTAAAAGCCTTGAACAGGTTAAGGAAAGCGTCGCCAAGCATAATGCTGAAGAAACTAGAAAAAAATCAGCCAATACGAATATTGATACTTTGGATGTATATGCAGTGCTTGCATTGGGCGAAAAACAGCAAAATCGTTCTCACAACGATGGAGAAGATGAAGATGACGAAGATGATGAAGGTTTAGGCAATGAACGGACTAGTGGAAAAAATCAGCCTGTGAAACTAAACAAAACAAAATCTACTCGTATGAAACGTCACACAAAAACACGGCCTTCATCAACCGTGGCTGCCAACGATACCGACGATTCTGACTGGGAAGAAGTTGCAGGTAGGAAACGCAAATAGACATTCATTGTATACCTATATATAATAATTGCTTAATGGTGACATGGTTTTGGTATCCCTTTTGTGTTTGTGTATATGTAGTTGCTTTCCTTCTTAAGAATTAGTTTGTGAAAATGTCATAGTAAGTAAATATCCGTATTGCGCGCTTCCACTGATCTAATGTAATTGTGAGACTGCGTACTTTTACATATATATGTTAAGTCCAAATAAAACGCTGCAAAGTAATGCAAATAAGAAAAAAAAATAATTCTCTGATTAAATATTATAATTAAGTGAAAAAAGATTTAAATAGTGAATGTAAAATAAAATTACACAATGAAAACAAATTGTAGGTTTCATAAAAATTATATCTATGTATAATATTTTTTTTTACATTATTCTAATTTTGTCTCCCAGTTATAATTTAATAATGGTACTTAAATTATTAAATACAGTTTTTGCACAAAAAATGTGCAAACAGCTATAATCATAATTTAACGGAAGGTCTGACCAACCGGGACTGAGAGGAGGTAACGTTGGAAATGAATAAAAAGATATTATGTAGTTTTTTTTCGCAATGGCAACTTGCTTTACTTATTACATACTTATTTGTTGTTGAATTAAATTTTTGTTCTTAGTTAGAATTAAACTTTTGGCCTTTGATAATTTTTTGGCCTAGAAACCCACAATAGTTCTCTAAAACCTCTCTTAGCATATTTTCGGTTCTATGTAACATGAAATTATGTTAAATGTGTCATAAGAAACTACGGTTCACTGATTCGGCAAAATCTTGCTTTCGATTATTGAAAACTTGCACCATAGCCATCACATATATTTTTATGAACTAGTTTTATACAAAGTTCTTCCTTAAAAATGTTGACAGTTGGTAGGAAAGTTTTCGAGATCCATATTTTACACTAGGCGTTCAGATCTTTCTTTGCAGTAAATCTTTTACTAAGTAATATTTGTGTCGTGCCCGACTGCATTATTTGCATATAAAACAAAAAAGAATCGTAGATCTTCTTTGCTCTAGTAGTGAATGCAACTACCACTTGGCATCAGGTCAAATCGCCGCAAGTAAACGTTTCAGTTTTATTATCTAAAAATAAAACAATTTATAACGCTCTTACAAAAATCAAATTTTAATATATATTAAGAAATTCACTTCGCACAATCTAGAAGTAATAATAAAAATTATGCGAATAAATAAGTTAGATTATTTCGCTCCAGACCAGTGTATTTGAATACAAAACTCCAAAGTCTATTGTTATTAGACTTACACTCCGAGAATGTCGCATTATTTCCAAAAGACCATAAAGTAATGGATACAAAATTGTCCTGTATCGTCTGGACATTTTCCAAACCAAACCCGATATATTTTGACAGATTTATGTATGTATACATATGTTTATTAGGGTACCATTAATATTCACCTCATATGCGTTTTTTATATTAAAAAAACTCGAAAATGGTTTGTTATGAGCTATATGCTAGACTACGTGACTAACTGGAATTCGTTCGCCTTAATGCCTACTTATCCTATCCATAAAATTTTATCCATTTATGTTGTAAACGTTTTTAAATTCTAATGTTCATATGAAAACTAAAATAAGAAATGAAAATCAATAAATTAAAAAATAAATGATTTAAAAACTTCTACTAATAATAAAACTAATAATACATAATATAAATGGAATTCGGCGACGTATGGTGGACAATAATTTAATTTGTAAGGAAAGAACTAAAATTTAACCGGGATGTTCTCCGAAAGTTAATTTTCAGTCATA
>OY776279.1:38060684-38078184 GCA_963675445.1 Linnaemya vulpina | reverse complement strand
AGGATACTTTTTTTTATATAGTGCTACCCGCGTAATAATTTCTCAAAAATAATTCTGTTGAAGTTTGAATTTTTAACAATATATGACACAATAATATGCCTACATAACAAATATATGCAAAAATATGCATTTGCATCAAAATATGCCAAAATATGCACTAATAAATCGATACCATTTTTAAGCAAATTCATTAATTCGTAAAGATATTTCAGTTTTGCCATAATCCGGCTTAAGGGAAAAAACATGCATTTGCATGAAGCCCTTGTCCTTGGTAATGATCTTAAGCAAAGTTGGACTGACTTCCAAAACGTTCGTATACAAAGTTTGTATACAGTATTGCTACTGTATTTAAACCCCATACACTTGCAAATTTCAGAAGCAATGCATCAACTATAAAACCGATGACTTGCTTGCTTTCTTACTGCATAAAAAACGCTTGGTGGCGGCGTTTTGAAATGGTATACATTATATAATTATTGTACTGCGGCGTTATGAAATATGATCCTTTGTTCAAACATAAAGCAATTGACGTTTTGGAAGTCAGCCTTGTTGTGCATGAGCCGACGGAGGTTTCTAATTTTCGCCAGATGGCGTTGCTGAAAATTAATGAAAATCAGCTGAATCGTAAACTATGCGTTTGATCATGTGTTGATCGGACAAATACCGGAAATTTTAGAATTCATCATAATGATTTTAATAACATTTGGTACAACTCATTCCCGTAAAATGTCAATCAGAAATTTGAAAACTTTTAATTCTGGAAAATTTTTAAAAATTCTCTTGTTTGTATCCGACATTTAATTTTTTAAAATATATAGTATAAATAATTATGGTCTAAAATTAAATCAAAATATCGTAAAAGGCAAGACATCGTTTTGATTCTCCTTCTTTTAATATAGATTTAAGATTACGTTGTGTGGAAGAGAGGCATATAGGTAGATTTTCGGCGCTCTCTACCACGTTTTCTTTCAAAATGTCAATGTAATATTTAGAATCCATAATTCCGTTAACAAAATTAGTTTTACCGACCCTGGAAGCCGACATACACATATATAACTTTTTGTTATTAAATAATAAATGTCAGCATCTAAGGAAACAATCGTGCGAGCCGTGAGAAGACGGGCAAAAAAATTTTCAAGTGAAGAAGACCTATGTTTGGTGCTACCATATTAAAAAATAAAAAAATATGGTAATATAAACATAAGTCGAACTTGCCTTTAATATATAGCACATACTTAGATTAAAGGAAAGTTGTAATAATGAAAATGTGTTAATCTGACTGATAAAATCTCACTTTAAGATAACACCAAGTTGTAATAATGGCCCTAAAAGTAGTAAACGATTCAGTAAATATAAAACAGCTGATTCGAATATCGGTTTTAACGGCAAAACCGGCTTGTTTTCATGACACCAAATGAAACCAATATCGATTTGCAAAGCCGACAATCAGCAAAACGGACTTGGATTCTATGACACTTTTGGTAATCGCTTTCTTGAAATGCAAGTTCTCATGTAGTGCAGGTTATTGTCATAAATCAAAAAGTTCATTACGCTTCCTAGCAGATCTTCCCATCACGTCGAGTTGAAATTGAAACTACATATGTATGTATGCATATATCCCTTGCTGATTAGAAGGAGATAGTGGTGTTTCTCATCGGCAGACAAAATTATAATTATGGTGTTTTTTGTTTAGGAAACCCCATAGGAGACCCTCCTCCGTTTCGTGTTTTTCGCTCACACTTGAGACTTTTGGATGTTAGCAGAGTAAAATCAATTGTCCCCAATTAAATGAGGCCAAGGGTCTGTTGACAAATTCCTACCAGCTACTGCGATTTTGCGTACGAATAAATGCAAATATACAATGTCAAAAAAAGTTTATTTGTGCAAAGAAATAACAAATAACACGAATATAGAACATGCAGTTAGTCTGCGCTAATAAAACAAAGTGCAGCAAAGGCAGAATTATACAAAAGCTGAAATATGCGCTTATAAAAAAATGTACTTATAAATATGTAGTATGTACATACTATATAAATGGTACCAAAGCATTGTAATACTGAAACTTTATTGCCTAAATAAATCTTTGTTGACATGATTAACACATAAGGTACTTTTTGATTTGCAGTATAAATACGTGTGCGAGCCTTTATACATATATGTTGAAGATTTTCTCATATATCTTGTTATATAAGAAATATATTAAATATTCTATGTATGTATACAAATTTGACAACTGAAAAGGTCTTTGGCTAATTCTGCCTTAAGAGCCCGTTGAAAGTTAAAATTATCATATATAAATAAGTATGGATATAACAAGTCGTTTTTAAAGTGTTTTTTTAACGATATTTGTGATTATAAATTATATACAAATTAAATATACAAATACTTTAGCTAATAGGCCATTTTCAGCTTAATTGGTACTTTTAATAACAAAAACTGTGTACAGTATGTATGTCTGAAAACTTCCCAAGTAATGATACGGTTGAAAATCCATATGAATTGCAATAATATCTTATCATTCAAAATTTAATTAACAAAACGAAATGTAAAATAATTTGGAAGTTATGCTGTACATATACACTTAGTCGCAAAACTCTACATACGGTTTAAATGATAATTAAAATAATACAACAAAATTTTTGAACTTTGTTATAACACAATCAACAATCTTTACAGAATATCAAATAACAATTCATGTGGTTTAATACTATTGAATGAATAAAATAATAAAATTCAGTCTTTCATATAACATCAAAAGCCTATATTCGATGCATTGTTAAGCACTTTGAGACAATTTAGGAAATATATTATTCATTCGGCATTGAAGAAACTAGACTTTTTTTTATTTCTGCAGATATATTTTCCCATTCTTCCTTTAGAATAATTTTCAACTGGAAAATGGACGAAGCCCTTCTATGCTATTTCTGTTTCAAATCGGCCCATAAATGTTCGATGACATTGAGGTCTGGGGATTATATAGGGTGAGGAAGCTTTGATTTTACGTTGTAAAGCAGCTATTCTCTTGTTTTGAGCTATGTTTCGGGTCATTATCGTACATTAATATAAACTTATCTTTAAGATTTAATTATTTAATACTTGATAAAAAATCGTTTTTTATACTGTCTATATAGCCACGACTATCCATAATACCATCAATAAATCTCACTCATACAACCTCACACCCTCACTGAACCACCACAATGTTTTACGGTGCCGCAAACATTTTTCTGTTTTAATGCAGTTCCCCTCTTTCTCCAAACTCTACTCGTCCGTCATTTCCAAAATGGATGTAGGCATCTGTAAAAATTACCTTTGCCCAAAGCGCAGCCAAAACGTTTCCTTTTATTTAAGGGACTAATATAAGGTTTTTTTTCTCGATATACACGACTGTAAAAAACAATAATAATAAAAAATTTACTTTATAAAATATATAAAATAATGATCAGATTAAAGAAATGTCGATATCGTATGTAGTTTTACGACTAATTGCAGTAATAAAAATTAAATTTAAAGAAACATTTTACAAATAATATTATGCAACAACGAATGGTTCAATTCAGAAGCTCGCATTAGATTTGTATGCGCTGTCTAATCGTGTAGTTATGCAGTATTGTATATTAGTTGTGGTTATTTATATAAAAGTGCTATAATTATACGATTAAATATTATTTATTTTTCGAAGAATCATATTTTGGCTCTGGGACTACTATGTAATTCGATTAGAAAATGTAACTGTTCGTTATTAACACTGCAATCATCTTTCGTGTTGAATTACGCTGTAACCCTGCATGTTTGTGAATATATCACTTGTTATATTAATTTAAAAAATTTTTAAGTACTAGCGGCCCGGCTACGTATAAAAATTTTTATTAATTGCTAGCTATTTTAAAAAATATAAAATATTTGGATAAACAATATTTTTTTGTTTTTGGATAGGTGAGCCCGTTCTTGAGTTATAAAATTACAACGAAAAGTGGTATTAATTTTTGTATATTAGATGTGATAACTAAGACTAGAAACCAAATTCTTAATGATAAATATAAATGTACATATTAGTATATACACATATTATGTACGTACATATTAGTGATGTGCAAATATACGTATTCGTATTGGAATATTAGGCCATTGTTAGGTGCTCGTATTTGCTATTTGGTGAATATTTCACGAATGTTATAATCCAAATACATGGGATAAAATATTGGATGTAATAATAAAAAAATGGTTTAATAAAATAATGTTAAGTTGTTAGAATATTGATTTTAGCTACTATCATCGATCAACACATTTAAAAATTGCATGCCCTAAATACCTTGTAACCAAGTTATAACTAGACTTGGTTAAAACTGCTTCATTTTTCATTTTAGACAAAAACCTGGAATCTAACTTATTCTAACTATATTGATTATTTTATCGTGCGTTTGTTTTTTGTACAAAATAAGTAAAGGAATCAATTCGATACAAGTCTGACTTTTCAACAAAAAATTAAACATTTCCATGGTGGCAATAATTTGTTATAGAAATGCAATTTAATGAGCTTGAATAATAATTCGCAACGTAGTGCATTAATCTTTAAAGTTCGGCTAATAGTGCGCATTCAAGATCTTTGAAATAATTTTATTCAAAATTGATTATCACAGAAATTTTAAAATCGGTATGTACAGTATATTCCAAGAGAAATTTGAATTTGCATATCTACTTTTAAATTGACATTTGCAATTTCTGACGTTTAAAACGCCAATAATAATAATAACGATACAACAACTTTGTTCACAAGCGCATAAACAAGTACAATTTTGAATGATAAACCATACTACGGAGCTTCTGAACTGATCAAATATGTCTAGAAAACCAAATTAATATTAAGATGTATAAAATAAAGTATTCTATAATATAAGAGCATCGGCAATGAAACGTTAACTGAAAAGCGTTGTAAATTATACAATTATAAAATGTTGAACACAAAAAATATAAAAATTTTAAAATTATTATTAAATATGTCAAACATAGTTTATTAAATGCTGTATTGAGGAAAGCACTGAGAAATGTTAATACATTTATTAATAGATCCCATCAGCCATGCTGATTCTAATATAAAAATAAGTTTGGGATAAATAACTGGAAAAGTGGAAGTGCAGATATTATTGTATAAAAAAAACAAAGCAAATTTTGTTTATATATTTTATATATAGAGGCCTAATTCATAAAAAATATAGTGAAATTTTATTTTTTATAAACACGGCTGCAAAAATATATATTATAGAACTGAATTAAAAACGAATTTACCTTAAACATTGTATTCACAATTAATACGAAATTTACAGAATAAAATGAATACCTACAGTATGGCCATTCAACCTGAATTAAGTCTTGGTTTGCTTTGGAAAGATTCAGAAAGCATGTAGGGATCTAAACTGTATCTAAAATTATATACAGGTATACATCGCTTACCACGACGTACTTCTTTTAGGGTTGGCTACCCACTGGTTAACTCAAAAAACCTACATAGGTTTTAAAGAGTATTTAGTATAAAATAACCTAACAGGGCTTTAATCATTTAAATAAAAAATTTTAACTTTAGTTTAATTTATGAAAATAACATAAAAACAGTTGTAAAGTTTGTATAAAACAATATAAGTTACATGTGTATTAATATGCTCATTTGTCCATAATATTTATTTTAAAAAAATATTGTGTGTGCACATGTACAAAATATTACAAACTAATTTATATTGTGTTTTTGTTTCCTTATTTATAACAAATTATGATGCTAGTTTATGGCTATTTGCAGCCTATAAATTAATTCAGCGAGATGTGATTTCTATTAATATTTCATTTTAAGCAAAACTATATTACTTCGTTAAACCTTTGTACCGTGAACCTTTTGTATACAACTTGACAACGGCGGCACTAATATGTCTTCCGATTAACTACATCTATATCCAAAAAAACCCAGCCTAAGTCGTTTAAAATAAAAAAATAAATATTAAAAAATTTCGTCTGAAATATGATTTTTACACACATTTTTGTGTCTTTTACAATTAATAACTTTTCTTTTTAATGTATTGCAATATTAACGTGGGTTTTTCGTTCGTTTTTTCTAAATAAAATATAAATTACTATCAGTTTTATTGCAAAATGTATACGATTTTGCACAAAATGAGCATTTAAGGTCCATCATGGGACAGTGTGCACACCATATTATGTAATATACTGTTTGTTTATATATAGTTTTAATTGTTAAAACAAGTTTTAAAAACGATTTTATACATCATCGGAAACCCAATAACACGACATATTTGTGGAACTTAATCCACTTTTTAAACATTAATGGTGCTTAGCATGACCGCTGTAAAAAGTATTGGCCCGAACATCGAACAATTTTGAAAGTCTCGGCCAAACCCGAACCTGACTCGAACTTGTTATCAATTGTATTAACTTTTATTTTATTAATTAAAAAAAAAATTAAATTTACCGAATTCACTATTTGCATATACATATAAATATGACAATAAATATGTAATTTACTAAAAAAAATAAATATTCGGTAAAAATAACTTTGTCGAACTTCGAACCCGAACAAGAACTTTCGGTAGGCCACTAAAAATAAGCCACACTCATTTTAATTAAAGTAATAGAAGTGCTTTCTGAATCCTCACAAATCAAGCCGATCTTTAATTTGAGAAAATATTTCCCGTTAGGCGCTCCAACTTACATATACATACTATGTACATATTAGCGTATGTTATTCGAATTCGCGAACATTCTGCCGTATTGTGACCTTCACTATTGAGGGCAATATATCTCGAATATTCTTTCAAACAAAAAATAATAATGAATGCATAAAACATTTCTTACAAAAATTAAAAAAATATTACTTTACTTCAATTCGAAAAATATAACAAATTTACATTCGGCACATCACTAACACGTATATACTCAAGTTAAAGTAATTAAATTGTTGAAAACAGTAAAACAATTCTAAATCTACTTGTAATACTCTGTAAAATATATGCAACCAAACAAATTAAATATTATGATTGTTAGTTAAATAAAAAAAAATTATTAATCAAAGATATGAAGAAAGACATCTGTCGATATATGTTTGTAATATTTGTTAAAAGGCTTAAATGTTTCCAAAAACATGGATTTATAACCCTTTCCGATGAAACACCGTGCCAGATTGTTTTCTTTATAGCATGCATTATATTTTAGGAAATAATTGGAAATTTTAGCAACATTCCGGATAGGAGCGACTTTGTTATGTAAAGCAAATCCACCTTTAACAACTAGCTTTTAACTCAAATCATTGTTCAGTAACGAAAAAATAAAAAAACATTGCAGTTTATCCTAAATATGTAAATAAAAGGTAACCATTGCCTTTTTATTAAGTTTGAGAGATTCATTATGAAATAATGTATCCTTGTGTGGATATTAGCAAGAGATACTGAAGCGAACATGCAAATCCGATTTTATCAGTTTTTTGTTTTTAAGGTAGCCTCTAAAATACTTCACTTTTATGATACAGTTAAAATCGTAAATAACAATAACTAACAGTCTGCTGCTTGATGACGAATATATTTGTCCGCTGGAATACATGGTTTTATTTATTTGCGGAAACCAGATGCTTTTCATCTAAAACACCAACGAACAATAAATTCGACATCATGAACATACTGCAAAACAAACACAATACCACAAATGTAATTAAAGTAATTAAAAATTAAAACTTAATTATATTAACTAAAATTTAAACTATTTAAAAGCACTAATACAAAAAACACTTGCTGAAGAAAAAATAAAAATAAAAATACAATTAATTGTAATTATAAAGAAAAACACTGAAATAAATGTTATTTAAAATGCAACAACTTGAAAATACTTGTGTTTTGGCTTTTTTATTACTTACATAATATTATTTTAATAACACTTATTGTTTTTTGAGTAGTAGCTTGTCTATTAACCCTTAACTGCATGATATACAAATTTTAAACTTATTTTATTTTTATTATCTATGAATTGGTGTCTAATTAGAAAGTACTCGTATGAGAATTTTGCTCTAGGAATTTCTGTTTAACAGATTTACTGTTTTGTTAAGTTTATTTAAAAAGGATAAATATGTATATATTAGCAGTTGATGTGTGTGCATTTAAGGGTTAATTTTCATAAAAATCTTACTGATATCTATAATTGTATAGATATTCAATTCATGTTTTCGATTTAGGCTTTTTGTAAAATATCATTTCACTTATTTAAAAGTTCAAAAACATGTTTTGTCAAGTTCAAGAATAGGTGAACTATCAATGTTTCTACCCAACTAGCTGCTTTAGGAAGCTTCAGATGTGTAAGTTACAAATTAAAAATATTTATTGAATGGGGAAATGTCAATCCAGCAAAATGTCGAAATAAATTAATCTCTAAATCAATTCAAAATCCGATTAACACCATAGCCCCGTTTGGCATATAATAAATGGACGTACACGTCGCTGATGTGCTCAAACAACGTCGGAAATTCAGTTTTTTAGATAGTAATACCGAAATAAAATTGATATGATTCTCTGTGTTGTGAAAGAAACTATGATATTCGTAATATATTTGCTTTTAATTTATTCTTCTACAGCTTTTCACGGAAAGCATGTCCCCAAAAGTCGTTGCTGCTTTTGAATAAGAAGTTATAATATTGGGGAGTTAGTTCATATCACTTTGGGCCATTAATTCACTTTTTGGGGATTTATTTGATCAAAATTTGGGAAGTTAATTCATAATGAACCAACTCCCCAATTTTGAGATGTTAATTAATTTCTGCTTTGGGGACTTAGTTCGTGTCGCCATTATATTCACAAGATTACAATGTTAGTTTACTAAGCGTGAAAACCCTCATTGTTAGTTATAACGACGTTTTTGGAGCAAATAAGCCATAAACATATATTTTCATAAGTACATTTATATACTAAACGCCGCGAACAAAAAAAACAACAACAAACCTACGGTGGTACATACAAAGATTCTGGTTGCTCGGTTTTAAACTACTGAATGCTTACAAAAAGCTTAAAGAAGTTAATGATATTAATATTTAATTTATATAAAAAATACGTATGCTAGGCTGATCATTTTCCCACTATGCAAAAAAAAAACTTTTGTTACTAAAATCTTTACTATAGTTTGAAATTTTGTTATACATGTACTTGCAGCTTCTACGGAAAGTGCAACTTGCAGTGATATTTCACAAGTCGGAAATCTCGAAATACACGTAGAATTGCCAACGCGCGATCGTGAAAAGAAAACAAAGACCCAACAAGAAGTCGAAATGGCCTTTAAGCGTAGGCTAAATCGGGATATGAAAGAACGTCAAATTCTCTTGCACAAAGCAAGTTTCTTGTGCCGCTTTGCTCGTTCCTTTTTTTACAATCGTCTACTAAATGATACGACCTTGATGCAAAATGCTTTGAAGCTTTTGCCCAGCAAATCTGCGTACCCACCTGACAAAGGGACTGAAATAAAATATTTTCAGTCAATGGTCACATGGTTCAAGAGCGCCATCAAATTAAAAACACAAAATTTGTATCCTGAAAAGTCTGCAGCCAAGACAAAATCCAAAGTCCAAATAGAACTTTTAAAACAAATTGAGCAAAAAGAAGCTCGCAGTAAGCAAGACATGATATTTATATTGATAATACTCTTACGAGGGATGGGGTTACAATGTCGTTTGATAGTAAATATACAGCCGTTACCCTTAAAGCCAGCTGCATCAGATTTGCTAACAATTAAAATGAAAAAAGATGATGAAGTGGAAGATAAATCTGGTTCTGCATCTACTAAAACTATCAAAAAGAGTGATGCCGACTTAGACGAGAAAATTCAAACAGAACGTAAGGCTTCATCTAAAATCAAACCCACAAATCAGAAAACCAAAAAAGATGAAGCTAAATGTAAATCTAGACATCTACACAATAAAGAAGAGAAACTTCCAAATGAAAATAAGTATTTAGAAGACATTCCTAAGCAAGAAAGCACAGCTAAGGGGAGGAGCAAACAATCTATACAAGATGAAATGGAAAGAACTAAACCTGTGCGCAAAGCAAAAAATACTGATGATACTGAAAGTAGGGTAGCATTGATCAAAAACACAAAACAAACTAAAAGTACTACTAAAGATGTAAGTAATATCTCTTCCAACCTGGAAAAGATGGAAAGTGCTACGCTTGAACCCATTAACAAAGAATGTTCCATATCAAGGGCAAATAAATTGAAGACAGTTGATAACAAAATTACTAAAAACCGCGAAACTTCTCAATCAGAAAATAACGTGCAAGAAGAGATAAGCATTTCTGAAGAGGTCGATAATTCACAAAAAGAAAATAAAACTGAAGGC
Source organism: Linnaemya vulpina (assembly GCA_963675445.1). NCBI lineage: Eukaryota > Metazoa > Arthropoda > Insecta > Diptera > Tachinidae > Linnaemya > Linnaemya vulpina. The sequence continues at coordinate 38,067,812 of OY776279.1, read as the reverse complement.
GTTAAGAAGCCTTCTTTAGGTCGTTTAAAACGGGCAAAGCCTAAGGATAATGCTGGAATTACGGATGGTAGAAGTAACAAGAAACCTAAGATTGATACCAATTCAGTGGTTTTACCGAAAATTATCGTACATTCTGGAAATGACGCAAATTCCACAGAAAAACCAAGTAGCTCAAGAATAACGCGAAGTACGCGGTCTCGGAGCAAGTCACCACAAGTTCACATATCTACTGCTTTTTTAGTACAAAGCACTCACTACAAAGATAAAATTCCTAACGTTGTAAAACAAAATACAAATGTTAAAAATAAAACTGTACGTGCTAGAATTTCTAATAATAAAGCAAAAATATCAACTGATTTCTTGCAAAATACTCAACCAGTAATAAATCAGAAACGTGTCCTACGTTCAAGACAAAAAACAAACGAACAATCTGACAACTCAAAAGGTCTGCATGTTCAAATACCCCAACTAGATGGCGCAAATGATGATAACGATGTTGATTATGATTTGAAAAATAAACGACCGAATTTAAAGAAATTAAAAAATTCACGTAATAAAGAAAACTCTGATGAAGATTTTGAACCATCGCCGCCAAAGAAACCAAAAAATTCACCTGCCTTAGCTAAACGTGATCGTCGAGTTGTTTCGACTGATGACGATCATGACACCGCGGAGAATTCAAAACGCAAACAAACTGCGGGCGATATGTGGCTTGAAGTTTGGTGTGACGTTGAAGAACAATGGGTTTGCGTTGATATATTTAAAGGCAAAGTACATTGTGTCGATACCATAAGGGTAAGTTTTTATATAAATTTTCCCTTAAGGGCTTACACTTTGATCCTCGAAAATTAACTTGGTTTCAAATCTGTCGGTGTGGCAAGGCTATCTGCCGTTCGCCGATGTCGAAAGCTATCGTTCGTTCGAATAAATAACATTCAAAACAAAAACAATTTTCAAAACTTGTTTTTGTTTTGAATGTTATTTATTCGAACGAACGATAGCTTGCGACATCGGCGAACAGGCAGTAAAGTTCTTTTTAATCTTTATTTATTTTAATTTCTTATTATTTCAATATTTCGAGCAACTCGGCTGGTCAATAACAAAAACAATTTAATTCTAATTTTAATTAAAAATTAAATATAAACTAATAATTATTACATTTTCTAAATCCTGATATTGTTAGTTGTTTATACTGGTAAACTTTTAATTAAAGGATTTCGATTTTGCTTTGCTGTTGTCTATAAAATTAACAACTCTTTAGTTGATGTACAGTAGAATGATCTTTACAAAATCCGAACTGTTTTTGGTTTTGTTCTGCAATCGTTTGTAAATTTTTTTGCAAAGGCCTTTCCTAGTAAATTCAAACTACTTGGCCTACAACTGGTGGTTGGTTTTGGACCTTTAACCTTTTTGGAATAGGGATTATTTTTTGAATGTTGGACTGTCGAGAAAAAATACCCATATATTTTATGGTCAAGGGACGACCGCTATATATGCAGTGCATTGCGCTGGAATTGGGAAAAGAGAGGATAGTGTTAAAAACTGTCGTTGTTGATATATTTTGATTTCGTGGGTGAATATATTTACTATAGATACCGACGAAAATGTATTTTACTCTTTAGTACACGACGGTGTGCATCGCTGTCGGCAATGCTCAGCGACCAGTGCTATGTCTCCGTCATTGAGATAAGCCGAAAATAATTAACACAATCCTGCTCTAATGCAGATCAGAAAAATTCGACACCATATTCATCGTGTTCTTGGTCTTACTACTTCAGAAATTATAAATTTCTTACTACCGCGTGATTTTTGCTCTGTACTCTACTGATGTGCTAAGTTTTGGTCGAATCGGGTTTATGAATATGGATAGTATGACAATTTACAAGCCTGACAGTGTCTGCAAAACTTATTACTAGCCGCGTTGTTTAATACACAGTTCCAATTTGGATGACGTGCATTAAAGTCACCAAAAATGGAAAAGTCACGAGAAAATTTTGTGAGAAGGTCTAAATCAACCTTTAAATCGGGGGTATAATTTGGGTTATAACTAGGTTACTTTTTATTGCTATGACGACTCCTCCGCCATTTGTTAGCCGGTAAATTTTGAACCGCTTGCGGTTGTGTAATGACTTCTGGTTGTGAAATGACTTCTTATGGAATAACTTCTTTTTCATTGTTTTGTAAGACTGAGTGGGGTATGCCGTAATTCACTATTGGTTCCTCTACATGTGGTGTTGAGTAGGAATCATGCCGTTGTGTGCTAGCATTTACCTCAATTTTTCTCATTTGATCAACCTGTCTTTTTCCATGTACGACCATCAGCAAGTAAAACTTTGTAATGTATCTCACCGATATTCTCCTCTACCACACCAAATTGCCATTTGTTTTTGGACATATAATCTCTTACTGACACTCTGTCACCTACAGAAAATTTGTTGTTAGTGGTTAAGGACAGCTGCTTGTTGACATCATTTCTTGGTAGTAGAAGATCAAGGCGCGATTGTATTTGCCTACCTAGCATTAACATTGCTGGTAATTTACCGGTAGTCGGGTGAATTGCACCCCTATATGCCAATAAGATTTTTGATAATTGTCTATTCATAGCGTTGGGGGTACATTTTGCTGATAATTGGATTTAATTGTCTGCACATATCTTTCAACTTGTCCATTAGTTGCGGGGTGATATGGAGGTCCCTGTTTGTGCATAATGCCGTTTATTTTAAGAAAGTTTTGAAATTCTGTTGAATTAAATTGGGTCCCATGATCACTCGCGAATATACTGGGAATGCCGAATCGAGAAAATATTTCACGACACTTTTGTATTGTTGTTTTTGTTGTGTGCATGTACACGTTCAAATGGTTTTTTTTTCGTCTTTGTCAACCATAAGTAGGCGTAACCTTCTTCGGGTTTGATCGTGTAGCTCCACCAGACGTAAGCTCTGGCTAAACTTTTCATTCGAGAAATATCAAAATGTGCTGAGTGTAACTCTTCTAAAATTCTTTGACGTAACGGTGCTGGTATGTAGTCTTATACCTCGTAACAGACATCCATCATGAAGGCTGAATTCCGTCTGTGTGACACCAAACCGGTCCTTTACTTCACAGTTACGAACATATTCTAAACATTTTATTAGTTTCTTCATCTCATCATCTTTTGTATATTGTCTGAGTTTTTCAATTTATCAATAATTTCCTCTTCGGCTATATGGACTTCCTCAATAAACTCATATGCCTCTGTATTTGTAAGTCTTGAATTGCTCTATATAAAGCGCGTAATGTTGCATTTTTGTTGCTGAGTGTGCTGGACCCTTACTTAGAGAGAAAATCTGCGATATCGCTTTGTTATCTGTTCTCAGAGTAAACTTTTTACCAAATAAATAATTATAAAATTTACGAGCACCATAAATGATCGCATAAGCCTCCCTATCAATTTGCGAATAACACTGTTGAGTTTTACTAAGAGTTTGTGAAGCAAATTGTATGGGCTTTTCGCTTCAATCACCATACACATGACACAGCGCCTACGCCTATAGGACTGGCATCTACCGCTAGTACCAAAGGTAATTTTGGATCATAATGGGTCAATACCGTGTTTGATTGCATTTGTCTTTTAATCTCTTCAAAAGCATTTACACATATATGGTCAAATACGAAATCTACATCTTTCTGCAATAGTAGATTTTTATAAATCTGCCGTAGTAATTTATGAGGCCCAAGAAAGCACGTACTGCGTCCTTAGTTTCAGGTTGCTTCATATTTTTAATGGCGTTAACTTTGGTTTTCATTCGTTGAATTCCCTCTTTATTTATCATGTAACCACAGTATTCAATTGAATCCTTCATCAGTTCATACTTATCTTCATTTATACGCATGTTTAATTTTTCTAAACGCGTTTATACTTCCTCCAACCTATTCATGTGAGTTTTTTTCATCAGGGGCTGTAATTTTAATATCATCTGAAACACCTGGTATATTTCCCAGAACTTGCTCCATGAGCTTTTGCCACTTCGCCGGAGCACTAGCTACTCCATACATTAGACGTGTTGGTTGGTATAAACCTTTATGTGTATTGAGGGTCAATAAGTGTCTATCATCTGGATTTACTTCTAATTGCACATATGCTTTAGTCAGATCTATATTTGAAAATATTGTACCACCCGCCGTTTTGCTAAATAATTCCTCAATATTGGGTATTAGATACTCGTCCACAAGTAGTGCTGGGTTTAGTGTGATTAATCTACTTCTACAAGTTTATTATTAACCTCTAACTTGCACATAATTTTCTAGCGGGTCGTTACTGTTAGATTATCTATAAATATAAAATATGCTCCACTGTTGTTATTGTTGTTTGTTTTTCTATATTACCTTCGATAAAATGCAATCCCTTTTTTTCTTTCAAATAAGCTGTTCTTAAATGTCCCTTCTTTTTATAAAAATGACAAAAAACTTCTTTATATTTACAACTCGGTCTTTTATCTTTTTCCGCCATTTTATGAACACTTATGAGATCTTTACTATTACCTTGCAATTCGTTACATCCTCTTCCTGCTAACTCACTTGCTGTCTCCATTGCTATTGCATCATCCAAATTCAGTGTTCTTTTCTCCAACAACCGGCTTTGCAATTCACCATCGAAGAGTCCGAATACAAATTGATTCCTCAACGCCCTCTCCAAGTGCGTCCCGAAATCACAATTCGCTGCCAACTTACGCAGTTCCACCAAAAACTCTGCCGCTTTTTCGCCTTCCTTTTGTTTTCTCATGTCGAAACGAAAATTTTTCAATAATTCGTTTGGTTTTGGGTCGAAATAATTCTGTAATACCATCCCGAACTCTCTGTACTGCTTTTCTTCAGGTGCTTGTGGAGCTAACTTATCCAATAAATTGTATGTATCTGCTCCAATAAAATGCAGTAGAAGTTTCTGGTGTTTTAAGCTGTTGCAGTCATACAACTCCATTGCAGTCTCAAATCTTTTCACCCACCGTGTCCATAGTTGCAGGCATTTTGTTTCTCAATATTTTAAATTCTTTAATTTATTTACTCTGCACTTGTAATGTAGAAAATGCAGTCTTTTTCCTTTTTTAACCCTCGTCGCCGAAGTCTACTTATGAAAAAAAAAATACTATCTGAGTGCCGAACTCTTCATCTAATCAGCAAGGATATAGTTTCAGTTTCCTAACTACGTAATGGTGAATGATGTCGGAGATGCTATCACTGTAAAGAAACTCCTGGAGACTAAAAATCTTTGGTTTATGCTCAATATACAAACTACATGAGTACTTAAATTACACGCTCCTTAACTAATCAACATTCCGTAGAAAAGAGTCATCGAGAAGTAAAAACTTATACGGATGTATTTCGGCTAACATTTGATTTATACAACCTGCCTGAATTAATATACGCCATAAGCTGTAAAAATTGCCAATTATTCGTTCACACTATGAAGAGATGCAACAAGTCTTCTGCGAGTGTTAACTGCAATTTATTTCCACATTTCCCCGTAGAATGTGCCTCGAAAGTCACTCAGCATCGTCATTTAAGTGTAAGAAAAAGAAAGTACTGAGGATAATGTATAGAAATTATAATTAAAACATCATAAACAACAACATAAGTATCTTATTCACCTACCGTACTGTAAATCAAAATATAAGTAATGATGAAAGCAAACTACTACTAATACTAATTTCAGAACATTCATAATAGTACTTATGTCTTCCGCTATACTTTCCTACAAAATGAAGGAAAACTCAAAACTGCAATGAAAGATATATACTTCAATAGTTCAGAACTTAGAGTATTCTCTTCTCCAAGACAAAATACTCCACGAGAACATAGTTCTGACGGTGTTGAGTGTATGATTTCAGACTCACACTCCAAGTAATATATCTGTCCGGCAGATGGGGTTAATCGTGTACCATTGCACATGGATCTGCGGGCCGCGCACTAAGCTTGCGGTATCTTGAAACTCTATAACACTTGTTCGTGTTTATACAGGTAAACACGGTAATTACTTTTTTAACTATTTGCACGTATTTATTTTCTTTCATGGCTCTGAGCATTGTTTAGTGAAATATTCGAGGATAACAAAATAATTTTACAAACGGCCAACTATTGGTTAAGTAAAATCCCCTGAGATAATACGCCTACAGGGAGCGATACTTATTTAGAAAATTATACCACCACACATCAACTTAGAATGTAATTAGTCTGGAGGTTAACCTAGCCATGAAACTTTCCATATCTTCCAGATCTAACACTGGCCTACATACCATTAAGTCGAAGTCTGCATCGCCAATATTCTTAACGCGTGATTCGACAAACCATAATCGTATGGGAAAACTTTGTGTATATTTTTCAATATACACAAATATTTCGTTTTGAATGATGGGTCTGCAACACACCTTAGTACGTACAATGCGCTTACTAATATAGATCAGTCGATGGCATATCATCGGTGGTCACCATCAGATCTTGCCATAAATTCAGGACTTCCATTCAAGTCACCACCAGCAAAATAATTCGGCCTTTCTAGAATGTTACCCGTGAGGTAAGCCTGATAATATATTATAACCAGAGGTGTTATGGAATCAAAGTCGGTTTTGCTGATTGTCGGTTTTGCAAATCGATATTGGTTTCTTTTAGTGTCATAAAAACAAGCCGGTTTAGCCATTTTCGAATGCATGTAAAACCGTTATTCGAATCAGCTGTTCTACGTTTACTGCATTGTCTACTACTTTTAAAGCAAAATTTTTGTTCGAAAATTTAATAAATTGTTGTATTTTGGATGAAATGTTTATAAAACTTGTGTTATTATAAAAAAAAATAATTATGGAAGAGAATATAAGATGTAGGTGATAAATTATGTGACTTTGCATTTGTGAATTTTCGCCGTTTTGTAAAAATATAAACGGAATCTATTAAGTATATGTATATAAAAAAATTGCTATTACTAATAATTACAATTGATTTTATACAAACTAATTACAGTTGACTTATATAAAGCAAAAACAAAGTAGTGCTGTTCTTGCATATATGCTGCTAGGGGCACATATAGGACAGATCCGAAGAAGGCATTTGCGTGACTGCAGCACAGCAGCTCGCTTAGACCACCAGAGACAACGAGAATAC
>OY776279.1:38010684-38055684 GCA_963675445.1 Linnaemya vulpina | reverse complement strand
ATTGTCGTGCCAAAATCGTATTTTTGTTTGTGTTTTTGGGATTTATATTTGACATAATTACAGATTGAGATCTTTTCTTTCTCTAGCATTGTTTTTGATTTATTAATTTCTTTTAATTTTTCACAATGTTATTTTAAAAGGTAGCTACCGTTTACCTCCGATCAAAATTGATTTCAAAATAAAAGAATAATTGAATTAGAGTTGAAGTAAGCTTCTCAAAATACTAAGAACTTCCCGTTTTAAAACAATTTTGTTTTCTATATTATCTTTCACTCTTCGATGCGTCTTGCCAAATATAAGCCATTATTTATCAATTAGATTTAATTAATTTAAATAATGACTTTTCTTTTTTTTAAACAAAAATATTTTTATTACATTTTCCACTTCTTGGCTTATCACTTGTCCAAGCACTTATACAAACACGGAAAAAAATTATAAATGTGAAAACAAAAAATATCAAAAAATTGTCTCTATGTTGATTTGTATGCATTCATAAAATAACAAACCAACTAATATAATCAAGAAGATATTCTTAATAAAATAATTAATAAGATATTTTACACATGATCAAATAGAAACCTAATGAAATCAAGAAGGAAGACCTAATTAAAAAAAAAGTATTAAGTAGGCTTAATGAAATCAATAAGAATTTCTTTTTGAAAAAATTAATAAGACATCCCAATGAAATTAATAAGAAATTCTTGTTTTATACAATTTATAAGAAAACCTAATAGAATCAAGAAGATTTTCTCTATGGTTTGTTTTTTTTTTTTGTGTCAGAAATAACGGAATTCGAGTAAAAAAGGGTAAATAATAAGATTTTCTTAATTTCATGAGTTTTACTTATTGAAAAAATTAAAAAGATTTAGCACATAAAACTTAAAAACTTCCTAATCTCTTTGAAAAAATTCTCATCCCAAAAACGTTTCATAGAGAAAATCTTCTTGAATTCACTAGGCAGTTTTCGCTCTGTGTAGCGATAAAAACGATATACTGCAATCATATCTAGTTTTGGGCACCTGTGTTTCAAAGCACTATATACTTTTCAAAGTATGTTGTATGTATCCATGTTAAATAAAGCGGTATTTGTTTCATACAACTTTTCATGATTATACAAAGAGTTTCAAAAACGAAAACGATCCAATTATGCGAAGCAAACGCAGTGACCTATCACTCTTCAGATGGTTTTTTTGTGGTAAAATATTTGGAAACCAGCGTTCCCGTACTTTGGGCATTTTATTGAGAGAAATTATAGTTTACGCTCACTTTACCGGACTTTGTCCAAAAATAATCATCAACCGTGATTTTAAACTCCAAAAATATTAGCAGTCATGAAAGCTCAGATGTTGCAAATAATATGGTATGCTTCTTTATCCGATATAAACTCAGAAATTTCGTTCCGACAATCAGAAGAAATGGAAAGCTCTGGCAGCGTAAGCTTTGATAGTTGTTATGGATTTGAATTAAAGTTGTGTCACTGAGCGCTGAGCTAGTTCAAATGAAGGATTCAGTAAACTCACTCGGTCTAGTTAACTTCTACCAAAATGTTACAGGTTAATGGTTGCCATTTCTTATATGAAGGCACAAGTCATGTACAGTATTGCTGAAATCACTAAACTTGTTATTGTTATTAAAATCATGTTATATCTATCATCAGGTGCTCATTGCAAAAAACAGACTTAGGGGCATTAAAACTTTACTTGGGTATCGAAGTAAACTATGACAGGGGAGATGGCGATATATGAACACATATTAATAAAATCTTACCCGAATTCTGTCTTCAGGGTGACAATATTTCACCTATTCCCATATATACTATACTGGGTATTTGGAAATCAATTCTGGTAATTCCCATGCAGACAAAAACCTACATAAATGAAAAAGAAATAGATCACTTTTATATGTATCTAATAATACTCGCACGGAAATTGCTGTTGCCGTGGCGATTTTATCACGCACAATATGTAAGCCCTGCAACAGTAATTGGACGAAAATCAAAAGATTTTTCAAATAGATTAAAGATATCAAAGACAAGAGGCTACGCGTGGGCTCCAAGTCAAACTTAGCATTAAGAGTGTTCGCTGATGCCGACTCTGTAATCAACTGAGGCTGAGTTTGTCTCTATTGCGAAACCCATCATGAATGAAGACAACCAAAACTGCGTAAAAATGCTCTAGGCGAGAGAATATCACTGAGAAGTAAGTTTATAGATGTCAAATATTATTTTGTACGAGATTTATTGAGGTCTGGAAAACTGTTGAACAAGTTTGAATCCGTAATTCAATGATGGCCAATATTCCGACGAAGCCTTTGCAGAGAATAAAATTATGTAAAATTAGAGAGCTTATTGGTTTATATGTATGAATGAACGATTTTTAAGATATTCCATGAGATTTTGTACTCCCTTGATTTATGTTTCTGTTTTGACATTAAGGGGCCACCACAGTTAGCTCTATTTGTTACTTTAAAACATAACTGGTGAAGTCACCCGCCAGTACTTCTTGAATCAGTTTTATTATATTGTACCATTCACTTTTCTTATAATTGCAATAAAGAACTAATTAACAGACTGCATACAGCATCGCACGTAAAGGGTTAAAAAGAAAAACTTTATTACCAAAATTGAAAAAAAAAAATCTTTTGTTAACATACAAACATATAATTTAATTTTTTTATATGCGTGTTTGCTATGAAACGTTTTATTGAAAAAATTCACAGTATGAAAACCTTCCAACATTTACTCAAGAAACACTAAATATAGATCACAAAAACTTACTCCTTTAACATAAAAAGGCAAAACTAAAGCAGATATAAAATATCTTTTTACGTTGGTTTGATAACTGTCTATCCTGAGATTCGAGAAATAGCCTCTTAAATAGTGCTGTTGTATACAAACAGTAAGTGCATAAAAGAGTTAAGGGGTAAATAGACTTCACAGACATAATTTTTTCATTTGCACACGGACTGCACAAGTTTGTCATTGGCGCTTGCGACAAATTCAATATGCAGTCCACAATATCTAAATTATTTCATTTAATTTTTCTCAAAGCCGGTTAACACATGTATAACTTATTTAGCCTTTTACTTAATAAATTTGATCACAACTGCAATTCGTTATTTTTCAGTAACACTGATTAAATAACAAATCACACTACATCTTCGACCCCTCTCCATCAAACTTCGTCTGTCAACCTTTCAATCTGTAAAAGGGACTATGAAAAGCAAATTGCATTGTTGTATTAAATGTTGAATTAATTTTTTATTCAACAGTATTGAGATTTTGGGACCAAGTATCGTAGTAACTAATAAAAAAAAATTTCTAACAATATGGGGTGTCAGTGCTACGGCAAATGAAAAGTTGTTGCTCAACCATTGTTTTTCAAAAGTTTGCTTGCAATAAATCCTTGTTTTGTACTTTAAATTCAATAGAACAATAAAATTTTTTAAGAGGAGTACATATAAAACTTTTAAAATTACTCTGTTTAACAGTACCTGTTTACTTATTTTAAAACTGTTAAAACCACAAAAAAATGCGTAAGTTTTGAAGTTTCTAAAGAAAATGGTGTGTGTATACTTAGTAGTACACGCTAGATATGTAAAAAAAAATTACACACCATTTAATAAAAGTGAAAAAAAATTTAAGCCAGCTGAGCTTCTGAATACGCTTGATATAAGCTCTGTTCATTTACTTTTCTATCCCTTTCCATCAACTAGAGAGTAAGAAGAAATTTTATGAAATTTCTCTCAATAATAACAAAAAGTAAATGAACACTTTCCCATCCAAAATTATCAACTTAAAATAGTGATGTGGTATGTAGGTATAGGCGAGTACTAAGTATTTACTCCAATATTTGAGAAAATTTTATATATTTGTATGAAAAATATGTGATTTTAAGTACATATTTGTTTCTTTCCAGTGAAATTAATAAATAATTGCTTTTTACAAGTAGCAGTCGTACACAAACACAATAAATAATAAAAATTTATCTACACAAACTTACTAGCACTATCAATACGTATAATTTTTATTATAAAAACATATCTAAAGCACACGCACAAGTTTATTTTCTGGAATTTGAAACTATTGCAACGAAAGAAATATTTAAATAACAGTTTTTCTCGATCTCAACCGATTATCTTATCTTGTTATTGATTTCACTATGTCAAATCGCAGTACCTCAATTCTAATGTGAGATCTCGGAATAAAAAAATGTTTCCTTATTGTATGTACTTCTGTTAGATAACCAACATATTATTCTATGATCATCCTACAACAATGTATATCATGCCAATCGTAACGGCAATTTCTTGTTAATGTAGAGACTTCTCACAAACTGCAGAAGCCAGGCAGTGTGTAGAGTCAAAAATATATTTTGACCGAGTTTACATTAAATAAAATATTTAATTTTTTATAAATCATTTACTTCATATGCAAATGTATATCTGAAATAATTCGACTATCTACGGCTATTATGTGAAGTGTCCAGTATCTAGGTACTTATAGTTTTTACATCACCTCCATCCGCTGCGGCATCCTGTGTCCCTGATGTAAAGTAAAAATTTTACTATCAAGAATTTTCAACAATTTTCAAGTCTCTCAATCTTTTGCTCTCTTTAGTGGCTCTCTCGTTGATAGTTTTTCGAGTTAATGAACACTTTTCTATCAACAATTGTTAAAAAAATGAACAGAGCTATCGATGTAATTTACCTACATCCTTTAAAAAATAAAATAAATATTAGCTAAATCGATAAATAATTAAATTTTTATTGATTTTTAAAAGCGAATTTTAAATATGGTTTGTTTTTTACATTCGACTTACTCACTAATTTATATATTGAATGTATTTATAAAGAATTGAATCTTAAAAATGTTTCATTTAATATAATTACACATATTTTATATAAATTTACGTTTATAAATTGGTTTCTTCTCTTAATCGTTTTCATAAAATATTTTTCAGTATTTTTTTTTTCAATCAAATATTTAAAGTAACATTTTAAATGTATTTCCTTAAAATTTAATTAAATAACAAACTGAATGAGAAGCAAAACTTGAGTAATTCAAACCGATATTACGAGTACAATTAAAAGATAAATATATTAATATAAGTACATTAATGACAGTGAAGAATTTGTAATTGTAATCCCAAAATAAAATTAAACATTCCTTATTAAGCTATGAACATATACACATTCATATTCAACATTCCTTGTAATATCAGTAGTAAAAATTAAAGCAGAAAACAAGTAAACAACATACATAATATGTAAGTCTTTGCATTTTTAACATATCTTTGGTGTTTTTGTTTGATCAATAATAATTATTTCACCTGGAATAAGTTTACATAATATATATTTTTTACGATGATTTGGTATAACATGATGACGTTGTGGCTGATGAAGTTACAACTAAAGAATTATGATGATTGTGATTATTTTTGGAATGTTTTTGTAGTTGACAGGTGTTGAACGCGGTTGCATTTCTATTCTTATCACTTATTGGCTGCCTTTGAACATTATCTGAATCAGTTGTCTGCTGTTTGTGTTGTGCATTATATGAGCTTTGATTTTTTAAATAGTCGATATACATGCGTCTGGCTTGATTTAAAACTTTAGTAACATCGTGTTTGCGTACCATTTTGTCAAAATGCATGGCAATTTCATTGTAATCCATGTTACTTTTCATTATGGTATTACGATGTTGCAACAAGAGCGTGAGACATAAAAACATTAGAAATGGATTACCACCTCCGAATTCTGATGGGGCTGGGAGCTTGGGGGTAGCTGCAGAATTGTTGGAAGTGTTACTTGAAAATTGTGCATCCTTTGTGAAAAAAGTAACCTCCTCCTCTGCAGCTGTAGTTGCTAGTTCGTCTATTATTGTGGTATCCGGAACATCTGTCGAAGATATGGGAACCAATATTTCTGGCAGGGACGTCGAATTAGTAGGAAGATTATATAAGTTACTACAATGATTAATATTACTAGGTTTTTGTGTTGTCGGCAATATTTCATCTCTTAACAAACTTTCATCCAGAAAGGGATTAAATTTTGTGCCATCAATTACTAGTTTCTTCGCCTGAACATGCTTATTATTACCGTCAGGTATATTCAAATTATCAATCTGTCCATTCAAAAATTGCCTAGATTGGTTTTCGGCACTTTTATCAGCAGACGATTTATCACGTTGCCGTCGTCTCTGCATAAGTTCACTGATTTCAGGACAACTAATAATTTCGTTTTCCTTCAAATCTTCTACCATATCAAGCGAATCTTTGCCCAATTTTTCGTATTCTATTTCACTACTTGTTGAGTCTTTTGTTTTATCGGTACTTTCATTCATTAAAAGCAAATCACCAAATAATTGACGGTCTAAGTTTTCAGCTTCCATACGCAATTCGCGAGTAATAGCTGTAGTCATTGGGTAGTAATCGAAGTCTTGGCTATCATCTGGCGTGGCACTAGAATCTCCTTGGCGTGGATGTTGGGTTATGGAATTTGGTGTAGACTGATCTCTACGGCGCTCTGCTAGTGGTGTACGCTCTGGAGTGTGCGTTAACGACGAGAGTTGAGAATTGAGCTCTAATTGTAAACTATTACTACTTAAATTATTTGCTTGTTGTATTGCTGTCGCAGCCGTAGAACAGCTCCATGTGTTATTTGTGGTATCAGGCAACGATGAAGAGTCTGAATCTAGAGATCCAGGAGAGACTTGGTTGCGTATTGGTGAAGGAGTTTTCGATTTGCTTACTGACATTGGAGTTCCGTCAGCAGGTAGTATTGTTGCAATTATTCTTTCATTGTTTCCCGTGAAACTTTTGTTTATTGAAGCAAAGTTAAGGAATTCGTTAAAGTTTTTTACTAGTTTTTGCTGTGACTTTTCATTGCATTCCTGTAGACTTAAACCTGCAAGTAAAAATGTTATATAACAACAACAGCTCTGTTCATTTCCTGAAAATTGTTAACAATTGTTGATAGAAGTGTTAATTAACTCTAAAAACTCTCAACGAGATAGCCACAAAAGAGAGCAAAATATTGGGAGACTGAAAGTTTTTGATAGTTAAATGTTTACTTTCAACAATTGTCCAAACAGCTGTTTTGTGTTTACATTTACATTGAAATCAAGTTTTCTAAAAGAAGCTACAAATTACAATAAGTGTTTACCCCAAAATTTGCACAAATTTGTACAAATTTGTACTGGATTTTACTGAAATTTCTTCGTTTACATAAAAATTTGCAAAAGAGAGCACCAGTTGAGAGAGTAAAATGACAGTTGGTTGACTGAGAGTCTGCAAATTTTTACTGGACAAATTTTTGCCAGTAAAATCCAGTAGAAAAGAAAAACATATGATTCAATAAAGTAAACAAGCAAACAAAAAGTATCAAATTTTTAATAAAAATATTTAAAAGAAAAAAAGCTGAATTAATAAAAGTGCAGCAAAAAACGAAGATACTTATTTTCAACTTGAAACAAATTAAATAAGTGTGTAATAATCACTTTGTATGTTCCGAAATATTCCAGGAGACCATACAATATCAAGTTTTTTTTTTGGCATCCATGTGGCATAATGTGTTAGAGATGTAAAGGAAATATATATATATATATGAATACTTCTTATGGCATATTATTCAGGGTACCGGATATCAAAAATTAGATATTGATGTATTGTCGTATGTTATTTAACCGGAAGGGAAACTATAAATTATGTGCCAAAAAAAAGTGTAAAAGCTTCCATAGAAGTACTATTAATAATATATTTCACTACCAATTTGTAATTATTAAAATACATTATATCAAGTACCAAAAACATTATATACTGGATAGCCACAACAACACATATTTTACAACGCTAACGTTTTTAGTGATCAGCTGTCTTGATTAACCTGCAAGTTTTTGCAATTTTTCCGTTCGCGTACTTTTTTGTGCAAGACATTCTGGGGAGTAAAATTTTGAAATGACCCAGAATTTACTCAACTACTGGATTTTACTGGAAAAGTAAACAAACGCACCTAATATTTAGCAAAATTTGAGAAATGTTAAGTAATTGCAAATATTTCAAGCTCTTAAATATGTTTATAACTATTTTTGTTAAGCTTGGATCAGCAGCAATCAAATATCACGCATAAAGGAAATGAATTAAGTAGTAAAACACCTAGTACATCAGGGACACAGGATGCCGCAGCGGATGGAGGTGATGTAACAACAATAAGTACCTAGATACACGACACTTCATAGGTGTGATCCCGTACTTTTTGGGTAAAGTTCGATAAAGTGAGAGTAAGAAAAAAATTCTTTCACATATTGTTAAAAATGTACAAAAGTACGGGAACAGAAAAACCAAATTTCTATACCAAAAGAAAACATCGAAGTGTTTTAAATTTTAATACATGGTATATGTTGTCTGCATGCAAGTTAAACTCTAGCAGTACTTAGTTTATTCGCCATTTACTCTTATTATTTATTTAAAATCTTTTAATAATAGCTTTTTGCAGTCTTTAATTGTTTATCTTTTTAAAACAGCTGATCGTTTGTCTGCTTTTCCAATCTGCCCGAAAAAATTTTTTGCGGACTGTTTCGTGCAAGAAGAAGAATTTTGTTCTCACAATCTCTCTCACTTTGAGCACGGGAACAGTTTTGGGTAAGATTGGGCATCCGCGGGTACCCAAAGTAGAGTACGTAGCAGTAGATACTCGAATTATTTAAAATAAATGCTTTTTAAAAAATAAAATATTTTATATAATGTAAGCTCGGTCAAAATATATTTTTGGCTCTACATAGTGCCTGGGTTCTGCACTTTGTGAGAAGTCTCCAATAAAGAAGAAATTATCATTACGATTGGCAGGATATATATTGTGGTAGGGTAATCCCCTATATATATATATATATATATATATATATATATATATATATATATATATATATATGTTAACAAAACAACAAAAAATAATTATATATCTCGACTTATTCCAAAAAAAAAAAACACAAAACGTTTTGTTGATGCGACGAGATCTCACCACAATTTTTGAAAATTTTAAGCAAAAATGTTGCTTTAAAAGTAGTAAACAATTCAGTAAATATAAAACGGCTGATTAGAATATTGGTTTTATTTGCATTCAAAACCGAGAAACAACAAAATCGACTTGGTTTCTATGACACCCCTGATAGACTGATTATGAGTGTTCAGGTTTCCAGTTTCAAATGGAACATAAAAAAAGAGTTTTATATTCTCAGTAATAAATAAAAATATTTAAAATCCTTTAATAATGTGCTAAAATATGCAAGCAAAAACTTTGGAGTCCTTCCCAAAGTTTATAAAACTTATGCGAAAATCACGAATATTTATTTGTGTTTAAATAATTACCTTTTCTGCTGGTAGCCGCAATTTTTTCTTTGAGATCTCTAAAGTGTCCTCCACCGGTATTGCTTACACGCTTCATGCCTTCGCTAACATTTGTCGCCAATTGTTTTGCAATAATATTGCTAACAGCATTATAGTTTGATAGAATGTTCTTGTTTTGTAACTTTGCGATTCCTTGCGGAATCGGAATAGTTTTACTATCAGAATTATAATCTTCGCAGCTACTATTAATGCACTCTTCAATAATGCTTCCAGTATTGCCACAATCTGTGGCTGTGGAGGATGTTGTTTCATCACCTTGTAAAGATGATGAACTACTTAAAAATGCTTTAGGAATTTGCTTTTCGTTACTTGTATTTACGACAACGTGGTCATCATTGCCTTTAAATGGGTTTGTATCGTGAAAATTAAAGTGCTTTGTATCAGAAAATACATCATCGTCAATATGAGTGCTTGCATTGGTGAGAGATCTAGCGTTGTTTTCTGTTCGGCCTTCCAGAAGTTGTAACATTTTTGTTTCATCTAATGATTGATGTGCCTTCGAAGATGCTCTACGATGACGTCTTGTAGCATGTCGTGTAATATTATCATCTAGACTTTGGTTAAGACGTTTTGAAACACTCAACTTAGAGCTTAACACATCTGCTGCATCTACGTAATTTGCACTTAATGAAGAACTAAATGAGTTTAAAGATGCTAAAGAGCTTTGGCGTCTTAAGGCGCAAACTTTAGTATAGGCGTTTTCTCTTGGCTTTGCCATTAAATAAGAAGGGCTAATAGGATTTGAGACAAGACCACTAATAATATTTGAGGTCGTCGGTATACCAACAACACCAGCTGCTAGTGGAATTTCCGAAATTGGTACAAATTCCTTTTCGTATAACTTTAATTCTTGACCATCACCATTTGACTCATATTTAAGAGAACTCCATTGTACTTCTAACATACGTAAGGCATCCTCAAAAGGAAATTCTCGTTTCAACTCCAGCAGCAGCCATCGATAACAAAAAAGTAAATCGTCTGCTTGTTGGGCTTTTAAATAGTCCCAAAACTCGGCATCATAATAACTTAATGCTTCTGTAAGATGGGCAAACTTCTGTGTCATAGCAATACCGTCCAGCATAAAGTTACCACGCACTCGATTCATGATGGCACAAAAACATATGTAGGCATGAGCTTCATCGTTCATTGTTACTAGCAAAGGAGATGCAATATCAGACATTCCCTGGCAATAACTAACAGATGGATGATTTAGGGCATAAGTAGTGAGTATATTGAAGAGTGCTGCTATATTTTGATTGTCATCATTGCCCGCATAAAAGGGATGTAACCGGTCTGTGCGTAGAACATCTTTCCTAACCATACTCGTAACGTATGCCAATTCTCCCACTACATATCCTTTGAAATTAGAAGTTAAAAATAAACAAATAAATATTTCGATAAATATATTTTCATATTATTAGAAGCTGATTAGGAAAAATTAGCTTATTTTTGCTCGAGAGTTAATATGCTACCTAATTAAAATAGAAAGAAGTCTTTAAAGAAATATCTGCTCCTTGACAAAAAAATTTGCGAAGATGGAATTACATTTCTTACTTGCACTAACAGACATATGCTATGGGCATATGGGCGCGGCAATTTTCCTCCTAAATTAGCCAGGTGCGTGGACATATTGCACCCTAACTTGAGGACGAGTCATCCGATTTTAAAAAGTAAAACACCGGAAGATGTGTAACAAAATTTTTTTCATTTTAGTCACATACAATTTTTCTTTATCTCTTACCGGTTTGGAATTATTCACAAATTAATCGAGAAACAATTTCGTGCACAATTCGTAATTTTTTCTAGTTTAAAAATGGAATTTAAAAAATCGTAAAGCAAATATTCAACACTTTGCGCTTTTGTCTAATAGCTACAGGTCTTAGAAATAAAAAAAGCTGTAAATCATAAAAACCGATTAAACATTTATATTTTATTTTTATTTTACCTCAGGTACCCAATATTGTAATACAACCAACCTTACATATGTATGACGATAGCATTTCGTTAAGTGAGCAGGTGTTGGAACTAAAGTACAACGGTATTTGCATGGTTCTTGGATTTAAAAATTATAATATAGTATTTTTTATTAACCTGTAATTCTAACCTGTAGCTATTAGAAAAATTTGCAAAGTGTTGAATATTTCCTGTAAGTTTTTTTAAATTCCATTTTTAAACTGGAAAATATAAGGAAAAAATTTTGCAGGAAAAAAAATTTTTTCTCGAATAATTCCTGAAAAATTCCAAAACGATAAGAGATAAAGAAAAATTGTATGTGACTAAAATGAAAACAATTTAGTTACACATCTTCCGGTGTTTTACTTTTTAAAATCGGAAGGCTCGTCCTCGAGTTAGGGTGCAATATGTCTACGCACCTGGCTAATTTAGGGAGGAAATTGCCACGCCCGTAAAAGAAATCTCGACCTAATGGAGAAAATCCGAAAACGGATTCGAGTTTAGCACTTCAAAATCCATAAAGTGGACATAGTTTTATTCAAGGGAGGATTTGGCTGCTGTGCAGTGTAATTGATGGAAAACAAAGAATCAGAAATAGGATAAAGTATACATGGGTTCCTCAATATGTTGTAATAAATATGATTTATGTTATGAAAAATTATCCTAACAGCACTTCCACTATATGTATCCTTGAAATCAGTAGATAAGCCATAAATAATTGCTGCGATAATTGCAGCAAGTTTTTCCAAAAACTACCCGAATATATTATGAATTGGCTCTGCTTGATAATTCTGTCAGAATTGTGAGTATAGCGTGTTACTGCTGCTCTGAAGAGATCCATCGGTGAATAAAACAATATTTAAAAAATATGAACGATTTTTCCTGTGACCACGATTTGAACTCTTTTATACTCGTGTTTGATTTCTTATGATTAGCTAGAGTGTAGTCAATAGTGACGTCGCTAAGATCAGCTGTACTTTAAAACAGCACAATCATATTTAACAATCATACACAAGTATCACTACTTGCATGATTACAAGTACATAAATAGCCCTTCCAATCAACCCTCAACTAATCCTAATATCTATAATCACTTAGTAGACGATCAGCCACAGCCAAAACTCCAAACACTATCATTCACGTTTGTTCCACAAAATATACCAACCAATATGCTAGATCCATCTGGATCGTTTAATGAATTGCAGCAGCAAATAGCTAATACAACAACCGTTTCTAACGATCCAAACGACTTGCACGACTTTAGCATATTTTTCAATTGGGCGAACATTAATGACTATTCTGGAAAAATTCATGTACAATATTAACCCAGCCTCGTTAAAGAAACACGACATTTTGAAATAAATTCAACTAGTTTTGGGATCGATGAGCAAAAAGTACTTATATTCACTACACTCTGCAATGGGCACTCAGTCGAGTAATTGCGATATTTCCTGGAGATGATGGCATCGTCATAGTGAAAGAAATTTCAAACGATCAGTAACAACAAATTTTAAAATTCTTATAAAACTAGGGAATAATGTTGAAACTAGCACTTTCAAGTATTCAGTAATTTTTCTATTGCATTTTAAGCAACAAGTTAACAGTGCACTGTGGTATGCATCTACTAACAATACGTACATAAAAAGCACTTAGCGCGACACATACTCGTACATATCTAAGCTGAGTGTAAAAATATGTAGCTTTGTGATTCGAACGTTCTTTTTAAAATAATGCGTGATCACTTGCATTGTTACAATATACTCAACAACAGGAATTCTGCAAAAAAAATTATATTGAAGTTCTAAATTAATATATGGCATGTTTTTTTTCTTTAAAAGCATATAACAATACCACATTATTTACATCGTTCCCAACCACGACAGGAAAAACCTTTTGTACTTTAAGTGAATCAATTGGCATTGGTCTTAAAAGCCTAATAGCAGTACGCAAACAATTATTCAGAAAAGCGTTAATTTTAATAATATTAGCTTTGGTTGTTCTACCATAAATTGTTGTGTCAAGATGAATCAAACCATGGACTTGTGATTTACTTATGTCAATAGCTATATTAATGTATGGTCCCTTAATTTTAGATTATTTATTTTACTTAATTTTGTGACTAGATGTGAAATATACATTTATATAACAAGTTCTTTGTGAAAATAATACCGAGAATCCTCCTACGATTTTTATGCAGGAGAATAAAATTTTTAATTATTACATTAGAACAACGACAATTACGCCTACAAATGTGAAGTAATTTAGGTTTATTTATAGATGTAGGGTCCCTAAAACGTAGCCCAAGTTTATATCTTGAAATTAAGAATATTTAAATTTACTGAAACTTTCTTAGGATTTAGTGAAGCAATGGAAAATATGTTGTCACCATATGTAATAACGTAAGCAGTTCCTAAACTCTTGGTAAATTTTTAATAGATTGCACTAGTGATTTGGCATATATAACAAACAAAATGGCAGATAAAGGTGATTCATGGAGCACTTCGTTTTCTATCAAATGTAGTTTAAAAGTAACCTATATATAAGAAGATAATGCGAGTTTTATAAATAAAAAACAAGCGCTCCATTCGCCTAAAATGAAGATAGACGACCCTATCATACATAGGTCTTCTCAATATCTTCTGATAAAACTGCACTGTCTTTTAGTTGAAGTATTTAATCTTGGTGTGCTTATCGCTTCATGTCACAAAAAATGATCACTACGTTTTGGTAAATACCAATAATATTTCTGACTGATGAACATTAATTTTTCTTTCTTGGACCAGCACTCTTAGATATGCAGCACATAGCTAGAAAAGAGCTGATATTGTTAAGAGCAGAGATGAAGACATTTTAAGAGACAGACAATTTTATTGTACCTATTTTTAAAAATTTTTGAATTAGTCGATAAATGTTTTACTAAAGGTATTGAGGAAAAAAGGTGCTGTATTCTGCTCTTTAGTACATGAAAGTGTTAACCGCTATAACTTACGTTAAGCGGCCAATGAAAGCAACTACTCCAAGTAAAACGCTTAAAAGTTTTCGATTCTCTTTTAACTTAAGCACAAATTCTCTATAATTCACAGGGTTGTGATGATTTCAGTGCGCCTTGAAATAGTTTCAAGCAACATGTTTATCATTGATTAGTTTGGCATAAGTAGAATCAAAACAATCGCCAGTGTTTCCACCTTATGGTATGGTTTTATAAGCGACTTTTTAGATAATTCTTTTAATTTGAACTGCTTCCCTATTATGTTTATAGATTCAAGAAGTTTTGTCATAACATTAAAACATTCCACACGGCCTCATCTAAAATGGAGCTAAATCAGCAGAAGCCATAGAAATATCAATATCTGTCAAAATATTGCATGCATTAAAAAGGGCGTAATTCCTTCTAAATGGTTCCACTTGGTGATAATGAAGATAAAGAAGGATTTAGTGAATTAAAATCTCAAAGAACCATGATCGTCGTTTAATGATATCACATTACTTATATATATATATATATATATATATATATATATATTAGTGATATGTAATAAGTTTGTTAGCCATAATAGCTATTGCCTGGAATAAGAGATCTCCGGATGATTTAATATGTTTAATAATGTTCAAATTGTTGTGAATACAAATAAGCCATGACAAATAATTGATTACGCTATCTGCAAGCTTCATTAAACAGTAACACTTTCTCTTTTAAGTTACCAACTGCGGTATAAAAAACCACATGCCATGACATGATTACAGAACCTTTTGCAAAATGATAAGTTTTTGAGTTGCAGTCTACTATTTTTATTCCATTGTGTATAATTATTCTTTACTTGCCAATCTTCAGAATACGGCGATAAGTCTTTGCTATCCAGTAACTAATATGACATTCGACACATACAGCCTTCATGTTCGCACTTAGCAATTTAATGTCAACAAAATTATAAGTATTGTTCATGTCCAGAATAAATATAATTCTTTTTGGAAGCCGCACAAATGCCCACTGATGCTATTAGCATGGGATTTTAATAACACTCAACATTCTGCAATTTCGCGTTTAGAGAAAAAATAATTAAAGGTAAGATTTTCTTTGCTTCGGAGTTAGGAAATCGTTTCATATGGCACCTCCAAAAAAATTATTTAGTATTGCACAAAAATTATTATTATATATTTAAAGTACGAAACGCAGTAAGATAGTGCCGTTATAACTGAATTTATCATCCCTAGCTATTAACGTACTTATTCCAGACCCCTAGTACATACTAATGCATGACATATGAATGTACGTATATGTACATCTCTGGATTTCTAAATTTTTTAAAGTGATATATAACGAAATCAGATATGCAAAAGAGCACAGTGGTGAAACGGTAAACGCCCTGCCTTATCTAACATTTTGATCATTTTACGGGAGATGGAATAAAAGATAAGAAAAGTTTTCTTTTACGTAAGATATTCCACTATTGCCTTCATAATACATACATATATATACATATATATATATATATATATATATATATATATATATATATATATATATGTATATAAAGTATATATGTATATATATATATATATATATATATATATGTATATATATATATATATATATATATATATATGTATATATGTATATATATACATATATATATATATATATATATATATATATGTATATATATATATATATATATATATATATATATACTATATATATATATACATATATATATATATATATATATATATATATATATAAATATATATATATATATATATATATATATATATATGTATATATATATATATATATATATATATATATATATGAATATATGTATATATATATATATATATAAATATATATATATATATGAATATATATATATATATATATATATATATATATATATGAATATATGTATATATATATGTATATATATATATATATATATATATATATATGAATACATATATATACATATATATATATATATATATATATATGAATATATATATACATATATATGCATATACGTATATATATATATATATATATATATATATATATATATACATACATATATGTGAATATATATATATATATATATATATTAGGGTGGTTTTATCTCATATGGTAAAAAAAGTCAGAATTTTTTTGGCGGCACCCCCCTAAAATGTTTAGTATGTATATATGTATATATATACATATATATATATATATATATATATATATATATGTATATATATATATATATATATATATATATATATACTATATATATATACATATATATATATATATATATATATATATAAATATATATATATATATATATATATATATATATATATATATATGTATATATATATATATATATATATATATATATATGAATATATGTATATATATATATATATATATATATATATATATATATATATGAATATATATATATATATATATATATATATATATATGAATATATGTATATATATATATATATATATATATATATATATATATATGAATATATGTATATATATATATATATATATATATATATATGAATATATATATACATATATATGCATATACGTATATATATATATATATATATATATATATATATATATATTAGGGTGGTTTTATCTCATATGGTAAAAAAAGTCAGAATTTTTTTGGCGGCACCCCCCTAAAATGTTTAGTTTTGTCAGATTTCAGGATTGCAAAAGTTTGTGTACGATTGAAAGATGTTAACGGGGCCTGAAAGTTTTGAAAATCTCGATTTTTTGGCAGTTTTGCGACTTTGCCGACCCATATCTCTAGAACGGTTTAATATATTTGCCCGTGTCATACATCAAATTAAAGACGATTCTGTTTATATTTTATGTGCAATAAAAAATACGTAAGAATTACTGAATTTGAGATAATCAAGCCAATCTCCCTAAAAACGTGATTAGGTACCCCTTAGAGCAAAGATGGAACCTATCGTGAAAAAACTAATTTTTCTTCCTATATTATCAATTTTTGGAATGAAAACAATTATGTATGTATGTATTTTAAAAATCAAGTACAATAAATATATTTTTCATTTTATTTTTCTTTAGATTTACTTCCGAAAAATTCATATTTTCAAAACTTTGAAGCCCCAGTGGTACGGGTTAACATATTCCAATTGTGTTCAAACTTTGGCAATCCTAAAATCTAACAAAATGAAACATTTTAGGGGGTGCCGCCAAAAAGAATTTTTTAAAACAACCCTAATATATATATACATATATATATATATATATATATATATATATACATATATATATATATATATATATATATATATATATACATATATATATATATATATATATATATATATACATATATATATATATATATATATATATATATATATGAATATATGTATATATATATATATATATATATATATACATATATATATATATATATATATATATATAAATATATTTATATATGAATATATATATATATATATATATATATATATATGTATATATATATATATATATATATATATATATATACATATATATGAATATATGTATATATATATAAATATATATATATATATATATATATATATATATATACATATATATGAATATATGTATATATATATATATATATATATATATATATATATATATATACATATATATGAATATATGTATATATATATATATATATATATATATATATATATACATATATATGAATATATGTATATATATATATATATATATATATATATATATATATCGACAACTACAAAAGAATTTTTAGTCTATCCATATGCATAAGCTTCATTATTCTAACAAAAACTATGGTCCACCGGGAAGCACGTTTGTAAGTGAAAGATACCAAACACTCGCTTGCCAACCTGCTTCAGGATCAAATGACTTTTATTAGCAATATCCCACTTAGTAGGTCTATTTACTTAAAATAAAATTACTAACTGAAATACTGCATCATTGCAAGCGAATCCAGAAATGCACTGCAGTGAAGCAATTTCGTAAGAAGTGATACTTTTTCATTGCTAATCAAAGTGAGATTTAATTATGCTGGGATATTTTTATTAGTTGCTTTTACCTTCTTTAATAGCAGTTTTCCAAGTTTGCCGAAGTTTATAATATTGTTCAGATTTAAGTCGCATAAAATCCATACGCTGGCTTCCACTCATAACACTCGGATAAACGTTGAGTATATACTTCCACACTACCCGGCGCAAACTCGGATCAATGCCTCCAAAAAATATTACTTTTCGCAGTTCATCACAACGTTGTATTTGCCCCAAAGCATCAAGAAACATACGGAACTCATCATCTGCTAAAGGTGGTCTTGGTGGAAAAGCAGCCATTGCCTCCTCGTTTAAGTTGAAAGCTTTTTGCACCATAGAAAAAGTTTT
This sequence comes from Linnaemya vulpina, assembly GCA_963675445.1. Lineage (NCBI taxonomy): Eukaryota > Metazoa > Arthropoda > Insecta > Diptera > Tachinidae > Linnaemya > Linnaemya vulpina. The sequence goes on along the minus strand of OY776279.1, from coordinate 38,036,903 downwards.
CTCCATTTGATTCATGATCAGGCCCGGTAATTTAGTTTGCATTTGTTGAACATACTTTTGAGAAACTCCGAACGATTGTTGTAGCGGAGACATTAACTCACGGGCTGTTGAGCTAGTAGGAGTTGCACCGGTGCTGTTCGACACAAACATTGCTGGCGATGTGCTGCAAACCGAATCAGACTCCCATTCTTTAACTTCAGTAAATGGTTTAATATCAATTTGCAACATTAAACATGGTTCAGTAGCGGTTTGTATGGAAACATTATGAATCCTTAGAAAAGCTGCATCCAAATCCCAGTCGGACAAAACGGCCAAGTAAATCTCATTACCAGCCGGATCATATGCTTTATATTTTATGGAAAAGTCCGATTTTATGTCAAACGCCTTAGCCAGTAATGAATACAAGACCTCTAGAGACGTAATTTGGGGGTCTACACTAAATTTACGCCACTCGGGTGGTAAATTGGGTTCACATTTCTGTGGTAAATAAAAACAAAGCAATTCAATGGCCTCGATTACCTAGTGCTACTATAAAACAATGCATTTGAATTTTCTTGTTACCTTCACTTTTACTCGAACTGCCTCTCTTGTATGAGCAAATATGTTGTTGGACATTTTGTCGAGGCCAGACTGTAGAAGACTTTCGCTGCGGTATGTCAATTATTGAAGTTGTTGAAACAAATTACTGCTTCATGAATATGTATTTATAACTAACGCGTTTATATATAATCATTTTGCAAAAGTACTTTTTGATGTTTAACTTTATACGAAGATTATTTAAATTGTTGAAACAAAAAAAACAAAGAGATTTTGCGAACGGAATACACAACCTAATAAATATAACCTGTGCTAATAAATCAGCTGAATGTTTATTTTTTTCATCGAAAAATTAAATGTCAAGCATTGTTATAGGTGATGCCATATTTGTAAATGATGTTTTAAATGGAAGTGTACTAATACCGTTAGAATGAAAAACTTTTATATAACACCATATGCTCACGGGGGGATTATCAGGCAAGACCTGTTTCATATCAAATTAGAGCTGTACAAAACAGCTCTTTTGAGTGAGCGCTCTTTTTAGCTCCGCTCACTTTACTGAATTAATTCATTCAGTTCATTCAGTTGTTTCAGTACTTCAGTTTATTCAGTAACTCAGTTGTTTCACTAGCTCAGTTCATTCAATAGCCCATTTTTTTTTTTTTGCTGGCAAGTCTATAAATAAAGAGCACTACATCTCTGTATGCATTAGCACATGTGTGTGAATTAAATCATTTTTTTCGTATGGATTTTGACATACAAACTGAAACATCACTGAAAAGAGCTACTGAAAGAGACAGATCAAATGAATCAACTGAAACAGCTGAGCTAAAACGCTCAATTGAATGAAAGATTCACCTCGCTCAATTGACTGAATGATTCAACTGAATTAATTCATTCAGGAGCCGTACAGCTCTATATCAAATATATGACGCACGTATTTTGTTGGTGTATATATTATAAAATTTATTATCTGTTTTTTGTAAAAAAGCTTGCCGTACGAAATAATAGTGATCGGGGCTCGTAGATACACACATACCATAGACCCAATTCACACTGGATGAATTGCGCTGACATTACATGGCAGTTTGTCGGCATTTTCGGTGAGGAGAGTGGTTTTTGGTTGGCACAATATTTCAACCAGTTTCAAGCCCGCATTTAAGAACGAAACTAAAACATACGTACTTATGAAAACACAGGTTCTGTGTTTTCTATTTTACAGAGCATTTTTAGTCTTCAGACGTCCTTCGTTGTGTAAACACGAATATGAAAACAGAAGGCGGTTGGTCGCGGCAAAAAACAGTAGAACTAATAAAAGAAACTCATAAAAGTTTTGGCAGTAATTTTTAATAAATAGTAAAAGTTATTTCAGTAACTACTGGTTTTTGAATAGTCTTTTTAATTTTATGTGGGAAAATCTTTTACATGTTTGTGTAAATTGCACTACATACTTTTTTTGTTTATTGGGTTTAAAAAACAATTATATTTAAGCTATACAAACATTAGTTAACGATATAAATAATATTTTACTTATATACAATGGTCCTTAATCGAGCTCTGTAGTATTTTTAATATGGTCTTAGTTGCTTTTTACAACATCTGATTTATGTTTTATTTATTTACATGAAAATATATTTATAATGAAACTATAAATTCCTCCTAAGATCATTGCCAATTCCTCATCACTTATTCCACCCTTATATCCGCTAATTTTGTTTCAAAACGTATGTGTACAGCGTACACACAAAACTGTGTATACTTATGCAATTTTATGCCAGATGAATTAATACAGTGTGAATTGAAAAGAACAAAAGTTGTGCGAACTAAAAATTCATGCAGGGCGATTTGGCTGATAGACTGTAATACATGCACACAAGAGAAGCCGCCATGGACGCTGAAATGAATGTTATAGAATATTTAACAAATAATATGTAAAAAATGAATTGAAACGCTTAATGTTTAGAGTTTGTTTATGATATATGTTATAGAGGATTTGTGTATTATTTTACAATAAATAATATGTTGCCAACCACTTGCACACACTTTTGTATATTTTAGTACTTTTCCAATATATTTCTTAATTATTTATCGACGAGAAGAAAACATACTTTATAGCCTATTTACACTTACTCACATCTTAGAGATGTGTGTGGAAGATGTTGAAAATTGAAAAAACCTGTTTACATTACATTTTCAACATCTTTCATCTGTCAATTATTACTTCACGTGTTTTGGTTTGGGCAAACAACGAAGTATTTTTTCTATTTCACTATTGTGATTATTTATAACTAATTATAAATTAAAATGATTAATTATAAACTATTTTTGATTAAATTGAAGTTTACTTATATAGTTCTGTCTCGCTCATTGTATAAATTTTTGGCATTTGTATATTTTCTTGTGATGGTATGAGTTTTTGAAGGTTTCTTTCGATTTTCCTTAGTGATGACACTAAAATAATCGAAAGATGTTGAGTTCAGCAAAACGAGCAAACGAGTGAACATCTTGTAAAGATGTTGAAAGATGTTGAGTTTTTTCATATAGACTTTATAGGGAAAGATGTTAACAGTAAAAGACTAAGGATTTTTCCTTAATAAAAATAAAAAGACTTTTGTCTTCTGAGTTAATTTTTCAACTGCACTTTATTAAAATTTTTTAGTTCTTAAATGCTAAATTAAAATTAACAGCTTAAAACTAATTTTGTTATAACAGCATATTTTTATTTGTAGCACAAAACAAATATTTCCTAGAATTCCGTCCGCAAGTATTTTACCTGTAGAAACTAAAGGTTTCGAATTGCATTTTCGTTTTGGGAACGGAAATGCAGTTTTAATAAAGAAATACAAAAAAAATTAAAGTTTGTCATTAGGTTGCATTTTTGTGTAAGACAAAAATGCATTTTTGTTAAATTTAAAAAGTTTGAATACGTTAACCCTTGTGGGTGCTTAAATTATATTAACCCTTGTTATGGGTATGGTGGTTGGTACTGTAACAGTTAACATCTTGCCAAAATGATGAAAGATGTGAGTAAGTGTAAATAGGCTATAAACAGGTTTTTTCAATTTTCAACATCTTCCACACACATCTCTAAGATGTGAGTAATAGTTAATTTATTAACAATTAAATTGAGATTTTATTTTTCATTTTGTTTTATAAATACTTTCATTGTTATCCAAATGATTTCTAATTATATAAAGGTGTAGAAAAATAAAATAGATTGATATCGAATAAAAGTTGTTTGTTAGGTTTTGGTTTGTATAAGTTTCATAGCCTACTAAACTTATTATAATGTGATGTTTTGAAATCATTTGTGAATTTTTATAGTTAATTTATTAACATAATTCTCATATGGTTTATAAGAGTCTTTTAATAATTTGAGAAGTTTGAAACTTTTCAAAACTGTGGTTGAAGTCTACTGACGATTTGCTAAAAAACGCCAATGAAATACATATAGACATTGCATAACCACCCAACAAATAAATTTCATATTATAATTAATAATAGTAATACATACAATAAATTTTTTTATAGCAAATAAGAAAAAATACTGCGTTTTTTGCCCAAACCAAAACACGTGAATTAATAATTGACAGATGAAAGATGTTGAAAATGTTATGTAAACAGGGTTTTTAAATTTTTAACATCTTCCACACACATCTCTAAGGTGTGAAAATAGGCTATAACACATATGAGGCAAATTTATATGGGATTTTTGGTAACGGTGTTGCCATTGTTTTGTTTTCGCCGTGAAATTTGAAGGATGATTCTTGTAATGCATATTGTTTATTTTATAATAGTCGTATATGTACATATTCATTTAATTATCGTTTGAACACAAGTTTTATGAAAAATTATTGGTTATACTTTCGGTACTTATTTATTTATTGTCGTAATAATATAGTTTCTATACAAATGAATTTACGGTATTTCGGAGATTTTTAGGAAATAAAATGGTGTAGAGGAAAAGATTTTGCTAGTGGTAACGTAGGCGAATATCGCATTTGTTGTCCATTTCTAACATATCCATACATATGTTAGAGTGGAACATATATAGTTGCGAATGAAGTTAGTGTTTTGAAATTACAATAAATAGTAATTTAATTAAAAATTGTTAATAAAATCAATAAAATAAGCTAAAAAATGACTAAAAACACCGAGGTCTGTGATGTGGGGTTCAGTGGTCCAAGCCAGGAACGAATTCCTAAAACAACGTACTTTTATTAATTTTTTGTTTTTCTTATATCATTACTATTTTATAGCAGATGCAAGCTATTAAAAACAAAATAGACAATATTGCTTACAACGAGCATATCCTGATCAATGGGCAGTCGACTATAGTCTCAAACCAGGAGTCTATAGCAAATAGGATAGAGCAGTTGAACAGAAATGTAAGAATTTTACTATTGTCATGTCATTAATGAAATTGTTATTATTATTTACTGAAACCTTAATTAATTTCCCAAACGAATGCGCTTATAGAGTGTAAGGTAGTGCTAAGAAGAGTGGAGTCCTCGGTATGCCGCATGACGGGAGAAAAAAGAGATAAAAAAATACACGAAGTCGCTACCATGCTTCCAATTAAAACATTGGAAGAAACAGAAGTAATGGAAGAAAAGATAAATGCTGAGGATTTCGCCCAAGCAATGGTAATAAAATTTTACTTAATACGAAGGCTATAAATATATTTAAATATTAATACTTTTACTATATACCTTGATATTGAGTAGCGGTGTACGTTGTTTTAGGAATTCGTTCCTGGCTTGGACCACTGAACCCCACATCACAGACTTCGATATTTTTAGTACTTTTTTAGCTTGTTTTATTGATTTTATTAACAATTTTTAAATTAAATTACTATTTATTGTAATTGCAAAACACTAACTTCATTCGCAACTATATATGTTCCACTCTAACATATATGATAGAAATGGACAACAAATGCGATATTCGCCTACGTTACCACTAGCAAAATCTTTTCCTCTACACCACTTCATTTCCTAAAAATCTCCGACATACCGTAAATTCATTTGTATACAAACTATATTATTGCGACAATAAATAAATAAGTAACGAAAGTATAATCAATAACTTTCGATAAAACTTTTATTCAAACGATAATTAAATGAATATGTACATATACGGCTATTATAAAATAAACAATATGCATTACAAGAACGATTCTTCAAATTTCACGGCGAAAACAAAACCATGGCAACATCGTTACCAAAAATTCCATATAAATTTGCTTTATATGGGTTAGTGAGAAAATGTTGTGTTTAGTTTCGGTTAGTCCACGTCCACACTTGCAATTTTGTTGCAGCAATTTTTGAATGTTTTAGATGAGATAGGTGAGAAGCTTGGGGAGAGGTACAGAGGTTCATGTTCTCGGCAATATTCAACTTAAAGAAAATATAATAAGAAGAAGAGAAAAGAAGGCGTAAGAAATACAAGAATTGCAATGCCAAATTTTTCTAATGTGGGCACTAAAGCAATTTCAAAGAGAATTGCACGCAACAAAATTGCAAGTGTGGACGGGGACTTAGTCTTTTCTTGCAGGGAATAAACTTGCTTGTGATAATATACTTGCTTGTGAGATATGTTCTTTATTTGGGGATAAGCTTATCAGTGATACCACCCTTCCGATCCCCTATTGAAGAGTTTTTTCATAAATAGACTTGATAGATATATTGATAGCCAATATAAACGATCAACCATTAACCAAGACTTGCAGCAAATCTTGTTGGACTTTTTGGAAATTCGTTTTCAGTCAATGAAAGCAATGGGTCAGAAAGGTATACCGTCATCAAAGGATTGTACTTTTGATGTCTCAAGTAAAAAATCCACTATTTCGATGTGAACGATTTCAACGCATAAGTTTAGTTAAAAACAGAAGTTATGCGTGAATTGCGTCAAAGAAATAGTCATGTAGCCAAGCAATATACATAGCTCAAGGGAAATGCATCAAAAATATAATTAAATTTTAGATCTGGAAGTTCTCAACTGAACTAATACCTCAGATAACATATCTTCTGCATCGAATATATTCATACTCAACTAAATCAACATCTGCTTCATTAACTATGTGACATAAGCAATCGTTGAATAGCTAAAATTACTTCAACCAACCGGATAAGATAGACATTTTGCTAAAGGCAAAACACCGCATTTACTCACTTTCAGTGGAACGAATCGAACTATCTCCGCAATTTCCAATTTCTCAAAATATCGCATTTGAATGGATAGTCTCAGGAGAGATAAAAATCAATGTCGTTTTATTGTAATAAAAATTAAAAAATGCTAATCCAGGACAAAAATTTATTAATCGATAACATCGAAAATGTAATAATAATAAATAATTTGTCATCCCTGGCTAGCAAAAACAGCTGACAGTTTTTCAAGACGCGCGCCGCGTGTACAAAACTAGAAAGTAGATCTACTTAAAGGCCCAACTATAATATGCGTACGCTAGCGCAGGCGAATTTGCGAATACATACAATCAAATGTGTGCGACAATAATTTGCTTTGCTAACTTTTCGGCAAGTTTCGTTAAATTTTATTTTTCTACGCATAGAGCGAAACTGATCGCATTTTCTTTAAGGAAAATCACATTGAAAATAGTTATTAGATACACACAAACCGTAGACTGTGATACATGCACAAAAGAAGCCGCTATGGACGCCGAAAATAATGTAAGTATGTGTTGTGAGGGGTGTTTAATGTTTTATCCTATAGGATTCTTAATTTATTAAAGAGCCTTAGAATCGATAGTCGGCTCTATATGATGGCAAAGTCAATTGCCGAACTGAGAAATAAAAATGCTTCTGTTTTAGAGTCAAGATTATTTCTAAATTTTATTAATAAAACCTTCAGCTTATATACTATTCTTATTCTATATACTATATTACAATAACAATTCTTATTTCTATTTCTTATTTCAATATCAATCGCAATATCATATTGAATACTACTAACCCAATTTGCTTATTTTGCACAATTGCAAATTCGGTCAGAGAATTTGTTTCATATATGTAACCTAATTTTTATTTTGTGTTTATGTCAGTTTGTTTTCTTTATAGTTTTTTTTGTTTGCTCTAATTTTTGTATTTCCGTGTGGTGTCATATTTATGATTATATTATGAATGTGCTACAATGTGTATGAATGTACTACAATGTGTATGATTACATTATGAATGTACTACACCCCTACCGTTTAAAGAAAAAAATTTTTTATTTGGAAAAAAAAATTTTTTTTGTCTTAAGTATTAAATTACAATAGTGGTATATAAAATTTAATTACAAAAAATTTTTCATTGACAATATAAAATTACATAATTAAAATAATTTTATTCTATTCTTGTGTACGGTCAGTGGCTTGTTATTTTTCAAAATTGTGATATTTACATTTTCTGTGTTTATTACTTCAAAAGGACCGATATACTGATTTTCGCTCTTCTTGGCGTTTTCTTTTCTTAAAAATACCTTATCTCCTATTTTTACATTAATATTATTTGTATTCTTATCTTTATTATATTTTTGTTTTATTTTGCCTTCTAATAAGTTTTTATTTGCCATATTATGTGCATGTTTTAATTTAATTTTTAGTTCTGTTAAATAATCTTCATAATTGTAAAATATTTCATTTGACACTGGATCATTTGGCATAGTCGCTAATCTTCCATATAGCAATTCAAATGGAGAAAAACCTGTGGCTGAGTGTGGCGTTGTGTTATACGCGAATGTATAGTATGGAATCCATTCATTCCAATTGTATTGTTCCGTGAAGGAACGCATGTATTCATTTAATACTCTATGATTTCTCTCAATGCCACCTAGAGTCTCATGGTGATATGCTGTTGACGTCACATGATTAATTTTCATAGATATACATATTCTCTCAAATAACTCGTTTACGAATTCAGTTCCTCCATTCGTTTTAATTGTATTGAAACATCCATATTTTAATATAAACCTTTCTACCAATACCTTCCCTATCTCTGATGCTTCTTTAGTTTCCATTGGGAATGCTTCAATGTATTTCGTTAGTTCACATTGCGCTGTTAATATATATCTATACCCGTTTGACACTCTTAATGGACCTACTATGTCTAATTGTATACTCTGAAATGGTTTTGTAAGTGTATTAGTAATCTGAATTGGTGCCCTCGTATGTTTAATAATTTTGTTCTTTTTACAACTTTCGCAATGACTGATAAAATCCTTAACCATTTTGTACATGTTTTTCCATATGTACTTTTGTCTTATCCTAATGACAGTTCTACGTACTCCCGCATGTCCGCCATGTGGGGTTTCATGATAATCTTTTATAATTTCCTCTTGCCTTACCTTTTCCAGTATTTTATCTGGTTGTTTAAACAATATAATTTCTATAGGTCTCTGCCTATTTTTATTTTTATTTTGCATGCTATTATATATTCTAATTAATTCCTTTTCATTCACATATTCAAATATTCTATCATCCTTCGCTAGCGTTACTGTAAAATATTGATTATCCCGGAAAATCTTAGTCAACTTCTGCAAGACTGAACCTAAATTCGAGTATGCATTTTCATTGCCAGATATTATTACGCGATTTTTCAAAACTTCAATTTTTGGCATGCTTCTTTTCGTTTTATCTATAACGAATTTTAATCTTGGGTATCCTTTCACTTGTGAAAACGAGATACCATTCCACATATAAATTTTCTCTTCCTTACACTTTTCTTCTTTCTCAGTTTCATTACTGTCTTGATTAAGGCTGGGTATACGATCGTCCTTTGACTTTTTTTTTAATTCCTCAGTCATTTTCCTAGTCATTATATTTATAGATCTTGGCATCATCTCCTTCAAATCATTGGAATCTATTTTAATTCTTGACAATGCATCGGCATTAGTGTTTATCTTTCCCTGCTTGTATATGATCTCGAAATCGTAATCCATGAGATCCAATCTTATTCTTGTTAGTCTTGATGAAGGGTTTTTATGTGTAAATAAAGATACTAGTGGTCTGTGGTCAGTAACCACCTTAAATTTTCTGCCGTACAGGTATGGTCGGAAATGGATAATTCCCCAATGAATGGCTAACAATTCTTTTTCTATAACGGGTTTATTAATTTCATATTTATTAAGAGAACGGCTTGCGTATGAGATTGGCAAATCATTATTTATTTCACCCTGTGAAAGTATTGCTCCTAATGCGTAATCTGATGCGTCAGTAGTGAGTATAAATTCCTTCTCAAAATCTGGGTATTGTAATATTGGTGGATTTGAAACTATGGACCTCAACATATCAAAAGATTTCTGACAATTTTCTGACCAAACAAATTTCTGGTTTTTCTTTAATAGCTCATTGAGTGGCCTGGCTATCTGGGCAAAGTCCTTTACAAAACGTCTATAATAATTGCAGAAAGCTACGAATCGTCTTGTGTCATCTGCATTTTGCGGAACAGGGTATGTCCGAAGTGCTACACTTTTATTCGGGTCTGTCATTATTCCCTTATCTGTAATAAGATGTCCCAAATATACTACTTCTGGTTTCAAGAAATTACATTTATTCGGATTCAATTTAAGATTATGGTTTCTTAACCTCTGAAATACCTTTGTCAAATTATTATTGTGGTGTTGCAATGAACATCCAAAAACAATTATATCGTCTACGTATATAAATGCATGGGAGTCTAATCCCGTTAATGCTATTGTCAACATTCTTTGGAAACTATTGGATGATATTTTGAGACCAAATGGTAGTCTCTTAAATTGATAGTGTCCATTACTTGTAGAAAATGCTGTAAGTGGTCTTGACGTCGGTTCTAGTTCTATCTGATGGAATGAACTTGTCATATCCAGCGTCGAAAAATATTTCGCCCTTTCTATTCTGTCCAATACGTCATCCATCTGAGGTAACGGGAATTTATCATTTACCAATTTTTTGTTCAACTGGCGATAGTCAACAACCAGTCTCCATTTCTTTTCATCGCCGTCGCTTTTCTTCGGAACCAAAAGCAACGCGGAATTGTAAGGGCTAACGGATGGTTCGACTAAATCTTCCTCTATTAACTTATGGACCTGTGTTTTGATTTCTTCCTGTTGTGATTGTGGTAGTCTATAATTTCTAGTATAAACAGGTGTATCGTCCACAGTCTGTAGTCTTTGCTTATAAAAATTGTTCGCTGTCAAATGATCTCCTTCCAAATAAAAAATCTCCTGGAATTCTCTACATATTTTTCTATAGTCTCTCTTGCCGTGGCATCTATCGCATCTATATTCAGCAATTTTCTCAATTTCTCCCATCGAGCTTGTTGTCCGTCATACATACTCCTTCTCGAACCATATTTCCTCTGGTGAAGAATGTTGTAGTCTGATAAAGGCTTTATCTGCAAATCTAATTGCGATATCACAACTTCCTTGTCCGAAGCATTTAAGATTCTAACGTGTTTTGTTCCGTGTTTTGGAATTATTGTGTTACCAACGAAAACATTGTCACCGATCTGCCTAGCACACACAACACTGTCTTCCTTAATCTGCAAATTTACTGCCTGTATTATCTCTGTTCTAGGTGGTATCGCGAACCTACTGATGTCTGCTCTCAGTGGCAAAACGTATTCAGTTTCACCCACAACGATTGTTAATGTGTATGTCTCATAATCTATCTTCGCAAAATATTTAGTAAAAAAATCTCTACCCAATATACCGTCTGCTGCTATCGGGAATTCTGTATTTACCACCTGATATTCGTGGCTTATCATATCCTCCGGAAACATCAGTTGCAAATCCGAAGTACCCATTGTTTGTATCGTCTTGTTTTCAATACCCTTAAGTCTGCACGCATTATGTTCTTTAATTATCTTGCTTCCTATGAAGCCTTCTTTACAAATGGATATATCTGCACCCGTATCTATCAAAAATTTTATAAAGTGTCCTTCATCAGTTTTAAGTGTAACGAAATGTGGTGCGTCCGTGTATGAATAGTAAGTTTTTAATGCATATTCTCTTAAAAGTCTTGCTTCCCCTACATCTCTGTTTAAATTCACTCTTGAGGATTGCAGGGGTCCGCCTCGTTTCCCTGCTCTTGAGCAACATAAATTCTTCTCTGATTCCTATTTCTGTAATTACTACCTTTCTGTCCATTATTGCCGTAATTGTTATTTCTTGGGTGGCCGGCACCATGGAAATTGCCTCTTCTTGAGTTGTTAAAATTTCCATAATGATTCTTAGGGCTTTCATTATTATTACCTCCGTTACTGTAAACATTGACGTTATTATTATGAAAGTTTCTGTTATGAGAAAATCTCTTGTTTCTATTGAATTGCATAATTGAATGTGATGGTGTAACCACCTCTGAAGCTATCTGAATTGCTTCATTTAAGCTCTTGGGTCTAGCTGCCAAGACAGTAGCTCTATGTGGTTCATTCAAACCATTTTTAAAGGTACTAAGTGCTACCTGATCATTCATTTTAATGATTGTTTCCCTACTTTGGGAACCCAGTTCTGTAATTTGTAGCTCATTCAGGCAAGCTATGAGTGATTCTATTTTATTAGCGAACTGCGTTACTGAATTATTTCCTTGTGTTTGTTTTGCTAAATCAGTATGTACCGAAGATAGTGTCTTTCTTGGTGAGAATACCTTCCTAAGAGTGGCTTTGAATGTTTCGAGAGAATTCGGTGTTTCTTCTGAAATCAATTTGTTTCTTACTTTATCTGTTAACTTAGTTGCCAGTACAAACTTAACTAACTTACTAACCTCTTCATTATCTTTAAGTGTATCAGCATAGAAATCTATTATACCTATGAAATTACTCATTTGTCCTAGGTCACCATTGAATTCTGGTATTATTTTGGACGCGTCAAGTATGCCAAACGATGCCATTTCTGTAATGTCTTTTGTTTTTAAATATTTTAAAATTTTTTCTTCAATTTCATTAATGTCCTTTATAGAATAACCTTCATTCTTTAATGCAATAGATTTTAACTCCTCAACTGTGCTTAAAGTATTTACTATATAATTTTCTGTATAGTTTCTGTTAGGACTTTTCTTTAAATTCTTATATATACTTATCAATCTATCCATTTATTATACATTTTCTATTCTGTTAGTAAATTTGATTGCTTTCTTTCTCATATATTCTTTATAATATTCATGTATTTTTCCTAGTACCAAAAATGTCAAAAGTATCAATATTATTTGTTGCAAATGATCCTGAGTCACTGTAAGTACGCCCCTATTGTTTTCATTTACAATGATGGCCTCCTTTGAAAACCATCCACCCATATTTGGATTATTATTATTATTCTATTCTTTATTTTATATATATTTATATATATATATTTTTTTTTTATACATTTGTTACATTAATTCAAAAATTTTCATTACGTATTTCTTATTGTACGGATCTCTTTTAAAAGCCTGGTTTTCTCAGCTTTGTTGCCGGTCAGATGAAACTTCCTGTATGTTTCGGCAATTAGTTTTCGCTTCTTCACCGCTTTACCGCCTCTTTTCTTTCTTTTTTTTTCTTCCTTCTTGGGAATTTCGGGACTATGTACTTGTGCCTTGGATTTCTGTAGGCGTTTAAGATATTCCTGGATGGGTATCTTCTTTTTGCTGGGACTGTATTCGGGGATTTCTAAAACGGGAACCACAGGCTGAGGCACGTATTCTAACAACTGCTCCCACTTTTTGAAAAGCCGATCGATTTCGTCTTTTGTGGTTTCTGTTTTATCCATGCAAACAAATTTTGATTTTCTCAAACAGGATTTAAGGTATTTGGCAGGACATCTAGCTAATTTATTTTGTTTTAAAGGATAACTAGCTAATTTATTCAGTTTGGCAGGATCGCCATGTAAGCATGTGTTGTGAGGGGTGTTTAATGTTTTATCCTATAGGATTCTTAATTTATTAAAGAGCCTTAGAATCGATAGTCGGCTCTATATGATGGCAAAGTCAATTGCCGAACTGAGAAATAAAAATGCTTCTGTTTTAGAGTCAAGATTATTTCTAAATTTTATTAATAAAACCTTCAGCTTATATACTATTCTTATTCTATATACTATATTACAATAACAATTCTTATTTCTATTTCTTATTTCAATATCAATCGCAATATCATATTGAATACTACTAACCCAATTTGCTTATTTTGCACAATTGCAAATTCGGTCAGAGAATTTGTTTCATAAATGTAACCTAATTTTTATTTTGTGTTTATGTCAGTTTGTTTTCTTTATAGTTTTTTTTGTTTGCTCTAATTTTTGTATTTCCGTGTGGTGTCATATTTATGATTATATTATGAATGTGCTACAATGTGTATGAATGTACTACAATGTGTATGATTACATTATGAATGTACTACAATAGAAAATTTAACAAATAATGTGAAAAATTATAAGTGCCGTTATGATAAAAGGGATATCTTTTATTATAATCGATAAATAAAGGAAAAGTGCATAAAAATTATTATATTTTATCTTTCTTTGTTCTGGTACATACATATGTATATGTATATGGCAAAATGTATTTGTGTATTTTCCTTCAATTAATGATCCACTTGCACACACCGTTGGATTGTTTAGTACTTCTCTAATTTAATCTATAATTGCTTTCTTAATTGAAATTAATTAACTTGCTTATGATAATGTATACATTTATAAGTTGAACTCATATATATATATATATATATATATATATATATATATATGCATTTATATTTTATGTATATATAATAAATTAATGTTTCATAAATTACATTTTTTTGCAACTGAGTATAGTAAGTACTTAAACTCAATAAGTATAATATAGCCACACAAATTCTTGTTAAATTTGCCTTACGCATTTGACAGTCTTTTGGTCGAGTTTTGACAGTAGCCAAAGCTAGCCTACGCATATTATAGTTGGGCCTTTACGCGTCAAGCGTTCTACGCGTTTTGTCATGTAACTTGTTACATACAATTACACCAGCTCTACTTTTTTGAGAGACGCGTGAAACGCGTGTTATGTACTTCCAGCTTTAGGTTTCTCTGTACTTCCGTATGAATGACAATTTCAAAGACGAAGAAGACTTTTAGTTTGACAAGTTTAGTTTTTTGTGTGCCTTATTTTGCTTTGTTTTAGTAAATTTCTTATTAAAATGGCAAAAAATCTTTTAAAAAGTTATTAAAATTAAATGTTTTTGTATTCATTTTATTTATTTGTTTTTATTTGCACGAGACTAAGTGAAAATTAGTAGCTACTGGTGCTAAGTGTATTTCTACATCAACATCAAGACACTTTCTCAATGATTTTATCTACATAGAACAAACCGTGCCACTCCATACAGATTTTGGCCTTCAAAATTGTTTTTGTTCTCTATCCATGACAAGAAATGTATCACCAAGTTCAGAGTGCGACACATTTCGATTCATAAGGTAGATACGTTCCGGAGGATGCCGTGTAAAAAAAATCGTCTACAACAGATACTAGTATATATGAGCGTATATGAAATGAAAAGATATATATGTCACTTTAAGATAACACCAAGTTGTAATAATGGCCCTAAATGAAATAAAATATACATTGTATGAAAACCTAATACTTAGGTTTATCTACCATTTTTGTTTTAATTTTTAAAGGCATGTTTTCATATGTCCAAAGGCATGTGGAGCCTGCCGAGTCTGTCTTATATATATATATATATATATATATATATATATGTATATATATATATATATATATATATATATATGTATATATATATATATATATATATATATATATATATACATATTTTTTTTTTTACATATTTATTTGCAATCTATCTTATGATAATAAGCAAATGGTTTAAGTTTAAAGAATAACATATCTGATTGCTGTCGATTGAAAACAAAAATTTAAGTTATACATGAAAATAATATTTACATATATAGAGTTAAATTAAATATTTAATATTATAAACAATAAATTAAGAATAACAACTAAAAAACGAACATTTTATAAGTATACATATGTTTTTATTTCATTACTAACGTCAGTCTATCAAGACTGTATACTTAAATGTAAGGGAGATCTAGAATATGATTTCGTTTAAGCCTCCGGGCTTCATCAGTCTCATCTAAAGGTGTAATTGCTAGTACGTTTACATGATTACTAAGCCTTTCTAAGTAATTGGAGCTGAATCTTTTATTTTCGGATTTGAAAAAAGGTATTTTCAGGTCGTTGTGTTGAGCTTTGTTCGTTATACAAAAGGGGGCGTTTGTTATAAAGCGCAAAGCTTTTGACTGAAACCGAAACCTTTGTAATATTTCTATGTTGGAATTGCAAGCAGTGCCCCATAATTCTATGCCGTAAGTCCATACAGGTTTTAATATAGTTTTATAAAGCAAGACCTTATTTTCCATAGATAGTTGGGATTTTCTCCCCAGGAGCCAGTACATTTACCTAAATTTGATTTCAAGTTGTTTTCTTTTCGCACTAATATGTGCTTACCATGTAAGTCTTCTGTCTAAATGTAAGCTTTAGTATTTAACAGTATTAACACTTGGAATTAAAGTGCCATTGAGAAACACAGCCGGACAATCTTCTCTTCTTGTTGTAAAAGTGATGTGACTAGATTTTTGGGTGTTAACAATAAAATTCCATTTTGTAAGCCAAACATAAAGACAATTTTTCTAGAAGCCTCCGAAGGGAATTCACTACAACATATGAATGCTGTATCGTCGGCATATGTAGCGACTGTTACATCGTCTCTTGTCGGCATATCATTGGCGCATAAAGTATATAAAATTGGCCCAAGGACGCTTCCTTATAATTTCAGCATACTTCCATTGTGAAAGAAAGTGTTGCAGACGTAAAATGGAATTAAATATTAAAGTTAGGAATAAGATTCCCTTAAAAGGCAAAGCCTTTATTGCAACCGCATCTATTTTGTCATATCCCGTGGATTTCTTGTTATTAGGGGCACATATCTCCATTTTTGTTTCAGTAGGTGTAATATGCTTTATAGGCAGCTCCATTTGACAAGCTATGTCCAAGAAATGAGCTACCTCGTCGACATAATTACTCGTAAGTTGAGGCTTAAAAATTGATGCTAGATGTCCAGCAAATGCATTAGATTTTTTTGTCAGTTCTAAGCCAAGTATTATCAGAATTTTTGATGGGAACAATCCTTTTCGCAGGTTTCTTGAGAAATTTAGTAGCATTGTAAAGTTCATGATCTTTATTATTGTTTTGATCTTTTAGTTTTTTTAAATATGAATTAATATTTTCATTTCTCTCTTTCGCCAACATTTCTGAGCATAATTTAATTGCCAAATTCCAGTTAGCCTTATCCCTTGGGTTTCTGGATCGGTGCCACACTCTTCTTAGACGTCTAGATTGTCTTAACATATAATGTGATTTTTTGAAATCATTTGTGAATTTTCATAGTTAATTTATTAACATAATTCTCAGATGGTTTATAAAAGTCTTTTCATAACTTGAGGAGTTTGAAACTTTTGAAAACTGTGGTTGAAGTCTACTAACGATTTTATAAAAAGCGCCAATGAAATGCATATAGACATTGCTTAACCACCCAACAAATAAGTTTCATATTATATTAAAAAAACTTTTACTAATCCTTCATTTATAGATTATTGACCACTGATGGAGCAAAATTTCGAGAAGAAAAGTTGAAAGGACTGGCAATGAGGCTTAACGCTTTGGGCGGAGCTTTGAAAGATGCCGCAAAATGGCGAAAATATTGGATTGATTTGAATGTGATCTGAATTTTTCAAAGTTTATACTTATATAGGTTTTTTTTTTCAAAACAATAAAAAGAAAACAAAAAGCAAAGTTGCACATTTTTGTTTAAATATTTAGGTTTTTTATTTAGGCTTTTTGGAATAAAGCAGACGAACTATCTTGACCCACACTTCGTTGAAAGCTGCCGGTTGCAAAGAAACGCAAGGCACTTAAGACGTTTATAGTGGTTGAAATAGCGTGTTTGCGCCTTGAATTCGGCAAGAATGGCTTTATTGCTTCTGTTAGCTCTAAGCATACTGGTTTAGGAAACCGATATAATACGCAACTATTAAATTTCAAGATCAAAGGTCACAAAAATCGTTTTTTACGCTTTTTTGTAAATGTGTCATTTCTTATGGGGTTTTTGCTGTTTATATATATTATCAATATTGTAGAATACAAGATTCTCTACAAATTTGCTTCAAAATATATTTTATACGGCGAATTACTTCAGGTCAACCGGTGCCTCAGGTCGAAAACGCGCCATATATAGTTGATGAACTATCGATAAATCAATGAATATAAATATTCGTAAATTTTTACTAACTATTATATTATATTTAAACTTTTTTTTCCTAACCTATCCTATTTTCATTCAGATTTCTTCTTCATCCTGTTATATGGAGCAGAGAAGACAGTTTTTCTACTATTTTTAATATATACATGAATTATTTCCAAAATAAATGATCACCTGGAAATTTTAATTTTTTTACTAATGCAAATCTTCATGATGTATAAAGCGGTTTTATTTAAGAAAAATTTAAAATTTTTAAACATTTTAGTTATTACATGTACTACAAAATACTTATGTGAAAAAAAACACGTTAAAAAAATTTTTTGGTTTTTGGTATTAGTTTTTCGTCGAGAAATAGATGTAAGCTTCCCAGCTCTGGAATGGTATTTCGGACTCTTCTGAATTTCAATACCACCCTATTTAAGTTCATATAAAATCCATCAGTCCAAGAACGAAGTCTCTAGCTCTTCTGGGAGCTTGGGAAAACCGATTTCACATACAGACAGACGAACATCGCTCAATCGTCATCGCCATTCATAAGAATCCTAAATATATATTCTTTATGGAGTCCCATAAAGACACACGGCATGACAAACCTATATATTCACTTTTTTATGAAGGGTATAATAAGAGTTTGTTTACGTGAAATGTTAATTGTTAACGTATAAAATTTATGTTGATAACATTTTTGTTTATTTGTATATAAAATACTTTACAAAGTAAATTTGTAAGGTATTTGGTGCACAGATTCCAGTGGGTGACTGAGTATTGTCAGTTTGAAAGTTCGACAAAGAGTAAGGAAAATTTTATTTTCAATAATAACATTTAATACGAATTTTATTAGATTTCAAAGTAAAACATTTTCGGTAAAGTATATAATATTGGTGTTCACTCTTAATCTTCAACACCCCCACTAGATTGAGCGCCTATATGCATATTTTCACAGCAACGATAATGCTTAAAACTTGTCAATGATGATTTTGTAAGGATGTCTGCTACCATTTCTTCAGTACTAATATATTCAATCATGACTTTCTTTTCTGCAACAAGATCTCTCATAAAATGATGGCGAATATCAATGTGTTTTGATCGAGAATGATATGAATTATTTTGAGTTAAATTAATTGCGCTTTTGTTATCACATTTTAATTTTACAGATGACAGTGTACCAAGTTCATTAATTAACGATCTCAACCACGCTTCCTGACCTGCAACCGATAATGCCATATATTCCGCTTCTGTCGTGGAAAGTGCAGTTGTTTGTTGCTTTTTAGAATTCCAAGATATACAACCTCCTTGAAATTTAAAAATATAGCCTGATGTTGACTTTCTGTCATCAACGTCACCAGCCCAATCCGCATCTGAAAACCCCTCTATGTATTTGTTCTGATCTTTCAAAAATTCTAGCTTAGAATTTGTAGTACCTCTCAGATATCTCATTATACGTTTTACGGATTGCCAATGAGCTCTGCCTGGATTATTGTTGTATCGCGATAAAGCTCCTACTGCATACGAAATATCAGGACGACTTATTTGTGCAGCAAACGTTAAACTTCCAATTGCCTCCTGATATGGTATTAATTTCATTTCTTCTATTTCATCTTTTGTTTTAGTACACATTTCTTTCGAAATCTTTTGGTTTACATCTAACAGTGTTGCAACAGGTTTAGAATCAAGCATATTAAATTTTTTCAAAGCATTTTTTATATAAAGTTCTTGATCCAACCATAGTTTTCCTTTTTTTTCGATCTCTAGTAATCTTCATACCAAGAATGTAGTTTGCCTCTCCAATATCCTTCATTTTAAAGTTGTTTGATAAACTATTTTTTATATACAGCTTTCTTTTCGAGTTTTTTGTAAAAATCAATATTTCGTCGATATATACTGAAACGTACGTTCTTTCATAATCGTTTATTTCATAGTAAATACAAGGTTCTGTTTTTGATTGAGTCAGACCCATTTTCTTAAGTGTATTATCCAGCTTCTTATTCCACACCCTACTTGCTTTCTTCAGACCATATAAGGATTTTTTAAGTTTACATACCTTATTGCTATCTGCATTGAGCCCCTCAGGAACCTTCATGTATATTTCTTCATGAAGTTCACTCTGCAAAAACGCTGTGACAACATCCATTTGATCTATGTCCAAATTGTATTGTACTGCTAAACCCAGTAAAAGACGTATTGAAGAGTACTGGAGAAAATGTTTCTTCACAATCGATTCCGTATCGTTGTAAATATCCTTTTATTACTAGTCGTGCTTTATATCTTTCAACATTGCCGTTTGAGTCTCTTTTGATTTTAAAACACCATTTATTCTCTATTGCTATATTTCCTTTCGGAAGACTTGTAATTTCCCAAGTATTATTTTCAGTAAGAGCTCTTAGTTCTTCTTGCATAGCTGCTTTTCATTTATCTTTGTGTTTACTTTCAAGAGCTTGCTTTACAGTTGTGGGTTCTTGTTCTGCATATACTAAATTGCATTCAAAGCCTTACCTTTGTACTGATTTTCGCATTCTTGTAGATTTTCTAATGAACTGTGGTGAAGTGATTCCAGTTTCATTATTGTTTGCTCTTAAACTTCCATTTTCAAAACTTTCAAAAGGTGTAGCACTTATTTCATCCGAAAAATACTCTTCAGATGATAAATCATTCTCTTGTGTACTTTCAATACTTTGAGGTGGTTCTTCCAAGTTAATATTTTCAACAATATTTTTGTCAATATTTTCTTGTAACTGTACGTCATTAGAAGCTTCAATTTCCCCCACTGCATCACATCCGGAGTATATTAGAAAATTCGAATTATCATTGTCTGACTTGTCTTCATAAAATTCATTCTCCAGAAACTTTGCATCCCTACTCAATGTTACTTTATTGCTTTCAGGATTATAAAAACGATAAGTTTTTGTGTGAGTGCAATATCCAACAAATATTACAGTTTTTGCTTTTGGATCAAGTTTCTTTTTCTTCTCTTTTGGAATATGTATTAGTGCTTTACATCCAAAAACCTTTAAATAATTTAAACAAGGTTTTTTTACCTGACCAAATCTCTTCAGGTACCAGATAGTTGAGTGTTTTTATTGGAGTACGATTTATTAAGTATGCCCTTGTATTAGCTGCTTCAGCCCAAAATTGTTTTTGTAATTTGGAATGAATCAATAGACAGACATCTTGTTTTCTCAATAATCGTTCTATCCATTCGCTCAGACATACCATTTTGCTGTGGACTATATGGAACTGTCTTTTGATTTTCAATTCCATTTTTAACATTATTTTCTTCATATGATTGTTGCAGTACTCTGAACCATTATCACTCCTTAAAATTTTTATAGTCTTACCAGTATGATTCTCAACATTGTTTTTGAACTCTGAAAACTTTTCAGGAACTTTATCTTTTGATTTTATAAAATAGGGAACAATTTTTCGGCTATAATCGTCGTATAGATTCAACTTCCATAGGACCACAAGGATCTGTGTGTACAAGTTCCAGCAGCTGTGTGGCTCTTCTTCCATTATCATTAAATGGTAATCTAGACATTTTACCTTTAACACATGTGATACAGCTATTTTTTACTGCATGGCATTTCACTCCTAAAACAGATCCAGAATTCATATATTTCAAAGCTTCACTGTTAGCATGACCAATACGTGTATGCCATAAATCAGCCTCTTTAGTTTTGATTTCAAATACGAACGCATTATCTTTAGCTACATTCAATCGAAGCATACCATTTATAAGGTCACCCGTTAATATTACATTTCCAGAGCTGTTTAAGACTTTACAAATGTGCTTACTGAATTCAACTATATAACCATTGTGAAAAATTTTCGATACTGAGAGTAAATTTATGTATAAATCAGGTATGTGTAATATTTTCCTTTTTACTTTTGCTTGCCTGTATAACCAAATCAACATCACCAATACCTTTGACACCCATTACGGAGTTATTTGCAATTGTAACTTGAGCATTGTGATCTTCACATTTGTTTTTGAAACATGTTGAACCAGAACACATGTGAGCTGTAGCACCGGAATCAAAGAACCAGTCGTTCTTATTTAATTCACGAACGGTGAAAACTCCCAGCATAGCCGTTACCTGTGTTTTTAAAATTTCTTCGTACGTTTTTTGTTGGACACTTCGTAGCAATGTGTCCATATTTGTTACAATTGAAGCACTTTGGAATTTAGTTTTTGTACCCTTTTTTGTGAGAATACAAAGCTAAGTCTTGTGATTCAGTCTTAACATCCTGAAGTAAATTTAATTTAATGGCATCACCGGTAATTTTAATACCTGAACTTTGAATTCCCATAATCATCGGCTGATATTCTTCTGATAGACCAGCTAGATAGATTTTCAAACCAGCGCCTCTTAATTTGTGTGCAGATGTTAATATTTCATTTACATATTCTTCAACACTTTTGAATTCTTTTAATCTTGTTGAACAAAATTTCTGAATTAAACCAACTCGTCTTACCAAACCACTGTCTTCAAATATTTGACTTAATGTGTTCCAGATTTCTTCAGCACTTTTGCATTCCCGAATGTGTGGATAAATTGATTTGTTAACTGATAAAATAAGTTCTGCCTTCGCCTGAACCTTCTTTTCTTCCTCATTTTCATTACCTTCGACAGCGTTCCACAACCCCTTCACCTGGAAAAGAGCTTGAAGTGCAAACTTCTAGTCTTCAAAGTTTTCATTTCCTCGAAGTTTCTCAATTTGTTAATTTAATGCCATTTTTGCTTTAATTTAATTTTTCACTACAGCAAATGAATATTCTTATATTGCAATTTATTAAAGTATTACCCTTATATAACGAAAGGGCCCATAACCTATTGTTAGTTTGAAAGTTCGACAAAGAATAAGGAAAATTTTATTTTCAATAATAACATTTAATACAAATTATATTAGATTTCAAAGTAAAACATTTTCGGTAAAGTATATAATATTGGTGTTCACTCTTAATCTTCAACACTGAGACCATACACCGGCGATGTTGTTAACCCTTTTTTATCCGTTTCTGTGACCAACTGTACACGACCTATGCCTTCCCATAGGAAGAAGCAACGTAATTAACCACGGAATATTCCTCAGAAGATCTGAAAATCAATACAGTTAGTTCAGGTGTTGAAATTAACTAGTGCGAGAGAGACGCAAAACTCTCGAAGGAGAGGAAACAATCAGTAGTCTGGTTGCACTTAAAATATAATTGCCAACGAGGCTTGATGTTGACTGACTCAGAGCTGCTTTGTGACTGCATTTTTGTTTAAAAAACAAATTATTTCCAATTTCTGCGGCAAATTTCTGTATCAATCATACAGCGTATAAATAGTATCTCAAAGTTCATTTCAAAGCTTAAGTAATTAAAAACAAATTTATTATTCTTTGTTGATCTTATAATAAGAATTAAAAAAAAGTAAATTTTGCAATATTATGAGACGTACATACATAAACTATACATAGTAAACAAAATTGTTTTATGGAATCACCAGAATATCCAATTCAAAAGGTAGTATTAGTACCAACAACAACAGCTTTGAGTAGCAGTTGAAAAATCTTCAATGTGTCAGCGATATGGTTTAACTAACTGCTCCTTAGTTCTTTACAGTGAATGTGGAGTGTTCTTTACAGGACATGTTTACATATGCAGTGTGACCGTAGTAGCTCTTTAGGAATAATACATGGTATAATACATACGACATTTTTAAAAAATATTCAACTGGTTCCCAATAGAAATGCTGGCCAAACATTTATCTTTGTTCGCTATGGTCAGGTTGAACATTACATTTCCATGCATGACTATTGCTTATCGAATGTTTTCTTTCTTAGAATATTTCACTCTATTCTCCACAGTGGAAAATGCACTGTCACATCAAAACATTCTAAGGGATCTTAAAGAGTATGATATGAGAGGTATGATGGGTTCCGTTAGGACTTAAAAATTATTGCTTAGGCAGCTATATATATTTAGCAGCTAGCCGTCTTGACATTGTAAGATTTTGAAAGATTCATAACTACATATTTTGCAGGTTATGTAATCTTGTTCAACGCCAATTCCACTTGATCTCCTTACGATGTGTGCAAATCAAACAATCTCCCAGGTTTGATAAGGGTGAACCAACAGGACACCGAAACGTTGGATATATGCAAAAAGAATGGGTCTCTGCTACAATGCTGGTGTCAAGTGCAATTACTAGTCTGACTTTTTGCTAGACTTCGTATAGTAGCGAATTTAGGACTAGATAAGCTATCTTCCTTATAATTGCTGTACCTGTAAACGATGTATGTATCTATTATTTACGCTTTGAATGGTTTTATGCTGCCATAGTGAAAGGCCGTAAGACTATGTTACCAGACTACTGGCCGCACTGGTCTGAAGCTCGCCGTCTTGGTGAGGTTCTTGCCATTCAGCCTAGATGCCAGCAGGTACATTATAAATAAATGTAAATACCAGCTGTATGTGTCAGCTGTTCGACATAAATTAATCTTTTTGTTGAATTGGAGACTGAAATCGAACGCCTTTTCACCCCCTGCGACACACTTACTGACACAGGACAAACAAAACTCTCTGGCGGCTTTTCTGCCAGGATTTAATGCTCCACTTAGGAGTCTTGCGGCTTCTCCTTGACATCCTCGTCCTCAAGTTGATGTCCCAAAGACGATCCCTTTACTTGATTTTCTTTCCCCCTTACTTACCGCATAATAAATTTTCTACACCATTTTAATAAATGCTGAAATTCTCAAGAAACATTACAATACATATACAGTAGAATCTTAAAAAAGTTAACCAAAATGTTCCAGGGGGTATTAACTTTTCTGAACTTTAAACTTTTCTAAGCGCGTTTTTTAGTCGAAAAAAGGAATAAATAAAGTATGTAATAAATTTTAGAAGTCATACACAACTTTTTTTGGATACAAAATGTTATGTTTTTTTATTATTTATTATTAAAAGGTTTAAATAGTTTTCATTATTACAAATAAGAAACTGGGTGTACTGGGTATTAAATTTCACAGTCATTCTCAGCGTAAAAAATATTAATTTATAGTCGTTTAAAGAAGCTGTCAAGGCTTGTTTGTTTCTTTTCTCTTGTATAATAACTCTCGATCATTTTCGTGCGCATATTGACTAGGTCTGCCACTTGATTTGCATCCTTGTTGCTTTCAAACCATTTTATAACGTTATTGATGCTTTCAGCTGCTTTCGAGAAACTTACTTTAGATCGTTGAACATCTTCCTCGATAATTGACACGTCGTTTTCATTATCGGTAACTTCGGAATCATCGTTATTTTCTGAAATTTCGTCATTGTTCCAATTTATGATTTCATTAATGCCGATGTCAACATTATCCCAAACCTTTGATATCAACAATTGAACTTCGCGAAGTGTATCGTTGTATGGACTATTTGATAGAATCATTTCAGAGAGAGGAATTTCGTCTTCGCTCTCATACTGATCGTCATCCCACTTTTTTATCTTGTTCCATGCTTTTGTCAGGACTTCTCGAGGTAGTTCATCCCACACTAATTTTAGTATCAAAACAGCATCACGGATTGTATGTGCCTTCAAAATATTTTCCACCGGAACGGTTTCTTGGGCGACAATGTTGCACAACAATTTAGATCAATCCTAACTTGACCAGTCTTATTGGATTTTGATCCATGGGTTGCAAAACCGCAGTTATGTTAGGTGGTAAGAGCATTGCTGCAATTTGTCCATCATCAGATTGTAACATATCAATTGGCTTATGGGCAGTACAGTTATCAATCAGCAACAATGCCTTTGGTGGTAAATTATTATCAGCCGAAAATTTCCGAACCTGTAAAATTGTTCCTGCATAAACCTAAACACGTTAATGTTAATTTTAAAAATGAAGTTCACCTGCTTTTTAAAAGAATGATGAAACCAGTTGAAAAAACTCTGAGGTCATCCACGACTTCTTCGAATTTGTGTACTCCAATGGGTTTTCAAATCCCTTAAAAAAACGAGGATTTGCAGATTTACCAATTACCAACGGTTTCAATTTGTGCGAACCATCTGCGTTCGCACACAACAAAAGTTATTCTTTCCTTTGCAATTTTTCGGCCCGGTGCTATCTTTTCGCTTGCAGCCACAAATGTTTTATCACGCAAAAAACGATAAAAAAAAGTCCAGTTTCATCTGCGTTGTAAAGTTGTGAATCGGATAACTTCATTTCATTGATTTTTGCTGTTAAATTATGAATAAAAGGTGTAACACCTGAGGTTTCACTTGAAAGGATTTCGCTAGAAATTTTTAGATTGCGAATACCGTACCTCCTTTTAAAATTTGCTAGCCGCCCATCACTGGCATAAAATGGTTTTCCAGGTAGGTGCATTTTTGTGAATTCGTACTTGGCCCTGCTTTTTAAAATTGGTCCATTCAGTGCAGAGTTATGCTGTCTTTG